>VDFB02000015.1:452537557-452673030 GCA_007258455.2 Sequoia sempervirens | reverse complement strand
ATGGTGCTATGACATATCCCTCGCTGACACAAAAATCGTTTATTGAGGAAGTTCCTTGGGTACCCATCGCTTCCGTGATGTTTCAGACCAAGGGCACCCCCGACATCGCCTATGCTCTCATCATCATAAGAACATGACCCCTTCAGCAAGAAAAAATTCCATGCATTTCTACAAAATTTTCTTCTAATCTTTTTGACCTCTAGTTGATCTCCCTCTTTGAGACATACTACATGTCTCGCTTTCCTCTTCTCTTCCTGAATTTCCTTCGCTCGAGGAAGACAGATCTGACAAATACCCATTTGGTGGTACCTGCACTCATAAGGATGTTGGATGAAGTTCTTCTAGGTGGATGTGATCCTATGACATTATGATTAATCTATCATTTCATCGCTAGAATTTCACAGGTTATAAGGTAAATCAAGTCTTGATAGATTGCAAGTTATTGTTACCACTGGCCCAAATGTGTCCATCACAAATCAAATCTACTTAACGTTTAACTCCCCAAACTTTGTAACAAGTGTTAAATGTGACTATGGTCCACCGGTTACACAACCAAGGCCTCAAATGTATTCTCTAATTGTAATAAAAGGACTTTTGCTCTTCATTCAAGTAAATAAACTTGAAGGGAAACACCACCAAGTGGTTTATTGGACACCTACATGACTAAAATAGCAGCAAATTTACATTTAATTTCCATATGTCTAAGTGGTTAATGGGGAGGGAGTGTGTACTAGGCTTGGTTAAGTCATCATAAGTTTATGCTTTGGCACAATTTTTTTAAGTCATCTTAAATCTTCCTATGTCTAATTGCTAGGAGACTTTTGGTATGTTTTAAGGTAGGATGATTGATGAAAGATCCCAAAGATCCTTTCTCCATGCTATCCAAGTACACATAGTAGCAGTCTTCTCTTATACGGTTGGACATGATTTAAAGAGCTTAGCTAGGAATTATTCATTTAACCTAAGGTTTTCTCATAATGCCATCATTGGAAAAGTATGATCAAATTCTTCTATTATGAAGAATTGGTCTATGTGCCTCTAGTAATCACTATAAATGTTTGTAAGGATAAAATGACTAATTGTATCAGGTAGGAGAGAATCAACTTTGAGTTCTTCAAAGATTATATTCCTCTATTCATAATTTTTAAGGGTTGTGTGTGGAGTAGGTTATCACTACCAATAAGCAAGTGTGAGACCCTTTCCTTATATTCTTTTATAATTTTCATTATTATTATTTATTTTACACTTTACATTTACAAAAACACATACATATGCATTTACTGTTTTCATTTATTTCTCATGTAGTTTAATAGTTTGATCGATTTCATATTATATGTGTTGAAGACTTTAGAATTTCAATTACATTAATTTATGGATATATTGTATCTATAACACTACAAAACCATATGCTCTTTGCATTTACACTTGCATTTAGAAATACACATTTATATACATAGATATATATTTCATTAATGATATGTTGCAATTATTGTTCTAAGAGAGCATCCAATAATTGCATTTACATTTACATTTAAAAATACATATACATACATACATACATATGTGTGTGTGTGTGTGTATGTATATATCATTTATATTCAATGTTCGTAAACAACCCATTAGGTCTGCACATGGATAAAAATTCATAAAATCAGATCTCCCATACATGTTTTGTTGAAACCTAGGCTTGAACCTCTCATTTCACATGTTTTTCTTCACAAAAATATTGAGGACAATAGCTATACCTTCTTTATTTCTCATCCTACGCCCTATTCATGCATCCTACAATTACAACAGTATCCATGGGGCCTCTTACACAAGCTACAGTAATCACAAAAAGTGTAAGAGCCCCTTTATATAATGTTTCGACTACAAAACCCTCAAAAATAGGGTAACTCAGATTATGATTTGTTGGTGAGTTGTATGGAAAAAATCATTAGCATCAGCTCATTCTTGGAGTCTTTTGAAAGAGAAGCGAATCAAGTGGCAGTTAAGTACAAACCTTATAGTGTCAAGGTGAATGAGGTGATCAATTTTGATTGGCCAACTGATGAAGAGTACCAGAAATGGGTAAATGTATATTTAACTGAGGAAGACACTAGTAGAATTTGACAAATAAATGACTACATGACTAAAATTTTAGTCACATGACTAAAACTTTTAGTCACATGATTAACACTAGTAGTATTTTGAAAATAAATGACTAATTTGGTCATTTATAAGTGACTACTTTGGTAATTGGGTAAACTCACAACTAAATGACTAATATCAGACAAATAAAAATGACTAAATAAATGACTAATATTAGACAAATAAAAATGACTAAATAAATAACTAAATATATGGCTAAATTAATGACTAAATAAATGACTATTACTCCTATATTCTTTTTTCTTTTGAATTTGATCATAATCCATAGAGCTAATTAAGCCCTCCTCATGAGACCCCTACCTAAGCGGTCCATTTGGCCACCTAGGTTGCTTGGTGCACCAAAAATACTTATTGCGTGGAAGGCATTGCCTCTTGATGCAGTCTTAAAGCCTTCACATATTTATTTGAAAAAGTTTTCTGGATTCGATTGTGTTGTTAATTTTTATCATCAACATTTCGAATCACACTACCTGATCCATCATCAGGATGAAAGAGAGCTGAAGGAGAAATGAATTGTTGCAGACCAAACTTGGTTAAGAAAAGAGCAAGAGAAGAGAGAAGGGGGGAGGCACACGGTTCGAGGATTAAGGATGACTAGGAGAAAGAAAATTAGAACACAAGAAAAATGAAAAGAGAAAAGAAAGGAAAAATAGAAACAAGGATCCATAGGGAAACAAAGCAAAGAAAAAATCAAAAGAGACCACTACAAGGCATAAGAAAATAGAGTAATTAATCAAAAGACAAAAAAATATTAATCTTCTTAATCTTTTATTAAACAAAGGCTTAATATGGACCTAATCTTCTAAAAAGAAGAAATTAATAAGAATTAATCTTATAATTATTATTGAGAAATAATATAATCTACTTAATTAATATTATAAATAAGATTAATCTTATAATTTTTTAATTGTCCAAAATTAAGAAAGAAAAAAAAACTTTTTCTAAAATAAATTTTCTATTTATTCATTTTCCCTCCCTACGCATTTCCCTTTTCCCTCCATGTATCGTGAAGAAAACAAAACAAGAGTAGCGACACAAGGCAAGCAAAGCGAAGATACTCAGATACGGTTGAACAGGGGAAGTGAAGCGAAGGAGGGAGGAGGTAGTAGAGCCCCTTCTACAGATAATGTCACTATCCCTGCCCTGACCACCTCGTGCTAGCGAACCTGCTCGTGGCCAAAGGCCTCGATCTCTCCTCCCTCTCCAATGTCAAACTCCTCAAGACAATCGGCCGCAAGCACAAGAGACGCCCTGGAGACAAGATCCACATCTATAATTTTTGCGATTTCCATATCGCTATCTATGGCCGACTTGTAATTTTTTCATTGCCGAACTGCCTCTTACTACTGACTACCGCTTTTCAATGGAAAATAAATCAATCATTAATATTTTTCAGACACCTAAGGTTGTATTGCTATGGTAAATCTTGATATGATTCTTGGGTTTGTATGGTTCAAATCTGATTATTTTTAAGTTTGTTAGAACTAGTTGCCCTAAATCTAGCACCGACATTACAGTTTTGAAAAGATTGAATATTGAAGATGAAACCTTAGAATGATGATGATATTCTAGCAGCCAAACACTTGAATCTGAAACCCTAACTGTCTTGATCAATCTGTAAGCTAAGAAATTCTTTCTTGGGTTTTGAAAACATTTGCAAAACATGGAGAAACCCTTGGATTTTAACCATCAATTTGTGTTAAAGCACAATCCCTAGCAGTTGGAACAACATACTGATTTTCCTAGCTATGCTTACACTTTTTAGCTAAAGACAAACACTAAAAAGCATAAGTACAACACAAAGATTGCATTCAATTAGAGGCACACAAACTTAACCAAGGAATTGTGTAGAAAGCTACAATCACTGACTTCAAGGAAACATGTAATACAAATTTGCGAATTCAGAAAAAGCAATTCAATTTATCTAAACAACACATACATGCAAATCTCACATGCAAACTTTGAAGAACTTTAGAAGGAAGTAGGCATACCAAAGTCTATTGAAAATATTTATGAGTGTTTACAAGCTTTTTTCATGTGTCATATTCAAAATAAATAAAAAGCACATTGTAATTTCTACACTAAAAATAATTTGCTTTCTATCAAAATAAGTTGAAAACATACAGTTATCCTCAAATATATCAACTGTAATCAAAAGTCCTAAAATAGATTTTTTGTTAAAATTATTAAGCATCTATGGATAAGCCTTCTCTAGTAGGTCCTCTAAAAATATGATGTCTTTGAATAAATCTTCTAGAAGATTCTCTCAAAATGGCTGCACCATACTAAATGCATTAGAAAATAGAAGCAATCTATAAATAGAGATAGATAAAAATAACTACTTTGTAACCCCTCCTGATAGGCTTGGTGCAGCAGCAACAATAGTAGCAACATCCTTTGTATTATGTACCCTCTGAAAGATGTCAATGAAGCTCTGGACCTGTGATCTATCAGGTAGTGGCATTGAATCCATCTGAATAACTGAAACATCTAAAATGAAGCCGCTCTTTGTAATGTATGTCTTAATATTGGTCACTTCATCTACATCCAAGACATTTTGGCCAACAGTGGAAAATTTATCTATATTTTCATTGTGTTAAGCTCTTCCAAGTGTTTCCTTTACCAATATTTGGAATTCATCATGTACCTCATCATGTTCAAGAAGTTGAACTAGAAACTAGACTGCTTTGACCAAGTGAATATTTGGTTCTCGCTAGCACTTGCTACCATGCCCATCTCAATTATTTTCAAGGGTCCAAGAGTAAGAGCAAGTCACACTTTTTCTATGAAGCCCTTGTAGGTGGAAATACTACTAATCATGCCACATTGAAATTTTGAAATGTCATGCCTCACAAGCTTTGCCCTGGTCAATAAAGTATACAACCTATCTAGCACATGCAATCATAGTTGAAAATTTTTATCACTCCACACTCTTTTTATGTGCAACTAGCTGATCCATTAGGTTTTGTTGATCTGTGGAATGCAAAATCTGCAGTAAAAAATGTGTGGAGCTTGGTACGGGCTGAAAGAGATGGGCTATAAGATTCTTAGGTTGTTTGTTTTCAGCTTTTAGGGAAGCCTTATTATCACCATCCTTGAAGACTCTTTCTTTAATATTTTCTGATATTATCTCAAGAAGATTTACATTAATCATTCTCAACCATTTGGAAATCTGAAGGCTCCACATCCTGTACTGCTTTTCTTTTTAGTTTTGGAGGAATAGCTATCTTTGACCTCTTAGGTTATGACTTGGAAAGAATAGAAAAGTAAGCATTGTAAAATTAACCTGATATGAAAGCAAAAAACTTGCTCTTTCTAGTTACTTTGGATCTCTTTTTTTTAGGCAATAAAATTACTATAGAATATCATAACATATAAATTCTTATACTACATACCTAAAATCAATGTTCTTTGTTAAACATTCACTTTAAATACTGATTTGTGCTATAGATGAATATACATCTGCACTTAATCCGATAATGTAGAGAGAGATTCTAGAAGTGGGCTGAGAATAGGAAAACCAACTTGATCTTAGGCCTTTTGAAAATTGATATGTGGAAGCCTTGCTCCCATTTTCCCATTTACTTATTATCATGTGCTAGTTTTCATTGATAGTGTTTATGTTACTGCGGGATGTATATGAAAAATTTCAGGTTTCTACTAACAAAATAATGCAGAACATTACAATTTATAAGTGCATCAAGAGGAATAGCCCCATCCACCACCTCCTGGGGTTAAAATCTGAAGGATCTCCTCAGGTTGTACATCTACAGTGTTCTTTCCCCCAAGATAAACTCGGTGTCCATCCTTTCTGATGAGAAAATTTTGTCCACAAGCTCCATCCATGCCACCCATTAATCCTTTGGGTGCATGTACTCATCTTTCTAATAGAATACTGATAGTTATAGGATGACGGTATTCTATCTCACGAACAATACCATCCCCTCCTTTGTACTGGTCAGCACCTCCACTGTTCTCTCTAAACCCAAATCTGTGCAAAAGCACAGGATATCGCTGCTCCAAAATCTCAGGATCCGTAATGCGTGTGTTGGTCATATGGCATTGCATTCCATTGGTTCCATTCCATTCTGGCCCAGCACCACATCCGCCCCCTATGGTTTCATAATAACCAAATGTCTTATCACCAAATGTAAGATTGTTCATGCAACCTTGTGAACAAGCACATGCTTGAAATGCAGTTAGAACAAAATCAGTCACACGCTGTGATGTAAGTACATTGCCACCCACCATAACAACTTTCTCACTTGGGGAAAGCAGGGAACCCAATGAAATGTGAATTGTGACAGGTGCAAGATAGCCTTGATTAAGAGGTATATTAACATCCACAAGGCATCACAGACAATATATAACTGCCACCATTGTCACTGCCTCAGGAGCATTCTAGTTTCCATATACCTCTGTACTAGTTCCTTGAAAGTCAAAATATGCTTCTCCCTTGCTTTCATCAATGGTAAGCTTCAAATGTATTAGTGATCCATCATCCATGTAGTCTTCTGCTTCTAAAGTAATAAATGATCCCTTCTTTTCTAAATGTGATTACTTGGCAGCTTGAGCAACAACTGATTTTAGCATTTCCCTCACAATAGCCTCTGCATTTTTCTACACATGCATCATGTAAGCCTGTACTATACCTAAACTATATTGTTCAATAAGCTCTCCTATAAGAACAATACCACGCTGATTCGCAACAACTTGTGCTCTAAGGTTAGAGAGGTTATCATCAAGTCTTCGAGTCCCTGGGATCACTCCAAGAACTCCATCAGTGTGTTGTCCATGTTCATCACACACCTGCCCCTGAAGTAGTTTGATGATGCCCTCTTCTTGAAAGCTCCCCTGCTCTACTAATTTAAAAGCCTTAATCCTAGCTCCCTCTTCCCATATCGCTTTTGATAAAGGGGGCATACTACTAGGGGTTATTTCACCAATTTCTGCATGATGACCCCTACTTGCTACAAAAAATATGAGTTTTCCATCTCAGAAAACTAGTGTTATGATAGTTATATCAGGAAAATGGCTTCCCCCTGCACATGGATGATTGGTCACCAAGACATCTCCTTCTCTCAGATTTTCACCACAGTATTTCAGCTACCACCGGATGGTGCTAGACATTGCTCCTAAGTGAACAGGCACATGAGGTGCATTGGCCACAAGGCCCCCATCAGGACTGAATATAGCACATGAAAAATCAAGATGCTCCTTGATGCTTGTGGAAATGGATGTTCTTTGAAGTGTCCTACCCATCTGTGCTACAATTCCCCATGAACCAATTGTTAAATATTGATAGCTGCACTACATCTGCAACCTTAGTTGTCAAATCTGTGTGTATTGGAACAGATCCAATCTCTAATCTGAGATTTCCATACTTTGTGATGATTCCCTTACAAACAGGCTCTATTACTAGAGTACTATTTCCATTCATGATTATTGTAGGTCCCTCTATAGTATGACCATTGCCTCAATTATCAAGGAGATAAATTGGTGTATCCTGCCATCCACTTTCAAAATAGACCTTGTAAAAAAACTCTGCTTTGGGTTCACCTATAGCTTTCTCCATTACTGATTTTAATATATTTGTGACTCCTACACCTCAGACTCTCACATCACTGATGAGGATATGTCTTTTTTGGAGCTCAAAACCATATTCCCGGCGGAATAATTTTACAAACTCTCCAGCAAAGCCATTGCTCCCGTCTAGGGGTGCCTTTATCATCATTGCAGCATCAGTACCCTCATAGTGCAAATTCAAATACAAGTCTATGTTTATATTTTCGTTTCTAAAGCCCTAAAGCCTGAATTGTTCTTTTACCTGCTCTGTCAAAAGTTTTGCCCGTTTTGACACCTCAGATAGAGATTCAGTTCCATACACTACATCATATGGTTCCTGTGCCTCTTCAACAACATCTGCTAGTCCCATGCCATATGCACTTAGTATACCGCAATATCTATGAATAATAACCTCTCTCATTACTAAAGCTCTTGCAATGGCACACACATGCTGAGGACCAACACCTCCAAAACATGCAAGTGCATGTTTCTTTGTTTCATACCCCTTCATCTCTGTGAGTTGTCTAATAGGCCGACACATGGCTTCATTGGCTACATTTATAAATCCTAGTGCTATATCCTCAAAATTCATATCTTTTGAAGAAGGATTTTGTTGCTTTCTATATATGTTTATGGTTTCAGCAAGCTTTTTAAAAGCTATCCTTGTTGCCTCCAAATCTAAGGGATCATTTTCATTTGGTCCAAATATGGAAGGGAAATAATCTGGAATTACTCTTCCAAGGAGCAAATTGGCATCCGTGACTGCCAATTCGCCACCTTTCCTGTAACATACCAGGCCAGGATGAGCACCTACAGACTCTGGTCCAACTTTGAAAACTCCAACTTGAAATTTCAATTTTGAACCTCCACCTGCAGCAACAGTGTTAATGTCAAGTTGCAGTGCCTGAATGGTTACACCTGCAGTTTGACTCTCCAGTACTGGCTCATAACTTCCAGCATAGTGGCTAACATCAGTTGAGGTGCCTCCCATCTCAAAGCCAATGAGAGGCAAGACTTTGACTGAATGGGGCAATCTTTTTTCCTTATTGGTAGACCATAACATCCTGTACTACTGTAGGATTTTGAATGTAACCTGAAATAGGTATTTTGGATGAATTGTATTATTTTTCTTTTTTAACATCTTCATGGTCACAAGGCACAAAATTATCACCTTTCTTCTACCTCCTCAAAGAAGAGGGTTGTGATTGTCCTATCAGTGGTGACTTCCTCTTTTAATAAGGGCTAATTTATTGGCCTTCATATTTTCCCACCTCTTTTGTGCCAACCCATAAGTGGAAACAGATGAAGACCACCTCTTTTGTGCCGACTTAACATTGGAAACATATCATTTTATGTCCATTTTAACATAGCAAAAATTTCACTGTAGTAGAAGCATCCCACTGCCTCAATGCTTGAACCAACAACAATACAAATTGTTTCATCTGAGCGCAATATCTTTTCATACATTGCTCCAACATTCAAAAATTTGTTATTTCCATTAGTAGGCTTGTCCTTTAACCTCTTAAAAAGAGAAATTCTTTATGAGATGGACTTTGGATAGGATCTAATAAAATAACTCCATGGGACGATTTGCATTAAACTTGAATTATTTTTATCTAGTATTCAATGTGATGTATATTTTGTTTTATAGAAAAACCACCCATGCTTGACATTAGGGAAGAATGAAAGCACTGTAACAATACCAATGAAGTCCATGTGCAACAATCTTGGAGATGAATTTAGATGCAGTGTGGCAATTAGAACATACTTGAAGGTTCTTAACAACTCTAATAGTTGTACCAGGGGCCATGTTTAACAAACCGAATGCAATTGCTAACTTTTCACTATGGTGGCAGATAAATGATTCTTTATACCCTGCTGCCTTCATTTTCCAAGCCAATTTCTCCTACTTTGCATAGCTCTGCCATGTTTGTGGATGTGATCTGTCTCCTACACAAAAAACATGTACCAGTTTACGACCTTCAATCCAACTACATCCAGGTATCTTTTTAATTCCTCTATCTTTCATCAATCTCTTTACTATTTGAATCTCGTACAGATGTTTTAGAGAAGAACATAAGTTGCAGCATTTTTAGGATCCAACTAAAAAAGCAGTGTTGTTGGAAATAATCAGCCTATATTCATATATGATCCACATGTACCATAGATTTAACTATAGGCTTACACTATTCTTTATGAGGTGGCTTACTAGGTTCAGAAAATGTCTACATTCAAGCATTGCTCATCAGAATGTTGCATTATAATGTTTCAACATAAGGCTTATGGAGATATTATAATATTGAAATTCTCATTGGAATGTTGCATAGCTCATCTATTGTTCTTGTGGTTCTTGGGATGTAACATAAGGCTTAAGTTATGGTTTTTATTTTCTAGAGAACACTAATGTAGTGACTGGAGGATTATTGTGATGGTTTTACCTCAGCAGCATGAGTATTATTAAATAGGTGATTCTCCCAGAAGGAGAACTATAAGGAACTTGTTTTTGCATCTATGATAGGTCTATTTGTTTTAGATGTGTACATGCTTTACTCTTTTTAGTTGGTGAATCATTTTTTCTGTTCTTACCCACATCTTTAAGAAATGTTTGTAGCCCCAGATATTCTTATCACTTTAGAGGATTATTTTGTCTAAGCTATTATTCCATGGCTTGCTACATGTTCTACCTGTTCAGCAGTTCTCTTATTATTAAAATGTGTGACATTGTTATTCAGATAGGTTGATTGTAGTTGTATTGTGATGTAGAGGAAAGCTATTACAAAACATGGAATAAGGCACACAAAGAGAAAGGAGAATCTGCTATAGTGATAAAATGTGAGTATAAGTTGCTTGATTTGATATGCATGCATACCTTTACATTTGTGCAATAATTATTAGAGCTTATTGAATAATCAAGAGGTTGAAGGGGATATGTGTTATGACAGTCATAACACCAAGTACAAGTTATGTCAATTGTTGCAACTATTACACATTTATTTCACAAGCAAAGGGAACAAATGATGATGTTGTAACAAAATTTACTTAATGCCCACTTTTTGTATTTTTAATCAATATTGGTATGCTAAAATGTTGAGATCTTCTATAGTTTGAGACTTGTTGTTGCATGTATTACCTGCTATAGCAATTCATATATAAGTATGGTGGTAGAATTCGTATCTGAATTTTTTTTCTAGATTCTAATCATGAAAACTATCCTAGGATAATACAATTTCTATTCAAAGTTTATTTACTTCTAAAATCATGACTATATTACCTTACAACTTACAAGAGGAAATAATAAAAGCTTGTAACTAAATAACGAGATCAAAATTGATGGACAACAATTTTAACTGAATTTCTTGAATGATTACATAGATTTGATGACCTAGTAAGCAGGTTTGAAAAACCAGATAGACGGAACCGTTGGGATTTTCCTCTTTTTGAGTTAAAGCCAACTGAAGGTAACATAAACTTTAAGTTACCTATTTTGTATAATGAATATTAGTTTGACTTATGATTTTCAAAGAGTTTATATTGGCTATGGTTTCTATTTCAATTTTTCACTGTATTCTAACTTTGGATGTAAAAATATTATAATTGCACTTAGAGCAATGAAGTGTAATATTTATTATGGTTTGCTAGTAAGCATTTGATGAGATCATAATGGCTCACAAGAAAAATATAATAGAAACATAGTAACCCAACAAATATGATGTTCAAAGGGCTAGTAGGACTGAATATTCTCTAGAATGACAAGTAATGACTAAGAACTGCAAAAGAGAAGGGGACAGGGCTTCAAGGAAGCATGAAAAGAAACTGAAAATTGAGGCTAGTAGAATATGTCGGTATATCAATGTGCTAGGTCATTTGATTTCCACAATATGGTAGAAGTGATCAAGATGTTGCTTGCATCCTAAACCTCTTTTAGGCTATGATAAGAAGGAGATGAGGTGGGAGTTTATTCTCTTGGTTGATCTTTGCTAGGTAGGACCATTTTATCTTGAGATAATTTGAGTCTATCTTGAGAAACTCCTATCTAGATGGAACTTGGAATAGCAATTCATGAGTAGTCTTTTGTTCGATTTTTGAATTTTTGTTAGCAACTTGCAGCCTAGCTAATGTACTGTAAATTAATGAATGTAGAGGGGATTATATCTTGTAAATTAAAGCCTTTTCTGTCACATAAATGATGACTTTTGCATCTTACTTGGCTTTAAATTTTGCATTGAAATTAAGACACTTTGATGAAATTTTGATCACCAATAAAACATCTTGGAATAGGAGAATTGAAAACTCCTCTAAGAGAGAACCTTGAATTTTCTATTGACAATCTATTGCAGCTGCAACATTTGAAACTAAAATATTGTCATGGTTTAAATAACCTCCTTGATTTCGTTGGCAACCTGTCACAGCTGCAACCTTGAACATAGAAGAGTGTGAATGTTTAAATAACCTTCCTGATTCCATTGGAAACCTGTCACAACTACAACACTTGAACATGGTAGGGTGTATAGATTTAAATAACCTCCCTCATTCCATTGGCAACATGTCACAGTTGTAGCACTTGAACATAGAAATGTGTAAAAGTTTAAATAACCCCCTTGATTCTATTGGCAACCTATCACAGCTGCAACACTTGAAAATAGAAGACTGTAGAGGTTTAAATAACCTTCCTGATTCCATTGGCAACCTGTCACATCTGTAGCACTTGAAAATAGAAAGTTGCAGAGGTTTAAATAACCTCCCCAATTCCATTGTCAACTTCTCACAGCTGCAACCTATTATATCCTCAATACACATGGTAGGGTGTATAGATTTAAATAACCTCCCTCATTCCATTGGCAACCTGTCACAACTGTAGCACTTGAACATAGAAATGTGTAAAAGTTTAAATAACCCCCCTGATTCTATTAGCAACCTGTCACAGTTGCAACACTTGAACATAGAAGACTGTAGAGGTTTAGATAACCTTCCTGATTCCATTGGCAACCTGCCACAACTGCAGCACTTGAACATAGAAGATTGTAGAGGTTTAAATAACCTTCTTAACTATAATATTAGACGAAAATCCCCCTTCTATTATGCTTTGATGGATGTCCATACCCTATTCCAAATCTTCCATTTTGGAACAGGCAAAGAGGATACTGGCAAAGGTTGTGGAGTCTGGCTTTAAACCTGCAAATTGCATTTGCTTTAAACCTGTCAATGCAAAATTGAAAAATGCAAAAATGTAACATTTTGTGGAAGATGAAAGGGTAGGTAGTTGAAAATTTAGTTTTAGGTGATGGTTCAAGTTTAAAAAGGCATTTTGAGGCCTCACAATCTTCGAGGAAGGTTGGGGATAGTTGTATGAGGAAGAAATTCATTAAAACACCCTATTTTTTTGATATTTTCTTGTATCTTCTGTGTTGCAGGACATTGTACGGCCATTAATGCTATTCAAATCCTCTCCTCCTCCATTTGAAATGAAGGCCCTGTGAATCTAGATTATTATGCATTTTTTTTCATTTAAATCCATTGTAAATAGAGAAAGTTATTAGCAATTTTCTCCAAACGGGCAAAACCCTGAACTAGGGTATACAATGTGCCTTTGAAATTCAATTTCTCTATTTTGCACTGTTGGAAATTCATGAAATTTGGTGAGTAGAAGGGTTAAAGTGTACTTTAATATATTTTAAGGTTGCAAGCCTTGAATTTTTGGTTTTGGACAATTTTAAGGAAGCCCTAGGTCTGTATTTTACTTGAAATTCTGAAAATGGGCAACTATCAGTAGGTTTTTATGTTTTGATAATGCAAAAGAGATTCTCCTTGAATAATAGTGCTTTTAAATTGTGATTAGGAGTTTTGTGAGCCTTTTCTTGACTAGTTTTGGCAAGTTCATAGGTTTGAGATCATTGGTATATTGATTGTCCTGTTATGACAGTCTCATGACAGCCTTTAATTGACAGAGATCAGTGAATTCTTTGCATTTTGATGGAGTAATTGACATTGCACTTGGGTGACAACATTTCAAGAGGTATTGAGTCCTCTCAAGAGAATTTTTGATGAATTAAAAGGTTTTGTGATTATTTATATGCTAATCTTGCTTGACTGACTTATGACAGTCATATTTTGGAAGTGGAAATAGAGGGTTTTTTAGTAGGTGTTTACTGAAATACCTTGAATCAAGTTTAGGAGATAGTTTAATCATGTTTTGTAGAAATATATACATTTTTTTGTAGCCTTGGGATGGAGTAAAGGGCTTGGGAACTTGATGTTGCTTGGTTATGTGGCCTAAATGGCCTAAATTGCTGATTTGAGACAGTCTATTTTGTAAGCTCTCAAGTTTGAGTTGTTTAAGTTGGGAAATGGTTTGAGTCAGTTATTTTGTTGTGCTTAACATGGTTTTGAGGATTCTACAAAAAAATTATGCCTTATTCTTAGTTGGAGTGCTTTGAATCAAGGTTTTGTAAAGGAAAAGTGCCTTGGAAAAAGGGGATTGCATTGAAAGTTGGTTGTCTCAATGAAGGCTTCAGTTTGTAGATTGATTTGTTGTCTAGAGAAAAGTGAGTAGAGTTGTTTCTGACCTCTGCCCTTGCATCACTCTCCATCTATCCTTATATTAGCTCTCCAAACAGTGGGAAATATTGTAACTGGTGATGATTTGCAGACTCAGGTATAAGTTTGTATTGACATTTTCTTTAGATTTTCATATCAATAATTAATTGTTCTTTTTGCAAGTTTATGATGTTGTCATTGTACTATTTCATTGACTTATGTTATGGTGTTTCATTTAATTTCAGTACATAATCAACAATCAAGCACTTCCTTGCCTATTAGCTCTCCTAACCCATAATCACAAGAAGAGCATCAAGAAGGAAGCTTGTTGGACTATTTCAATCATAACCGCAAGAAACAAAGAAAAAATTAAGGTCTTTCTATTTGTTATCTAGACTAGAGAAGCATCTTTGTTGAATGGTGTGAAACTAAATTATTTTAAGGTTTGCTATTTGTTAATGGGTATTTTGGTTTTCAGGTTGTGATCGATGCAAACATCATTCCTCCACTTGTTCAGCTCCTTCAAACTGGTGAGTTTGATATTAAGAAAGATGCAACATGGGCCATATCAAATGCAACTTCTAGTAATACACATGAACATATCAAGTATGTATTATTTTAACATATAATTGCATATATATAAATATATTATTAATGTACTGAGATTATCTGTAAAAGTACAAATCTTAGGCTTACAATGTTAGGATGTGTTCCAGAGTGCTTACATGTTGGAATCCATAGCTTGTTTGAAAGCACTTGTTTTAGGCTTTTAGCCATAGCAGCATGACAATGAATTGTTTGATAAAATGCATTGGTAGACATGTATGAAAAATGTGGTAGCATAGACAAGGCAGTGAACTGTTTGAATAAATGCCTCAAAGGTCATGAAGTTCAACCATGCACACCTAATGATCAACTATATATGTAAATTGTAATGCAATAAGGCTTACTGACATGTGAAGTATGTGCAACCCTCATCCACTAAACCTGCATGATTGCATGCACCTAGAACCCAAACAAAGCTTACAATGTTAGGAAGTGTTTCAAAGTGCTTCATTAATTCAAAATTTTTGAGAGGTTCCTTGCAAAATCCATTTTGTGCACATTTTGCAATCAATCATTTCATTCCATGAGATGAAATCTCTTTGAGGCATTCTGTCAAACAATTCAAGTGTTTTTTCTATGATTCCACATCTTGCATATATGTCTACTAGAGCATATCCAACTATAACATCTAGGTATCTTTTTAATTCCTCTATATTTCATCAATCTCTTTACTATTTGAACCTTGTACAAATGTTTTAGAGAAGAACATAAGTTGCAGCATTTTTAGGATCCAACTAAAAAAGCAGTGTTGCTGGAAATACTCAGCCTATATTCACTATTATTCTTGATGTTGGCCATGGAAATTTATCATGTACTCAATGTTTTGTTGGTCTCCTCTCTTGGTTGATCAAATTATAATTTGTGTCCAATCAAACTGCATTGTATGCTTTACCAAGGCTGGACAAGCCTCTTTATTATCAAGGAGGTACCCACCAAGGTGGAAAATCTGTTTGTATGACTGAATAATAAAACCTTTATATTATTTTCATAAATAGTACTGATTGAATCTCAATCCTAGCCTTTAAAAATCATGTTACTATGAAGTATTTGAAATTGATCGGTCGTAGTGATGAGACAGTGAGTACTTATAATTTCTACTTCTACAAAAATACATACCTTTTGTCAACTATTGATGTTACTTGCTTGTCAACTGCAAATAAAAATGATTGATGCTTATTTTCATGCAGACTATAATGAGGTAGGGGCTGATTTTTTTTCTTTCTCTATTTAATTTAAATTTTAATGGGTTCCTATTTGTTGTTGGCACACATTGAGTTATGTAACTACAACCAAAAATAGTGAGATTTTATTCATCCTACCTCGAGTTGGATCTCTCATCTATCAAACCTTGTATCTCAGGTCCTAAATGGTGAGTGTATTGTAGTTGTATTTATGGTTTATGGGAAAATTTCATTTATTTGGTATCTATTCATTTTTAGAAAGTGAAAAATTTGTTCAAATGCCATATTTGAATGTTGTATTTAAAGCATTGGTAGTAACTTGAGTTGGTTAAATGTCATATTTTAGTGGTATTTTTTTGCAGACCACATGATCGGGTTCCTTTGAAGGAAATGAAGGCAGATTGGTATGCATGCCTAGACAACAAGGTTGGATTTAAGATGAGAATAATAGTTTTTTATTTTATTTTCCATCATAAATCAAAATCAAATGTGATGCTTGGAGCTATAGTTGTTGCAAAGAAAGCTTTAGAATTAGGTTTCGAGGTATGTGCTCTTTTTGTGCTCTTTTGAATGTTTTTCTGAAAGTTCATATTTCCAGTTTATGCTTGTGAATGCAGTTTGGGGAGTGTTATTGTTTAGTATTTACTTTTGTTGTTGTCAACATATGAATTTTTTGGTCCTTTATGATTATGTGGGGATTCTAACTTGGTTCACTTGCTTTTTGTTTTGGACTAGGTGGACAAAGCCGAGGCTGTACAGAAAATGTAGATGCCCATTGCAGCTAAATGTCTTCAGCATTCTTTCTTCCAGGTTCTTTCTTAAAAAAATTTCAGTACTATGTAGTTCTATATTTTTCTTGTTTCTATTTTATGACTGCATGGTAAGTGGAAGTCTTTGGGACATCCTACATGGTGAGCAAATGATGTTATGCAGAAACGGGATAGATTTATGAAATATGAGTCCAATCAATATTTCTACCATCTGATCAAAATAGATTGGGGAGAACCTAATAAACATTTTAATTTTTTGTGTAGGAACATCAAAGAAGATTAAATTAGACTAGGATACTTATCTAAAGTTAGCCTATGGTTCTACAAAAGGATTAGCATATCTTCATCATAACTGTAACCAATGCATTGTTCACAGCTGGGATGTAAAGATATCTAACATTCTTTTAGATGACAACTTCAAAGCACATTTGTCAGAATTTGGCATTGCCAAGTGCATTTCTTTGGCCAAAACTCACACCTCCACCTATGTTATAAAGAATAGTCATGTTCCTATTCTTTTGTAAGCTATTGAACAACATAAAGGCAAGGTTTTGGAGTAGATTTCAGCTAGTTTTTTTTCTCTCTTAGCAATGTATGGTAATCTTTCAAGTTCTTTCATGTTGGGACAACAAATTGTAACTCCATTTTCAAGCTTACACAACTATATGTAACATCTTTTTGATTAATAAAATAAGTTATTTTTACTTTCTCATTGCTGTTTTATTGTGCAAATTTTTTAGATAGTTGATAAGTGATTTTTTTTATTAATAAAATAAACTACCAAATAACGGAAATTAAAAATGCACTAAATATACTACTAAATCAATGACTAAATGACTAAATATATGATAAACAAATCACTACCATGACTAAATTAACAACTAAATCAATGACCAAATCAATGACTAAATAAATGACTAAAATTGTTTAATCATAAATTTGGTGGTGTTATAAATGACTACAAATAAACCACTAAAATAGTCACGAGACTAAAAATAATGACTAAATATATGACTAAATAAATGACTAAAATTGTTTAGTCATAAATTTAGTGGTGTTATAAATGACTACAAATAAACTACTAATAGTCACGTGACTAAAGTTAGTCATTTATATGAAAATTTTAGTAGTTTATTTAGTCATATATTGTCATTTGTGTACTAGTGCTAGTGATGGTCTCTGGAGAACTTTCTTCATTTGATCAACATCCCAATTACCTCCACAATGAATTCCTCATTAATAGTGGTATCCCTACCAAACATTCTTAGAACCTGTCCATGCCAAGCATCGACAAACTCTTTGGAAACACTAGTTTTAAAGCCATTTAGTCTCTCTAAGAAAGTGGTAACCCCTCCATTCTATAGTATTTTCCACACATCAGCATTGGCCTTGAATTCATCATAGGAAATCAGCTCCATTATGCAACTCTCCCCACCCATCATCGAACACTTCATAGACATAGAGAGAAACAACAAACAGTTGCAAATAAACACCAAGGCGATAGGAAGAAAAGCACCCAGAAAGTGTGCATGTCTACCAAGTGCAGTACTGAGGACAATAATGGTGAGGAGCCTCTTGCATTTACGATTAGGATGCCCACATATTCCAAAGATCTTCACAAGTATGAGGTTTCTAATCAAACGAAGATGGTCATGATAACCACGCAAGCCTTTAGAGGAGGAGATGGCTTCCTCCAAGAAGCTAGGATTTTTCATTATTAAGAAAATTAATTAAATTGATGGGTAGGTTATCATTAGCCTCCCAGTGTCTAGCTGATGTCACCCCATGATTTTCCATCCAATCAGCCACCCCATTTGCCTCATTGAAGGCATGGGAAATATACACCTCATTGAAATCTTGCAACATAGCACGAGTGTCCAAAATAAAATTTTCAATAGTCCATGAGGGAGGGGAACAATTCTTGAGGTAGTTGATTATATTTAAAGCGTCCCCTTCAACCCATAACTTTGAGATCCCCTTCTCCCTAGCCAGCTTTATGCCATGGTAGGCTGCTGCAACTTTAGAAAAGTGGTTTTTCTGGATTCCCAAAGGGGGTGCCACCACTGAAACAAGCCTACCATTATGATCTCTTAACACTCCCCCACATCCTGCAGGACCTGGATTTCCTTTAGTCAAACCACCAAAGTTGATTTTATGCCAACCAGGAGGAGGAGAGTACCAAACAACCCCTTCCCTATCTAATTCATCTTTCTTCAGAGGCTTAGCAATATCAAATGAAATTTTCCATTGGTTTGCCACCCCAAAATCATAATCAAAGACCATCACATGACCTGAAATATCAATATTTTCAACCGCTTGCATAAAATTCTCCCTAATGACCAAAATAACTTTGAAAAAAAAGAGAGAAAGGGGAGAGAGAAGAATCCCTAAATATTTTGTTGTTCCTATCCTTCCATTAACCCCAAACAATATGAGGGATCATGAGTGACCAAAGCAACCTCAATGAAGGATTAGTTGAAGGCGCCTGCCATTGGAGCCAAATCTCCCAAACCGATAAAGGGAAAATCCACTCCACCCTCCATAGGTTAAGAAAAAGATCCCACACATCCTGAGCAAAACTACAACCAATAAATAGGTGGTAACTATCCTCTGCATCCTTCTCACATAGATAGCACCTATTAGGCATGAAAAAGCCTCTTTTCCATAAATTGTTAATGGTTAAGATTTTGTCCTGCACCGTTAACCATAAAAGCCTATTAATTTTCGGAATCAACTTTGATGACCAAACCAAACCCCATGATGACCTAGGCCCCACAATATCATTAAGGGAATTAAAAGAAAATGCCATAGAATACTACCCATGCAGAAGCCTTCTCCAAATCAGTTTCACCAAGAATTTCCATGAATAATGTAGCATCTAGTGCTTCTTTTATGTAATAAATATGTATTGGATGAATTCGCTTTGAATATTTATAGTTAATGTTCCAAATGAACTATTTCATCTTTATGCCATCATCAATTATTTATGGAATTTTTAAACACAACTCTTTAAATCATTGATTATACTTGCACAAATCTATCTTAAGAGTTTCTTATCATCTTTAAAAATAATATTTTATGAGACATTTCTAGATACTCAAATTCTACCAAGATATTTTTATTATATTTTCTATTCTTATTTTAGTTCCACCATTATTCAAGTTAGAATACTTGTATTGTGCTCTTTCTATAAGAGTGACTGCAAATAGTCAAATCTTTTAGACATCATTATTGTTCCATCCTTCACTCTCTAGGAAATATCATAATATTTTTAGTGTCTAGATGTGTCTTCATTCTTGTACAAGGCTTCACAAATAGATTCCTCACTTATAAATGATAATAGGATTTTATAATATATTGGAACTAATTTGATCTTTAGTACTCACATAACTTTGGTCTTCACTTGAAAATTCATATTAGAAAAATATTTAAAACTAGAAATGATAATTTCATGGAAAATATCACCACCTTTGTCACCTACAACTTCTGGCGTTTCTTTAGTTTATAATTGTAGGGTACATGCACTATGAAATTACATACATGTATTCAAAATTATTAAATAATATTATCTCCTATTGTTTGAATATAATTGAATCATAATCATTTTGCCACATACATTCAATCTCAATAGTGTTAACATTTGGTCATACATAAGTGTTCCATTCATCTTATTATCTTCTCATATGATTACTCAAACCTTTCACATCCATGTGATCTTTATTATGAATGTTCTCACATTTGCACCACCTCATTTGTGCTTGGTGTATCTTCTTGAACTTATCTAATCTTCACATAATTTTCTTGAAACATTATGCATTCTACATTGTTATTACCTATAACCTTCAAATGAATTCATCCTAGCTTTTGACTAGATATTATAGAGCATGAAAAATAATTACTCCGTAGAGAGTTTCTACATGTTTCTCTACTACTAACTTCTTTACCCAAAGTAACATACATTTAAATAATTTGTAGCATAAAGGAGTTAAGAACTTACTTCAAGCTTCAATGATTAATGAAAAGGTTAATATTGTGAATTGGAGGATGTATGAAATAATAGCACCTCTGAAAAATACTTCTACTGCACACACATCCATTTTGAATCGAAACACTTCAATTGAGTAATTAGGTTAGGTGTCCATGTAATAAATCACATGTAAGTACTTTTCATTGGAAAACCCATCTTGATAACCATTCCAAAAAAAAATTTGGCAATCTGACCCAAAATTATTCACACAAGTACAAAATAAATTATTACCCATTCTCAATTTTTTGCACCTCCTAATATCTTATCTTTAATAAAAAAATTATTGTTATGCAAAAACCATTTACACTTTTTATTATGCATTATTTGTCAAATAAATTAAAACAAATAGTAAAACCTCAAAGGAGGTCTTGGCAATAAAACCAAAATGTTAATAATTCTACTTAGTAATTGATCCTTTCATGTATTTTATGATTAACTCATAATTGTAGCTTCTACACACTAGCTTTACAATCCAAGTCTCACTCAAAACATGAGAAGAGTTCATTATCTTCCTTAGAGTATTGTACAAAACACAAAATATGACTATAAGGAATTACTACTCAAGATAACAAATTATATTCACACAAAGAGAATATAAATATTCATGCAATTAATTATTCCTCTATATTAAAACCACACTTCTCTATTCATTTATCATCTCCATTATTATCTCATTCACTTTATCTCTATTGGAAAGATAATGTGGGGTTATATATAGATAATGTTTTCTCCTTATTCTCAAAAATATGTGCACCCAAATTATATAGAATAATTACATGCACAAATATGTGTGATGTTTAAACATATGTGTAACGTACATTTGGAACATAGACATGTGCACATTATTTAACTTGTTATAAAATTTAACAAGTTGCACAAGATGAAGCAAACAAGATGTCTCAAATAAATATGCTCTCGTCAATTGGAATGACTAGAAGATATTTAAAAAATAGGTTTAAAGAAAAGGCCTTGAAATTTTGTAGCCATGGAATTGGTATGTGTAAGTGTCATGCCCAAAATTTTCACTAAAAAAAAACCACCAAGTTTTTTTTTTTTTAAGAAATAATTAAGATAGTTGACATTCTAGGGGTTTGAGACAATGTTAATATGAGCATAAGTTGTATTCCTGCGAGAAGTTGCTTTTGTAATGTTCAAATTTTAATGGAAGGGCAAAACCGCGACTATTTTTTTTTGAAACAATGATGTAAATACCCTATAAATATCTCTATCAGGTTCCGACAAAAACATACTATACATATCAGACAAATTTTATACTTCAGATACAAATTGAATCATCACAGAAAAGAAAATAAAATAAAATAAAAAATATATTTATATAATTTATACATAATAATAATCCATATAATTTATAAAATATTATTTTATTTAAATGTCTTATATACGTTATATATATATAATAAATAATCTAACCTTACTACAATAACCAAATTACTTTTATATATATATTTTTTTAATTTAAACCATATCCAATAACCACTTCAGTTTTTTTTTAACTATTTATTAAAATAATTATTCATGCTTCTTATTTTATTTTGTCTCCCTCTTTTCCATAAATAAAATGAACTCATGAGTGGGACTTCTATTTAATAAACCATGTTACTTTTAAAGGGACCCCACCCTTCCATTAATTCCTTTATTAATACTCATTATTTTAACTCTAAAACTCAACTCTAACATTGTCTAAAGGGAAAGTAGGGGGGTAGTAAATGGATTCCCTATGCCGCATTCTATTAGTAAAAGAGTGTTCTTAAGATATTAAAACATTTATACACCAAACAAAGCAACGCAGGAATCTACTCAACATTTGAACCAAAGCCCTCTGGGTCATTGCAATTAACACTCGATGCCTTAATATAAATATTGTCTTTATTTATGGCTAACATTAAACTTTAATAATATTAACATCCCAGTCAATTAGTACTAGCGTGCATAGTAAATATAAGCAATAGTAAGAATGATTTATTTGTAAACAAAATTCAATATCAGCGTGAATATGATAGCTAGTAAAAAAAAATGGTAACTTTTTATAATATTAATATTACCCCATATATACACACTTACTGGGAATGTTAACTTTTTACTTATCGATTTTAATGATTGATGTTTAACTAAATAACAAATATATTTTATTTATTCAAGAAAAATTAAATTTATAAATTGTAAAATTATGAACTAGCATATACCATTAAATATTTCTTAATTCTTATATATATATATATGTGTTATATTTTCCGTTTAAGAGAGAGAAAGAGGAAAACAAATAAAGATTTTTATTTTATGTTTAAATAAAAATCTGATTTAATTTATTTGACTCTCTTTTAAGACGATGGGAAAATGTTTGTCATTTATTAGCAGCTCTCTTTAAAAGTACTCAGATGTATGTATGTACTCGTTTTACGGTAAATACAAAGGTAATTTGAAGTTTTCTCAGCTTTAAAATTTGATTAACTAAAATCATCTAAAATCATCAAAACCTAATTTAACTTCTTTTTTTTAAATTTTCATACTACTTTTACTTCACTATTTGAAATTCTAATTGTTCACAATTATTGCTGGTGATCTAATTTATTAATGCCCCGCAACTACTTCGCTGCTTCCAAAATAATATATTTATTATTATTTCATTGCAATACATGCTGCAAACTAATAACGAGACTATTGCGGACTTTTAAACAAAGTATGAAATTCGCAGCCAAATTGTATTCTTAAGTGTGAGGCGATGAATGATTCAACTGGCGTGAGAGATGCTGAATCTCGGCGGGCAGTGCATATCAACGGCAAAAAAAAACATGGAAATGAAACATTAGGTTTGTATTTAATTTATTAATTTGTTTTTTTTTTTGATAATTCAATGAGTCTCACGGCACCAACAACGAAACCTTCAATGCTGGGCTCTACCAGCAGAGACAGAAATGCCCAAACCATACTTTCATCATAGCAAGGAACAAGGACAGAGAAAGGTCGCCTACACCAAGCATATTAATGAGTTGATATCAAACGTCACCTCAAGCACCAGCATTTCCAAAAAAAGACTACACGACACCCTCAAGGACAATATTGACGATGACAAGACACTCTGATTTCGCCATGGAACTGACTGCAGCGTCTATTACAAATAAAAAGACACTCTGATTTCGCATGGAACTGACTGCAACGTCTATTACAAATAAAAACTCGAATAGATGCAGGTGGACTATAATTGATAGGTCTAGTGAGCATTTAATTGAAATACCAACTGACCACTGGCAGACTAACCACTTTTCTTGGGTGAGTTGCGCACCAGCATTTAATTTCCCTCTCTTTTTTTTTTCTCAGACTTTGAATGTGGACATCACCATATAGACTATACCTGAGCTCTGACCTCTTGGAAGACTACACCCATGTTCCCCTATGAAAGCTGGCATGAAAGCTTGCCAGATGTTTCAGATAAAATAGCATGCTATGGCCAACGGTACCCCTATTATGTTTAAAGCTACTTAGACTTGTTTTTGATGTCTCTTATGTCCATTCGGAGTATTGAGTTGAAGAACAAAATGATGGTGGTTGCTTCAGGCCACTTATCTGTTTGTTGCAACTTTGGACTTAAGCGCCTAGTTTACGTTTCTATTAAAATCTTTTGATTAATGATTATGTGCTAGTTTTGCTATGTACAGATCTTTCTTCTGTCACCTTGATGATGAAGCTCGAGCGCAAATATTGGCGAGGAGAGGGTATTGCAAGTGGGTTAACTATTTTACTACACCTTGCCGAGTCAATGCAAAATGAGGGAATATGACTTACTCGGTGAGGCTATTGGTCTCCGAGGGAGTCTGCAGTACCCTGGTCGGCTGCTGCGCTCAAAAGGGTTACAATCCCCATTGTGTTGCATCCCTTCACCTTGTGATACTTCGAATGGATAGGGCTTGATCCCTTCCATTTCCTTTTCTTTTCTCTCTATTTTTTTTTTAATCTGTTTGTATCAAAATATGACTGAGTGGCTCAGGATTTAGATAAATAATACATAAATATATATTATTAATATTTTAACACAATTTCCTTTTTTTTTGATTTGTTATATATATTTAGTTCCATTTACCATTAATATGCATACCCACAAAAGTAATCAGAGCTAGAGAAACCGAGGTAAATCTTAAGTATTTACTTATATATATATATTATATATACATACATTTTTCACTGGAATACAATTCTGTATTTAAACCCGAACCCATATTATTCTTTTAGTCCACTAAGTACATCTGTAGTTATAGCTATAAAAATGTGTCTGAAACTTAACTTCTATTTCTAGATCAGGTTAGGAGAAATAATAGTTGACGTAAAGGTTCAGGGATACTATCAAAATAAAAATAACACTAGTTGATTAAATTCAACCATGTATATATATATATATCCCCTCCTGTGATGTTGAGAACTAGTTTGTTTCAGATTAGGAAGAGGAAATAACTGAGTTTTAAAGGAGTGACCACCCATTTTTGGATGAAAATAAAATGAGTTCAATATATCAATACTTATTTAGACACTTTTGTCAGCTTGAGATGTAGTTATTCAGGGAGAAGAGGAAAAATTGGGCCTATTCCCCTCCACCTCTCATGTTAACAATAAATGTTTTACAAAGGCAAAATTCCTTATCAAATCTTTCCAACAAAGAATCTATTTCCCGAATTGAAAGTAGAACATCAGCTTAACTCTCTTTGTAACATGTACAACTACCTCACATTTTTTCTTTTTTTCTTTTTTTCTTTTCTTTTAGATACAATTTTAAGAACACATAAATAACAAGGAAAACTTCTTCTTCTTTTTTTTCTTGTTTCAACACCACTTTCAACAAGCTCATTGAATAAGAACTCTATCTATTATAAATATTATTGAGAAGAACTAGGAACTTACATGCCCATAAAATAAAATTTACTTTTCTAATTCTTCCACTTTACCACGAAATACTAGCCCTTTTATATTGTATCATGTGTGGGAACATAAGGAATAACATACAAAAGAATAAGGCTTGCTCTCCTCCCTTCCATAATGGCGTCATGGAGCCTCGTGGGCTCTAGCCATACCCCCGAGCAAGGAAGTCTTCTAGCTCCAAGATGATAAATGGAGCCTTTTCAATATATATATATATATATATATATATATATATATATATATATATATATATATATATATATATTTTAAGGAATAAGAATAACACCACCAAACTTCATGCATAGTTTCAACCATGATCTATACAACACACCACCTTCTTGCAACAATTAAACAAGGGAAAAATGGAAGTAAGGAAACTTATCTCTTTCTTTAGGTGGGGAGATTAAACTTTCTTATCCCTCTTTCCTCTCCAATTCAACCCATCTTGATCACTCTCTTCCCCAAAGAACTCCTCTCCTCTTGTCATCTTTTCTACCATCTTCACAAGGGTTCTCCAAAAGGAGAAGTGGGCAATGCCCAAATCTTCCATCTTCTTGAGATATATAGGGATCCTCCAAACCTACACTCTTTCCCACAAGTGCTCACACATGTGTGAGTCTTGTGCCAATTCCAAGAACTTTTGGGGAGTGGGAAGTTGAGAGTTACAAGTCACACTTCCCAAGCCCCAACACTTTTTGAATTCGTCACATTCATGAATGTGGACTTTTGAGGGGTCTTTTCACACTCCAAGGACAAGTTCACATGTCAAAAAGGTTCCAAACCCATAGGTATAGGTCCTAGGGGTCTATTCTTGTTCAAAAACCAAGGAAATTGACTCAATAATCCCTTTTTAAAACCCACAAAAGAATCCATACGAATTTTGATCCTGACCAAGGGTTCCAACCCCAACCAAACTCACATCACATGTCCTACAATTGGATTCTACTCAAACATAATCACCCAATCAAAAATATAACCTCAAACCCTTCTAAGTCAAATAGGGCTACACTTAGAACTTCCCAAAGATATATTTGATTTGATTCCAATATTTATCCATCCTCCTATTTGCATATTTGATTCCTTAGCCCTCCAATACATTTACTCTACTTGCTTTTAGGTCTCGGATGGAGTTAAATTTATATCCTCAACAAGAAGTCTTTTGATTTGCACTTGATGGTTATCCCTTCTCATGCTAGCACCGTTATCTTCTCGACCTTTAATGTTAATCCCACATTGACTCATTTAATTTCCTGCACAACATAATTAAGCATAGTTAGACATATTAATAAACAACATTAATTGTAAATCGAATCTTTGTAACTTTATTCATGAATCATTTACATAGCTAATTACTCTTCCAATGTAATACGACACAACAATTATCTTATTTCAAATTCATCTTATAAGTTCGAATCTCATACAATAATTCACATGCACATACATCTTCATTAAGTAAAATAACATAACGTAAAACTATAAGGTTACTGTTAGACAATCATCTTCATATCGCTTGCAATATATCTAACCATCTATCTAAGAGGAATATATAACACTTTAAGATTGTATTAGTCACATGCAAAGAGAGGCCTTATAGTAAGGTGTAACTTTGCAAGCCTTACTGGCATCCTCCCTGCATGTACCAAAATTAGAACTTTAGAAAAAATATCAACATCCATCAAACCACAATTGAAAGTGGATTTTTATGAGACGTAGTTAGTTGTGCCTTGATAGACATGCATGCAAAACGTGAGATCAACTATAAAAATATTCAAAACTTAAAATAATTATAACACTTATTATTCAACATAAATAAAATTATATATAACAATGAAGTTTGAAGGCATAAAATGGAAATCACTATCCATTAATTATGTACTATTTGTTATATCAAAATAACAAAAGATGATTGTTTATGTATAATGGTATAAATTAAAATAATAAACCAAAAGAATTATAAATAAATTCAATAATTATGTTAAAAGTTTGTTAAAACTCTATTTTATAAATCCAATGAATTAACCTAAAATTTGATAGATGTGGTATATGTTAAAATCTTAAAATCTATTTTATAATTTATTTATTTTTAAAATTTATAATATAATTTATTGCATTTGTCATAAACATATTAAATAAATTTTTCATTAAAATTGTACTCTAAATATATATATTGAGAGGACCATAATAATGTAAAATTAAAAAATATATATAACAGAACATAGAGTTTTTTTTTAATTATTTACTATATTAATATAGTTTTTAGTTTTAGTTTAGATTTTCTCCTATACATGAAATTTAGAATCTATTATAACATTAAAATATAAGAATATATGTTTTTTATTTTAACTTATCTATTTATTAATAATTTTTAATATATTTATTATTTTACAAATTCTAGAATCTATTTTTTTCATATTTCCTTTTTCTTAGTTATTTGTTTTAAATATCAATGTATTTTTTAAATTTTATTTTAAATGTCTAATCTATTTAATAAATTTATAAAAGATTAAGATTTAGATTTGTGCATATTAGCTTATTTAATACCATGTATGATATATACTTGGTATTAGCGTACATATGATTGATTATGTTAACAAAAAATATTTATTATTAAAATACAATATACAATATATAATTGTATTTAAAATATAAAAAGAATCTTGTTAAATGAATATAATATTTTAAAATTATATATGAAAAATATAAATAAAATCAAATTTTAAGTGTAATTATAATTATCACGGATAAAGGTAAATAAGGTAAGAAATGATTTAAAAATATATATAACTATTTTTAGATTATGCTCATTATTATATAATTAATAAATATTATAATTTTGTTACATAAAAAATAATATTTATAGTTTTTATTTTTCTTAAAATAATATAACATTTAGTTTTGATAGAGGATCTCAAGAAATTTGTAAGAGACTAGGTTGCTTATTCACAAAGTAAAGTTGGGTGGAAAAATTCACATCTCTAAAGTTCAAACAAGGTATCATTCTAGACCAAGTTAAAAAAATATAAAATAAGTCACTAAGTGGCAAGACCATGATGCAAGGACTTCTAGGGGTCATAACTTTTGACTCTGGTGTCTATTTCAGCTCAGATTTTATGGGGAGATGCATCATGAGGAGTTGTTTAAATAGACAGGGATCAGTACAATATCCAGAGATTATAAGTGAAGGTTATAGACAAAAAGAAGTGAATTAATTTTGCTCAATTACTTCTAATATTCATGATGAACTCAAACCTCTCACATAGAGTCCTAATAGACATGAATTAGGTACTAATATCTTTACATGGATTTTGAAGGAGAGGAAATAATAGGTAGTTATCTTGTGTTGGAAGAAATTTTTCTCTTAATTTTATGATTTAGATTTAGAGTTCACAACTAATTTTTTTTAGTTAGATCTATCATTTTCTCTAAGAAATTAATTGCATATTGTATATAATATTTAATATTTTTAATATTTTTAATATTTTGTGTTTGGTTATGTGATTTTTTTGTGAGATGTATTTAAAGATTTTTGAAATGGAATTTCTAATTTTAAATCATTTGACTATTAAATTATTAATTCATAATATTTTTAAAGTGTATATTTTAAAATTTGATTATAGAGTAGTTAATCTATATTATTACTTGGACTAATTTAATTTTTTTATGAATTTTAGAATAAATTAATCTCTTGCACTTAATTTTTTTTAACTTAGTTTGGAAGGTCAAACTTGAGAGCTACAAGTTGACTAGTTCACTCTTTTTGAAAACTATATCCCATTGAGGAATGTGAAAGATAAAATGAGATATTTTATTGCATTTTGGCTTCAATAAGGTAATTAGATTTGAAATGTAAATCCCTCATGTATATTGAGAATTTTGATACATGGAATAATATTTCTATAATGGTTTTAAATATCGTTGGTGGTGTTTTTCAAACTTATTTATATATATTGAAGGCTTTAGATAGTTTTTAATATGGAGAAAGTTGAAAAATGTTACTCCATCACAATTTTATTATAAATCCACCATGGATGATAAATTTTATAACCTACCATTTTATTGTTCTTTTTTTCCATATTTAAAATAAATATGGATGTGTGGTTGTGTTTATGAGAGTAGTTAATCTATCTTATTGGTTGGACTAATTTATTTTTTTAATGAAGTTTAGAAGAATTTTATAAGGAAGCTAAAGTAGCGGAACAACTTCCTAATCTATTATTAAGAGGAGGATAATGCAAAACTTTACAGATCTTTAACAGTTACAGAAACTTAAACACAAATAAACACAAATATCATGCATACCACAACATAGTGATTCATGTGGGGAAACCCTTTCGAGAGAAAAACCCCACACTCCAAAAGCCACCCAATATATTATTTAGAAATCACAAAGATTACAATATACTTGTAGAGCAAGCTTCTCATAGGAGTATTACCAACTAGAGATCCAAAGGGAACAAGACCACTATCAGGCTCTCTGAATACATCACAATACATAGTTGTAACATAATACCCTCATAAAATAGGGTTGCCTTCTAGGGAAATTCAAGCTAATAAAATACTAGCTATCAGATCTAAGATCTAATGATGAACAGTCCAAATTTTTAATAATAAAATATAAATAAAATTTTCCTTTCGAGGGCACTGCCCCCAAGCCCCTATCAGGGCACGTTGTCCCCGGACCCCTAGCTAGGGGATGATCCCCCTGGACTCCTCGTGGGAGGGAAACCCCCCTGTGACCCCCCCCCCCCAATCGAGGGTGTATCAACAATATTCATTTATCAATAGTACCCTATGTAATTGCAAGGTTGAAACACATTTCCCCAACAAATATCCCACTTGTCGAACACCTTGCAAAAAGAAATGGGAGGGTGTATAAACATCATCTCTTAATTAAGAGGGGCTGAAAGGCCCATTGAATTTAAACACCATCTGAACTTATTTATGCTCACAAGCTTAGTTAAAGAATCATAAATATTCATCAAATTCTCTACCTTAACCAGTTTCACCCTACCATCTTTGACCATATCTCTAAAAAATGATATTGAACATCAATGTGCTTGGTCCTAACATGAAATGTTGGGTTCTTAGCTGGACATATCACACTCTAATTCTCACAATAAATTGTCACTGCATCTTATTTTGTTCCAATATTTGAACAAAGTCTCTTAAGCCAAATGGATTCTTTACAAGCATGAGTAGTTATCATATACTCAGTTTTAGTAGTGGAAAAAGAAACCATATCCTGTCACTTACTCATCCAACTAATTGCACCACCAAATAAAGTAAACACATAAGCACTAGTGGATCATCTACTATCAACATCACCTGCCCAGTCTAAATCCACATAACCATGAATATCAAGGGAAATCTTGTATTCATTCATATTACTATGATAACAAAAGGAATAATCTAAGGTACCACACAAATAGTTGAAGACTCTTTTAACTACGTCCCAATGAACTCTAACAGGATTAGACATATATCTAGAAATAACTCCCACTACTTTGGCAATGTCTGGTCTTATAAAAACCATAGCATACATCAAACTTCCAATTACACTCTGGTAAGGAACTCTACTCATGTCTTCCATCTCTGATAGAAATGTTGGACAATCTGAAATAGATAACTTTGTTCCAGCTGAAATAGGAACACACAATGGTCTACAATCCTTCATATCAAGCCTTTGTAAAATTGAATTGAGATACTTACTTGAGCAAATCCATACCTTTCTATTCATTCTATCTCTTCTAATTTCCATCCCAAGAATATGTTTAGCTGCACCAAGATCTTTCATTTCAAATTTTGTAGCTAGTTGAGATTTCATTTCTGGAATCATACCTTTCCCTTTACCAATAAATAACATATCATCAACATATAATGCAAAAAAATAGGAAACAATCACCATCAATTTTATAATAAACACAATAATCTGGTTTAGAACTCAACCAAACTTAACACATATGTATCAAATTTTTGGTACCACATCCAGGACCCCTATTTTGTGGCCATATTAAATATTTCTTCAATTTGTAAACTAAATTACTTTTTACCTTTCTCACCTTGTAGTGCTCTTAGTTAAGTGTCATATAAATACCCTCCTCCAAGTCATGATGAAGGAAACAAGTTTCACATCCATTTTTCTCAACCTCTAAATCATAAGCGTGAGTAATAAAAATAAAATTTTAATGGATGTCATTTTTACAACAAGAGAAAATTTCTCACATAATCAACACCTCGTCACCATAATCAACACCCCTCAACTTGAGAGTAACCTTTTGGTGTGACTTACTTTGTAATTTTCTAACACCTATTTTGAACCAATATTTTTCTCTTTGAACACCCATTTTCAACCAATAGGTTTTCTTTCTTCAAGAAATGGTACAAGATTCCATGTGTAATTTCATTCTTTTCAAAGTCATATTTCTTCATCCATAGTAATCTTCTAGAATCTACATCATTTATACCCATGCCTCTTCTACCGATTTCCACGCTCATCCAAGGCATATTCAAAGAAAAAATACATCTACAATCATCAAGGAATACCTTTTAGGTTGTCTATGCCTTGTAGACCTACAAACAAGCTGAGTTGGAGTTCTTCCTCTCCTGAAGATCCAAAGCTAGATGAGATCTCCTCAACTTCTTGTCTATCCATGGGCCTCAATTGAACTTTCTCAAGTGTAGAAGGAAATTGAATCACATCTTGTTTACTTTGTTCTGGCTGTAATGTAACAGAAGAAGGCTTAGTTTCTCTAAAAATAACACTTCTACTATGTATTACCTTATGTGCAACAAGATCCCAAAGCTCTATACCCCTTTATACCCAACTATATCCAATACAAAGATACATTTCATGCCTTTGTTATCCAACTTTGTTCACTTCTCCTTGGCACATGTGCATATTCCTCGCAAACCAAAAACTCTAAGATGTCTTAATGAAGGATTCTAACTTGACCATACCTCTAAAAGAGTCTTATCAACAAGACCTAATGTAGGAGATCTATTAATCAGGTAACACGTAGTGGCAACAACTCTTCAACCCAAAACCTTTGTTCTAGACTAGTACCACTCAACATACTCCTAGCCTTCTCCATCAATGTCAAGTTCATTCTTTGTGTAACTCCATTTTTGTGGAGAATATGGAGTTGTCTTATATCTATGAATACCACAATCTTTAAAAAAATTATCAAAATCATTAGAGAGAAATTCACCACCATTATCAGTTCTCAAACATTTTATTTTATTTCCAGTCTACAACTCAACCATTGCTTTAAATTCCTTAAATCGACTGAAAACTTCAAATTTACTCTTTAGGAAATATACCCATTTCTACTATAATCATCAATAAATGAAACATAATATTATGTGGATTTACCAATTGAAGGAACATCTACATGATCAAACACATCAGAATGAATAAGATCCAATACACCACAAGATTTATGAGAATTCGAGTAAAATTGAATGTAGTTTTATTTTCCATAAATACAATGCTCACATAATTCAAATTCAAGATTACAATCAGACAACCCTTCAACAAGTTTTATATTTTTCAAGGTCCTTAGACACTTTTCTCCAAATTGGCCAAGTCTCCGGTGCTATAACATAGGTTTCTCTATAGGTAACTTTGATTCAGAAGAAAGATCACCCTTGGGTACCCAATATCCATGACCATTTGCTGAAGATGAAACCCTCACCTCTTCCACATTCTTTTTTTTCATAGAAGTACTATTGCACTCAACAATGCATGCATCAAGATTATACAATGTACCATATCTAACACCTCTATAAATCATCATAGCACCTCTAACCATCTTGCATCCTACATTAGAAAATACTACCTGAACACCTACATCTTATATTTTTCTCACAAATAATAGATTTTGTGCTAATCTAGGGATATGCAACACACCATTAATCCTTTTTATTCTACCACCATGAAACCTGATTTTAAATTTACCATGGCCAACAATATTTAAATAAGAATCATCACCCAAGTACACCTTACCTCCATCAAATTCTTCATATTCAAAAAACAAATCTCTATTAAATGTCATATAGAAAGATTCACTTGATTCAATTAACCATGCATCATTACATTTATGAGTTTCCAAAGCTACAATGAATGTGTCACCATCTTCCTTCTCAAACTCATAATCAAACTCGAATCTCTTCTTTTTCTTTTTCTTTTCTTATTTGCAGTCCTTATGAATATTTCCAAGATTATCGCAGTTCCAACAAACAACTTTAGAATTTATAGGAGATTTGGGTCTCCCCTTGGACTTGGATTTATCATGCTTCTCATTCTTCTTGCCTTTTTCCTTGGGTCTTCCACAAAACTTTAGGGCCTCCTTGGCATTGATGGATACCTTCCTCCTCATCTCTTCAGAAATAAAAGAACCCACCACACCTTCAATCTTCAATATAATAGAAGTACTCCCAATAGCCATAATAAGAGAATCTCACGAATCAGGAAAAGAACAAAGTAGGATCTGAAATTTCTCCTCCTCATCCATTTTGACACTAATGGATGCCAACTGAGCCACCAAAATATTGAATGCTTCTAGGTGGTCTGTAATTCATACACCTTCCATTCTCAAGGAATACAATTTCTTCCTCAAGAAAATCTTGTTCACTAAATATTTGTCTTGATACATCTCACCAAGCTTCTTACATAGTTTCTGTAAAGAGGTATCTTCATGGACATTGATTAAAATAGAGTCTTCCAAGAAAAATTTGGTTATACCCTTGGCTTTATGATCCATAACATCATATTGAGCAACCTAAGGATGATCTGCAAGACTTGAAACATTCTCATCAACAACATCCCACAGATATTGATCTATCAACAGATCCTCCATCTTCAGCTTCCACATTTTAAAATTATTTCCAAAAAAATTATCCAGCTCTATTCTCCCTAATGAACTTTCCATCTAAAAATTCCTGCAACAAGATCACAAAGTGTCTTTTGCACAAGCTCCCACTCAAATTTAGATTAGTTCAAAAACCAAACAACCCACAACTAAAACCAAAGATGATCAGGCTCTAATACCACTTGTAAGGAAGCTAAGGTAGCGAAACAACTTCCTACACTAATGTTGAGAGGATGATGCAAAAATTTATAGATTTTTAACAGTTACAAAAATTAAACAAAAATAAATATAAATATCATGCATACCACAACACAGTGATTTATGTGGGGAAAACCCTTTCAGGAGAAAAACCCCACACTCCAAAAGTCGTCCAATATATTATTAAAAAATCACAAAGATTACAATGTACTTGTAGAGCAAGCTTCTCACAGGAGTATCACCAACTAGAGATCCAAAGGCAACACGACCGCTATTAGACTCTCTAAATACATCACAATACGCAATAGTAACATAAAACCTTCATAAAATAGGGTTGCCCTCTAGGGAAATTCAAGCTAATAAAATATTGTTGTAAGATCTAAGAACTAATGATGAATGGTCCAAATTTACAACAATAAAATTTTCCTTTTGGGGGCGCTGCCCCCGAGCCCCCATCGAGGCATGTTGCCTCTGAACCCTAGCTGGGCAGGTGATCCCCTCGGACCCCTCATGAGGGGAAACCCCCCTACACCCCCTGTCACAAATGTATCAACAATACTTTATGTATCAATAGTAACTTAAATGTAATTGGAAGGTTGAGAGACATGTTCTCGAAAAAATTAATCTCTTGTACTTAATTTTTTAACTTAGTTTGGAAGGTCAAACTCGAGAGCTACAAGTTGACCAGTTCACTTTTTTTGAAAATTATGTCCCATTGAGGAAGGTGAAAGATAAAAAGGGATATTTTATTGCATGTTGGCCTCAATAAGGTAATTGTATTTTAAATGTAAATCCCTCATGTATATTGAGAATTTTGACACATGGAATATTATTTCTATAATGGTGTTAAATATAATTGGTGGTATTTCTGAAGCTTATTTCTATATATTGGAGGCTTTACATAGTTTTTAATATGGAGAAAGTTGAAAAATGTTACTCCATCACAATTTTATTATAAATCCACCATGGATGAGAAATTTTATAACTGAACATGTTACTATTCTTCTTTTCCATATTTAAAATAAATATGGATTTGTGAATATGTTTATAAGGTTAGATTATTTTTTTAAACATGATATTGCATATTATATTACAAGTTAAATAATAGGTGTTTGAAATGGGTTTTGATCTCATATCAAGACCAGAGCTTTGCATTGTAGATCAATTTTTTGCATCAATTTTTTCTATTTTGATTTTGCTCATTCTATTCTTGGTATTGTTATAATAATTTACTATTGCATATGCCTTGACTCTTTAAGATATTATCTATTTCTTGGCTTCTTGCTTCACAAATTTTTTCATTTATTGATTTATTGTTTTTATTATTGTGGGTCATTTTTTTTGTAAAATTGCTAAAATCATTTGTATCTTGGAGAAAATTTCTCATTCTTGAAAATAAAATGGCAATATTTCAACATGGAAAATTTATCTCAAATAAAAAAATAAAAATGGAAATGGTAAAATCATTGGATGATTTCTTATCTTGTGTTTATTCTTATATTTTTAAAATAATTAATAACTCACAAAGTAAGTATAAACTAATCATTTTATTAGAGCCTAGGTTCATACACTAGGCACTCTAGATACATATGAGCCCATTATGTTGACCTAGTTTGTGTACTCTTGTGATTATGTTTTCTCCCTTCGGTCATTCTCACTTAGTGACCCGAGATTTGTTCTTAGATGGTGTTGTCCAATGGTACAGAAAATTGGTGGAAAGGATAGGAACCTTGGTGTAGTGTGAAATGCACCAATATTATTTCCATCAGGGATGCATTATGGACTCTTGTGTAACCTTGTGGTCTATTTCTCGGTGATGTGAATTTGTGTGTGTATGTGAAGAATGTGTGTAAATTTGGAATTTTTGTGCTTATGAAGTGATAAATTATGTTTTTTGTTTCTGAAAAGGCGTAAAATTATGATCTTGTCTCATATATGTTATGAAATTTAGCCTTTTAAGATGAATAAAGTGGAAAGTCTTATGTGGAAATAAGGGATATTTAACAAAAATGTGTGCTTTTTGTGTATAATTATGTTATGTTTTTATGGAAGTGTAGCATTCCAAGGGAATGAATCAACTTGAATGACTGGTACTAATGTGTTATGTTTCCACCCTAGTTTGTGATTTCTAGGTAGTCGACTTCAGAATTTGGTGATGAAGGTAAAGTAATTGGGATATTTAGATGTAGATACTAATGATGTGAAGCAATGATCCATTTTTTATTTAGCACATGATATAGATTTATGGTTATGATTATTAGGTGATTTTTTATTCCAATGGATATATGGAGTTAGTTGTGTATTTGGATTAGTTTGGCTATGTATATCATGTGGACTTATGACTTTCCTTGTTGTGCATTTGGTTAGTGATTGTTATATGGTGATTGTTTATGATGTAATTATTGTTACTTGATGATGTGGTTATTCTTTGAGGTCTTGGTGAGAGGGATAGTGTAGCATCACTCATTCACGAGCACTCTGCTACGTTGCAATTTCCTCTCACGGTGTGTTGTTTGATATATATATATATATATATATATGTTGCTCGACATCTTGTTTGATGCAAGTTGCAGGTACCAGGCATTGACTCCACCTGCATGGTCAGGTCTGAGCTTGCCTTAAAATCCTAATGGAAATTATGTGGAAAAAGGAGTTGACAAAAGGTCCCCAACCCATGCCATCATCCTCGATGAGGATGAGTACCCACCTTGTTACCTCGTCCATCTAGTTTGTATTTTTTGTCAGTTGTCTTGCTTGGTTTCTACCATTATTTGATTAAATTATGATGTCACATGGTTGTTTGTGAAGATGTTTCTTATACTTGCGTATGTTTTATTTCACCTTGCGACTTCCAAGAGTAAGTCGAAGCTTAGGGGGGAAGATGTATTGCCCCTCCGTGTTCGACATTTTCTTGACATTTGAGTAAGTTTGTTTGGATGATTGGTGATGTCCCATTGTTGTTCGTTATTATGTTGTTCAATTGATTATTGAAATTATGTGGTATATTTAAGATTATGTATTGCCCTTTTTTAAAAAAATTAATTAAATTAAATTGATTATAAGGTAATTTAAATTTAAATTATTAGGTCACGAAGTAATTTTATAATTAAATATTAAAATAAGATACTAAATTGAATGAAGATAATGGACAACGAGTTAAAGCAATTAAAAAGGTAGAAATATTTTTCATGTAGATCATGCATAACTTCAAACTAATGTCGAATAAGGAAACTTGTTTTATTAAGTGATTGTGCTTGATTTTTATTTTGGGAAAATCGAAGCATTTTCCTTGTTTTTAAGAATGATCATTTTTAGAGAGTTTTTCATCGTTTAATTTTTAGTTTCTAAATGAGAACTTTGTCTAGGGAAATTTTTTGGAGAATGGTTGCATTTTATGAATTGTTTTCAGAAGAAAACTTGATGGATCATGGTTGAGTTTGAGAAGGGGCAAACGTAGATGGTCAGGCAAAGGATGGCATTGTGTCAAAAAACTCAGAGAAAATGAATTTGACAGATAAGTTTTCACCCTTCTCACGAAAGTACTCTTGTTTCAATTATTTTTTGTGAGAAAATCTTAGAGAACAACTCTTGCGCCTTTGTTCAGTGTGGTTGCATTTTAGGCTTGTCTTTCGATTTGTGTACGCTATATACATTTGATTAAGTTTTGATACACCCTACCATTAAGTTTGGTGCGTGTCTCCAATCTTTTTTGTGTCGTTACTTATAGCCTATGATTTTTTCTTAGCATTTGTTTCCATACATATAAACTTGATCCATCTTTTCCCCATGATACTGGATTTATATTATTGGCATTTGAATCTAGTTTATGGAAATCGACACCATAGCTTGCTTATCCTTTCCTTGTTGATAGGTATGGATTTGATAGAAGTTCAATCTGCATAATCAACACCTTAGATTATATATATATATATATATATATATATATACATATATATATATATATATATATATATATATATATATATGTCCTTACCAAAACATTTCCAACTATTGTATCTAACTAAAGTCTACTCCCATTTATGCCTTGATGATTCCCTTACTCAGTTCCAAGACTTCCATTACTTTTATGCACTATTAATCATATTGGATTCATTTTATAAGATCTCTAAATTACCCAACCTTTCTCCATACGATGGTAAAAGAAATGATAATGAGAAGTCCCTTTCCATGGTCTCATTTTGGAGTTTGCGTGGCAGGGTGTTACACCTTTCTTATCTTCTCTTTTGTTGCTTTAAAAGAATTAGATTTTTTTTCATTCTAAACAATATTTTATTAATAAATCACAAATGATTACTTAATAACTCACAAAACAAGTATAAAGTAATATTTTCTTATCTTCTCTTTTACTACTTTAAACAAATTATATTTTTGTTCATTCTAAACAATGTTTTATTACTAAATCACAAATGATTACTTAAGTTGAGAGTTCTTCAACTTTTGGAGTTGTTTCCTAATAGAAAGAAACATACAACAATCAAATATTTGTTACATACCATATACTATGATGGATGAGAATGTATTAGATATTCTATCACTTTCATTTTAATGTAATAGAGCAATCCTCCCAGATTGTTGAGAATTATAAGATTCTTGTTTCAAAACCTATGAATAAGATGGAGAGATATGAAGAATTATAAAAAAAATTAAAAGACTCAGATGTGAAACCAATGTGTCCTAAATGCCTTCAACATAATACCAAATTCAAATACTTCAACAAAAACTCTTCACATGTTGTACAACCAAGGTACAAATTTCTTATCTGCAATGTTCTCTTCCCTATAGGTGGTAAACAATATGTCAAATATAGCACTGGTGAACAATCTACAAGGTCAAAATGAGTCATGGGATTTGGTCTGTGGCTATTTTTTTGCAGGTGTAAGGCGCATGGAATGCAATGACTGCAGGATACGCACAAAATGGTTTTTCTAAAGGGTTTAGAAACATTCAAGTGAATGCAACTAGTAGGTGTAAAGCCAGACTCAACAACCTTTGTCGACGTCCTCCCTACCTATGCCAAAATGGGATCCTTAGAATATCCATCAAAGGGAAGGGGAATTTTTATCAGAATTTATAGATGTAATTTATCTAGTAGACTTGTATGCAAGATGTGGATGGTTTTTAAAAGGATTTCTTTATATTTTTTGGTTTGTTATTTTAATTTATATTATTATATATAAAGAATTATCCTTTTGTTGTTCTGATATAATAAAGAGTACAAAACTAATGGATAGTGATATCCATTTTCTGTTATGTATCGAACTTGACGATTGCTATGTGGTAATTCTTATTGTATATTTTTTTTTATGTTGAATGCTATGTGTAATTTTTATTGTATATTTATATGTATTTATTATCTTAATCTAGGTGTAAGTGTTTTGTTTTTTTCTATTAAAGTTATACATAAGAGAAGATATGTACAAAATAGAAATTTAATTAATGAAAATGTTGTAACTTAACAAAGTGTATGCTTTAACTAGATATAACACTTCAAAGTGACACTATGAAGATAATTAAAAAAAAAAATTCTCAGTTTGGTAATATTTCTATGTTTTCAACATATTTTATCTTGTAATTTCCTTACAAGTGGTATCTATTGAGGGTGCTTTTAATCACTTACAATGTGCTAGGCAATAATGGTTTATTGCCCCTCTTTAAAATTAGCATCTTGACTACTCCAAGGTTCTTTCGTGTCAAGTCATGACCATGTGGATAGCATAGTGGTAGAGATCAAATGTGGTTTCATGAGGGGATCTAGATTTTAAATTCTTAGAAATAACATGCAACTTAAAATAATAGATCAAACAATTCAATAAATACATTGCATTTTCAAATCTATAACAGATTTACAATAATTCAATGCTCTTTCAATAATTCCAAATTTGATTTTAGATAAAATTAAAAAGATAGAAAGGGTAACAAGAAGTAAAGGAAATTTAAACTAATTGGACAATGACAAGAAACATTTCATTCATCATTTTTGTGCGTTTAAGAAAGATTTCCAAACCACCATTACAACAAACAGTATTTCACACATTTACCAATAATAGAAATGCAATATTCAAAGGAAATAAGTCACCACATAATATTTTTAGATTTCATGCAATCAGAAATTCGTCAAGCACATGTAGATCTGAGATAAAATCCTACTTAAGTCTATAATTACCAATGAAATCTTACTAATTTGAAAATTCAAATTGAAATAAAATATTCATACCATCACCATGATACTAAATCAAGATGCATGCAACAAGTGTAACCTTTTGATTGAATCGATAATTCACAAAGTTAGTGGACAATTCCATACTGAGATTGTATTGTTTAGTTGTAGAAAATTACATCAAAATCATATCCTTTGAATTATCCAAAATTTAAAATTTTATAGAAAACTAAGTCCCAAAATTGCGGATCTAAAATAAAATACATGATCTGGAACTAACTTCAGCGCCTGATTATTTACCTTGAAATAGAACTTTAAATTAAAACATTAAAATCAAATCAAACTAAATTGGGCACCCAGTTTTAGTTAAGTATTCTGCTAAATTCAAGGAGAGCATAAAATAACTAAAATTTAACTGAAGTAAACTAAAATCTATGAGAAGCTCCACTTTTCCACCGCCTTTCCTTTCAACATATGTTTTAACATTATCGTAAGTATCATGCATGCTTGATATCTTCACATCTAGCATTTGAATTGGAAAAAAGAACTCGTTAACTTTAGGAGAAATGGAAAAAACATTTTAGACACTCATGACCTAGCAAAAATAGCAACCCTTGTATTGATACTTCATTTCTTTTGAATCTTTTAGAGCCATATCTCCTGCAAATATCAATACCATGTATCAACATTTCCATACTAAGAATAAAAAACTTGCAAAACAAGTCATGTCAGACCATATTAGCTTCATTTCAAAAAATTGTAACTTATCAAGGAGTTATTTAAAAGTATCTGGGATCGGCCTTCATGATTTCCCCTTACTCTTTATTGTCAACATCTATACTTAAAACACTAGATTCTTTCAATTTTACCATCTTCAGGTATTGGGGATTGAGGATCCCTCATACCCACTACTTATAGAATGAGTTTCCTTTGTTAACTTTCAAAGCCTCTCGAGTATTGGACATCAGAGATATTCTTTACCCTTTGCTTATCAATAAAATATTTTTGAGGATATGTTTCATCGCTTGATAATCGAAGATCTCCTCTACCCCTTACCTTCTTGGAAATGGTATCAGTTAAGTGGTATCTCCAACTTGTGAAGTCAGAAAGGACTTCAAGGATCAGAATTTAGTTTTTTTATTTACTCCTTGCCACTAAACTTACGATTGTAAATCAACCTCATTTTTGTATTTTAAACCTTAGCTTTTGAACATAGAAGATGCATCTATTCTTTATAACAGTCAAAAGATATCAATTGTTCCCAGACGTCAAGATTTAGGGATAACCCTTACCCTTTGCACCTCTATAAGTAATAGATAAAAGGTACCATTGATACCTGATGTCCGAAAGATGTCACAAAGGAAACAAAATTGAATGTGTTTTACTAGTATAATCAAGGGTCAGGGATCAGGCATACCCTTTACCCTTTACACCTCTATAAGTAATGGGTAAGAGGTACTATCAACACCCGATGTCCGAAAGGTTTCATAAAATTTGTTAATTCTAAGCAAATGTGTCACAGATCAGGGGTTGGGGTTTCTCCTTACCCCTTGCGAATGTTCTAAGGTATGCAATAAAGGAAACCTGTAAAGTCTGAAACTAAAGTACTTTAAGTCGAAAGTGTTAAGGCATGAATCTAAGTTGAAACCAAAGATCACAGGTCCAACATTCTCAAGGTAATTTTTAAATTCTTATAATCCTATGGTCAAAGGTATAGGGTTTCATTGGATATCGGGGATTCATTATACTTCCTACCTCAATAATTCTTATAATCCTATGGCCAAAGGTATAGGGTTTCATTGGAAAGCGCATATTGAAAATAAAGATTTTGGTGTGTTCGTGTTAGAGTAATCATGCATTAGCTAATGATTAATTAATCTTTAATTAATTATTAGTCTAATTTATTCTCATGCGCTCAAGCTAAACTTAGGATTTCTTTATTAACATAACTAAGTGATTTTCTATGTTAACTGAAGTGAGTTATTATTAGATCATTTTGTCTCATCGCATGTGATGTTGACATATGTCATGATCTAATCCCTTTAACATTTAGGGTTGCTCTTATATAAAACTCAACCCTCATTATATTATCACTCTAGAGATTTACAGAAACATACAAGTATCCAATAAAAGGCACAAACGAGGAAGGGGAATGCCTTGCATAGGATGAAAATCGCTATGTAAGAGAACCAAAGAAGACGCCAACTCCTGGAATACAAAGGTTTCATATTAAGTACAAAATGGATTTGACGAATTTTCAAGCGAATGCAATTAACGGATGGAGAAAGATTTAATCTCATCATATACAATGGTTGTAGGCTATATACAATTTGGATTACAATCTTTCAAGAATACCATGATTGCAGGACTAATATATATATATACATACAAATGCCTATTTTAATTGTTTCACTATGGGAATAAAATAGAGAATTACACATTATCTAACAACATCAATCAGTCAAGTGTTCATTTTCAACAAGAAGAAGGAGAAAGAATTTGAATTATAATAATCAGAGAAACAGAGTAAAGAACAAAATGAAGCCAGCCTGGATTCCAATGTTGGCTGAGACGGAAACCGGTGTCGAGATCAACTTCTACGTCCACAAAAATCCACTTCTCCAAAGCCTTAATCAAATCTTCAATAATTTTTATCCCAATCCAATTTTTTGAAAACAATCAACTGAATGCAATTATTCTACAGATAATTTCTTGCAAACTCCCTTCTCTATTCAAAAACAAAAATCATTTATAAATCCAAAATCTCCCAGAATGATAATTATTAACCAAGGAAAGTTGTTGATTTTTTAAAACAAAAATCAGATAAAAATCTCACAAAATAACAAGTTTCTATTCTTCAAACAGCTCAAAGTCATGCATGTGCTCCGAGATAATCTTTTTTATCTTTTTAATTGTTTTTACAGCTTATCCATTATCACCTTTCATTTTTAATTATTTTATTTTATAATATTTTCCCCCTCATTTTAATTTATTATTAAAAACTCAACATTAATAATAAATATCTTTATATTTAATTATCAAAATACTTTATAACTTAATAATTTAATTTAAAAATTTATTTAACCAAGCACAACTTATATATTTATTTATCAACATGCTTTATTTAATAATCTATTTAATTCAAAAATTAATCAAACAACCTTATTAAAGGGTGATCCCACAATAGTGGTTTACAATTTTTGGCCAAACTGGACATTGAAATTATAATTTTTAACTAAATCTTCACATTCGGGCACCTATAGCAGCTAAACCATGAGGAATTTGAAGATGATGTAAACTAGAGTCTCGTCACATTTTGTCTGTAGATTCTAAAAATATTTTTTTCAAAATTTTTGGAATCAGATTGCATTTCTTTTTCCATCTCCCACGAAAAACTGGCTTTTTTCAGAAAACAACATTTTTAAAAAGTGATGCACACTGTATAATGCATAATTTTTTTTCCATGAAGGATAAAAATCTAATTCTTTCGAATTTACATTTGTAACTCTAATATTTAGTGCTTCCACTTGGTTAGATTTTTTTTTATTGAATATTAATCAAGTTTCGAAGTCAAACCAATTACAATTCAGACATAGTGCGACCGTATAATGTGTAACTTTTTTGTATATATCAAAATTCATTTTTTTTTGTTGGATCAAGGACTTCAATATCTGGTGCACTCATATTTTTCATTTTTTTTTATAATCTGCTATTTTTCCACATGTGCAAAATAGAGACCTTCATTTTCGATGAAAAACCTATGTTTAATAAAACTAGAAAAACAAATACATAATGAAAACAAAACATATCAAAATTATATTCATTGGATAGCTCGTTCTGAGGACTACCTAATTCTAGTTGGTTTTCTAAATAATCCTCCATTTTCATCCTCAAACCAACCTTCGAAGCTTAAAAAATTAGGTTTTGTTTGTGTCTGAGAGGGAGAATCAGGGTTTAGGGGGGTTCGAGCAAACCCCTAGGGGTTCGAGTGAACCACCTTGATTACATGTATTTTGATTTCTTTTGGGCGAAAAAAGAATTGAATGGGTTCACTCGAACCCTAGTTCGAGCGAACCCATTTTTGGTTTGTGCGAACCTTCAAGTTTGTACGAACCCACAAAATAAAATAAAAAATCCATGGGGTCATTTTTTCTCAATTTTCCTTCCTCCATCAAATTGTAAACCACTATTGTGGCTTCACCATAAACTAATTTAATTTAATAACTAAATATCAATAATAATCACCCAAGCATAAACAAGGTTGAAAGCGAGAACAACTGACCTCAAACAACATACAAGACTGACGAGGTGACCAACTAGATACTCATCCTCTTCAAGGATGATGGCAAGGGTAGGGGACCGTACATTATCTCTGTTCAACAATTTCCATTGGGTTTGAGGCACTCTAAGACCTGTCAATTCATGTGGAGTCGATGTCTGGTACCTGCAACCTATAACAAACAAAACGGTCGAACCTATATATAAACATACAGTCAAACACACCGTGAAAGGAAATCGCAGCGTAGCAGGGTACTCACGAATGGGTAATGTGACACTGTCCCTTTCACGAAGACACATCAAACAAGTAACCACATCAACGTATAACAACTAGTTACATAACCAACAACATAGAACAATTACCAGATAATTGCATAGTAACCATGATCAAATAAACAGGTAATGCTCATAATTAAATTAATCCACATAAACTAATAAGTCCATAAAATTGTTATAGCATGTGCATAACTCAAGTAATAGCAAGAACTTCAAAGTGTCATCCAACATCAAAAAATTAGTAAATCTAACATCAACAAACTGTCATAATGTCTATCTTAACAGAACAGTCATCAAACTAATAGAGAACAACATGAGGTGCACTACATCCTCCCCCCTTAGAATCAGGCTTACTTCTGGAAACATGCAAACAAGTATGGGTATGACTCTTGCATCCAGGGTGCATCCTCCCAAGTAGCTAAAGCCTCATCATTAGGATCCCACTAGACCCTCACTTGCTCAACATCTCAACCCCTGAGGTGATTCTTTTGTGCTTTAGGGTTCCCATGGCCACTAGAGTCAGTTTTCCATCCTCTACTTGTTGCCTCCACAACTGTGCCTGGATGCTCTACCTGGTAGTTATCAACCGTAGCAAACACTCTATGAGACTTGATTGCATCACCCATTGTCAGCTCTAAGGTTGTCGGCCTCTGACTGAATCCTATTGTGTTCTTCTAAGGACACTGTCTAGTTGTGTGTCCCTATTGGCCGCAAGAAAAACATCGTGTACCTCTGCCATACCCCCAACCACTTGAGGGTGCATTGGACTACTGAAAGCTACCTCCACTAACTGTAGACTGTGTGCTCTGAGCTGGCTGGTCAAAATGATTACGCTTGTTTCATTGCCAACTCTGATCTTTCCTAGATTGAAGCCTACTACCTAGTTGAGACTGATAATTCTTAGGTTTCAGTCAGAAATGCTATTGTTGCTACTGTTGTTGTTGTCCACCCTTAGTGGGTGCTTCATGGCTCCTAGAGGAACCTGCAGCCTAAGACTGACCACCTTAAGACCCAAATCCTATTGGAGGCGCACTACCAATCTGCACACCTGTATGACCTCCCAATTCCATGGCCAAATTCTCCTCTACTAGATGGGCCTTCTCTACTGCCACCTCCATGGTCTTTGGCTCAAAGAGACAAACTCCTCCACTAGTACAGGCACTCATATCCCTAATAAAATGTTGCACCAACATATCCTCATCATCTTCGATACCAGCATATTGCTTAAGCTCATAAAACTTGTGCGCATAGTGCTCCACTGACATAGCCATCTGTCTCAACTAGTGAAACTCATTAGCATGGCGCTATCTCTAGTGATCTGACAGGAAACGAGCTCTAAATATCTTCATGAACATCTCCCAAGAAATTGAACTAATATCAAGGCGCAATTTTTGTTCCTCCAAATGCCACCATGTAGATTAAAAACCTGTAAGGTGCATGATGACACATCTTGCCTTGGTGTTGCTACCATACGGATGCATGGAAAAACACCTATCTAGATCGATCAACCAAGTCTCTGCCTCCAATCCACCACTAGAACCATCAAAATTAGGAGGATGTGCCCTCAAAATATCTATCATATGGCCTGCTGAAATAGCCTCCTACTCTGCTGAAACATCTCTCCTCCTAGGAGACCTTTCTCTTTCCCTAACCACCTACTGATTACCCTCATGTCTAGGGACTAGGCAGGCAAGAACCTCCTCAAGAAAATGATACACCTGAGCTCCCTCTAACCCCAGCTAACACATATTATGACCCCCACTTTCTTAATCATTCTGGGAGCCCTATTGTTCCTCACGGTCACTCTCATGGGAACTCTGAGAATGGGAAGGGGTGTTCTAGCGGTTAGAACCGCGGCCACCACCATGGCCTCTACCATGACCCCGACCTCGATCTCTAGGCATCTTCCTACACAACATCAAATGGAAAGGCATAATCTTAAGAGTGTAAGCGCTAGGACAACATAATGGGCTCAATTAAACTAAAGTACCCAGTGTTAGAACTTGGGCTCTGATATCAAGTGTAAGGCCCCACCAAAGAACCCAAGAGGACAACACACTTATACTACAATAATGGCACAATTTAAAATAAAAAATAAAAATAACAAGATGTGTAAATCATATTTAAACATAACATATAAGCTAAGCTATGTCCTCTAAGGTTCCATGACTACATTACTAACAAAACTATTATCAAGATCTAAACATACATCATGAATTAACTAACAACAGGAGTTCATTTTTAAATCCATCACATTAAATGAAATAGCGCATACATTTCCATGTTATAACATTAGATAAGTAGCCATCAAAGATCATTTACAAAGAGCCATACAGTACATATACAAGTTCCCTTTCATGAGGGTACATCATTACATTGTTACAAGCATACATCAATGCTTCCTTGAATACAACGAGAAGAATACATCAAGATTACATTACATGATACCAATGATATTCAGGTTCAATACATAACATAAAGAACTATCTCTTCGAACTGGTACAAGATCTAGAATCTGTTACATAAGGTACATCCTCCATGCACACAAACAACAAGGGAAAACCCAATGGAGGAAAAAGCACAAACCTCCTGAACATGTGGAACCCTAAGGTTCACCCCCCATGCTAGGAGATAACATAAGGTCCCACTATGAAAAAATAGTCAAGAAGACAAAAGACTACATATACAAGACCAAACATAGCTCCAGCACAACACTGCATTACATAAACATATACATCGCTTCCACAAAATATGAATTTCTTATAATGAAAAAATTGAAGGTTCAAAACAAAAACATACAAGCATCCAATAAAAGGCGTAGACTAGGAAGAGGAATTCCTTGCACAAGATAAAAATCGTTGTGTAAGAGAACCAAAGAAGATGCCATATCATGGAATACAAAGGTTTTAGATTAAGTAGGAAATGGGTTTGACGAATTTTCAAGTGAATGCAATTAATGGATGGAGAAATATTTAATCTCATCATATACAATGGTTGCAGGCTATATACAATTTGGATTACAATATTTCAAGAATACCATTATTCCAGGACTAATATATATACATACAAATGCCTATTTTAATTGTTTCACTATGGGAATAAAATAGATAATTATATGTTATCTAACAACATCAATCAGTCTTCAGTTCAGAACCAAATTGATGAACTGTTTAACTCTTTGACTATTGTGGTAGAGGAAACACTTAAGATGAAGAAAAATCTGGAAGGTAGAATTCTCACCCTGGAGGATCAACTGGAGAGAATTTATGCTAACATGGTCAAGGGTGGGGAGGGGACTAAATCTATGGTTAATTTTGAGTATGTTGGTATTACCTCTCCTTTTGTTAGTTCCAAGAATCGCAAGGATATTGTCCATGCTGATGATATTGGTGCTGGTGAAAAGCTAATGGAGGAAGAGGATTTTTTTAATAAGGGTGGGGATAAGAATAATTTTTTGATTAACGAGGTGAATACTAATGGGCCTGGGGCTAGAATGAGAAACAAGACAAAGGCTCACGTTGGAGATCCTAGAAAAGTTATGTCTGATGTCTTAGATGATGATTAGTAGGTTGTGGCGAGCAATGTGCAGGTTGTTGATATCCTGAATAATATGTAGTGCTGCTATTTGGGGTCCTCCTTTTTGGCTGATGTTTTGTTGTTGGTTCGCTACGTTTGGGCTGATATATTCTTTATGTAGTTTTCTTTAGTTTCAGCTGCTCTCATTTGTAAAGGGTTTTGGGCCCTTCAAAACCCTTTTTTTTTCCTCTAATCAAAAACATCAATCAATCAAGCGTTCGTTATCAACAAGCAAAAGGAGAAAGAATTTGAATTATATTAATTGGAGAAACAAAGTAAAGAACAAAATGAAGCCAACCTAGATTCCAATGCTAACTGAGATGGAAACCAGTGCTGAGATCAACTTCTACGTCCACAACAATCCACTTCTCCAAAGCCTTAATCAAATCTTCAGTAATTTTTTTCCCAATCCATTTTTTTCAAAACAATCAACCGAATGCAATTATTCTACAGATAATTTCTTGCAGACCCCCTTCTCTATTCGAAAAAAAAAAATTATACATCCAAAATCTCCCAAAATGATAATTATTAACCAAGGAAAGTTGTTGATTTTCGAAAACAAAAATTAGACAAAACTCACAAAATAACAAGTTTCTATTCTTCAAACAACTTGAAGTCACGCATGTGCTCTGAGACAAACTTTTTCTATCTTTTTAATTTTTTTTACAGCTTATCCATTATCACCTTTCATTTTTAATTGTTTTATTTTATTATATTTTCCCCCACATTTTAATTTATTATTAAAAACTCAACATTAATAATAAATATATTTATATTTAATTATCAAAATACTCTATAACTTAATAATTTAATTTAATAATTTATTTAACCAGGCACAACTTATATATTTATTTATCAACATGCTTTATTTAATAATTTATTTAATTCAAAAATTAATCAAACAACCTTATTAAACCAATTTAATTTAACAACTAAATATCAATAATAATCACCCGAGTATAAAAAAGGTCAAAAGTGAGAACAACGAACCACAAACAACATACAAGACTGATGGGGTGACCAACTAGATACTCATCCTCTTCGAGGATGATGGCAAGGTTAGGGGACCATACGTTATCTTCATTCAACAATTTCCATTGGGTTTGAGGCACTCTCGAACCTGTCAATTAAGGTGGAGTCGATGCCTAGTACCTACAACCTGCAGCAAACAAAATGGTTGAACATATATATAAACATACAATTAGACACACCGTGAAAGGAAATCAAAGTGTAGCAGGGTACTCACGAATGAGTAATGTGACACTATCCCTTTAGCCAAGACACATCAAATAAGTAACCACATCAATGTATAACAACTAGTTACATAACCAACAACATAGAACAATCACCAGATAATCACATAGTAACCATGGTCAAATAAACACATAATGCTCATAATTAAATTAATCCACATAAACTAATAAGTCCATAAAATTGTCATAGAATGTGAATAACTCAAGTAATAGCAAGAACAACAAAGTGTCATCCAGCATCAACAAAGCTGTAAATCTAATATCAACAAAGTGTCATAATGTCTATCCTAGCAGAACAATCATCAAACTAATAGAGAACAACATGAGGGGCACTACATCATCCCCTTAGAATTAGGCTTACTCATGGAAGCCTACAAACAAGTATGGGTATGACTCTCGCATCTGAGGTGCATCCTCCCAAGTAGCTAAAGCCACATCATTAGGATCCCATTGGACCCCCACCTGCTCAATGTCTCGACCCCTGAGGGTGAGTCTCCTATGCTCCAAGGTGCCCACAACCTCCAGAGTCAGTTGCCTGTCCTCTACCTACAACCTCCACAACTGTGCCCTGATGCTCTACCTGGCGGTTATCAACCACAGCAAACTCTATGAGACCTGCCTACATCACCCACTATCAGCTCTAAGGTTGTTGGCCTCTAACTGAATGGATTGTTGTGTTCTTCTGAGGACATTGTCTAGCTATGTGTCTCTACTGGCCGCAAGAAAAACATATTGTACCTCTACCATACCCCCAACCACTTGAGGGTGCACTACACTGCTGAAAGCTACCTCCACTAAGTGTAGACTGTGTGCTCTAAGCTAGCTAGTCAGAATGATTACTCTTGTTTCATTGCCAACTCTGATCTTTCCTAGACTGAAGCCTACTACCTAGCTGAGACTAAGAATTCTCAGGTGTTGGTTGGGAACGTTGTTGTTGCTACTAATATTGTTTTCCACCCTTAGCAGGTGCTTGATGGATCCTAGAGGAACCCATAGCCAGAGACTGACCACCTTGAGACCTGAAGCCTACTAGAGGTGCACTACCAATCTTCACACATGTATAACCTCCCAATGCCATGGAAAAATTCTCCTCTACCAGACGGGCCTTCTCTACTGCCACCTCCATGGTCTTCGGCTCGAAGACACAGACTCTTCCACTAGTACGGGCATTCAAACCCCTAATAAAATGTTGCACCAACATAGCCTCATCATCATTGATACCAACATATTTCTTAAGCTCATAAAACATGCGCTGATACTACTCCACTGACATAGCCATTTGTCTCAACTCGTGAAACTCATCAGCACGGCGCTGTCTCTAGTGATCCATTAGGAAACGAGCTCTTAATATCTCCATGAAAATTTCCCAGGAAACTAAACTAATATCAAGGTGCAATTTATGTTCCTCCGAATGCCACCATGTAGAGGAAAAACCTCTAAGATGCATGATGGAACATCTTGCCTTGGTGTTTCTACCATACGGATGCATGGAAAAACACCTATCCAGATTGATCAACCAAGTCTTTGCCTCCAATCCACCACTAGAAACATCAAAAGAAAGAGGGTGTGTCCTCAAAAGATCCCTCATATGGCCTACTAAAATAGCCTCCTGATCTGCTGAAACATCTCTCCTCCTAGGAGACCTTTCTCTTTCCCTAACCACCTATTGAATACCTTCCTGTCTAGGGCCTAGGTGGGAAAGAACCTCCTCAATCAAAGGATGCAACTGAGCTCCCTCTAACCCCGGCTGACCCGGATTCTAACCCCCACTTTCCTAATCATTCTTGGAGCCCTATTGTTTCTCACGGTCACTCTCGTGGTAACTCTAAGAAGGGGTGTTCTGGCGATTAACCCCATAGCCACCACCACGGACTCTACCACAACCCCGACCTCAACCTCTAGGAATCTTCTTACACAACACCAAAGGGAAAGACATAATCTCAAGAGTGTAAGCACTAGGACAACATAATGGGCTCAATTAAACCAAAGTACCCAGTGTTAGAACTTGGGCTCTGATACCAGATGTAATGCCCTGCCAAAGAACCCTAAAGGACAACACACCTATACTACAATAATGGCACAATTTTATTTAATTTTTAAAAAAAATAACAAGATGTGTAAATCATATCTAAACATAACATATAAGCTAAGCTATGTCCTCTAAGCTTCCATGACTGCATTACTAACAAAACTATTATCAAGATCTAAACATACATCATGAATTAACTAATAACAAGAGTTCATTTTTAAATCCATCGCATTAAATGAAATAACACATATATTTCCATATTATAACATCAAATAAGTAACCATCAAAGATCATTTATAAAGAGCCAGACAATACATATATAAATTCCCTTTCATGGGGGTACATCATTACATTGTTACAACCTTACATCAATGCTTCCCTGAATACAACAGGAACAATACATCAAGATTACATTACATTATACAAATGATATTTAGGTTCAATACATAACATAAGCAACTATCTCTTCAAACTGGTACAAGATCCATAATTTGCTACATAAGGTACATCCTCCGTGCACACAAACAACAAGGGAAAACCCAATGGAGAAAAAAGCACAAACCTCCCGACCATGTGGAACCCTAAGGTCCACCCCTCATGCTAGGAGATAACATAAGGTTCCAATACAAACAAGCAGTCAAGAAGATAGAAGGCTACATATACAAGACCAAACATAGCTCCAACAGAACATTGTATCACATAAACATATACATCGCTTCCACAAAATACAAATTTCTTAGAATGCAAAAATCAAAGGTTCAAAATACAAACATAAAATCATCCAATTAAAAGTGCAAACCAGGAAGGGGAACACCTTGCACTGGATAAAAATCATTGTGTTAGAGAACCAAAGAAGACGCCATCTCATGGATTACAAAGGTTTCAGATTAAGTACGAAATGGGTTTGACAAATTTTCAAGTGAATGCAATTAACGGATGGACAAAGATTTAATCTCATCATATACATACAATGGTTGCAGGCTATATACAATTTGGATTACAATCTTTCAAGAATACCATGATTGCAGGACTGATATGTATACATACAAATTCCTATTTTAATTGTTTCACTATGGGAATAAAATAGATAATTACACGTTTTATAACATCCATCAGTCAAGCATTCATTTTCAACAAGCAGAAGGAGAAAGAATTCAAATTATATTAATCAGAGAAATGAAGTAAAGAACAAAATTAAGCCAACCTGGATTCCAACGTTGGCTGAGATGGAAATTGGTGCCGAGATCAACTTCTACGTCCACAACAATCCACTTCTCCAAAGCCTTAATCAAATCTTCAGCAATTTTTTTCCCAATCCAATTTTTTGAAAACAATCAACTTAATGTAATTATTCTACAGATAATTTCTTGCAAACCCCGTGCCCTATTTGAAAACAAAAATCAATTATAAATCCAAAATCTTCCAAAATAATAATTATTAACCAAGGAAAGCTGTTGATTTTCGAAAACAAAAATTAGATAAAAATCTCACAAAATAACAAGTTTATATTCTTCAAGTAGCTCGAAGTCACGCATGTGCTCCGAGACAATCTTTTTCTATCTTTTTAATTGTTTTTACAGCTTATCCATTATCACCTTCCATTTTTAATTATTTTATTTTATAATTATATTTTCCCCCACATTTTAATTTATTATTAAAATCTCAACATTAATAATAAATATCTTTATGTTTAATTATCGAAATACTTTATAACTTAATAATTTATATAACCAAACACAACTTATTTATTTATTTATCAACATGCTTTATTTAATAATTTATTTAATTCAAAAATTAATCAAACAGCCTTATTAAACCAATTTAATTTAAAAACTAAATATCAATAATAATCACCCAAGCATAAACAAGGTTGAAAGCGAGAACAACTGACCATAAACAACAAACAAGACTGGCGAGGTGACCAACTAGATACTCATCCTCTTCAAGAATGATGGAGAGGGTAGGGGACCGTACGTTATCTCCATTCAATAATTTCCATTAGGTTTGAGGCATGCTCAAACCTGTCAATTCAGGTGGAGTCAATGTCTGGTACCTCCAACCTGCAGCAAACAAAACAGTCGAACATATATATAAACATACAATCAGACACACCGTGAAAGGAAATCGTAGCGTAGCAGGGTCCTCACGAATGAGTAATGTGGCACTGTCCCTTTCACCAAGACACATCAAACAAGTAACCACATCAATGTATAACAAGTAGTTACATAACTAACAATATAGAACAATCACCAAATAATCACATAGTAACCATGATCAGATAAACACATAATGCTCATAATTAAATTAATCCACATAAACTAATAAGTCCATAAAATTGTCATAGCATGTGCATAACTCAAGTAATAGAAAGAACATCAAAGTGTCATACAGCATCAACAAAGTGTCATAATGTATGTCCTAGCAGAACAATCATCAGACTAATAGAGAACAACATGAGGGGCACTACAAAACCCACCAACCGAGTCTTCCTAACCCACAATGACCAGTCAAACCACCAGCGAAAATTAAAAAAACCACCCCACAATTTCTATTGATGTTAGCAATTTAACTAGCGCTCACTCCAGATTCCATCGGTTCAGAATATATTGGCCACAAAATTTCCTCTGACCTTTCTGGCTATATTTTCCAGCAGTAAGGGCCATCGAATATTTTGATACCAAAATAGTATATTGTGTTGTTGTTTCTCATGTAGGGACCTAGATTTTTTTGCACCAGGGAATATTCCTCGACATATTTTGTTGACGTCAACAGTATGGACTACCCATGGCCCCCTTTGACCCTCCTTGTGTTGTAAAGGAGGTATTTTTTTCATTTGGCCATAACTTGGGTGTACAATATCAAATTTTGGAAAACAAGATATCATCGAAAAGTAGGTTCCACCAAATTTCCAATCGTGTGGGTCTCATTACCTAGTTTTGTTGTTAGTGCATTCTACAACTTGTTGAAGTGATAGGTGTTGTTTTCTATCTTGACCTCATAACTTTTGACCAATTTATATGTTTTTCACAATTTTAGTGGCATTGGAACCGTCTTTCAGAGATCACATCCATCCATGTACTTTTTCTACATTGCTCTCTAGGTACATTTTATTCAATTTTCTATGTTTTCGCACTCTAGTGAATTACTTGGTCTTTCTAGCTCCTTGGAACTTGTTGTTTGCATGGAATTCTTTGGTTGTTCTATATGTATTTCCATTACTTTGTCCTATTTGGGCATTGTAGACATTCATTTCATGCACATTCTATTTTTTAGACCCACTGAGATAAAGTGTCATTCTAGTGTAAATTTTTTTGGGATTTTGCACATCTTGTGTTGCCTTTTGTATTTGCAATATGATATAAAGTGCCATGGGGGTTGATGTTTTCCTTTTAGTTTGTCATCACACCTTTTTCAAGTTAGTGTCCCTTTCACGACAATAGTGAATCCCAATGATTCTTGCCTCATGTGTGTGTGCCTTAGTTTGCACACCCTTTTATTTGTACGTTGTTTCTTCTACATGAACTTCTTGGTTTCACACAATTTCAGTATACCTTTCATGGCTCTCCTTTTTCAACATTATGGGGGGTTTCTATTATTGATGCTAATGCTTTCCTTGGTTTCGTTTTGGAGTGATCTAAGTATCCAGTTATTTTTCCTATGTACTTTCAGATGCAGCGTACATCAGCAGCTAGTTACATAGATTTTAGTGAGATGGATCATTTACCATATGGACACTCTTGCATTCTTGTTTATGGAGGTTCTTCATTTCAACACCATATCATTCATGATTCGACAATAGTCTACAGCTTCTTCATGCTTCTGTGATGTTCTACATGTTCCTCTTTTTTGGGACATTGTTTGGTTGGAGGCTTCTTAGTCCTTCACACCTTCATTTGGAAGATTTTTCAATCCTTCATTTCCTTTCTCTCTTTTGGAGAGGAGTTTTCTCCCACTGTGGTTTTCTGCTTTTCTCCAATTTTGAGAGATCTTTTATTTGTACATGGGTACCTCACTAGGCCTTGTTTTCCAAAACCCATCTTGCATTCTTTTTAGGGTTTTTAGCTACTCCCTAAGTTCATATTAGGGGGGTGTTAGAGTAATCATTCATTAGCTAATGATTAATTAATCTTTAATTAATTATTAGTCTAATTTATTCTCATTCACTCAAGCTAAACTTAGGAGTTCTTTATTAAGTTAACTAAGTGCTTTTTTATGTTAACTGCAGTGAGCTATTATTAGATCATTCTAGATCTCATCGAATGTGATGTTGACATGTGCCATGATCTAATCCCTTTACCATTTAGGGTTGCTCCTATGTAGCACTCAACCCTCATTGTATTATCACTCTGGAGATTTCCTCTTGAAATCTCAACCTTTAAGGGCTTTTGTTTTACTTGAAGATTCTTGAGGTTCATTCTATAGCTTTTTCTTGTTGAGGAATATTGCACATATTATTTGTAGATCTCTTATGTAGAAGGTATATTTGTTCATTGTTTGATCATGTGGCTCATGTTTTTTACAATTCTAACAGTTCATACATTATCGAGTGTTAGAGATCAGGGATACCTCTTACCTCTTTCACCTCTATAAGAAAGGTAGTAAACAATATATCCGATGTTCGAAACCCGAAGGTCTTAATAAGATTTCACAAAGCCATGGAGGAGGGGTCGGGAGTTAGATATTAGAGTTTCACTATACCCTATGTTAATTTCTTTAGTGTAAATGGTAAGTGAAATTCGCAATGCCTAAATTCTGATGGGTGCTTCAAATTTTAAAAATGCTAAGAAACAAAAAGGAGGAAAACCTCAGTAATCCTGAGTTTGATGTTTGAAAGGCAAAAAGACACAAAGACACCTCTTATCAATAGTTTTGCACCCTGCTGAATACAATATTCAGCAAACTACTGAAATATGGAAACCTTCTTCAGATGTGGGTGATCTGAATGAAGATGGAATCTCCAGAGCGAGTTGGTTCTATGAATGATGAATTCTATTCTAAGTGGATTTCTAGGAAAAAGGATAGAAGGATAAAATGGATTTAAAATCTAAAACTAAAATTCTATCATCCTAAAAATATTGATCAACTATAAGAAGACCCTAATAATAACTTACTCTCACCAACTCTTTAAAATTAAATTCTCACAATCTCACAACACATGTAGTTCAATCAATGATTTATGCAAAGGTTAAATTAACACAAAGCATAACCTGAACTAGCATGCACTCTTGCAAATCACTTGACAATAGTAAGAAAAGAAAAGGATCCAACATATTTAAATCACAGGACAAATCAAATTACTATTCCGAGTCATGAAAAAGAATTGAGAAAGGAAAAATCTGCTATTTTATTGAATGATGGAGTGGAACTTCTCAGAATTTAAGCACACATAAGTTTACAAGCTCCCTAAAATGTGTAAGGGCAAGAAACTTTGATCTGCACTACTGAGAGAGGAGAGCTGAAAAAAATAAGTCATATCAAAACCAAGCTCTCAGGAAACCCTAATCCGAGCTCAGAAAAAGCTCAAGGAAAAAAGGCTTAGACTAACTGTCTCAAAAACTGCTTAAAAGTAGGAAAAAGCACAATGCTTTCATGATGAACCTGTCAAACCTCTAAAAATAGGCTAATCCTGCTTTAAAAGCTCAAAAAACACCTTATCTCTCCAAGATAAGTTTGAAATCTGACCAAGAGGAAAAGTCAATAAAAGATCTGCTAAAAATAGCAAGAAAACATAAAGCAATTTATAGAATATTGCCTTTATGATTCTTCTTTACAAGATGCAGATTTGTACAATTTGTCTATTTTTTGCAATTAAAGATTTATAATCTTTTGCAAAAAGAAAAACTCCTTATTCCTCCATTACAATATTATAATTTTATCACAAAATCATAAAATAAAACATTACATAATCATCCTTCATTGATTTCGATTTCATTGATTTCTGTAAAATCAACCCAAAAAATAAAACCCTAAAAAGATTAAAGGATTTTAAACAAAAGCACCTAGGTCATATGGCATCTAAAAAACCTAATCTTAGGTCACAAGATATACATCAATATTATTCCCAAGACTTCATACTTCACCATTTAATATTTCACCAAGGAAAAAGGAATAATCACCAAGACCTAACCCATAGACCAACTTAGGAATTCGACCTCCATCATATACATTTGGACTTAGATTAAATAAATCACGAGGAAAACATTGTGACTTTCGGCCTCCATTGGAAATTCAACACATTTATTTTGATTGAATATTTTGGAACAATATGATGTTCGAATTAGGGTTTCGGTCAAAACATAATCGAACCCTAATGATCACTCATTTTCACTTCTCCACTTGAAAGAAAGAAGCTCTGCCGCAGCCATGACTATGTCAAATTTGAGCTCAAATGCTCGGATAATCTTCTCCATGTTCTTCAGATAGCTAAATCTCCAGTGGGTAAGCCTCCTTTCAGGGTAAAATGGCTTTTTCTACTTCCTTATTGAAAATCAAAAAGGCCCTAAGGCCGCGGCCTGCATGAGTTTATTCTCTTCCAACTCATTCCTATGCTTCCTATGACTTTGGCCCACATGAACTCGAGCTTGGATTCTATTAGTCTACTTCGTGAGAGCTCGCCTTATACTATTTGCTTTCCTCTACTGTGCAAAGGTAAGCTATTTCGATGGCTTCATCCTTGCTTATTCTGGCCTTGAGGTCGTGGTGAACACAATCTCTAATGTCTTTGTTTTGCATTTTCTATGTTTTTCCCTGTGACCACATCAACCATTGCTATGTACCATTGCAGTGTGAGAGCTCGACTGTCTTTTACGGCTTGAGATCTTGTCCTCTGGAAACTATCTAGAGTTCTTAGCCACGGCTAAAGTGTTTCTTCATAAATATAAATGGGTAATTTTCCTTTGCTATACCTTTGTTCTCCGGAGACTTAAATAGTTTCTTTTCTATTCATGGATTTCTGGCCATGTTCAAGCCATGCCAAATGCGCACTATAAGAAGCATTCTTTTGAATTTCGGGCTCGACCTGGGTAGAATAGAAAACTTATTATTGTGTCTATTTGAAAGCATTTCTATTTGTGGGTAATATAGAAATTTGAATAACATTGTCCCTTCTTCCTTCTATTGCTCAATTCATTGCAGAAATTACATTTTATTTCTATTCCCTCCAATCTCTTTTGTGGGTATTATGAAAATAGGTGAAAGTTGCATTCCTTCTTTTGGGGCTCAAAACAGCACCGAAATCTACATATTTTGTAGTTATACTATTTCTTTATAAAAAAATCCAATATGGGTTCACACCATTATTGCATTTTTGTATTTTGAAAGCAATTGAAAATATGGGGTAACTGTTGTTCGTTTCTATCCATATGGCTTGAGGTAAAATAAACAATGGCTTATTCAGAACCTTGAAACAAAAGAAAGACCTGAAAGTTTGTATTTTCATTTCATTTCCTTGGTATTCTATATTTCATGAAAAGAATGTATCCTCATTGGTGTGGCTTGAACTATCACATAGCCAACATTGTTCAGAATTTGAGCAAAACCAACCAAATACCCAGTTGAAACAAGGAAAAAATTTATTCATTGGAAAAACCAACATGGGTATTTACTGTTGCTTTTAGAACACCTTCAAAAATGAAACTCATGACAAGAATAACATAACCTATATGTTTCCCTGTAGTTAACTCATTGACTCATATTACTCAGTATCCTATTTTGGCATTTTTGTAGCTCTCCTCAATAGTTGTATAAAACCTGAATTTGACTCATGATTGCTTTTCCTTTTGATAAAAACATCTGACTTCTCTTGTCACGGAATTGTCTTCGACATGGAACTATAGACTACCCTTAAAAAAAAAAACATCTAATGCACATTCTGAGAATACTCTCCAGGTACTTAGAATCTTGGCAGAAACAGTGTAATACCTTGAGAATGCTTCTGTAAAGGTTCATTGTGAAGAGGAGAATCTCCATGCTTGTATTATGTACATAGATCAGTGTCTTTTCAATTTTCATTCATCTTAACAAAGCAACATCTATCTTCTGCTTCAAACATATGTCTCCATACTCTGATTTTGGCAATTCTGCTCATGTGTGCCTTGTTTGACACCTATAACTCACTGAAAACAAATTGAATGTGTATCACATTTGATTGTTGTCCTCCACTAATCATTGATACACAATCCCGTTTGAGGCACCATCCCAACCAAAATGAGTTAACTGTCCTTGTTGTAGCCTCTAATAACTAGTACTCCATATTCAGGTATTATATCACTGATGCTTGTTACTGTATCAAGCTACTTCCCTTTAGACAAAAAATTTCATAGTTAAGATCTCAAATCACAATTGATCCAAAGTGAACTCCTGCTTTTCCTGTTTTAGCACCTATGCAGGACTTTATCTGAAACATTGAGTCATAATGAAATGCATGTAGCTATCTGCTCTCTTGCATACATGACATCTCATAAACTCTTTCTGGAAATAAACTGCTTGCTCTTTCTTTAATATTCTAGAATGATCACTTGCTTGATATTCATAATTCATAATGCAGTATTTACTTTACTAGCCAACTAGAGCTAGAAATCCATTTATCACTCAAATGCACTGTCTGTGTTTGTATTATTGAGCAACATGGTAGTCTTCATGAATTTTTATGTTTCACTTATCAAACTTCTTTTAAAATTGTTCCTTCTCATGATGAAAATCATAACAAACCGTTAAGGCATATGAATGCCTATTCACTATCCTTGATCAGTAATACATGATGGAGATATACTTAGTTGAATTCCTTAAGTGAACTAAACTCACTGTTCACCTATAGCCTTTAGAAAGCAATCCTAATCATTATGAATGCACAGTTGGTTTCGTTGCTTGATGGATACTTTGTTTTACTCTTTCAGTTGTTCTCATTTCATTTGATGAATATGATAATGCATCTTTACCTCAGCCCATTTAAAGAATAGGGCAGCATGCCAAGCTCTACCCTTGTGGGAGCCCGTTTCCCTCCACATGCTTGGTCTTCGAATAACATTCAGCTTCATGATTTTACCTATACCTGCACAAGGAAGCAAACAATGTTAGCATAAAAAATAGAACATGTTGATCATGATATTGTTGTTTCTCCTTCAGCTCACTTCTTTTGTACTACACTTGATAGGATTTGATTGTTTCAATGCATTGCTAATAATATGTTGTACTATTGTAGGTGCTCCATATAAGTTACATCATAGTCGGAGCCACTGACACCCTTCGTTTCCTCTTACAGGTCGACGAAGCTCGAGATGACGAGGTGCACCATTCAACACAAGCGTCGATAATCAGGCAATGATGATTATGTTGTTACTTATGTGTTTTCCTTTCTGCATCTTCAATAGTGGAATGTGCTATTAGAAATGTATTGTAATAGGCACAGTTATATCCATGGCTTGTGTGGATCTTTGATTTCAATTCTGCTTCTCAATTGAAAAGAAAATGCATTTTCATGCAATGTTGTAATATCATTCTGATTGTGAAATCAAATGAAGCCTTGTAAAAATATGAGTTCTTTATGAAATGAATGAAAGCATCTAAAATGCTATTTTTCTCATGTACTCAATTATGTATTTCTTTTAAATCTGCAACATTTGAATGGCACTCTGCAACTCCATTACTTCACTAAAATGCATAATTGTTACTCAACGCAAAAAGTAATGCAAAACAGCATTTAAAATTCAATCTCCAATTCCACTTTATAATAAATAACAATCAGCCAGCTCCTCCATTTGAGCTAAAGCAAAAAATATGTAACATTTTGGTGATTTCTGCTATATGCTTGCCTGCTAAGCATAGATCCTTTAAACAATTCATTGGGCGTGGAGTCAGTTCTGCTCCCTTGTTTGAAACTCAGAAACTTGAACAGCAACACTCCAAACAGTAGCAAGAAAACAAAACAAAACTGAAAGCAAACTAAAAGGCCCTGGTGGCCAACAGAACAATGCGCAACAGCACTTAGAGAAAGCAAACTATTGAAATGAAATGTGTGAAACAAACTTATTTGTAAACTACACTACCTAACAGTGAGATAACTTATCTCAAAGGCAGTGCTTGAGGTGGATCCCATTTACTGGGATAGGCAGCACCTTGCCAGTCATCTTCGAAAGTTGGAATGTGTTGTGTTCCTTTCATTCTGTAATCACATAAGGCCCATCCCATATTGCATCGAACTTGGAATGTTGTCCAGGTCTACTTTTAAATTCATTCCACTTGAAAACTAGATCTCCAACAATAAAATGATGAGGCCTCACTCTCTTGTCAAAAGCATTCTTCATTTGCACTTGATGTATTTCCAGCTATCTTAGAGCTTCTTTTCTGGTCTCTTTGAGCTCAACCAGCTGTGCAAACCTCACTTCAAGAGGTTGTTCATTCAGTAACTCCAGTTCTTTAACATAACTCAATGTTGGTAACTCAATTGAAATAGGCAACTTAGCCTCTCTACCATAAGTTAAAACAAAAGGTTAACAACTAGTAGCTCTTTTAGGAGTTATTATGTCAGCCCAAAGGGCTAGTTTCAGCTTTTCATGCCACGTTCTCTGATTATCTTCAACCGTCTTCTTGATTATCCGAAGCAGATTCTTATTTATGGATTTCGCCTGTCCATTACCTTGCGAATAATAATTTGATGACATGTTTAAATAGATGTTATTTCTGACAGACCATTCTAAAATCTTTAACCCTATGAAAGCTAAGCCATTATCTGAAATGATTGAATCTGGAATACCAAATCTCAATATGAGATCTTGATAGAAATTCAGCACTGGAGTCTCGTTTGCTTCCTTTAAGGCAACAACTTCAGTCCACTTTGTAAAATAATCTGTGGTAGTCAGAATCCACCTATGACCTACACTCGAAGGCAGGTTTATAGAGCCGATAAAATCCAAGCCCCACTTAGCAAAGGGTTGTTCCACCTGAATTGGATGCAGGGGCAGCGGTGCAAGCCTCTGTTTACCATCAAATAATGCACATTTCTCACACTTTCTGACCCATGCAATAGCATCCTTAAATAAATCTGGCCAGTAATAACCAACTCTCATAATCTTCAAAGCTATAGTCCTTGCAGCAAAATGACCTCCTGAAGGTCCATCATGAAACTCTGCTAGCAGCTTGTCAACTTGATCAGACTGAATGTAACGTAATAAGACTCCTTGGAAATCTCTCCTATAAAGAACGCCATCAATAACTGCATAAGGGATGGCTTGTAATCTGTAGTACCTTCTTTTTGTTCTGTCTGAGCCTTTGGGGCATTCACCAGTCTACAGATAATGTATCATCTGCTACAACCATGTAGCAGGGTGTGCTTGAACAACACTTAAAACATCATTATTTAACACTGTTTTTGTATTTGCAGCCTCTTTTAAGCTACTGTCCTCACATCCAGCAATCTGTTCACACAAACCTTTTCCTCTAATGAGCTTGTTTACTTTTATATCAACATCGAATTCTATTACTTTAGTGATCCAACCAGCACGTTTATCATTAATATCTTTGTTAAGCAGAAAATCCTTAACAGTTGAATGAGCCACTAATAAATGAACCTTGCTATTGGATAGCATGTGCCTGAACTTCTTCAAACTTCTTAAAACATCAATGACATGTTTCTCAACAAAAGAGTACTTTACCTCGTAATCATGCAAAACTTGGCTGAAGAACGCAACAGGATGCTCTAAGCCTTCCTCATTTTGCTGGCATAACATGGCTAAAACTGTATCTACTCCTCCAAAAGCATATAGAATAAAGTCTTTGTCAAAGTTTGGATTAATGAGAGTAGGAGCGGCTGCGAGTGCTTCTTTTATCTGCTCGAAGCTCCTTTTACCTTCCTTGGTCCAGCTGAATGGCATATTCTTCTTCAACATAGAAGTGAGAGGTTGCAGCAAGGCTGCGATATTTGGTATGAACCTCCTCACAAAATTTATTCTCCCAAGAAAGCTTTGCAAGCCTTTCTTATGAGCTAGTAATGGCAATTCAAGAATTGCAAAAACTCTCTCAGGATCAATTGAAATACCTTGATTTGAGACAATGTGTCCAAGTAGTTTGTCTTCGTGCACCGAAAATATACACTTCTTCGGATTGAGAGATACTCCGAACTCATTGCACCTCTGAAAAATCTGTTCCAAATGATCCAAGTGTTCATTAGCATTTCTGGAAAAAATAGTAATATCATCTAAATATACCAGAACAAACTTGTTCATAAGGTCGTGAAAGGCCATATCCATAGCACACCAGAAGGTTGCTCTAGCGTTTGATAAGCCGAAAGGCATCTTCTTATAGGCCATCATGCCCCACTTGATTGTAAACATTGTTTTGAATTGATCCTCTTGCTTAACCAGAATCTGGTTATAACCTGAGTAGCCATCTAACAAAGAAAATCTGTCAGAACTAGAAACTACTTATAAAATTTGCTCCATGGAAGGGAGCGGATAATGGTCCTTCAATGATCCTCTATTCAGATCTCAGAAATTGACACAAAGTCTGATTTCTCCACCCTTCTTCCTGACTGGCACTAAATTTGACACCCAAGAGGTGTGTTTAATAGGAAAAATAATACCTCTTTCAACTAACTTATTTAGCTCAGCTTTCATAAGGTGTTCCAACTTGGGATTAAGTGGTCTTTGCTTCTGCCTTACTAGTTTTGCATTGGGCTCAAGCTCGATGGTATGATGTGCTAAATTAGGGTTAAAACCTCTCAAATCTTTGTATTCCCAAGCAAAAATATCACTATATTTCTGACATAACAGAATGAAAGCTTGTTGTTCCTCTTGACTGCATACCTTACCCAGCTTGAGAAGTTTTCCCTTGAAGATCTTGATGGCTGAATAATGTTCTTCTTTAACTGTCAAGCTGCACTTGTGCTTCCGAACTTGATCATCTGAATTAAAGACAGATTCTAACGTCACCAAACCCTTTGGTAGCTTATTGGTTTTTAAATTTTGCACGATTTGGTCCTCATATTGCTACTGCCACTTTTGTTGATTTCCATCTACAAATTTAGTTTCAACAATCAGAAAATTCATGATTTGCTCATTGCTATCAAAAACCTTCCAGCTCATGTTATTGTCAGGTACAGAAGGTCTGACCACTATTTTCACGTATTGACATGCCTCTGTACCTTATGAATTTCCTTAGGAATATCAAACTATGCTCCTATGGCAGCGAGCCTATCAGCATGCTTATTTTGATTTTGACGAATCGCCATGATGTTAAAAACATTGAAATCTTCCATTAAATCCCATACACGATGCTTGTATTTCTTAAGCAAATCATTTTTAGCAGCATTTAAATTTTTGACCTGATTCACAATCAACTCTGAATCGCCATAAACTTGCAAACATTCAATACCTCGTTTGTGGGCCCACTCAAGGCCATGCACCAATGCTTCATACTCAGCTGTATTATTTGAACAACTGAAAGCAAATCTGTAAGCTAAAAAATACTTATCACCTTTGGGTGATATCAACATAGCTCCACCCCCGGCACCAACACTACTCCTCGAACCATTGAAATAAAGCTTCCAAAGCTCATTATCTTTTCCTACAAATGGTTCTTCCTCTTTACAAAGATTAGGCATGTCGCAATTAGACTCTCGAATCATATAAACTCCTAATCCTACCTCATCTATGTTCTGAAACGGATCAAGCATGTGATCTTCGGCTGCCCATTCATTGAGACTGATGTAGTCTCCCTGGGTGCCACAGTCTGAGGTCATGGTTTGCTCCTCCATTGTAGAGGTGGCATAGAGATTAGCATTTATAGGGCTTGGGGAGTATGGTTCGATATGGTCCTTGGCGAGAGGCTCAGACTTTATGGTCACTTTCGTACCATACCTTGTTCTAAAAAATAGATGAGACCAATTAGAAGACAAAAACCCACCCAACTTGGCTGTAAAATCCCTTGACAGGCAAATGGCAAAGTGCGGCGGTAAGTCTATGACATGAATATCCTGATGAATAGCGAAACTTGGGGATGCATGCAAGGTAAGGGCTAAATTTCTAATAATACCAACAGTCTTATCAGCAGACCCATCTAATTACACTATGCCTTTCTGAGGATTAGGCTCATAAACAAGACCTAATTTGTCAGCTAAACTCTTAGGCATGACTGAACTACTGGCACTAGAGTCGACCATACAATTATGCACAATTTTATCATCTATGATTAGACTTAAGTAAAATGGAGGGGGCTTTACCTCCTTTGCTTTCTTCCCACCTTTGTCCTCCAGATCGTTAGCCAACACAACTTTCGCAACTCCTTGATTTGCATTGTCAGAAATAGATAACTCAGCCAACGCACTCTGTAGCAAACTTTTCTACCCTGGAAGTTGCAGAGCATCTAATATCGACATATTGACAGTAGTTTTCTTGAGATGCTCCATGATATTTAAGGATGAAACATTTACCTTCTGCTGGTTTTTTGTAACAGTAGCTTCATTTTGCTTCTATACAGGCTGAGAATGCATTTTTAGTTGCTCTTTGCCAGGTACCTCCTACCCTCTTTGTAAAATTTGCATTTTAGGCTGCGTGGCAGTGTTAGCATCTGATGAAACAGGCTGAGCACTAATTGTAGGCTACTGCTGTGCACTTCTAGCTTGATGTCCTAGATCCATAGCTCAATTTTTAGATCTGGTATTAGCTGAAATAGGAGAATCTTGCCGATCTTGGCCATTCACACCACACAATTTAGAGCTCTTCCAGTTCAGCAAGGCGACTTCTAAATTATCTTGTTGTTCTTGATTCTGATATGCAACATGTTCTGAAGCAGCATATATATTTTGCACCATTAAAGCTTGATTCCTCACTTCGTTGGCGCACGTCGATTAGTTGTGGGGCTGGTTGCACAGATAACACCAGTTGCAATCCTAGGCAACATTATTTTACGGCACAAGCTCCTTTGATGAGCTGGCTACGTTTGGATTGTATGGCTAGAATGGCCTAAGATTAAAGTTTCTTCTTTGGGCTTAATAATCACCTTGGAAAGCAGGCCTATTCTGTTGGTTTTGCTGGTAGGGAGCTTGATAAAGCTTATGTTCTTGGCCTATGTGCTTCTTAATAGTCACAAGGTCATTCACGATGGTCTTTAATATGCTTTTTAGCTCTTGCATCTCTGGATTTGAGGCTTGGACAGCGACCTCTTGAGCTGTGTTATAATATTTTATCACTGGAACTGGCGGGATAGCAGCCAAGGGAGGTATAGCAGTAGGAATAGGAGGCTATATTTATGGAAACAAGGGCATAGGAGGTCTAGGAGCTATATCTCCAGCTTGAATGAGGTAATTTTTAGCATTTATAGCAATATTATAAGCATTAGGAAGTGTTAGACCACCCATAGACTAAGTCATAACAGTAATCTTGCTATTTAAAGCTTTTAAATAAAATAGAAATGTATGTGTCGGTAAGGGTTTTACCATTGCGAGAATCCTGTCCCAGGTCCTCTGGAATCGATAGTTAAAATCTGCCAAGTGTTCGTGCGACGCCCTTTGAATAGTGCTCAGCTGCTCTAATAAAGATAAATTATTGGATTTATCAACAAAGTGCTGGTACAGGCCATTACCTAATGCATTCCATGTTGCGATTAAATTTGCAGTGAGACCTCTAAACCACTGCAGCGCTTTTCCCTTAAGTGACGCAGCTAACAGCCTTAGAGCAACGTTCTCTTGAGTGATATTGTGCACCAAGCATAACGTGGCTATGTCACGAATGTGTTCAACTAGTATAGTGTAATCCTCTCCGATGAAATATGGTAGTCCTTGAAGGGCTGCAACTGGAATATCATCATGTTGAGCAAGATTTAATGGACTGCCTCCATTGAAGGGTGTGAATGGGTGCTACCTTGGTAGTGCTACCATCGGTGGTATTTGTGAAATCGGGATTAGTGTACCAGGTGACAGGACGAAGGCACTAAGAATAGGAGGTGTTGACTTCGATCTTGTAGGAGTTTCAAAAAGCCTTCTTGTTGTCCTGCCTCTTCTTCGTGATGGGGACAACTCTTGATACTTAAAAGGTGTTGAACTTGATCTTGTTTGAATATTTGTCATGCGTAGGCTACACTAGCCTACAAAACAGAACCGGAGTCGCCAAGTATATTGTGATAGCCTTCAGAAGGCTAGAAAATCTGCTGCATACACCAAATAGCAAACTGAAATATTAAATATTCTTTGAAAGTAGCTTTCAAAGTCCCACCGGGCGTGCCAAAAACTGTTATCAATAGTTTTGTACCCTACTTAATACAATATTCAGCAAACTACTGAAATATGGAAACCTTCTTCAGATGTGGGTGATTTGAACGAAGAAGGAATCCCCAGAGCGAGCTGGTTCTCCGAATGATGAATTCTATTCTAAGTGGCTTTCCAGGAAAAAGGATAGAAGGATAAACTAGATTTAAAATCTAAAACTGAAATTCTATCATCCTAAAAATATTGATCAACTATAAGAAGACCCTGATAATAACTTACTCACCAACTCTTTAAAATGAAATTCTCACAATCTCAAAACACATGTAGTTCAATCAGTGATTTATGCAAAGGTTAAATTAACACAAAGCATAACCTGAACTAGCATGCACTTGTGCAAATCACTTGACAATAGTAAGAAAAGAAAAGGAACCAACATATTTGAATCACAGGACAAATCAAATTACTATTCCAAGTCATGAAAAAGAACTGAGAAAGGAAAACTCTGCTATTTTATTGAATGAAGGAGTGGAACTTCTCAGAATCTGAGCACACATAAGTTTACAAGCTCCCCAAAATGTGTAAGGGAAAGAAACTCTGATCTGTACTGCTGAGAGAGGAGAGCTGAAAAGAATAAGTCATCAATACCCAGCTCTCAAGAAACCCTAATCCGAGCTCAGAAAAAGCTCAAGGAAAAAAGGCTTCTAACTGTCTCAAAAATTGCTTAAAAGCAAGAAAAAGCATAATGCTTTCATGATGAACCTGTCAAGCCTCTAAAAATAGGCTTATCCTACTTTAAAAGCTTAAAAAACACCTTATCTCTGCAAGATAAGTCTGAAATCCGACCAAGAGGAAAAGTCAATAAAAGATCTGCTAAATATCTAGCAAGAAAACATAAAGCAATTTATAGAATATTGTCTTTATGATTCTGCTTTACAAGATGCATATTTGTACAATTTGTCTATTTTTTGCAATTAAAGATTTATAATCTTTTGCAAAAAGAAAAACTCCTTATTCCTCCATTACAATATTCTAATTTTATCACAAAATCATAAAATAAAACATTACATAATCATCCTTCATTGATTTTGGTTTCATTGATTTCTATAAAATCAACCCAAAAAATAAAACCCTAAAAATATTAAAGGATTTTAAACAAAAGCACCTAGGTCATATGGCATCTAAAAAACCTAATCTTAGGTCACAAGATACCCATCAATATTATTCCCAAGACTTCATACTTCACCATTTAATATTTCACCAAGGAAAAAGGAATAATCACCAAGACCTAACCCATAGACCAACTTAGGAATTCGACCTCCATCATATACATTTGGACTTAGATTAAATAAATCACAAGGAAAATATTGTGACTTTCGGCCTCCATTGGAAATTCAACACATGTATTTTGATTGAATATTCTGGAACAATATGATGTTTGAATTAGGGTTTCATTCAAAACATAATCGAACCCTAATGATCACTCATTTTCACTTCTCCACTTGAAAGAAAGAAGCTTTACTGCTGCCATGACTGTGTCAAATTCGAGCTCAAATGCTTTGATAATCTTCTCCATGTTCTTCAGATAGCTAAATCTCCAGTGGGTAAGCCTCCTTTCATGGTAAAGTAGCTTTTTCTACTTCCTTATTGAAAATCAAAAAAGCCCTAAGGTCGCGGCGTGCATGAGTTTATTCTCTTCTAACTCATTCCTATGCTTCCTATGACTTCGGCCCACATGAACTCGAGCTTGGCTTATGTTAGTCTACTTTGTGAGACCTCGCCTTATACTATTTTCTTTCCTCTACTGTGCAGAGGTAAGTTATTTTGATGGCTTCACCCTTACTTATTCTGGCCTTGAGGCCGTGGTGAACACAATCTCTAATGTCTTTGTTCTGCATTTTATGTGTCTTTCCTTGAGACCACATCAACCATTGTTGTGTACCATTGCAGTGTGAGAGCTCGACTGTCTTTTACAGCTTGAGATCTTGTCCTCTGGAAACTATCTAGAGTTCTTAGCCGCAACTAAAGTGTTTCTTCATAAATATAAATGGGTAATTTTCCTTTGCTATACCTTTGTTCTCCGGAGACTTAAATAGTTTCTTTTCTATTCATGGATTTCTGGCCATGTTCAGGCCATGCCAAATGCGCACTGTAAGAAGCATTCTTTTGAATTTCGGGCTCGACCCAGAAAAGAAAACTTATTATTGTGTCTATTTGAAAGCATTTCTATTTGTGGGGGCACCGGTCTGAGCCCAGTTGGTTAAGGTGTTCCCTGTCGCAGGGCGCCCACCATGGGTTTGACTCTCCGGCGCTCCCGTGGTACTGGTTGGTGTGTCCCGCCAGCACTGTCGGTCATGATAAAAAGTTTACCGGTGGTGGGGAGTTATATGGGGGGCTGTGCTGCACCTGATTCCCCTTGTTAAAAAAAAAAGCATTTCTATTTGGACACTTAATTTATCCAAATTCATCCCCTTTCGTCTTATTTTCATTAATCAAGTAATACTACTATTATTTAATTAATATCTTTAATTCTGCCAAATCCCTAAGGTATTTAATCAATAATACCTTATCTCCTTAATCCTCCTTCCATCAATTGAATTAAATAAATATTCCATTTATTTAATTCCCTTCATGTCACATCCTCCATCATTTTTATCTTATCCTAATCCTTCTTCTAATCCCATCATTAGGATGTGCACATGCCTAATCCTTGATTAGGATGTGTCACATCCTCCAACTTTTGCAAGTTGGCCTCTAATCTCCCTTAGTCACCTAACCCTCCTCTAATCCTTCATTACTCTTCCCCATGTGATCTTTGACTTGTCACATCAAGTCACATGTGGAATCTAACTCTCTTCTAATCTTCATTAATCAGTCTAATCAAGTACTTGCACAATCCTAATCACTTAATTGAGTCAACCCTATTAAATGCTTTTCTTTTTTGACAAGGCATCTCCCTTCCCCATGTGAATTTTTAATTCACATTTAATCCCCCAATGCACCCTTTGGAATTTAAAATTCTTTCCCCTCTCCCCATAAGGATATTTGAGAAATTTTTAATTCCTCACATGTCCTCTCACCCACATGGGGACAAGGACCTCCTTTATGAGGAAATCTTGTCCAATCCCAAGGTACTTTGTACCCCCCTCCATGTCATGTACCATCCTTCCACCTCATATCCACTTCACCTTTTAGGGCTATATCACAAGCCACATGTCAAGATGTGAGGTCTTGTGAGTTATCAACTCACCTTAGCCCTACATCTTGATATTTGGTGGCTCAATCTTGACCGTCCATTTCCCCTAGGAATTCTCAAAATTCCTATAAATACCCCCTCTTTTCTCTCATTTTGGAGAGAGCATTTTGCTAGCCAAACTCTTGCAATTTTGTTTCTCAACCTACACTTAGCCATTTTCTTGTTTTCATCCACTTGCACTCATCCTCACAACATCACTTAGCTTGCATCTTGTGCCATCCAAGGAGCATACACATCAAAGATCGAAGGACCAACCAAAGGATCGATTCGATGCAAGGTATAGAGTTCTATTTTGTTGCTTTCATCTTGTGTTGTTTCCAACTTAGGCTAATCTTGAGGTGTAGGTTGTTTTGGTGTTTATTTGCACTCTTTTATTTGTTGCTTGTTTTCTAACGCTCACATTCGACCTATCACACAGGCAATGATGATTATGTTGTTACTTATGTGTTTTCCTTTATGCATCTTTAGAAGTGAAATTTGCTATTAGAAATGTATTGTAACAATCACAGTTATATCCACGGCCTCTGTGGATCTTTGATTTCAATTCTGCTTCTCAATTGAAAAGAAAATGCATTTTCATGCAATGTTGTAATATCATTCTTATTGTGAAATCAAATGAAGCCTTGTAAAAATATGAGTTCTTTACAAAATGAATGAAAACATCTAAAATGCTATTTTTCTCATGTACTCAATTATGTATTTCTTTTAAATCTACAACATCTGAATGGCACTCTGCAACTCCATTACTTCACTAAAATGCATAACTGTTACTCAATGCAAAAAGTAATGCGAAACAGCATTTAAAATTCAATTTGCAATTCCACTTTATAATAAATAACAATCAGCCAGCTCCTCCATTTGAGCTGAAGTGAAAAATATGTAACAACACCAAGCATCGGGTAAGGATTCAAGGATTGGTGTGAGGCCCATTGTCAGTTGGACCCATATACCTCATATTTGTTGTCATTGGCATGACCATGCTTGGATACATTATACTTTTACCCTATATTTTATGATGGTTAATTATGAACATGGGACTTAATTGTTAATATTTTTATTAGATTAGTTATCTTATGAATTGTAAGTTTATGAGTATGCTAGTTTATCAAACTGATATCTAGTATGTTATGAAGTTAGAAACAATATGCTTAGAATAGAATGTGATATCGTTTTAATCAAAAGTGATTTTTTGAATTGTCATACAATGTGATGCTTAGATGATATTATTGTGATTTAAAAATAAATATTTGATATATCATGCAAGTGATTTTTAAACATCATGAATTAAGGTGTAGAAGTGTAATTGACATGGTATTGAATTGTAACAATAATGTTTGAATTCTAAAAAGGAAAATGTGAACAAAGATTATGCTTATATGTATATTAAGTGTAATGAACATGTGCATGTATTATGCTTCATCGTATTCATGTTTTTTGATTTAATTGTTTTGACGATTGGACTAATGTTTACATGGAGTATGCAGGTTAACCTTCCATAGCCATGGAAATCGAAGGCAACCAAAAAGACCCTTGTGTTTACCTTCCTGTCTAGGGCCTAGGTGGGAAAGAATCTCCTCAATCAAAGGACACAACTAAGCTCCCTCTAACCCTAACTAACATGGATTCTAACCCCCACTTTCCTGATCATTCTGGGAGCCCTGTTGTTTCTCACAGTCACTCTTGTGGGAACTCTGAGAAGGGGTGTTCTGGCGGTTAGCCCCATAGCCACCACCACGGCCTCTACCATGACTAGGACCTCAACCTCTAGGCATCTTCCTACACAACATCAAAGGGAAAGACATAAGCTCAAGAGTGTAAGCACTAAGATAATGTAATGGCCTTAATTAAACCAAAGTACCCAGTGTTAGAACTTGGGCTCTGATACCAAGTGTAATGCCCCACCAAAGAACCCCAAAGGACAACACACCTATACTACAATAATGGCACAATTTTATTTTATTTTTAAAATAAATAACAAGATGTGTAAATCATATCTAAACATAACATATAAGCTAAGCTATTTCCACTAAGGTTCCATGACTACATTACTAACAAAACTATTATCAAGATCTAAACATACATCATGAATTAACTAACAACAAGAGCTCATTTTTAAATCCATCACATTAAATGAAATAACAAATATATTTCCCTATTATAACATCAAATAAGCAACCATCAAAGATCATTTATAAAGATCCAGACAGTACATATACAAATTCCCTTTCATGGGGGTATATCATTACATTGTTACAACCTTACATCAATGCTTCCCTGAATACAACAGGAAGAATACATCAAGATTACATTACATTATACAAATGATATTCAGGTTCAATACATAACATAAGCAACTGTCTCTTCAAACTGGTACAAGATCCATAATTTGCTACATAAGGTACATCCTTCGTGCACACGAACAACAAGGGAAAACCCAATGGAGAAAAAAGCGCAAACCTCCTGACCATGCGGAACCCTAAGGTCCACCCCCGTGCTAGGAGATAACATAAGGTCCCACTACAAACAAATAGTCAAGAAGATAGAAGGCTACATATAAAAGACCAAACATAGCTCCAATAGAACATTATATCATATAAACATATACATCGCTTCCACAAAATACAAATTTCTTAAAATGCAAAAATCAAGGTTCAAAACATAAACATAAAAGCATCCAATTAAAAGCGTAGACCAGGAAGGGGAACACCTTGCACGGGATAATAATCATTGTGTTAGAGAACCAAAGAAGATGCCATCTCATGGAATACAAAGGTTTCAGATTAAGTACGAAATGGGTTCGACGAATTTTCAAGCAACTGCAATTAACAGATGGAGAAAGATTTAATCTCATCATATACAATAGTTGCAGGCTATATACAATTTGGATTACAATCTTTCAAGAATACCATGATTGTAGGACTGATATATATACATACAAATTCCTATTTTAATTGTTTCACTATGGGAATAAAATAGATAATTACACCTTATATAACAACATCAATCAGTCAAGCGTTCATTTTCAACAAGCAGAAGGAGAAAGAATTTGAATTATATTAATTGGAGAAATGAAGTAAAGAACAAAATTAGGCCAACCTAGATTCCAATGTTGGATGAGATGGAAATTGGTGCCGAGATCGACTTCTACGTCCTCAACAATCCACTTCTCCAAAGCCTTAATCAAATCTTTAGTAAGTTTTTTCCCAATCCAATTTTTTGAAAACAATCAACCGAATGTAGTTATTCTACAGATAATTTCTTGCAGACCCCCTTCCGTATTCAAAAACAAAAATCAATTATAAATCCAAAATCTCCCAAAATGATCATTATTAGCCAAGGAAAGCTGTTGATTTTCAAAAACAAAATAAAAATAAAAATCTCACAAAATAACAAGTTTATATTCTTCAAGCAGCTCGAAGTCACGCATGTGCTCCCATACAATCTTTTTCTATATTTTTAATTGTTTTTACAGCTTATCCATTATCACCTTCCGTGTTTAATTATTTTATTTTATAATATTTTCCCCCGCATTTTAACTTATTATTAAAAACTCAACATTAATAATAAATATCTTTATATTTAATTATCGAAATACTTTATAACTTAATAATTTAATTTAATAATTTATTTAACCAAGCACAACTTATATATTTATTTATCAACATGCTTTATTTAATAATTTATTTAATTCAAAAATTAATCAAACAACCTTATTAAACCAATTTAATTTAACAACTAAATATCAATAATAATCATCCAAGCATAAACAAGGTCGAAAGCGAGAACAACTAACCACAAACAACAAACAAGACTAATGGGGTGACCAACTGGATACTCATCCTCTTCAAGGATGATGGAAAGGGTAAGGGACCATACGTTATCTCCATTCAATAATTTCCATTGGGTTTGAGGCACGCTCAGACCTGTCAATTCAGGTGGAGTTGATGCCTAGTACCTCCAACCTACAGCAAACAAAACGGTCGAACATATATATAAACATACAATTAAACACACTATGAAAAGAAATTGCAGTGTAGCAGGGTACTCACGAATGAGTAATGTGGCACTGTCCCTTTCACCAAGACATGTCAAACAAGTAACCACATCAATGTATAACAAGTAGTTACATAACTAACAATATAGAACAATCACGAGATAATTGCATAGCAACCATGATCAGATAAACACATAATGCTCATAATTAAATTAATCCACATAAACTAATAAGTCCATAAAATTGTCATAGCATGTGCATAAATCAAGTAATAGAAAGAACATCAAAGTGTCATATAGCATCAACAAATCATTAAATATAACATCAACAAAGTGTCATAATGTATGTCCTAGCAGAACAATCATCAGACTAATAGAGAAAAACATGAGGGGCACTACAAAAACCACCAACCGATTCTTCCTAACCCACAATGGCGAGTCAAACCACCAATGGAAATTAAAAAAACCACCCCGCAATTTCTATTGACATTAGCAATTTAACTAGCGCTCACTCCAGATTCCACCGGTTCAGAATATATCAGCCCAAAACTTTCCTTCGTGACCTTTCTAACTGTATTTTCCAGCAGTAAGGGCCATCGAATATTCTGATACCAAAATAGTATATTGTGTCATTGTTTCTCATGTAGGGACCTGGATTTTTTGGCACTAGGAAATATTCCTTGACATATTTTGTTGACGTCAACAGTATGGACTACCCATGGCCCCCTTTGACCCTCCTTGTGTTGTAAAGGAGGTATTTTTTTTCGTTTTGCCATAACTTGGGTGTACAATATCAAAATTTGGAAAACAAGATATCATCGAAAAGTAGGTTCCACCAAATTTCCAATCGTGTGGTTCTCATTACCTAGTTTTGTTTTTAGTGCATTCTACAACTTGTTGAAGTGATAGGTGTTGTTTTTTGTCTTGAGCTCATAACTTTTGACCAATTTCTCTTTTTTTCACAATTTTAGTGGCATTGGAACTGTCTTTCAAAGATCACATCCATCCATGTATTTTTTCTAGATTCCTCTCCAGGTACATTTTATTCAATTTTTTGTGTTTTCACACTCTACTGAATTACTTGGCCGTTTTAGCTCCTTGGAACTTGTTGTTTGCATGGAAATTTTTTAGCTATTCTATATGTATTTCCATTACTTTGTCCTATTTAGGCATTGTAGACATTCATTTCATGCACATTCTATTTTTTAGACCCACTGAGATAAAGTGTCATTCTAGTGTAAAAATTTTGGGATTTTGCACATCTTGTGTTTCCTTTTGTATTCACAATATGATATAAAGTGCTATGGAAGTTGATGTTTTATTTTTAGTTTGTCATCACACCTTTTTCAAGTGAGTGTCCCTTCCACGACAATAGTGAATCTCAATGATTCTTGCCTCATGTGTGTGTGTGCCTTAGTTTGCACACCCTTTTATTTGTATGTTGTTTCTCCTACATGAACTTCTTGGTTTCACATAGTTTCAGTATACCTTTCATGGCTCTCCTTTTTCAATATTATAGGGGTTTCTATTGTTGATGTTAATGCTTTCCTTGGTTTAGTGATCTAAGTATCTAGTTATTTTTCCTATGTACTTTCAGATGAAGCATACATCAGCAGCTAGTTACACACATTTTAGTGAGATGGATCATTTACCATATGGACACTCTTGCATTCTTGTTTCTAAAGGTTCTTCATTTTAGCACCATATCAGTCATGATTTTACAATAGTCTACAACTTCTTCGTGCTTCTGTGATGTTCTACATGTTCCTCTTTTTTGGGACATTGTTTGGTTGGAGGCTTCTCAGTCCTTCACACCTTCATTTGGAAGATTTTTCAATCCTTCATTTTCCTTTCTCTCTTTTGGAGAGGATTTTTTTCCCACTGTGGTTTTCTCCTTTTCTCCAATTTTGAGAGATCTTTTATTTGTACATGGGTACCTCACTAGGCCTTGTTTTCCAAAACCCATCTTGCATTCTTTTTAGGGTTTTTAGCTACTCCCTAAGTTCATCTTAGGGGGTGTTAGAGTAATCATGCATTAACTAATGATTAATTAATCTTTAATTAATTATTAGTCTAATTTATTCTCATTCACTCAAGCTAAACTTAGGAGTTCTTTATTAAGTTAACTAAGTGCTTTTTTATGTTAACTGTAGTGAGCTATTATTAGATCATTCTAGATCTCATCACATGTGATGTTGACATGTGCCATGATCTAATCCCTTTACCATTTAGGGTTGCTCCTATGTAGCACTCAACCCTCATTGTATTATCACTCTGGAGATTTACTCTTGAAATCTCAACCTTTAAAGGCCTTTGTTTTACTTGAAGATTCTTGAGGTTCATTCTGTAGCTTTTTCTTGTTAAGGAATATTGCACATATTATTTGCAGATCTCTTATGTGGAAGGTATATTTGTTCGTTGTTTGATCATGTGGCTCGTGTTTTTCACAATTCTAATAGTTCATACATTATCGGGTGTCGGAGATCAGGGATACCTCTTACCTCTTTCACCTCTATAAGAAAGGTAGTAAACAGTGTATCCGATGTTCAAAACCCAAAGGTATTAATAAGATTTCACAAAGCCATGGAGGAAGGATCGGGAGTTAGAGATTAGAGTTTCACTATACCCTATGTTGATTTCTTTAGTGTAAAGGGTAAGTGAAATTCACAACGCCTAAATTCTGATGGGTGCTTCAAATTTTAAAAATGCTAAGAAACAAAAGGGAGGAAAACCGCGATAATCCTAAGGTTTGACGTTTGAAAGGTGAAAAGACACAAAGACACCAAGCATCGGGTAAGGATTCAAGGATTGGTGTGAGGCCCATTGTCAGTTGGACCCATATACCTCATGTTTGTTGTCACTCACATGACCATGCTTGGATATATTATACTTTTACCCTATATTTTGTGATGGTTAATTGTGAACATAGGAATTAATTGTTAATATTTTTATTAGATTAGTTAACTTATGAATTGTAAGTTTATGAGTATGCTAGTTTATCAAACTGATATCTGGTATGTTATGAAATTAGAAACAATATGTTTAGAATAGAATATGTGATATAATTTTAATCAAAAGTGAGTTTTTGAATTGTCATTCAATGTGATGCTTAGATGATATTATTGTGATTTAAAAATAAATATTTGATATATCATGCAAGTGATTTTTAAACATCGTGAATTAAGGTGTAGAAGTGTAATTGACATGGTATTGAATTGTAACAATAATGTTTGAATTCTAAGAAGGAAAATGTGAACAAGGATTATGCTTATATGTATATTAAGTGTAATGAACATGTGCATGTATTATGCTTCATCGTATTCATGTGTTTTGATTTAATTGTTTTGATGATTGGACTAATGTTTACATGGAGTATGCAAGTTAACCTTCCATAGCCATGGAAATGGAAGGCAACCAAAAAGACCCTTGTGTTTACCATGTAAAGTCAACTCAACACGTATAAAAAGGGATAGAGTCTTATGTTGTTGTGTAAAATGTTATGTTTCTTTTGACATGCATGTTGGGAGTAAGAGTTCAAATGTTTGAATTGTTTGAAATCTGGATGTGATCTTAAAATGGAAATTTCGGATTCCTTAGTTTATGTCATTTTAAAGAGTCAAAAATGTTTTAATTTTGGATAATTTTTAATTTTTAGAGACCCTAAGAATATGACCTAAGGGTTTGGGGTCATTTTTAGGTCATACTCTTGGCCATGCTTCATTTATGATCCCTCTTAAATTGCTTGTAAGAGGGTAGATGAAAATGGAGTGAGGGGATGGACTTGACCCATCCTCAACCCCATTTTAGTCTCCCAATTTTATTATGAGAAGGGATGGGAATCTATGTGGCCACCCATGCCTCTTAAACGAAGAAGAGGACATGGTGATTGGGGAGTTTTATTGAGAAGGTTTTGAAAAGAAAGTTTGGGGGAAGTCATTATCTTTGGATCTTTTTTTTGGCTAAGTGGGGGAAAATTGATAGGAAGAGCTGGAAGAAGTTGAGAAGGGATTAAGGAAGAAAACAATTGATTTCACTTGAAGTTTTGAGGTAGGATATATTCATCCTCCTATTTTGTTTTGAATGTATGTGTTAATTTAAGGTTGTGATGTTTTATTCCTTGTTGCCTTGTTTGCAATTATTTATGTGCAAGTGCATTAGGTGTGTTCATTTTGTTGGGTTGGCTCCCCAATTTTGGTTGTGAGCAACCCATGTAGGGGATGGAGAGGGAGAGATCCCCATGAGGGGGCTTGTATTTCAATGTGGAAATAATGTGTTTTAGCTATGGAAGTAAAGGGGTATGGGTACCCTAGGGTATGAATACCCTTTTTGTGTAAAATGGAAATTTGGGTGAAGAAATAATTTGAGAAGGTTGTTGGTTGAGAAAATTACATGAAGCATTTGATGCTAAATTTTCCCCCATGGTTGTGATCCTCCCAAGCTCTCCTCATGAAACCATTGATTGGTTTTTGTGTTGTGTTTTATCTTGACTTAATGAGTGTTTGTAATGTGCTAAGTTTTTTGTAACTATTTTATGTTTGGGAAGGGTTGCTTGTGTGTACCTAGTCTTTTTGGAAGCCTCCCAACTTGAGGGTGGCTGGTTTTCTAGCCTACGGTTGGGTGGTGCGAACCCCATAGGCTTTGGAAGAATTTTGTTCCTATGTGCAAGTTTCCAACCCTGAAAAAATTGCATATTTGGAAAGATTGTCTATTATGTGTGTAGGTTGATGAAAATATGGACACTTGTATGTGTGCCTTGTACTAGTGCTCATGTGACAAGAAACCCAAGTCTCTTTATGTGATACTATGCTTGGTTGAAAGTTGTGTTTATAAGAAAGGTGGCTTCACTCTAGTAGATTATGGTTGGAATGTTGGGTATGAAGCAAAAACAATACCTGTTGAAAAAAAAATAGATGTAATCTTCTAACCAATGAGCCTCAATATTATGTTATAAAACATATGTGATATTTTCTATAGATGAATAATCTACAAAAGATAGAGCTAAGTCATTTCACGTATCATATGTTTATGTTAGACTGTTTTTATTTTATTGTTTTGCTAATGTATGTAACAAAAATGGAGTATCTCGTATTAATGGGTATTTTTGACATGAAAGTTCTTTGTTATTCTTTATGCATTGTCAAATAGTATTTTATTCAACTCTGTGTGTTGTCTAATTTAAACAATAATGTGTTTCCTATCAATACTTAGAGGGAAACAAAAAAAAAGAGTGAAGAAGAAGCTTGCACTAGGGAAGGAGCTTGCAAATCTGGGATTTATTATTGTTTTCTTTTTGAGGATATTCATATATTATTATAATTAAAACATCTTTCCTACATATTTTAGATGGTAATGTAACTGGAATACAATGCATTGTGATGTTCCATTTGTAAAGGAAAGAAACAAAAAAATGAAAATTGTAAGGAGTCTAGGTGAGAGGACCCAGTACCTGAGCATGTTTCAATAGTTGTGATAGTAGTTGGTTATAAAATGCCCAATATTTTTATCAATTTTGGACCAATAGTTGTGACTTTAAAGTTGTTAGTGTTGATGATGACTACCCATAATTAAACAAAATGTATTCCTTTGATCTAAAAAGCAACCAATCATGTGATTCAACATCAATGCTCAATAAAACATGCTATGAATGCACAAGTATTGGTCTCACTTTTTTTTTGGGCCTTTTTGGACACCTTGACAAAAAGCATGCTGATGTGGCATCATATTTGATGATGTGGCCCTGAAACCTTAGTTATAAGCACGAGACTTGCCAACTAAGCTGCTATAAGAAAATTAGAATGATTTGAAATTTCCATGAAGTGAAGTTAGGGTGCACAAATATTGGGTCCTCTCCCCTGTATTCACAACATATCCACAAAATTCACTATTATGGTGATATGCTAGATTTCATTTCAATTCTGAGGAAACCATAGTAGGTAGAGTTATTTTATTGGTATAGGGTTGCGGAGAGTTATTTTAGATTAGCAAAGCAAAGATTATAATTAGGGGAGAGGACCCAGTAGTTGTGCACCCTAACTTCACGCTTCTAATTATCCTATGTGGAAATTTCAAATCACTCCCAATTTTTTACAGCAGCTTACTTGGCAAGTCCCCTACTTATAACTTTCATTTCAGGGCCACATCATCATGCTTTTTGTCAAGGTGTCTAAAAAGGCCCAAAAAAAAAGTGCTACCAATACTTGTGCATTCACATTATGGATAGTTGAACATTGATGTGGCATCACATGATTGGTTACTTTTTAGATCAAAAGAATACATTTTGTTTAATTATGGGTAGTCAAGTCACAACTATTGGCATTATATAAACAACTACTATCACAACTATTGGGCATTATATTAACAACTACTATCACAACTATTGGAACATGCTCAACTATTGGGTCCTCTCCCCTAGTATGGGATTTTTTTTTTTTGTGGAAGGTCTAGACCGTAGAAATCCAATGAGATTAAAATGAAAATGTTTATTTATTTCCCTTCAGGTAACTCTTCTCAGTGAAAGAAGAAATCAAAATTTGCATCGTTACCATACATCCCTATGGTAAAAATGGTTAATGATCAAAAATAAGCATTTACCAGAAAAGGCACAAAATGCTGAGAGGCAACATAAGAGAATAAAAAAGATATATTTTATTAAAGGGGGTATGTTTATTTACATTGAGTACCTATGCAGGGAAAAAGACTAAGCAATACAATATTATCTTAAACCTCCATTCCCTTATAGATCGCTCAGAAACCATTATTTTGCTTCACATGGACCTGCAAATCTTTGCTCATGGATGCCTCTTGTGGAATCAAACTATGCTACAAACCCCATGAAAAAGTGTGCCAGGTGCAGAGATAACTAGTTCCCTCTCTATGCCGATAAGGGCATGGTTCGATGGTCAAGTCGCTTGGTTGTAGTGACGGCCACCAGGGTTCAAACCCTCGCTGGGCCAAAGTGCTCGCAGGCCTTGTGCCTTCGCTGGGCCTTTGTGCTCGCAGGTTTGGTTGTTTCTTATGGTTTGTTGTATCCAGTTCATAGCTCCGGTCAAAAAAAATGTTTACCCTTAATAATATGGGTGCATTGCACATTTTAAAAAAAAAAAAAAAAACTAGTTCCCTCTCTATAAATCTCGCTCGAAAAGAACCTACAAATAGAAGTTTCAAAGAAAAAAATTACAGATTTAAATATATCTGTTTGATAGTAACGATCTTAACAGATGAATGAGAAAAAAATATTAATTAAGTTAAATTGTAACAAAAAAAATGATAATATCTTTGGGCACTTAGCCCTTGAGGAGGCCGCGACCCTATGGCTGGTTGTGACCACCATAGAGGTGGCCCCCCAAGGAACGCGACCCTAGGGTGGGCACAGCCCCACCTACGGGCCCATCGTGCCAGGAGAAGGGGTCTGTGATGGGCAAAGGCTATCCAGCCCCCAAAACAACATGGGGGCATCGGATGCCATGCCTCTGCATACTCTGACAACTGTGTGCAACTAACCGTGTGCTGTAGGTATTTCTCAGATTTTTTTGTTTTACGTGCCCTAGCTACTCTTTTTTAATGATTTTATATTTATTTTTAAATTTGTATAATTTTTATTTTTATTTTAGATTTGGTTTTTTTGTAAGTATAATATAATGTAATAAACATATATAATATTTTTTTATATAAATATAATTATATTAATATATATTGTAAAATTATATATTTAAAATATATTTATAAATTTAGGTTTTTTTAATTTCTCTAATATATTTATATATCACATTTATTACAATATATTATATATAATATTATGATATTATAATATAATAATATAATATATTTATAAATTTAGGTTTTTTTTTTCTCTAATATATTTATATATCACATTTATTACAATATATTATATATAATATTATGATATTATAATATAATATATTAAAATATAAACTTAAAGAAAAAAACATATTACACTTAAAATAAAAATTATATGTTAGATTTGTAATAAATATATTTAAACATCTAAAATAAAAATTATATATTAATATAATTATATTTATATATAATATATTATATAATTATATAATTTATAATATTATTATATCAATATTATACTTAAAGAAAAATATATATTACTCTTAAAATAAAAATTATATGTTAGATTTGTAATAAATATATTTAAACATCTAATATAAAAAATTATATATTAATATAATTATATTTATATAAAAAAATATTATATATATTTATAACATTATATTTTTAATATATAATATTACAAATTCCATAATATATTTATTAGAATAAACATAATATTATAATAATATATAATATATAAACATTATATTAAAATATATAATATAATATATTATATAATTATATAATTTATAATATTATTATATCAATTTATAATTTTTATTTTAGATATTTTTAAATATAATTTTTATTTTATTTTAACAATCTAACATTTTTTTTTCTTTTAGATTCAATTACATGGTTAGGATTAAGATAATTTTTTAATCAAGTTAGGGTTAGATTTTAATCATAATATTAACTCTAAATGAACCCTAGATCTATCATAACCCTAGCTATAACCTAACCGTAACCCTAACACTAATCCTCATCCTTATACTAGCAATAATCCTAATACTAACATTAAATCCAACCCTAATTCTAATTCTACGTCTAACCCTAACCATAATGCTAATCTTGATTCTAACTCCAACCCTAACACTAACCCTAATTGTAATGATAACCCCAATTGTAATCCTAATTCTATTTCTAACCCTAACTTTAATCCTAATCCTAACCCTAACCCCAACCCTAACTGTAACTCTAAATAATTTAAAGTCTTACACATTGCGCCGTGAATAAAAAAACCAAGGGTAGGAGAGCATAGGAGTTAAAAGGAGCAGTAAATAGGATTAAATCACAAAAGAAATTAGATGGAAAAAATAGACTAATAATATATAGAGAAATGAAAAAAGAAAGTGTAGGTTGAAACTTAATTTAAAAAAATGGTGCACAACCCTTTATAATTTAATGATATATTTTAATTAAACTAATATGTTTCCATTTATACATTTATAACATGATATACTAATACATTATATTAGTGTGATTAAAACTTGCTATAAAAACACACATAGTTAAATCAGAAGCACTTTTACACTTGAGTTCAATGTTAAAAATAAAACATTATGAACTTTTAACACTTGATTAATTAGATCAATGAAATAAAATTTATAAATTTATTAAACATATTTTTGAATACATATTTTTTAATATATTTAATTATCCATATAAATACAAAACATATAATTAGGTCAAGATAGTTACCAACTTATTATTCAAAAATAATTAATGTTAATTTTTCCTATTTTAAAACATGGTGATTACATATATTTTTAGTAGGTTAAGAGGTATTCTCTTTTAAAAAGTAAATAAAATTCAAAAAAATGAAAAAAATTGTAAATAAAATTCAATTAATATTATAATTAGGTTATTTTGTCACTCTTAAGTTATTTTACTTAAGAGTTATTTTACTTTTTACTTTAGAACTATTTAATGATTATTTGATTTTATTTATATCATAGGTGCCTCTACAAATATATCTGTGGGCCTACATTACATATATTTTTTAAATATAGATATGCTTGTATATAAATATATTAGAGAAAAAAAATCCTAAATTTATAAATATATTATATATCACATTTATTACAATATATAAAATATATTTTAAATATATAATTTTACAATATATATTAATATAATTATATTTATATAAAAAATTATTATATATGTTTATTACATTATATTATACTTACAAGAAAAAAACCAAATCTAAAATAAAAATAAAAATTATACAAACGGTTAGTTGTGCACGACTGTCAGGTATGCAGAGGCATGGCATCCGATGCCCCCATGCTGTTTTGGGGGCTGGATAGCCTTTGGCCCTTTTGCTCAGGCCCAATTTAGGGCAAAACAAAAATCATAAATTAAACCTATCGTTCTCTACCCCACGTGTAAAATGGAAAGATTTTATGTTTAAGTCGTTGTTACCATGTAGCGCTTGCCTACTGTCAGTGAATGTTTCTTTACTTGGAGTTTCTATTAACAATATTAATATTCAGTACCACGGGCATATATAAAAAAAACATGATGTTAATGACCATATTAATGCGAGAAGGGAATATAATTTATATAATCGTGGATTCGTATTATTTCTTTATAACTACCTATAATATTCAAATTTAATAGTTGAACATAGGTTAAATGAAGAATGATAGTGCTTACCAATCATATTAATAATATATATATATATAATGATAATCATAAAATTGTTATTGTGTGTTATTAATATATTGACGATGTGATTATATAGTATTGATAATCTCGAGAATATCAAAGTACGAGGTGAATTTATTTGTTAGTGGTGGATAAAGTAATACGCTAAGGTAAATCTACTATTATTGATAAGGCCAATAAATCTATAGACAATTAGTTAATAAATTTTTCATTATTGTTTCATTGGTTAAATGAAAATGACATTATTGGGTACGAGCATTAATCAAATGACAAAATTATTGCTAAGGCTAAACTAGAATTTAAATGCTAGTGCTACTATAGACTTAATGATTAAGTGATGTTAATGTCATTAGTAATGTTATTCATTCATTAGATAGAACGATACTCTTTAATTATAAGCATTGGGGAACCATTATTAATATGTCACCCATAAATAAACTAACACAACATAGAATATACTTACAATTAACTTTTGCATTAACATATAATCACGTAAACATTATTATTGTTATATTAAATAATGTTAAATTGAGGTTAAAATTATAATCTCGTGAGTTTATTAACAACACTAATGCAGTTATTGGCAAATCGGGAGTTAATAATATTAATATTTGATTTAACAACAATAATACTTTGATGTTAGTTCAAAATCAAGCAACGGTATTTGAAACATAGAAAATAGGTTCATCTAAAATGGAATGAGGGAAAATGGGGTTATGAAGGACCTATCTTCCTAGTTTCATTAGGAAATGAGATCCCCACAAAGAATTGACTTACAACCCTTAGGAGAATCAATTCTATGGAGGAATCTTCATATTTCCTTTTTGTGTCAGGATGAGGGTCCTGGTCAAACAACACTTTGGGGAGAAAAACTAAAAATAGTAAATCAACACCAAATTGCAATCTAACACTTGGAACAACAAGATTAAGCTCAATACTGACAGAACCAGAAAATAGAAGGTGGATTAGAGAAGGGTAGAAGCATGTGTACCAATCACCAAAAGTACTTTTTTGAAGTTGGTTTGGGACTCATTCGCCCAAGGGAAAATGGTTCCTGAGTTAGGGTTTTTCTACAACTTCCGGGAGCCTCTGCTATAGATCTGAGTCTTCCAATTTGCCCAGGTTTTAGGTTTAGAAAGCCAGAAATAATTTTTGTAAGTGAGCTTTTGTGAGAATTAGAAACTTTGACAACTTTTTGTAACTTTGACAAGTTCTCCAAATTTGATCTTAAAAAGGTCTTCAATATTTCTTCCACCTAAATCTGCAATCACAAATCAAGAGGAAATTTTTGTTTTTGGTGAATGGGGGTTTGCCTTGGTCAAACCCCGTTCTGGTAATCAAACCTTGAAATGAATAAAAATATGAAAGAGGGAATGAAGGATGAACAAATCTATGTTACCACTCAACAAACCCTTGGATAAGATCTTGAATGAAGGTCTTCAACTTGCATGAAATAGCCTCAATGGATGTGGATCTTGACACTTGAATCTTTGCTTGAAATAATTCTTTGAATGCTTGATAGGATCATGATACCTACATCACCATATTAGCTCCAAAAACATGCATGATGCAAGAATACTTTGACATGATCCAATTCGATCTTGATTTTTGCAAAAATCTTCAATAAATATGCCTTTGAATGCTCTTGAAAGTGCTCTTGATCATCAAAGTTTCTAAAGGAATGCTTGCATACAAATTCTTAGGTGAAACATTATGAAATAACCTTATATTTATAGGTATGTATCCTTAATTTTCTGAAATTCAAATTTCACAAGCCGACATTGATATATAGATTTTTAAACATTAAAATACTGCCAAAAACATAATTTAAATTTAGGTCCTAGGTCCTAGGGATGACCCATTCTCCCATGGGTGAATGTATCCTAGGTCCCTAAACCTAGAACACATATTACTCAAGGTAAAGTGTTATGTTAAGGTATTAATTATTGTTGGGTTTCCCCTTCAAAAAATATAATTTAATAGGCTTGGAAATGAATTAAAGGGCCTATTAAGGAATAATTAAGCTTAGTTAATTAAAGGAGCCCTAAATAAGTGTGAAAGTGTAAATACATACATTTTACAACATTAAATTAAGACATAATTAAGTCCAATTTAACTAGGAGGGCCCAAACAAGTGAGAAAATGTAAGGAGACATTTTCCATCACTATGTTTAGCCCCCACTTTAGTGAGAGGATGAGCACAAGCATAAAATCACACTAAGGTAGAAAATCAACATGTGTATGCATCAACAACAAGATACTCAATCATACAATGTCAAAGACTTAAAGAAAGAGAAGAATAAAAAGGGTAGATCAAGCTTCAACTGTCCAATGCAATGTGGAACATGCCTTAGCTATTTGTCCAAAATAAAAGGGTGGATCAATCCTTAACTTTCCAACACAATGTGGAACACGCCTCAGCCATTTGTCCAAAAATGTTCACAAGCAAAACTCTAGTTGTCCACTATGCAAAAAACATGCATTCTCACATGGGCTAGTAGAACTTTGGTTATCCACTAGGTGAGCCCCCAAGGGTAGAAAATGAGAGAATCTTATTAGGCTCCCATACCATATCAATGTTATACCTCCATAACTTCAATAAGGCACCACAAAAAAAAACACAAAGGGTGGAAAATGAGAGAATCTTATTAGGCTTCGTCCATACCATACCAAAGCTATATCTTTGATAACTCTAGTACTGCACTGCAAAACAAACATAAACCGTGAGATTCATATGGCCTAAAAATTTGTGTTATGCTAAGCACCTATAAAAAAACAAGGCAAGGCTCCACTAGCAAAGTGTGTTATGCTTGGTGGCCTTCAAAAGTGTTTGAGCTTCACAAGGTTAGAAAGTTGTGTTATGCTAAACACTTATGAACAAAATGCAAATAATATGACATGTTCAAAGGGATTTTTCTTAGTTCATGTAAGGTCTTCAACTCGGGGAACATCGTACCTAATGTCTCCAAGAGAGTACAATTCAAGGATTAAAGATTCACAACTTAGGGAATGCAACACATAGCATCACCACTAAGAGGAAAGTTGTATGCCAATAAAGGTCACACTCTTGAAGGACATCAAACCCAATGACACCACCAAGAATAGGACACATCGCATGAAGAAGATTGCACAATGAAATATAGAACATCGCCCAAAAAAAAAAAAATTATAATGCCGATGTATGCCCCTAATTTAAAGAAATTGCTAACACCATTATTGTGAGAAATTACTTTAAAGTAGCCAATATTCAATTCTAACCATAAAGTGGACATGAAAGCTTATTCAAAAATCCCTCTACCAATTCATATGTTTCCAAATGAAGCTACGTCATGAAGAGGGGTTTCCCGCAAAATGGAATCCCAAACACATAAGGGATCTATAGATTTGGGATCAGTATGTCTTTGCTACAATGATATTAAGAGCTCGTAAATATCATCATTCTCCAAATACTTGTAGAACTGGAAGAATGACACATAGAAAGAAAAAACAAAGAAAATATTTTAGGTCAACATGGAAGAGACCTAAATGTCTCGACGCCTTGCATCATCCCCAAAAGGAAAACACAAGACAAGTGAAAAAATAAAAGGTTTATGACATATAGAAGAATGTAGGTACAACTAGAGGAATGCACATGAATAGATGTCAAGGAGAATAGTACGAGGGATCACATTATGCACATGCAATCACACAAAGAACATCAAAAGAAAACAAAGAAAATGACTAGTAAGGCACATGTGAGTCAACCTATAGTAGGTTATCCACATCCCAATCTTGTTTAGTATATGCGAAAGGTGGAAAACTAGCCAAAGGGACAACATCAAGTTCCAAACTAGGACTAGCACCAAGTTAAACACTCTCTTTAGGAAGATCATTATGATTCTTATCATTTAAGTTCATGGAAGAGGAAAACATTAAATTTAACTCACTATGCACTTCCTCATCAATCTTAGTAGTTTCATTATCATCATCCAATTTAATCACAATAGCAATTCTAATGATAATATCCATAGAAGGTTGTTGTTGTTTATGTTCAGATGAAGGTGAAGAATTATCATACTTTGCTTGAGGCAAGTTTGCATTTTGACATTCTATGTTGTTATTTTCTTTTGTTTGTATCATATGAGCAATAGCACGATGTCTACGCCTACAATCTCTAGCATTTCAATTTCTCTTCGTTTGGTTTTCAAGTTACAATTATGTGGGAATAGGTTTATCAACCATAGGTTTCTTTTCTTCTTTTAAGGGAGGAACAGAAGGAACTATGGAATTTTTTTCAACCACTTTCTCCTTAACTTTGTAAACTTTTTTGACTTTAGGAGGCACAACAGGACTTATTTGATTATCTCGTGATCTCTTATAGGAAATAGGTAGAGGATTTTTCATAGGTCAGTCTTGTTTACTAGGAAGGGATTTTGGTTCAATCATGGTCTCATCAAGACTAGGAGGCTCAATCATCGGTTCAGGCATGTTGGTAAGGGATAATTCTGCTATATGCTTTGCCTTAAAATTTTGGTAGGATTGGAAAAAGAAGTCCTCATGAGGTCTAATAAGTTCTATAGGCTCGAGCCAAAAGAAATCCAATGAGAAATTCCCATGGGCGGACATAGGATTAAATCCACTATGATGCACAAAAAATATTTCATTATCAAATAAAAACTTTAAGCATTTATGCACAACTGATGGAATGAAATTCATGCAGTCCACCCATGGGTAGCCTAACTTCACACGAAACTGATTCGATGTCGTGATGATGGTAAATGAGACACTTAATTTTTTCAGTCCAACTTTTAAGGATAGGATTATCAAGCCAATTGTAGGGAAAGAAAAACCATTTATGCATTTTGATCCATGCTTTTGGTTTTTCGTATGTATCTGTTGATGCCAAAATTTGACAAGCAGCAGCCTTATGGGAAACTCAGTTAATGGGGGGACCAATTGTGCTAAACTGAGTGACCTCCGGGTTTTTTAAGAAGTCGGCTCCTTCTGTAGTTGGGGGGGTTTGGAATGGGAAAAGGAAGTAGATATAAAAAATAAAGATCTAACTAAAGCGATGTGCGAAGATGTAGGTGTAGGCACGGTAAATATACCTTTCAAATGGGATTTAAGGGCCCGTTCAACAATCTGCATGCCTCAGAATAATAGAAATCATAGATGAAAACTTGAATAATTATTCAATAACATAAAATAACTCCCATACACTTTTACTGAAAAGAAGAGTCCAATACATGGTCTAAATCAACAAACTTATATTGAAATTATAGAAGTTCTGCAAATAAACTATTCAATACAATAATGGCACAGTATAATTTTTTGTCCAATAGCTAAGAAACAAAAAGGCCGAACAACAATGGCACAGTCTAAGAGTCTTAATACAATAATAAAAAACAATACAAAAGGCCTGGTGTCTTTCCACTATTTCCTGTGTGTTTTGAACTGCTTTTTAGAAAGAAGAAGTGGTATATATAGAAAATAATCCCATCGCTTGAAAGCTAGTAATAGAAAACATTCCTTCATCACGAGCAATGATGTCCATAGCAATGATTTCCCAAGGCCATTGCAATAGAAAAGATTCTAAGCCATAGAATGTAGTTGCCCTCGAGCCAAATGCATCCCCTAAAAATGATGGCGATGGTCCCAATGTAGAAGCAGCAAATTCCCATGCAAACATGTGTCACTCACCCACAAAGTCAGTTAGGACATGTGGTGATAGGTCGAGACCTGTTGTTCATTCTTCCCTCCTTGCGATGAAAACCCCCGCGGAGAAGACACGTGGAGAAGTTTTTGCTACCAGCGCTAACTGTGGGGTCCGCCCAAAAGTGTACATATAACGATGCTACGTGGCATGCGGGTGGAGCTTGGTAGAGAAGCAAAGGGAAGAAATCTTTCAAAGGCCCATGTTGTTGACACGTGGAAGCATGGTGGGGCTTGGTAGAGAAGCAAGGGAATAAATCCTTGTGAGGAGTGCATAGCGGACACATGGCGATAGTGGGCGAAGCTCTTCAAAAAGGGTCCTAGGGATATTCAAATGTATAGGGCGTGGACCAAACTTATCAAAATATAATCAACTCAAAGGGAGCTCGAGGGATTTCATATCCACAACTTTTGGTGACTACTGGAGGCATTTCGCCTACAGAACGAGGAACCCAAAAAAAAAATTGGTTCGAAGACCAAAGCCTTATTCATTAGGTGATGGAGTCAGAGCTTTGAGAGAGCAGTCTACAGAGGTAGACAGTCAGCCTCTGATGACATTGATATGGTGCGTTGATTCTCTTGCACCTCATGCAAATCGATCACTTCTTTGAATGGAAGCCTCATGGATATCCTTGTCCTGGACTCGAGTTGAAAGAGCAACCATGCTATCTGATGAGTGACACCCTCAATATCTTCAGCAGTAGGGGTTGACTGAAGCTCTAAAAAGTGGATATGTCCTATTGCTTCTCCTCAATCTTCATTGCAATTTGCTCCATTGTGACCATTGAATCATTTGAGTGAAACGGGGAGGGTAGGCCCATCTGACTCAGTTGGGAGAATTTCACCTGTATGTTGTTCATAGTTTGACCCAGTGTTGCCAAGAAATTGCTAGCATGGAGGATGGTTGCATGGCAACAGGTGAATTCTTTTGTTGTCTTAGCAGCTGACCTCTGGTCCTCAATCCCTGCGCTCACTAAGTCTTCATTCAACACCACGTACAACTTATCTAGCAATTTTTCAGCCTTAGGAACCCTCTCCATAATGAACTGTGGGAATTGCTCAATCGTTTCACGAACCTCCTTGCTCAAACTTACCGCTTCCACCATGAACTAAAGCGTCGGCTAAAGAGTTAGACAGAAGGCCTTGACCTTTTCCTAATATGAAATATACAATTGTTGGGCCACTAAGAAGAGATCTGACTGGGTAGCAAGGGGTTGGGTAGGATTCTTCAAAAGACCAATTTTTGCATCCTTCGACCCAACATCCTATGTCAATTCTGCAATCCTTTTGTTTGCAATGGAGAGTTGTTCCTGTATATTTCTTAACTCGGTAAGCCATTTTTCTTCAACCTAGCTTCTAGTTACAGATTCCCTATCCAGGGAGAGCCTTACCTCCTAGAATTCCTTCTCGGATTGAGCCTATCGGTCCTAGAAGTCTATGTCCTTATGCTGCATTCTCTGCTCCAATTGAGAGCATTGATGTTGAAACTCTTCATTCTTTTTTTGCATCTCCTCTTCTACTCACACCAACCAATCCTATAATTCTTAAATTTTTTGTTGTAGCTCAACGACCAGGTTGGGATCCATGGACTGGAACTTTGCAAGTTCCTCTTGGAGTCTAGCTTGTTATGCCTGTGCTTTTCGTGACAAGCATGCAAATTCAACGTCCCTTGCTTTGTCCTTCATTGGTAGGACATTTATCCTCTCCTTGACATTTTTTAGCTCATCTTCTTTCTTCTTCAGTTGGCGATCAGACTTGAGAAAATCAGTGTTCACCACACGTTGGGTCTCCTCCATGAGCTCAACTTTATCTTGTGACCGGGCTGCTCGTAGATCGAGTCCCATAGCATAGATGGTGTAACCTTCAAGTAGCATCTCTCCCTGAGGCTCGATGACATTGGGATGCATGGTTGCAAAATGCAATGACTATTGAGCCTCATTGAAAAGGCTTTGCACCTGTGGCTCTGTCGGCTTTTTAGCATCTTTGTCTCTTTGCTTCTCAAGCCTGAGAGCTCGTGCTGCTTTTTTTCTTTCGCCCTCCAACATAAATTCTGCTAGTGATCTAATTAGCTTTCCTACAAAGGGTGCACCAAGAGGAAGAGCAAAAGGGAATGAGAGAATAGTGGTCTTGGGTGATTTCTTCTTCGAAAGAGAGAGTGTTAGTGGGGGGAATGGGGAAATATACCAAGGCCTGGTCTGTGAAGTGGCAGAAGGACTCATGGGAAGAGATGGTAGTAGAAAAGATATAACGACTCCATTTGTTGGGAAAGTTGGGTTGGAGCCAATACAGTGGTAGTAAGAGATGTAGAAAAAGTAGATGCAGACTGGGTTCTGACAAAAGGTGGAGCAACCCGTGGGGGAGTAAAATTGAATTGTCTCACTTGGGAGAATTGGGAGAAACCTCCCGCGACCATTTCAACAGAAGTAGAGAAGGAAAGGCTGACACTTCAAGTGATGGGCGACGTGGAGACAGCAGGAGAAACCACAGATTGTGAATCAAGAAGAGGGGGAGAGAAAGATACCTAAGCTGTGGATGACTCTGATCCTTGGCTCACCGCAAGTTCCTATCAACCCTCTCCAAGAGCTGCATCTATGCATTTCCTTTTGTTGGGTGGGTAATTTTCCACCTCTATGACCTTTGATGGGTGTTGTTGGGCTGCTCTAGGTCTTTTTGTGGCCTAGGTGTGTGTCTATGAGGCTCCCGAATGCGATATATTCACCCATACCTACGAAGTAGTTTTTCTAGGCTGCTTCAATGCCTTTCCTTTCTCCTGCGCTTGGTTCTATTTTACCTCTTTCTCCTTCTCCTTCCCCTTCCCTGTATATTTTCTAGCTTCATTTGGGTCAATATCCTCATCATCACTTGTGTCGATATCATCATGCACTTTGTTCCACAGAGTATCAAATCTTTCATCCTAGTATGTGTCTTGGAATAGAGCATCAGGGCATTAGATCTCTTGATGATAAATCAAGAAATCTCTAATATTTTCCTCACTCCACAGCCACATCTTGACCAATTCATTGCGAAAGGTGGCCCCCATTTGGCGCTTTGCATTAAACTTTGTCAAAGGGAAATATAATTTGAGTCATGTTGGCCTCCCATACTCCATAGGAATGTGAACCAGGTCCACAAATAGGTCATCTTGTTCTGACGGGGGATTTTTCCACTTTTCCCAGTAAGGCCGGGGGTTGTAAGTCACCCAAACATTTATGCTTGCTAAGTAATTTTCAGGGTTATATTACCATTTTTCGCAAATCAATACTAGCCCCAAATAATCCAGCTTTTCCTCTAGTAGCTTATGTGTCTGCTTCTTTTCCATAACCACCATTTTGAAGCTTAGTGGGCAAAAGAAAAATCATTTCTTCTTGGCCTTCCCTCCGAAAAATATATAGTCAATAACTGACACTTTTTGGAACATCTCAAGGGACAATACCCTATCTGTGACGCATGATGGGAGCCTGAATGGTTCCTCAGTAAAGCCACACATCCTAATGAATGTGAAATCCTCTCTAAGAAACCAGTCGCATTTAGGAGTGAAACTCTCCATCCACCCTATTTGGTCGGCAGAAAGTAGATAAAGATTGCCATCCTTGCTCAAGTCTTGCAAAATTAGAGTCAAGAAACAATCCAAGAATGCATAATAGTCATATGTTGCAGAAAGGAGGGGAGTCCATATAGAATCTGGCCTTCTTACTCCCTTTTCATCAAAAATAGCTAACCTCATATGTTTTTTAAAGAAGTCAGGGTTCTGATGTAAAAACATATGAGCAAGGAGAGAAGGAAACCTGAACTTATGATGTGTTATGTATTCCTTGATTTGGCTCAAAATTTCCCAGACAATGATTTCCACAAAGTCATACCAAAATAAGGAATGTTGCCTCCTCAACTGAAAACCTAGACCTAGTTGAAACTCATGAACGAACTTGTTCTCGTCCATGTTGCAAACAAAATCCATCATAGAGAAGAAATCCTACATATCCTATTTAAAGAAATGTGTGCAACTGGAATTTGTGGCGGCTTTGGAAAATATTCCTAAGGTCTTTGGGTTTCCTAGTTAAATAAAAGTCTAGAGCGAAATCTTTGGTTCTCCAGAAATCGTCACCTTTTTCTGGAGTGAATGATTCCATCTTTTCTACTCTAGAGCCCCTTGTAGGGATGCATAGCATGTTCCTGATAGCCTCCATGTTGATGTTAACCCTCAGCTCCCGGCCTTCAATGGCGTCGGTATCTGGGTTGAAATGTTGAATTCCCTCATGAACTAGTTTTGGGCAATAATGCACAAAAGGGACCATATATTACAAGAGTCCACAAAACCATTGCTTGTATGCCAATTGACGTTAGCTAGTGGCCACTTTCATTCTTTCGCAAGTTGCTTCCCTAAGACTCTTAGGGTTAGTTTTGAGGGTGGGATCACAAACGTTGTCCCATTCTTCCTTTATCTGGTTCTGGTCCCTATGCATTTTTTTCTTTTCTGCGTGGCCTATGTGCGAATTCACTTTGGCTTCTCTGGTATCCTAGGTGAAGTGTAAGAGGTATCACTTAAAATATTGGCTATGGGTGTCACACACATGGTGTAAAACAAGATTTTCATCACCTCTCCTTGTGTTTCCATCTAAGGATTTTGGGCCATTTTAGGGTGTTGTGGATTTCTTCGATGCTCAACTTATTGCAATTCACTTGTGTTCATCAATTTTGCACTCAAAACTCTTTGCACTGAATAGCGTATTCAAGAAGCTTTTCACAATGTTTATTCTTTTGCATGCAACATTTAGCTTTTTCTCGACTTAGAGTGGTAGACAGCGGTTGCCTTTATGCATTAAATTCAACATGTACCATCAGCTCCTTTTCTCATGCAAAATGAATTTATTGCCCTTTTGAAAAGACAAGAATTCATAATGACAACTAGTAATTTTGTCCTATGGTACAATTTCTTGGGAAATTGAGTCGGCAATTGAAGGTGTATAAACCTTTCACATGCTTGGCAATTAACATCCTAAAAAGAATGATTAAGCCAAAGATGCAATGAGAACTCGAAAATATTTGAGCTCCTCCTTGGAATTTGGAAAATGCTTGCGACATGACACATCAGCAAGTTTGGCAATGCAAATTACCACCTGGGAATGCCACCAATTTGTGCTAATTAATTACTTCTTAACTTCACATGAAGCAATTCGTACATGGCCAACACAATTGGGTGGGAAATTTGAGTTGGATCTTGTTGGGATTTTCAAGTTAATACTTGATTAGCATCATGCTTATGGCATGCAAGTACCTTAGATATTTCTATAAATAGACACAAAGGCAACAACAGAATTGCACTTAGTGATTGGGACGCATTAGCATTTGGTAGTTGGGTAGAATTAGGCATTTGAATACTCCAATTAGGCTCACCAACAACAAGTCTCAGATAGCTTTCTTAGGTGAAGTTTTTAACAGAAGTTTGAAGCGAATGATGAAGAACAATCATTTTTTGGCTATCATAGTAATGAAGTGGGTACTGGGTAGAGACTATATAGAGTACGAAGACAAGTATAGGGTCAATACTGACATTTTCTCTCACTTTGTTACGTCCTTGCTTGATATACAAGTCCCTAATCCAATGATCCTACGACTTACGCTAGAAATCTTCCTGAAGCGCTACCTTGGCGGCCTTGGAGAAATTGTGACAAATGTAGTGTATGGCTTGGGTTTTCCTATAATGAGCGACCTCCACAAACACATTGAAGAAGATGTAGTGGTTTCGTGGGTGTCATTCCTGAGTGGATTTTGTATTCTGGCACATGAAGAGCATCGCTAGAGGGTTACTCATGCCTGCCACTTCTTGCTACACTGCTACAATGTGGTGTTGTTCTATGGCGTGGAGTGGTATACTGATTTCAGGGACCTGGTGTATCCTCCACCACTGGTCGTTGTTACTATTGACGCCCCTGTTGTTGTTAATGATCTTGTTGCTAAAGTTAATGATCCTGCTAACGAAGTTGTTCTAGATGTCGTTGTTGATGATGCTCCTTTTGTCGTTTAAGAATCAACACTTTTTATCTATTTGTTGTATATATGCCTAGAAAAAGTATTTTACCGTATATACCTGAAAAACTGCATAGTATATATAGATATACTTTAAAGTATGGCCCTGGAGCCATTTTGGAAGTGTAATATCAAAGTATATGATACCATCTAATGAATATACAACTTTTATTAAAAAATTTGTCTCTTTTGCCTCTTTGTTTCTACATTATCGTTTTTGTTTCTCTGCTTCTTTAAGTTCCTTTTCAAATTTTTCATATGGGTTTGTTTCTCTACTTTATGAGTTGCTTTTGGAAAGACCAACCGAACAAAAGAACACAAAGGAAAATTTACAATAATTACATATTTACACATGCAGAACAACTAATAAAGCTTAATTGAACAATTTGAGGTGGATTTCGTTAACTAGAATCCCCAATACTTCTTTCTCCATATTTTCTAATTTGAATGTGTTGTGTTTCTTGCATTGAATTATTCTAAGAGGACCTTCCCATAAACTACTGAATTTTTTGTGTTGGCCAGGCTTTGTGGACCTTTCATTGAACTTTAACACTAGGTCTCCGCATTTAAGACCTTGGTCTAAGGTTTTCTTGTCAAACCATCTTTTAAGCACCTATTGGCGGTTATTCATGGTGGTCAGGGCCTTTTCTCTTTTTTCCTATATTTCCAACAACTCAGGCAACCGGACCTCCATGGTTCCATTTTCTTCAAACTCTAAGGATTTGAGCATCTATAGTGCAGGAATCTCCATGGATATGGGCAATAGTGCTTCCTTCCCGTACACCAATTTGTACGGTGAAGTCTTGAGAACTTGCTTAAGGGTTATGCGGTCTGCCTAGAGTGTTTCTCGGAGGTTCTTATGCCACTCTTTCTAATGTTTTGACCTGATTCTTTTAATGAGTCAAACTAAATTTTATTAGTTGACTCAGCCAGACCATTTCCCTGCGGGTAGTAATTTGAAGACATCTTTAAGAATATTCCATGATTGAGTGTGAATTGGCATACCTTTGATCCTAGGAAATCCTTAGCGTTGTCGAAGATGATGGTCTTTGGTAGGCCAAATCTCATTGCCAATTCCTCGAGAAAGTTCACAATCTCCGCCTCCATCGCATTCTTTAGGGGCATGGCCTCAATCCATCTGGTAAAGTAGTCTGTAGCCGTGAGGATCCATTTGTGTCCAATATTGGAGGTAGGATTAATCATCCTGATAAAATCAAGGCCCCATTGCGCAAAGGGTTCATCAACCACTATCGGGTTGAGAGGCATTACTGAGTTCTTTCTTCTTCCAGTGCAGAATTGGCATTCCTTGCAGGCCTTAACCAAAGAGTGTGATTCATTGAATAGTGTAGGCCATAAATATATGACATGCATTATTTTGATAGTGGTGGTTTTTGTAGAGAAAATTCCACCCACAGGACTGTTGTGGAAAGTGTTGATAATTCTCTATGCCTATTCTATGGTGACACACCGCAGAAGAACACCATTGAAGTTCCTTTTGAAAAGGATCCCTTCAATAATTGCATATCTGTTGTTCTGCAATCTATAGAATCTTCTCTTCTAAGAAGGAAGGCCCAACAAATATTCTTTGATATGCATGAATCCTACCCTATCTACTAGCCAGTAGCCTTCAGACTCAGATTCATTTGTTATAACAAGCTCGGGTTGCTCCTCTTCAACTTTCTTCGTCATGTGCCAAATACTCACACAATCCTCTTCCTCATACGGTCTTTGTGGGCTTTACCTCAATATCATATTCAAGGATCTTAGTGATCCAATTGGATTTTTTCGATGACTTCTCCTTCCATGATGTACTCACACACACTGGAATGAGAAACATATACAATCACCTTGTTGCAAGATATGAGGTGTCGGAACTTCTTGAGTCCCTTAACAATGGAAAATGCTTTCCTTTCGACGAGGTTGTAGTTCATCTCATAATATTTTAAGGTCCGGAAGTGAAATGCTATCAGATGTTCTCCCTTTCCTTCATCATCCTTTTGGGTCATAACAGTAGCGATGCTTGATTTGCTACTGAACACATACATTATGAAGTCCTTTGATAATTCTAGATTCACCAGCACAGGAGTTGAAAAAATAATTTCCTTAACCTTTTCAAAGGCATCTCTAACTTCCTTTGTCCATTTGAACAATTGATCCTTCTTGAGCATTAGGGTGATAGATCTAATTATTCTTGCAAAATCATAAATGAATTTGCTCACAAAATTTACCTTTCCCAAAAAGGACTGAACTCCCTTTTTGTTGACTAGAAGAGGAAGTTCTCATATTCCCTTCACCCACTCTGGATCGATTGTAATTCCATCTTTGGACACTACATGTCCCAATAGTTTTCCTTACGATACTTCGAAAACACATTTTTTCAGGTTTGGGGATATCCCGAACTCTTGGCATTTTTTAAAGACCATTTCAAGGTGATCAAAATGATCATCCTTATGTTTGGAGAATACTGTAAGATCATCCAAGTAGATCAAGATGATTTTATTGATCAATTCCCTGAAAGCAATATCCATTGCTCGCTGGAAGGTGGCTCCTGCATTTGAGAGGCCGAAAGGCATTTTTATATATCCAAATGTTCCCCACTTGGTAGTGAACGTTGTTTTGTGTCGATCCTCCTCTTTTACCCAGATCTGATTGTAATCGGAGAAGCCATCCAGTAGAGAAAAAATCTTTGATCCAACCACTATTTCTAAGATTGACTCCATAGAAGGCAAGGGGTAGTGGTCCTTCAGGGATGCTCTGTTTAGGTCCCAAAAATCAGCACATAGGAGGATGTCTTTGTTCTTCTTTCATACTAGAACCAGGTTAGATACCCATGTACTGTACTTGATCGAGAAGACGATTCAGGACTAAATTAGCTTTGTCAGCTCTTTCGCCATCAAGGCTTCAATCTTCGGATTTACTGGCCTCTGCTTTTGGCGGACTAGTTTTGCACCTTCCGTCATTTCTATAGTATGCTAGATGATTTCGGGATCGTATCCCTTGAGGTCATCATATGACCAGGCCACTACAACTTCATATTTCTCACAAAAATGAATGAGTCTTTCTTTATCATGTTGCAGGACATCTTTTTTGACCTTAAGTTTCCTTCCATCTCCAACCTGAAGATCTGCATAGCTGCTTTTGTCCACTACGAACTTCCTCTTGTCATTTCTTGCATCATCACAATCGAATAAGTTTTCGAGAGTGACCAATCCTTTTGGAAGCTTGTTGGACCTTAACTAAATAATTTGTCCTTCATAGGCCTTAGCAATATTCGGTTGGAGTTGCTCAGCAAACTCTCTCAACTGTTGGATGAATGAGGCTATGTGTTCATCACTTTTGAACACTTGCCAGGTTTGATCGTTATCTGGGGTTTCTAGTCAGGTGATTACTCGTATAGAGTGTACATTATGAATTAAATCGGAAGCAAGATCAAATTGAGATCCGATTGTCGCCATGCGATCAGCATTTTCATTTTTCTCTCTTGGCACTATCTAGATATTGAAGGCTTCAAAGATTTCAATCAGGTCCTAGACCCTATGTCAGTAGGATATCATGCGAACATTCTTAGTTGTAGAAATTCCCCAGACTTGATTTACCACTAGTTTAGAATCTCTAAACACCATTACTTGCTTAATGCCCATCTACTCTGCAAGGCTTAGACCTTGCACTAGGCCTTCATATTCAACTTCATTGTTTGAACAAGTGAACTGGAAGCAGAAGGACTGGAGTGTCTTTTCATTGGATGGGGACGTCAAACATATCCTGGCTCTTACGCCAATTTTGCATCTCTCTCCATCAAAGTGAAACATCCATACCTTTGAGGCTTGAAAATTCTCATATTCCTTTATGACCTTTGGAATCACTCGATCTTCATCATAGATGACATAGGTACCCAATCTAGTACTATGATAGTTTCCAAAAGGATCAGTGTCTATATATTCACTCAAGAGGACCTCCTCTGAATCATTATGGTCTCCAGTCACTTTTTCATCCTCTAGTAGCTTGGTACAATACATTTCATCTTTGGTGAAAGAGGTATGAGCGGCCTCAAAGTTGATCGTGGCTTCATCTGCTAAATGTTCTAAATGTAGAGGTTTGGATATTATTTTTATTTTAGCTCCATGTTTGGTCTTGAGGATCAAGTGTGACCAGTCCAAAGAAAGATGTCTGCCTATCTTGGAAATGAATTCTTGAGATAAGAAAAGACCAAACATGGGGAGAACATCTATGATCATGATATCTTGTGGAACTATGGTACTAGTGCAAGAGAATAGAGTCAGGGGGGGTCCTTAATGACACCTATGATTTCAACCTTGTTCCCATCAAGCTACATAACCCCCTTTTTTAAAGTTTCATAGCTAAGTCCTAAGGCTTCAGCTACTATTTGGGCACGACTGTGGTGCTAGCACCAGAGTCAATCATAGAATTATGCAATAATTTTTTACCCACAATAAGAGTTAGGAAAAAGGGCTTTGGTTTCGGCTTATCTCTAACTTCGGTAGAGGCTCCCTCTGTACTATTTGTGAGAACTTTGGTCGTGGGTGATGAATTGATGACCTTTCCCTTGAGTGATTTCTCTATTGGCTCAATGATTGCATCTTCAAGTAGGGCCTTCTGCAGCAATGATTTCTGCTTTGGAATAGCTAGGATATCCCAAAGAGATATATTAGTAGAGGATTTCTTCAATTGTTCCACCACATTGAATGGTGGTGGATTCAAAGACTTTTGTTCTTTAGCCTTAGTTATAACAATTTCCCTTCGCAACTAAAATTTTTGTGCAACTGCGAAGGTACTAGGAGTCTGGTCGGAGGCACTTTTGGGCTACAAGACGATTGGTTCGCCCGTGAATCTCCTCTTAGAGAAAATTTTGTAATCAAATTCCACTTGTGGGGATTTCAATGTGGATGCATCATTTGCAAACACCGCCTCTTCTTCTTCCATCCATGAGAAGAGCGTGTGGTTAGGAGCTATATCCATTTCTTGCTCTAGGGACATCCCTTGCATTTGGGTGGTGAGTACCGCATTTTCCATCTAGGGAGAGACATATACATAACCTCCAGGGTCTAATGTCGCACCTTGACTACGTTGTTCCACCACCTTTTGTTGTAGGTTGTCACGCAGGCAGTTTAGGGGCATATGTGCGTCACCGCAGGGGAAGCACTAGGGATTGATGTCATCAATAAGATTGTTTTTCCCCACTGTCAACTCTCTACTCAAGCTTGGGTGAGAATTCTACAGCGAAGTAGGGACTAGCACCATCTGATTAGTTGTTTGAGTCTACGGATTTGTGCGCGAGCCTCCTTGGAACTGATTTTGTTGGTAGGAAGATCTTTCGCCTTGATAATTTTGGTAGGTTGGATTCAAAGGCGGGGATTGGTTCCGCTTGATGGTAGTTATTTCATATGAGATGGCCTACAACAACTCCTTGACATCGCTCATCTCATCTTTTTTGGCGTGCTTGGATATGTGAACATAGATTGGGGAGGAGCGGTCGTACTAGTAGATGTCATCTCTTGGGCAGGAACTGATATCTCAGGAAATATAGGCATAATGAGCCGAGGTGGCAACTTCCTGGTGTCTATTAGATTGTTCTTTGCCTTGACAGCAATGTTGTAGGCATCCAGTAGAGTGGTCCTACCAAGAGACTGGATCATCATTGAGATGTCAACATTGATGGATTTCAAGTAGAACATGAATGCCAACTCGATTGGCAGGCAGATAATAGCCTATATCCTCTGCCAAGTCATGTGGAACCGGGCATTGAAGTCAGTCATGGCCTCCTGAGGGGCCCGCTTTATGGTCGCCAGCTGATGGTATAGTGAAGACTAATCTCCATTATTTAAAAATCTCTCGTAGAAAGGGTCTCCGAGTTGATCCTGGGTACCGATGGTATTGGCTCCCAAAGTGTGATACCAATCTAATGATTTGCCTTTGAAAGAGGTTTTGAGAAACCTTAGCGCTACATTTTGGTTGGTGACTTCATGCACCAAACACACATTCGCCACATTTTGCAAGTGCTCAGATGGTGTTTTTGAGCCTTCCCCGGTGAATTTTGGTACAACTTTTAAAGTAGAGGCTAGGATAGGGGCCCAAATGGCAGGTGCTACTGGTGCTATAAGGGGACTTCTAACATCCCATGCCACATAATTTCTATTAGCAATTGGCAACATGGTTGGTGGAGGGATCGAAACATTCACCGGATGGGTTCTAGTCCATACCTTTACTAGTGGTGGCACTAACAGGCCACGGTTATTTGTTGTTTGGGATCTAGTAACAGGTTGATGGCTTATACACCCACTTTAAATTTAGATACATTAAAATAAGCCCCACCAGGAATGCCAGAAAAATAAACTATTAATGCCAAAATTTGACAAGCAGTAGCCTTATGGGAAACTCAGTTAATGGGGGGAACAATTGTGCTAAACTGAGTGACCTCTGGGTTTTTTAAGAAGTCAACTCCTTTTGTAGTTGGGGCAGTTTGGAATGGGAAAAGGAAGTAGATACAAAAAATAAAGATCTAACTAAGGCAATGCACCAAGATGTAGGTGTAGGCATGGTAAATCTACCTTTCATATGGGATTTAAGGGCCTGTTCAGCAATCTGCATGTCCCAGAACAACATAAATCATAGATGAAAACTCAGATAATTTATTCAATAACATAAAATAACTCCCATACACTTTTATTGAAAAGAAGAGTCCAATACATGGTCTAAATCAACAAACCTATATTGAAATTATAGATGTTCTGCAAATAAACTATTTAGTACAATAATGACACAATATAATGTTTTATCAAATAGCTAAGAAACAGAAAGGCTGAGCAACAATAGCACAGTCTGAGAGTCTTAATACAATAATAAAAAACAATACAAAAGGCCCGGTGTCTTTCCACTATTTTCTATGTGTTCTAAACTACTTTTTGGAAAGAAGAAGCAGTATATATAGAAAATAATCCCACTGATTGAAAGCCAGTAACAGAAAATATTCCTTCATCACAAGCAATGATTTCCATAGCAATGATTTCCCAAGGCCGTTGCAACATAAAATATTTTGAGCCATAGAATGCAGTCGCCCTCGAGTCAAATGCATCCCCTGCAAATGATGGCGGTGGTCCCAATGTAGAAGCAACAAATTCCCATCCAGACATGTGTCACTCACCCACAAAGTCAGTTAGGACACACGGTGATAGGTCGGGGTCTATTGTTCATTCTTCCCTCCTTGCGATGAAAACCCTCGTGGAGAAGACATGTGGAGAAGTTTTTGCTACCAGTGCTAACTGTGGGGTCCGCCAAAAAGTGTATGTAGAACGATGCTACGTGGCACATAGGCGAAGCTTGGTAGATAAGCGAAGGGAAGAAAGCTTTCAAAGGCCCACCCTTTTGACATATGGAAGCATGGAGGGGTTCGGTAGAGAAACAAGGGAGGAAATCCTTGCAAGGAGTGTGCAGCAAACACATGGCGATAGAGGGCGAAGCTCTTCAAAAAGGAGCCCAAGGATATTCAAATGTATAGGGCATGGGCCAGACAGCAAAATATAATCAACCTGAAGGGAGCTCGAGAGATTTCATATCCACAGTATCTTGGTAAAGTTCATGCACAAATAGGAATTCTTTTGTGATCACATTCTCTACACAGACGGGATCAATTAATATCCCATTAGTAGGCTTGTCATTGACTCTTCCAGCTATGTGAACCATCAAGTGCATTTTTGGTTATGTCATTTTGTGAGAAAGCAATATCAAGGGGCATTTTGGTCTCGCCCTTACAAGGTTTAGTTTTAATAAATCCAAGAAGATCGTCCATTTGATTTTCATCATCATCTTTTGTATTTTCATCATTCGTGTCCACACTCATCACATCATTCTTTGTTTCACTAGCTTTGACAAAAAAAATATTGTGATTTGGCATAGGATTGGAAAAAAATTGCAAGTTTTGGTTAGGAAGAGCAACAAACTTGTTGCCTTGATAATTAACACCACCAATTAGAATATGATTAGAATCAATGAGGTCTTGCGTAAGATGTTTAAGATGCTTACAAAATTTTGTATCATGTCCATTTTGATGGTGAAAATGACAATAAGCATTTGGTCTATAGTTTGAAGGTAGAGGCTTAGTAGGATCAGGAGCTCTAATAGGAGGTAAGGAAATCAAATTCTTGTTCAAGAGATGCAACATGGTATTATGAAGGGTATCAGTGAGGGGGTAAATTATCTATTTCTATCCCCAAAGGCATATGGATCTATTGTCTTTATAGCATCCACTTGGTTATCGACATTTTGAGTTGTTTGAAGAGGATTAAGTTGTAAAAATACCTCATTTTGTTTCTTGAATGGTTGGTAACTACTTTGAGGTGTGGATTCAAATTTTTTAGGACGATTAGAGGTAGCTTTTACTTCATGACTACTAACCAAATTTTGATAATCATGAAAAGGCATTACACAACTATGTGAAGGATGGGAATTTCAACATTTCAAGTTTGGTTTGGATTTTGTTTTGCAAATTGGAAATAAACATTCTTTTAAGGTCAAAATCAAGAATCTTAATGTTTATTTGTGAATAAAGCATGTGATATCATGCAATAAAATCAATCACCTTTTCATCATCCTTTTGTTTGTATGTCATTAAATCAGCTAGGGTCATCTTGGGACCCATGTGAATTTAGAAGTGGTTGTAAAAGGCATCATTAAGTTCATTGAATGAATTAATTGAGTTATTCGATAAAGAGAAAAACCACTCTAAAGAAGTATCCTTCAAGGATCTAGGGAAGAGTTTAGCCAAGAGTTTATCCTCAAAAATGAAGTCACTACATAAGGATATGTATGCGGAAACATGACTAACAAGATCTCCTTTCCCACCATATTTCTCAAACCTAGGAACCTCTATACCTTATGCTTTTGTGTTCTTAATATCTCCAAGGATAATGGATTGGTTTAATTGATGTATTGTGAAGGTTGGCCATTGTTGTTTTGGTTTAGTGTTGGGATTTGTTGTTGAAGGGATGAGACATTTTGCAAAAAATTGTTAAGGATTGGATCATTGTTGGTATTGTGAGATGGAGGTGAATAAGGTGGAGTTGTGTATGTATGCGGAGGGCAAGTGTATTGTAAGTTTGTGAGGCGAGATGGATGAGGAGATATGAGATTTGAATGCACAAAGCTAGAGGGATTCCTAGTGGAAACACCTAAGGAAGTATTGGCATTGCTAGTAGGTTGGATGGTTGTAGTAACATGAGTACAAGTGTATGTAGGAATAGAGGTAAGGGTTGTGGAAGAGCTTGAGAAAAGAATTTTGGATGTTGAGAGCTCTATCAATGAAATCAATGATTATGTTCTCTATATTCAGGACATTGATAAATTGGTTCAACAAACCAAAACCAGCATGAAAAATCTCCTTAAAATTAGTTAGTGTTCCATCAAGAATAGTGTGGAAACATTGAAAATTCTCATTAAAAGATTAAGGGAATTAAGAGAAGAGCAGATGGTTGGTGGGAATTTGAGCAAGCTGAGGGAGGTGTCAGTCAAAGAAAAAGGTAAAAATGTGGTGGAAATTGATAAGGGTCCTAGTGCTCACACTCAAGGAAAAAAGAAGAAGACCTTCAAAGAGGAAAAGGATGAACTACTTACCCTGGTCAATAAACACTATGACCAGGAATTGGAGGTGGCAGATACCCTCAAGAACATGAAATAGTCTATTGTGTAGTTTCTTTTTTGCTTTGTTGTTGTCTATTTTGTTGCTTTTGGTTAACTATGGTTTTACTATTGGTTGGATGTGCCTCTACTTAATGTAGCAATGTTTTTAAAACTTGGGGTCTTAGGTCCCTTATAAGAACCTGTTTTTCCTATTAATCAAAAATAATTATAAATTCACAACATGATTATTAATACTTCTTTTTTTCTTTACTACAAAAATCAACCAATTGCTATCTATTTTTTAAAACTTGGAGATAAACATTTTGACTAGGCCTATGAATTGATGAGGTCACAAAGTACCTCATCTCCAACATGAACACTCAACAATAATACTCCGACAAAAATTTGAACCTTAATGACAAGAACCACAACACCACGATTTAACCATCAAATTATACCACTACTAACAAAAATAATCAACCAATTATTATTTGTATATTCATCCTTAATTATTTTTAAATCTTCAATTCTTCACAATTTTTAAACTACTTATTTTATTATAATCTCCTTTGTTCAATTTTTTAAAAAAAATACATTGAATCTCACTAGCAAACATCACATGTTAGTGTGATACTAGACGACAATAATGTGCAAGCCAAATATTCCCTATTTTTTTAAGCAACGAAAACCACCACCGCTTATTCCTCACCAAATTATTCTCGCATATTTGCCACAATCTGATTCCAAAAATATATTTTTTCAATCACCCATTTGCCAATTATTAGGCAAAATGCAGTGATTCTTTTCTACGATCATAAAATAATATAAATTACTTTAATCATAAATATATTGATAATAAGACTTTGAAAGATAATCTTAATTGTTTGTTTAGTAAATAATGTACAATATATATGGTTAGCTAAGGGGTTGTCAAGGAGATGTTTATTCGCCTAACAAAGTATTTTATTACTTATTTCATTAGCTCTTTGTCAATTTTTCGGTTTATTTTATTAATTATTTCATAATTGAATTCTACTTAGTTCTTTGTGGAATTCAATTTTCTTGCTTATTTTATTAATTATTTCATTAGTTCTTTGTATAATTCAATTTTCTTGCTCATTTCATTAATTGTTTCATTATATCTTTGTCGAATTCAATTTTCTTACTTTCTCATAACTAATTTTCTTATTACATACCCATACCAATTCTCATTTTCTTTTGGGATTTCTATAATTTTTGTGTTAGTTTAGTTTTAGTTTTAGTTTTATTTACATATATTGTATTTGTAATTTTTAAAAATATGTTTATTTTATTATTAATTCATGAGTTTATTTTTAATTTTGAGATTTATGTTTTCTTATTTTAAGTGAAATATAAGTGTTTAAGGATCAAACTAAAATAGTTTGGGAGTAATCTTAAAATTTGAAATTCAAAATCTCAAGTTTCTTCTCTTTTCTATTAATTGTCAGGAAATAACTAATGCATGTTTATGAACTTATTGTTATGTATTAGTATTTAAAGATATTTAATATACAATTAGTTCATATGACTGATCAAGGTGAAAATCGTTATAAGAACATTTTGATTTGAAGATTATAAAGAACATATTCACTTCAAAATCAAAGTTTCCATCAAGGTCGTCTACATGCTTAAGAATGTTTCATTGAATATTCACCCAAGCTCATGAAATGATTCCATCCATGTGCTCAACACAGGAGAAATTGGCCATATGAATCTTACAACTTACCCAAAATAATTTCTAATTATTGTTGTCCTTATACACATTCAATTATTAAATATTATCATAAATCAAGTTGTAAAAGTTTTTATATTTGCTAGGTCAAATTTGTGCATGAAAAGATAGACTTGCACTACTTAGGATACACATGCATTGTTAGGATTAACTCCAAGCCACTCAAGATTGTCCCACATGGAATTCCAAATCTATTATAATTTTGAAATAGTGGCAATATCAAAAACATCATTATATGAGCATTAGTAGTCAAATTTTGCACAACATTAATATTAAATATTCACTATTTTTGTAAAAGACAAGTACCATATCCATTTTATATTTGATTCTTAAAAATAATATTTAAATTTACCAACACAATTCTAAATAATTTTAATTAATTGTATTAATTACATGTATTTCATCAACCTAGATTAATTATGGTGATGTACTTTTACCCTTACAATTTTCATCCCCTTGAAAAACATTATTATAAGAGAATAAAGTTATATTTACAAAAATATATGGCATTAAATAAATACACACAAGTCAAGCATAAATTAACCTAGATTAATTGAAGCAACTAATGGTGATTAATGTGTAATGTATTCTTTGAAATTAAATGGGAAGAATTGGGTACTTAGATTTTTGAATAATAATGAAGAACTGAATTTTGGCATCACATATATTCCACTTATTTTGCAATGATGTTTGGATTTGATTGTGTAAGAATTTTTGCATCAATATTTCATTTTTTATTTTATTTTATTTTATTTATTTATTTAATTTTATTTTATATATTTCTCCTTGAACTCTTTGCTTTCATCCTAATGATGGATCACGGAGTGCGATCCGAAACGTTGATGCAAAAATTCTCACACAATCAAATCCAAAAATCATTGTAAAAGAACAATATGGATTGTGGAAACTTGATAATCATTAATAATTCCACTTACTAATGGTACAAGAAAAATTATTAGAGTTGAACTTGGTAATAGCCTAATTAATTAATTATTATGATTCTTTTTACACTAGCATACTTTAGATTACTTAGGTCATGTGTTATTTGACTCAATTCATAGGATTAGGACACACATCATGTTCTAATTTAACCCTCACTTAACACTTCATCTCGAGTTTCTTTATACTTATTATAAGGATTTATCATTGTATATTGTATTACTTAAGTTATTGTTAGATCAATAGAATTATCACTTTCAAAGCAATTCAATTGTGTTTTCTCTCTTTTATGATATATGTTTTAGTTGCAGGTGATTTATGGGAGCTATGGGTTCAAAACCAACTCCAACATGGTATAAGATCACTAGATCTACTATTCCCTATCATTTTTTTGTGATTTTCAACCTTGAGCATTTGAATAGTATATCCTAGAGAAAAATGGACCTCATCATTGCATCTAGAGTGTCTAAAAACCCTAAGATATTTTGTCTAAATGTTGAAATTGGTGCAAAAAAGGAACATCATTTTCTCTTCTAGAAAAATGTATAGAAAAATTTATGACTGTACAAATTTATACTATCATACAATCCATATGTCGCCATACAACCTTTGTTCAAAATTTCATCCAATTCATACCACTTCTACACAAAAATATGATGATCTATATTATAGGTCAGTGGAAAAAATTTATGGTGGCGTAAAAAATAGCATTGGCTTTTATATACTTTTCCAACAAGTTTTTTATCAGTGACCTTTTTCTAGATGATAATGGCTCATGAGTTTCATTTTTGTGGAACCATGGCGACATTGAACCCAACCCCTAGTCACAATCAAAGGGAGCCTAAATCATTAGGTGGGAAAAACCACCAAATTCTCTATCTATCCATCACTAGATCCTACTTTGCTACCAATATGCCACAACCACTTTGCTAGGTCACTACCTATCAATCATGTAGTTTGTGCCCATCTTAGTTACTACTCAATTTCTACTCAATTGTTTCCCCTACAAGTAATGATGTTAGGTCGCAATGGGGCCACCACTAGTTACCACTAACTCTAGTTTATATGCCCTAAAGTAGTTATTTTTCCTTGTAGCATAACTTGGGCATACAAAGTAAAAAAATAGAAAACAAGACATCATCAAAAATATAGTTTCAATAACTTTCTAGTGGTGTTCCAGTAATTCATCTATATTTTATTATGGATGAGACTTATTACCTACCAAATTTAGATCCACCTATTTTCGCTTTCAAGCTTATAAATTTTGACTCGAGTCTCTATTTTTCAATATTATTACAATATTGGAAAGCTAGTTTAGTGCTCTATAAAATTCTTACTTAGTTTAGTGCCTATTAGTTAACATCATAAGATAATTTTTCCCTTATAGTTTAATTTTTGAAAAAATTACAATAAAGAATAACAAAATTTTGAATATGGATTTATTTTCTTGTATAATGAGTGTCATATTGTTGTTTCTCTTTTCAATTTCCATATTTTTAACAAAAAAAATGGATTAAAACCACATTAATCCACTCACCCCATACAATTACTATGGGGGGAAATCGAGACAAATCAAACAAATAGGGGTTATATCAAGTAACCATGAATACAAAACTTGAACTAACAATAAATACAAAAAGAAGAAAGTTGTATAAAAAATGTGATAAATCCTATGGATCATTATGAATTTATATGTCACATGATATCCTTTTTGCATTGAGTCTTGCACTATACCCTATCATATTTGGAATCATTCAAAGACCTTGTTTTAGAAGAAGTATATATCATAAGGTTTTCAATTGGAGAATGAATTTATTGGTTTTCAATCCTATAGGTTTTGACAACATCCAAGACTTATTCACAAAAATCAAATCTCTCAAATTGTAGTTGACATAATTTTTTATTAAGAATCAAGACATACAATTGATTGTTTTCATCCTTGCCAAGATTTTTCATTATTATTCTATTTTTATTTTTAAATTTTATGCTATTAAAGATGCTCTTGATATTACAATCATGACGCCTTCATTTGATCATTTTTCATAACTCATAAGGAATAGGAAAAGTTGGTATAGATGGGAACATTAAAGTCTTCTAAACCATGAGCTCTTATTGCAAATCAAAGCACAAAAAATTGAAAGGATTCAAATATAAAATTAAAATAAAAAATAAAAAAATCAATGAGAAAGAATAGGAATCACATTCATAGGATATCTATGATTCCTCTTCCTCTTCTAAGAATGAATTATCTAAGGAGATATCAAAGTGTGTATAGTACAAAAATCAAGGATGTGATGAGCATCATTGTTGTGCAAAATAGATTGATGGATTGAAGCACCTTATTTGAAAAAGAACAATATTTATTTTCCTTCATCTATGTCATATGTTGAATCATTTCCTTTAGCATCATCGTCATCTACATATTCAGGTTAGCTAGAATGAGAAATAAAATAGACAAGATGAAATGAAATGCACTCTTTACATCTATTAGTCTTCAATTAGGATGATGATTCTTGATTTAGGAGCCTAACATTGCATGGCTTCATCATATTTTATGTTCTCTTCAATTGATACTTGCACTTTACCACACATGCTAATCACAAAAAAACACATATATTGTTGAAAATGAAGGTCATATTGTAGCTTAAAACTTGTAAAACTATGAGACTATAAATCTAATTAAGTGTTCTTTGTCACAATTCTTTGTGTATGATTAATCTGTTTAGATCAATTTTACCAATTATAGAAAGAGACAGAAGATTGCAGAAGAATGAGACAAGGAGATAGAAGTGACACAACATATACATGGAGAAACCCTTTCAAGAAAAAATTCCACCAAAATCAATAGTTCTTGTATTATTTAACCTTAGAACAATATTACAATAATACTGTATCAATCCTTGATTGATATGCTTCATTTCCTTCAACAATCCTTCTTCACAACCTGTAATAAACTCTCATGAAACTCTCATACACTTGCTGCAATTAATAAATGATAATATGAGCATATAAACTCATAAGAGTTGTTCAATACAAGAGCATAAAGTTCCTCTCAAAAATCTACGCCTAGATTGGGCAAGTAGAGTTCCACAATGTAATATAAATTCAAACCAAAGTCTTCCTCAATTTAGGCGCCCCAAACTGAACACTTAACTGAACTTTGGTCAAGAAGATATCATGCAAACTTCACCTCAAATTTGGTGCCCAAGAATGGGCCCACTTGACCGAGCCTTGTAAATATCTTCTCATGCAAAAGACCTGTTAACTGAAACATGCCAACTTGGGCACCCAAGGTGGACCCAAGTCAATCTTAGTTAACTGAAACATATCTCTCCACCAATTCATGCAAACATTATGCATGATTGATCATCCCCACTTAACTGAAAGTATCCACCTATTATATGTCATGCAACTTAATTCATTAGTCATGCAACTCAAGTCAACTAGTATTCAACTCAAAATAACTACATGCAACTGAAGATAACTGAACCATAACTGAACTAATACTAAACTAATACTGAACTGATAGTGCCACTCCACTCATGTAAATATCAATTCCTAATTTTTAGGATCAAAACATGCATTACTGAAGTGTTATCAATCCTCCAAACAGTTTACTAAAGCAAGGTGGGTTCCACCTTCCATGTGGGCACCCCATGTGCTCCTATCTTGTAAGAGCTCTTCTTAGACGTCCCCACATGTTCCTATCATTTAGGAATAATCACAAATGTCAATTTACATGTTCATTTCATTCGAATTTAATCTCTTTTTAATCCTAGTGTTGGGGAACACTTTCCAAGGACTTAGGAGATACATGAAATATGTTTAGGATTGCAATTAAATGGCATCCTATTCCCAACATTCTCCCACTTGAAATTTTACATTGCAATTATTCTAAACAAGGAATCATTAATTCCTACACCAAGAGAACTTATCTGTAGGAACTGGTTTCATAAGATAATTTTCACCATTGATCAAAGTGTCAACTTTCTCAATCAATACCTTCCCACTCTCAACCATTTCTCGTACAAAGTGATACTTAACATCAACATGCTTAGTACGAGTATGATACATAGGATTTTTGGCTAAACAAATAGCAATTTGACTATCACATTCAAGTCTAATTTTCTTGCAATTAAAACCAATACCTTTCCCAAGTCTCTGTAACCAAACTACCTCTTTAGAGGCATGTGTAGCAGCCATGTACTCTACTTCTATGGTGGAAAAATCAACTGTGGGATGCCTCTTACTCATCCAACTAACTGCAGCTCCAAACAAAGTAAACACATAGCCACTTGTCAACCTCCGACTGTCTAGGTCTCCTGCCCAATCTGAATCAACAAAACCCTATATGTCCAATGAATTGTGCATAATATCAATATCATTAGCACCATGATAAACCAAATAGTAATCAAAAGTACCTCATAAATGGTTAAACACCCTCTTAACATAAGTCCAATGTTCTTTACTAGGGTTAGACATAAATCTACTTAGAACTCCCACTGCTTGGGCTATATTTGGTCTTGTACAGACCATTTCATACATCAAACTACCAATTGCACTAGCATATGGAATTTCAAACATTTCCTCATGATAAAAATCAGATTTAGGACCCGTGTCTAAACTTAACTTTGTGCCAACTGGTAAAGGGATATTAATTGGTTTACTATCATGCATGTTAAACTGTTTCAAAATAGTATCAACATAGTTGCTTTGACTTAAGCAAAGCTTTCTATTACCTCTATCTTTGTTGATCTTCATACCAAGGATATATTTTTCATACCCTAGATCTTTCATCTCAAATGTGCTAGAGAGTTGTGCTTTCAATTCTTTGATCATTACCTTGTTGTTACCAATAAACAACATGTCATCAACATACAAGATAATAATTAAAATTTGATCATCAATAAATTTTATGTAAAAACAATGATCTTCCTCACTCCTAACATAACCAATTTTCAATGCAAAAGCATCAAACTTCTGGTACCACATTCTAGGTGACTATTTCAATCCATATAAAGATCTCTTTAACCTTCAAACCAATAATTATTTTCCTTTTACAAAAAAACCATCAGGTTGCCTCATATAAATCTCCTCATCAAGATCCTCGTGTAAGAAAGTAGTTTTCAGATCCATTTGCTCTATATCAAAATCATAAGCAGTAATAATAGATAAAAAAGAATCTAATAGAAGTGAATTTAGCAATAGGAGAGAAGATTTCATTAAAGTTAACTCCCTCTCTTTAGGAGTAGCCCTTGGCTACTAATCTAGCCTTGTACCTTTCGAGATTACCATATGCTCCAATTTTATTTTTAAAGATCCATTTACAACCAGTGGCCTTTCTTCCTTTGGGAAAACTCTCAAGATCCCATGTGTCACAAGTATCTAAGGAAACCATTTCCTCATGCATAGCTTGTGACCAAAGCTTGTTCTCATTTGAAGAAAAAGCTTCCTTGTAAGATCTAGGTTCATCATTAGTACTCATCAAAGAAAATATACAAAGGAAACCAAGTGGGCTATACCTTTCAACGGGATTTCGTTGCCTTGTGGATCTTCTCAAAGAAGGTTCTTGTTCTTCAATATGCTCATCATGAGCATCTATCTCAGAACTCTGTGACCTCTCCTCATCCAATCCATCCAATTGTTCTTCAACATGTGCATCTTCATGCTTCTCATTATTTGTCTCAAAATGAGCTATTCGAGAAGTATCCTTCTCCTTTGGTTGTTCTTCTCCTGTATAAGATCTAAATTCCTTAAAAATCACATCTCTAGATAAAGTAATTTTTGGGTTAGAGGATTCCAAATCTCGTAACCTTTTACATTTTCACCATAACCTATGAATATGCATTTATGTGCTTTTGGATCCAACTTAGACCCCTTTTCTTCAGGCACATGAACAAAATCCTCACAACCAAAGATCCTTAAATGTGCAACACTAGGTTTCCTACCTAACCACATTTCATAAGGGGTTTTATCTTCAATATATGAACTAGGAGATCTATTGATTAAATAGCAATAAGTACTTATTGCCTCGGCCCAAAGGCACCAATCTAGCTTAGCACTACTTAAGATACTCCTAGCTCTTTCCATTAAGGTTCGGTTCATCCATTCTGCTACTCCATTTTGTTGAGGTGTATATGGAGTAGTTTTTTGTCTCACAATTCCTGCATGCTTACAATATTCATCAAATTCCTTAGAACAATATTCACCACCATTATCTGATCTCAACACTTTTATCTTATGATCTGATTGTTTCTCAACTAAAGCCTTAAATTCTTTAAATTTATTGAACACAACATTTTTGTTATGCATAAAATAGATCCAAGTGTATCTTGAGACATCATCAATAAATGTGACATAATATCTAGATTTTCCAATAGATCCAATATCCACAAGACCCATAACATCTAAATGAATAATATTTAATAATCCTTTAGATTTATTTGTTCCATTAGGAAATGAAGATCTAGATTGGTTTCCAAACACACAATGCTCACAAAAATCATTTTTACCAATATTATAATCAGGAATACCATCAACCAATTTCTTATTAAGAATGGTCCTAAGACCTTTTTCACCAACGTGACCCAATCTATGGTGCCACAACATACATGTATTTTCAACTTCGGTTACATTGGCTGATTTATTCAAATTGGAGGTATCAAGCTTAAACAAAGTCCCAATCTAAGATCCTTTAGCAACCACCATATTCCCTTTCACCCATCTACAACCACCTTTGTCAAATGTCACATGCATTCCAGAATCATTGAACTTAGATACAAAAAGTATATTTCTAGCAAGTCCTAGAATATGTAAAACATCATTAAGGGTCTTAACCCTACCATCATTGAAACACAACTTTACCTCTCCTTTTCCCACAATCTTTGTTGTGCTATTATCTCCAAAGAAGACATTCCCTCCATCATATTCAGTATACTTAGTGAACCACTCCTTGTTTGGAGTCATATGATAGGAGCAACCTGAATCAATAAGCCAAGGGTCATCATTAATAGTATTAGATGTAATGATCAATGCATCATTACTGTCATCTGAGGATTTCTCTGTAGAAGCATCAGAACTCTTTTTCTTGTTCTTACAATCCTTCTTTATATGTCTCGGTTTCCCACAGTTCCAACACTTTACCTTACTCTTACCAAGGGTTTTAGACCATCCTTTGGACTTACCCTTTCCTTTCTTGTATCCCTTAGGTTCCTTTTCCTTAGGCCTACCTCTTACAAACAAGGCATCTTGGGATCCCGTTTTAGACTTCCTCCTCATCTCCTCTAATAAGAGAGTAGGAATTATATTGTCCATCTTAGGATCTACACCACTACCACTGATAGCAACAATTAGATTTTCCCAAGGCTCTGGTAAAGAACAAAGTAACAAAATGCATTTATCTTCATCTTCTAGCTTTACATATGCAGATGCTAACTGAATTAGAAACAAATTAAAAGCATTTAAATGATGTGCAACAGAATCACCATTTTTCATCTTTAAGAATACAACTGTCTTTTCATATACAACTTATTACTAAGACTTTTGGTTTGATAGATGTCACCTATCCTCTTCCATAATTTATATGTGGTAGTTTCAACTAAAACATTCAAGAGAAAAACATCAACAAGACATAACCTACGGTCCCTCTTGCATTCTTATCAAGCTTAGCCCAATCCTCATCTAACATCCTTGTAGATGGCTTTGTCTCATTACAAATAGTTAACCATTGATCTCTCTCTTCAAGGAGATCCTCCATTTTTAGTTTCCACATCTCATAATTAGATCCATTGAATCTTTCAATATCTAGACGAGAAGTAGAACTCATTGTAACACACTTCTTTTACAAATCCTCAATAACACAATAGCAAAAGCTCCCACTACAGCCAAAAAACCTTCAAACTTTTAAGAGAAAGGTGTTCCAAACCCTAACCAACCATGGCTCTGATACCAAATGTTGAAAATGAAGGTAATATTGTAGCTTAAAACTTGTTAAACTATGAGACTATAGATCTAATTAAATGTTCTTTGTAACAATTATTTGTGTATGATTAATCCGTTTAGATCAATTTTACCAATTATAGAAGGAGACAAAAGATTATAGAAGAATGAGACAAGGAGATAGAAGTGACATAGCATATACGTGGAGAAACCCTTTCGAGAAAAAACTCCACCAGAATCAATAGTTCTTGTATTATTTAACCTTAGAACAAGATTACAATAATATTGCATCAATCCTTGATTGATATGCTTCCTTGCCTTCAACATCCTTCTTCACAACCTATAATAAACTCTCATGGAACTCGCATACACTTGTTGCAATTAATAGATAATCATATGAGCATATAAACTCATAAGAGTTGTTCAATATAAGAGTATAAAGCTCCTCTCAAAAATCTACGCCTAGATTGGGCAAGTAGAGTTCCACAATGTAATCTAAAGTCAAACCAGAGTCTTCCTCAATTTAGGTGCCCCAAACTGAACACTTAACTGAACTTTGGTTAAGAAGATATCATGCAAACTTCACCTCAAAGTTGGCACCCAAGAATGGGCCCACTTGATTGAGCCTTGTAAATATCTTCTCATGCAAAAGGTGTTAACTGAAAGATGGCAACTTGGGCGCCCAAGGTGGACCCATGTCAATCTTAGTTAACTGAAACATATCTCTCCACCAATTCATGGAAACATTATTCACGATTGATCATCCCCACTTAACTGAAAGTATCCACCTGTTATCTATCATGCAACTGAAGTCATTAGTCATGCAACTCAAGTCAACTCAATTCAACTAGCATTCAACTCAAAATAACTACATGCAACTAAAGATAACTAACCCATAACTGAACTAAACTAAACTAAACTAAATTGAACTAGATTGAACTAAATTGAATTGAATTGAATTGATACTAAACTAATAGTGCCACTCCACTCATGTAAATATCAATCCCTAATTTTTAGGATCAAAACATGCATTATTGAAGTGTTATCAATCCTCCAAATAGTTAATTGAAGCAAGGTGGGTTCCACCTTCCATGTGGGCACCCCATGTGCTCCTATCTTGTAGGAGCTCTTCTTGGATGTCCCCACATGTTCCTATCATTTAGGAATAATCACAAATGTCAATTTACATGTTCATTTCATTTGAATTTAATCTCTTTCTAATCCTATTTTTGGGGAATACTTTCCAAGGACTTAGGAGATACATGAAATATGTTTAGGATTGCAATTAAATGACATCCTATTCCCAACATATATGAGTTTTTTTCAGAAATGATGAAAGTCACACAATCTACTGATGGGGGGGTGAATTAGTAGATCCAAAAAATTACAAAAATTCTAGAAACCTTCGCAACTACTTTATAGATTTTCAACATGAAGAGCACTGAACCATACAATCTAGTAAGTAAAGCAATTAAAGCACACCACAAGATAACACATAACACCAAATTTTACATGGAAACCTAAGATGGGAAAAACCACGGTAAGAAGCTCTCACAAGTAGGAATATAATAAGTGAATTTTATAATGAGATGTAGGCATCAAGCTAGATCAAAGACACCAATCCCCAAAATATTTCGTAGGCACCAACCTATAGGAGGCACCTATTGGCAGTGGCATGTAGTTTGCCATTGATGTCAAAGGTTGATGGAGTATGATGTTATGTTGAGATGCCAAGGGTGTTTGGTACTTTTTCATGCCAAAGGTTTGATGTCACAAATGATAGAAGGTTTGTTAATCAAGACATTCCATTCATTACACAGTTCATGATGTAGTTCATTTATTGATGCAAAAGTTGGTACTAAAATTGATGATGGTGGAAGAGGTTCTTGTCAACATTATGACACAACTTTTCAAGATGATTTGTGCACAAGTTCATTAGGTTTTGATTCATTTTTGTTGGTGTACAAATGGTTTATATTGGTGTTGATGCACAAGTGCTATTTGTTCTTCATTGTCAACTTTATGATAGGATAATTTCTTTACAATACAGATTATTGGTGAGTTGATGAGTATTTTGCATCACAGAGCATCAATGGTACTTGTCATAAGTTGGTAACCAAAGGTTCAAAGGTTCAAAATCTTGAACATATCAATGCTTATATCAATGGCATAACATTTAGCATCAAGAGTATGTGTTAATCAACAAATTTCATTAGGTGCAAGTTTAGTTGGTTGATCAAGGGCCGCAGTATTTAGCATTAAGGGTTTGACATGGTTTAGGGTAGAATGTTTGATTTTAAAACCCTAAATAATAGTCTTTGTGCAAAGTGTATATTAAATTTTGTATGTGATATAATTGGAAGTTGACTTATACTCACTGGTTAAAAGTCACTTAAATGACTTGTTAAGGGTTGCAATTACATTAATGACTGGTCCCTACTCTTGGATGATACTGAGTAAATAGGTTACAATCTCATATTTCATTTCTTATATAAAGATCAAGGGTTAAGATTTAATTTGTACAATGGTGGGTTTTGAAGATCTATGAATCACATTCAAATATGAGAATGGCTACTTTGCAATGTTTTATCTTAACGGGTATTAAGAAGTCTAACAGTCACATGGTTCAGTTTTGGCTTGTAATTATGTGAATATGAACATATTAGTGTTTACTCTGATGGCACCAAAAGTTGACGTTTATCATTCATTTTTTTGAAAAGCTTTTTGAGATTCTAACGTGATGAGTGGAATAGATGGAAGAGCACAGTGAAAGTTTTTGACACTAAGTTCTTCTATGGAAAACTGTGTGATATCAGTATGTTTGTAGTTTTGGACTTCATGAAGAAATATTAAAATCTACATTACCTTGTTGAGTGGTTTTTGATGGTAGTATATTAAAGATCTTGATAATGAGTGGTTGTTAGAATAATGCATAGATAGAGAGGCTTGAACAATAGAATGAAAAGTGCTTGAAGATCATATTATCCATGAAATGTGTCTTTTCTTTGCATAAAATTAGAATGCTATGGGTGAGATACAAGGGAGTAGAGCTCTAATTTGAAGAAGGAATAGTGAGATACAATGGAGCAGAGTTCTAGTTTGAATGAAAAACAATGTGTGTGTAAGTGCTTTGATTTTGTAAATGTCAAAGTGTGTTGTCTAGAGTTGTGTCCTTCATAACAGAAGATATATTTGTGATAAATTTCCTTTTATGTCATCTATTTGTTTTGCAAAGAATGGATATGGTCCAATAAATTCTTCTTTGTTTCATTGCAATTCAAAGAAGGTGTAGTCAAGATGAGAGCAAGGAATTGAAGAAAATATTTTATTATTCATTATTCATATCTATCAACCTTTTGTATTTGGTGTGTTGAGGAGAGTCTTGTGAAGGTGTTTTTGTTTATATTTACAAAAGGGTGTGTGGATTTTGAATGTGAAACAAAAAAGAGGAGAGGCAGGTTTGAGATTATGATTTCGAATCGGTATGGTAATATGGGTGAATAAGGGAGATGAATTTTGTTACAGGGATAGAGTAGTGTTTTGTATGGAAATAGAGTAACCCTCTGAGACTTGCTTATTCCTTTTGAAGTGTTTTGTGTTTTCCATTGATTCTTGATGATTTTCAGTGAGGCATATTGTAGACAGTGAGGTGTACAACTTGTAACTTGTAAGGTTTTGACCAGTGAGGTCTAATGGAGCTTATGTTCAAAGTGGTTTTTCACCCTTTTAGGGTTTTCCACTCATAAACCTAGTGTTGTGTCTTCTCTTTCTAGTTTCTTATATTGTGCTTGATTGGATATATTTGTTCAAGTATTACATTCAGATTTGCATGTTATTATGACTCCCTCCACATTTTGTAACTATAATATTTGAAGTGCTTCAATGAGTTGCTTTGCATAAGTCAAGTGTGTTAAAGATTGATATTTTATTTTTAATTAGACCCAGATTCACCCCCCCTCTTAGTGGTCCATTACTCCAACAACACCAATCCCCACTGAAATAAAGACACCAATCCTCATCAGAACAATACAATAGGTAGAACACCAATCCTATCAGAACATAAATAATGACATATTTGAAATATAAATCTAACCAATAGACACACTAATATTGGCACTCACTATTTTCTTCACGAAGCAATTATACATCCCACTATAGTACTTTCACTATAATCATCAATACAATTGGTGCATACACACACTTGTACTTCACATTGTTACATTACAATGCATCTAAACATTTGAAATATATACATGACATTACATTAACAATCTTCTATGTTGTCCAGGGATCTACACCAACCTAGACAACATAGGGTGGACCTAAATTCAAATTACATGTAACATGTAATACATCAATCCAAACTTGCCACCAAAATAACATGACGCCTTGCACCACCATGGGAACCTTAAACAAGTCCTATCCTCACTCCACACACTTGATTTGAATTATGCACGCTTGTAGCCATTACCACAAATGCCTCAAACTTTAAATAGATTGATGAACCTTTTGTTACTTCAAACTCCTTGCACACTGAGCCATGCCACCATAAACTCAAGAAACTAATAGAACTAGTGTAGGCACACTCTCCTTCCAAACTGCAGAGCACCACTACATATCTAAAAGAAATGCCACCCATATTAATTAATCTCTACCCAAAAGTTATCCTTCTAAACAACCACACTCATGCTGACTACATACCCAACATGGTACAATAATTTTATTAACTATCTGAAGGTATTCACACCACTATTGTCATGATACAAGATATGATAGATTATATAGCCTACACAACAAGCTTCTAGAACCTTGAGACAATTGATGATACTTGTACTCCTACAATATTCTTCATTTTGACAACATTCACATATGATAACCTTGACCCCCTTTGATAACCACTACCAATATCAATGACTTGTTGACATTATTTTGACATCAACAAAAACATATGCTCAACAATCTCCCCCTTTGTCATTGATGGAAAACAACAAAATGTTAGGCCACCAAAGCACTCTTGATGAATAATTTAGAATTATTTATGTGTTGTAGAATTTACTCCCCTTGTGAAAGATGTGACATTAAAGGATAGAAATAAATTTATTCTTTATGAGAAATTCAACATTCACTCTCTCCTTAATTTAGCATTTCCTCAATTCAAGATGGTTATTCTTTTTGAGCAATTATGCATTTTATTCACTCTCTACCCCTTTGAAATCAATGGAAAAGGATCAACATCCTTTCTCCCCCTAACTGGTACATTGCAACATCTAGAACCCTATTTCCAGATAGACTCTCCCCGATTCCATGCAACACTACTTCTAAATTTTTTTTGCAAGAGCACCAACCCTTCTTGCAATAGGGAGACCAAGCTCTCCCTCATCCTTTACTTTCCACTTGAATCAAGAGGAGGGAGTAACAACTCCCAACTTCTATCAAAGAAACTCAAATTTCTTCTTAGGAAGTGGTTTTGTGAATATATCTGCAACTTGCTCCTTTGTATCCACATATTCCAATCTAGTGTCTTTCTCTGCAACCTTCTCTCTCAAGAAATGATACTTGATTCTGATGTGTTTTTTTCTTGAGTGCATCATTGGATTATTTGAAATTTTTATTATGCTTGTGTTATCACAAAGAATAGTGATAGGATCTTCAAACTTAACCTTCATTTCCTTCAAGTTATACTTCATCTGAAGCGCCTGAGTACAACATGATGTTGCAATAATGTATTCCACTTCTATTGTGGATGACGAAACTAATTCATACTTCTTACTCAACCAGGACACCAAACTATCTCCAAGGAAGAATGCACCACCGTTTGTTCTCTTTCGATCATCCACATTGTCTACCCAATCTACATCTGTGTATGTAGTAAGAGTAAAAATTTTACTCTTTGGATACCAAAGACCAAATTCTTTAGTAGCCTTCAAATACCTAAATATCCTCTTCACCACATTTGCATGAGTCTCTTTAGGTGCTTCCTAAAATATGGCAACCATTCCAACTACCTACATAATATTCAAACTAGATGTTGTCACATACAACAAACTACCAATCATAGACTAGTATAGAGTTTGATATACTAGAGCATAAACATCATCCTTGCTCAGCATACACTTGGTAACCATGGGTGTTGCAATAGATTTGCAGTCTTCCATCGCAAATTTTCTTAACATATCCTTAATGTATTTGTCCTGTGAAATAAAAATCCCTTTGTCTGATTGAACAATCTACAATCCCAAGAAGTAAGACAATTATCCTAACATAGACATCTCAAATTTATTTTGCATTTCCTTCTAGTAGTTTTTGCATATTTCTTCACTGCTACCTCCAAAAATGATGTCATCAACATACACCACAACTATCAACATTTGTTCTCCTTTTATTTTTATGTATAAATTACTATCCACACAACCTCTCTGGAAACCTTACAGCTGCAAGTATCCATCCAACCTTGAATACCAAGATCTAGGAACTTGTTTGAGACCATACAAGGCCTTCTTCAATCTACAAACATAATTTGGATTGTTAGTACATTGAAATCCTTATGGTTCTTCAATAAATAATTCCTCTTCAATTTGTCCATTCAAGAAAGCTAGCTTCACATCATTCTAATACACATTGAAATTCTTGAATGCTAAGAGAGCTAAAAATATCTCGATTGCCTCCAGTCTAGCCACCATAGAAAATGTTTCCTCAAAGTCTACACCTTCAACTTGAGCATACCTTTTACACACAAGTATTAATTTGTTCCAAATTACTTCACCTTCTTCATTTAGCTTGTTTTTGAAAACCCACTTTGTTCCAATCACATTCTTGTCTTTAGGCCTTGGGACAAGTTCCCAAGTTTCATTCTTCATAATCTGATTCATCTCTTCCTCCATTGGTTCTATCCATCCTTGTTCTTTTCTTGCTTATGTATATGTCTTAGGTTCAATCTTTGATAGTAAAGAAAAATGTACTTGTTCTCTTAATCTTTTCAACTTCTTCTAGGTAAGGACCCCATTATCTTTATCACTTATGATCGGATATGTAGAGTGATTTTTTTTTAACATACTTAGTTGGAGTCTTTGTAACCACTTCTTTTGGAACTTCAATAATACTATGAAGTGATTCATCATCTTCTTCTTCCTTTGGAATAGTAATATCCTGAATAGTTTCATCAACCCTTACATTTTCACCTTCAATTATCCTCTTCAGTCTTTTGTTATAGCATCTGTAAGATTTGCTTCTTAAAGAGGAACCAAGAAAAGTGCCTTCATCTGATCTTGAATCAAACTTACCCAAATTCTCTTCATCTCTCTTGATATAGCACTTGCTTCCAAATAATTTTAGATTCCTTACTAATGTCAGTCTTCCTTTCCATAGCTCATATGGATTCTTCTCTATCTTGTACATGGTCTGAAATCTATTCAAAATATATGTAGTTATTTGTGTAGCTTCTCTCTAGTGCATATCCAATAGATTTTCTTCATGTAGTATAGACCTTTCCATCTCTTGTATAGTATGGTTCTTTCTTTCTATAACTCCATTTTGTTGTAGAGTCCTAGGAGCAGAAAACTACCTCTGAATTCCATGCTCTTCACAAAAAATTTCATACTTCTCAATTGTAAACTCTTTGCCTTGACCTGATCTCAAGACCTTAATTATCCTTCCAGTCTCATTCTCCACCAAAGCCTTAAATGATTTGAACTTCTCAAGAGCTTCTAATTTCTATTTTAGATATGTAATCCAAGTCATATTAGTATAATCATCAATCAACATCATAAAATACATGTATCCTTGTGGAATCTTAGTCCTCATTGGTTTGCATAGATCTTGAAGTACCCCAAATCTGCATATAAGACCAACTTCAAATACTCATTAGAGGTTAGTCTAAACACACAAATCTGCAAATACCTCCATGAAATAAAATACCTATGCTAAAGAAATGCCACAAGTAACAAAAACAACATCAAAAGACATTTCAAAAGCATGATAATCACCTATTCCATGTTGGATTGGTGTCACATGTGCTAGTGACCCTTTCCCAACCCTTGATCAAAGCTCAAGATGATAAAATGCAAATGGAGATGATGGATTGAAATGGACAAGATCAAATCTCAAATGAAGAGAGTAACCTTGCATAAAATTGTGGATCCATGAATGAGAATGAAGGCCCTATTTTATAGATTTTCTTGATGATAGATTGGCCAAGATGGTGAATGTGGGACTAAAATCCTCAATGAGAAGATGACACTTGTCAAATGGTGAGTGGTCAATGGTTGTGCAAGATTTGGGAAGAGTGCCCATGAGAGGGAGAATTTGAATTTGAATTTGCAATAAATTTTGAGAGGGGACAAGAAAAACAACAATAAATGCAATGTTTGACTTGTCATGTTGAGGGAAAATGAGTGTTTTAATAAATCAATAAATTGATTTATATGTGCAAGTGGCTAGATCTAGATAATGCAAGTGGGATGGGATTAACATTTAATCAGGGTTAGATTAAATAGATGATGATTATGCTGATTTAATGTTGATTAGGTGAGTTGACTTTTAAGACTTTGATGATTGATTTATTTGAATTAGAAAATGATGGAATATGATTTAGGATTTGATTTAAATGAAGTCTTGATTTATTTAATTAAATGGATGATGCAAGATGAAGGTTGAATGATAATGTTTATTTGATAAATGAGATTATTTAATGAATGGATGAAAGTGATGAATGGGCCTAATGTGAGACCTAATTTGACTGAATCCGATCAAATGCATAATGTTAATTTTGCATGTCTACAGATCTATATGTACCAAATCCAATGGATTTGATGTGGAATACTCCTTAATAGGATACTTTCTTCTTGTTTGCTTCCCTTCATGACATGGCTTACAACTGATTGATTGACGCTTCTTGATTCTTAGCATATCCTGAACTAGCCCTTTTGAACTAATCTTGAAAATATCTCAAAATTCATGTGTCCTAACCTTCTATGTCAAAACCAACTTTCATCCTTATGTGCAATGAGACAACTCTTTCCATTCAACTCACTAAGATAATAGATATCACTATCTGTCCTATTTCCTTCTACAATTAGCTCATTGGTACTTGATTTTTTTATTTCACAACCATCAACACTAAAGGATAACTGATATCCATTATCACACATCTAAATGACACTAAAAAATTTATGTTTTAAACCTTCAAAATACAAAACATAATGTGTCTCTTTTTTACCACCATCAAGACTTAAGGTACCCTTACCAGATATTTTAGCAATTAAATTGTTTCAAGGGTAATTGAACCACCTTCAAATTCCTTGAAATTCCTAAACTTAATTTTATCTCTAGTCATGTGACTAGAGCAACCACTATCAATAATCCACAAGTTCTTCTCCTTTTGAGCATGCAATGTTGTTTGAGCAATCAAAGACTTCTTAGACTTCTTCTCTTCAAGAACCTTTTTCTAGACCTTCTTCAGAACATCACTTCTTTCTTTTTCTGGTAATGAGGAACTCACAAAATTGCTTTTGTAGTTCTTTACAATATGTCCAAAATTATTGCATTTGAAACAAATAACATTAAAATTGAACAGAGGTGCAAATTCATTATTACTGAAAAAATCATTTCTTCTTACCAGAACTTTTCTACAATCCACAACCTTGTGTTCATGCTCATTACAATTAAAAACAAAAAAAAACTTGACCTAGTATTATAAAATTGTCTTTCAGATCTCCTCCTTTTGTTCTGCACTTGAACAAATCCATCATTCTAAGTCATATTGCCATCACTTGTCATTTTCCTTTCTGATTTTGAACTTCTAGAACTTGTCAACTCCGGACTAGCCTTAGTAGTCTTCTCTAACTATTTTTTCACCTTTTTATTTTGATCATCAAAACCTACTCTGGTTTTGTCATGTGAAGCTTTCTAACCTTCCAATAATTGATCTAGAGTTCTAGTACTCTTACTGAACTTCAACTGCAACTATTGATTTTCCTTCTCAAGCTCCTTTTTGGCTACAACAATTTTTTCCTCAAGATTTTCATAGTCTTATTCTGGTAGGTCCACAAAGGTCTTTATGCACAAACTCCAAAGGACTAGTAGTAGATTGTTCTTTGACTTTGAAACTCTTTCTAGCTTGCTTCCCAATCTGGCATTCCTTGTAGACAACATTGATAAGCTTTGTAATCTTTGGCACCTGTCTCTCACAACTTGAGTTGAATTGATCCTTACTATGATATCAAAATTGATGTGACACATTCTTTTATGTCATAGCCAACTTTCATTAATTTGAGTCATAAATCACATACCGTTAGAACCCTTGAGTTGATAAACATTTCCATTTGTTCTTCTTCTTGTAGTAACTAGAGTTCCAAAGCCTTTTTTGATCTCACAACCATCATCTTGAAACAAAAGGTTATATCCTTTGCTACACATCTATCCTACACTCAAAATGTTATTTCGAAGACCCTTAACATAAAAAACATCATATATATTATGCTTGCCATCAAAATTGATTAAACCTTTTCCACATATCTTAGAAGATGTATCATCACTGAACTTAACAAGACCTCGTTCAAATTTCTCAAGTTCAAAAAACTTACTCTTATCACCAGTCATGTGATTTGAGCATCCACTATCAATGATCTAGTTATTCTTCTCCTCTATAGCATGAAAAGTAGTCATCATTTATACTTCAATAGTATGACTTGTTTCTAGAGCACTTTCATTCATACATCTCTCAGGGTTAGCAAAATTAGTTCCATCATTTAGACCCATGAAAAATCATTCATTATCCTAATCATTAAGGTAATCAAATTCATCATCAGATATACTGGCATCTTCTTTAACATAATAACTTCTCTTAACTAATTTTCCTTTTTTCTCCTTATATTTATCTTTTGAAGCTTTGACAGCACATCTTGGATCATAATGACCAATATTTCCATAGTTGAAACATTTGGAAGGTAACTTACCTTTGTATTTTCTAGTGCCCCTTTTCAATCTCCTTACAAAGTTTGCTTCTACATCATCAACACCACCCAGATCCGATTCTTCATTCTTTTCAACTTTTCCAACTTTAAAAGCAGTTTCATTCTTTAAATCACTTGGACCAAACTCTTGCAATTCAAAAGTAGTTAAAGCACCAAACAACTGATCTCTAGAGTACATATTTAAATTTTGAACTTCTTCAATAGAAAAAACTTTATGACTATAAGACTTAGGTAGAGTTCTTAGTACCTTCTTTACCACCTCATCTTCTTCAAGTTTTCCACCAAGACCTCTGATGGAATTGACAAATTTATCCACTTTATGCATGTAGCTTGTAATGTCTTCATCCTATAACATTTGTAGGGTTTCAAATTTGATCTTTAGGTTCTACATCTTAGCTTTCTTGATTTTTTCATTTCCTTCATAGATACTTTCCAACTTCTTCCAAATCTCACTAGCAAATTTGAGATTCATAACTTTCACAAGTTCAGTATTAGAAAGACCACTCAAGAGAGCATAAATTTATTTCCAATTGTTCTCATAGGCCTTGATCTCATCATCAATGCTCAAACCATTTATAGGCACAGTATATCTAGATTCAACAGACTTCCAAACTCCAAATCCTACTGAAACAAGGAAACCTTCCATCATGGTTTTCCAAAATGCATAATCCAATCCATCAAACAAAGGATCCTCCTTCTTGTGCACCATCCCAAATCTAACTCAAGTGATTAAGCTTTCTTCCAAGGAACCTTTCTCTAATACAAATTGTTGAATGCACAAGACAATTGAGAGGGGGAGTGAATCAGTTGTTCATTAAAATATCAAACCCTCATTAATATTTAGATCCACATTAACCTTATTAGCCTTTAATCTGTTAGATTGATTTAACATGTGAGAAAATAACAAAAACTAAAAACACAACACCATACATAGCAAAACACCAGAATTAGGTTCTTAAATTCCTTAAACCAATTGAACACTTCTGATTTACTTTTCAAAAAATAAACAAATACTCTTCTTGAATAATCATCAATGAACGATACGTAATACCTTGACTTAGACAAAGAAGGAACATTCACAGGACCAAAAACATCAGAATGAATGTAATCAAGTAAACCAGAAGACTTGTGAGGACTGGAGTAAAATGAAACACGGTGTTGTTTACCATATATTCAATGTTCACAAAACTCAAATTTGAGGTTACAATCTTCAAGCCCCTCAACCAAGTTTTTATTCTTCAAGGTTTTTAAACCTTTCTCTCCTATGTGGCCTAGCCTATGATGCCAGAGCATAGTCTTTTCTGCTAGAAGTTTAACTTCCATAGAGTTTACACTATCAGGAACTTTTTCCTCTTTTTCCCCATGAGTAGCTTTCTGTGACTTGGCAGAGACACTATTGCATTGCACAACATGTGCATCAAGCCTATACAAGGTACCAATATGATCATTTCTTGCTAGCACCATAGAGCCTCTAGTCATCTTGCAGCCATTTCCAGAGACCATGACTTGCACTCCAATATCATTCAGCATACTAACAAAAAGTAGATTTCGAGCCAGACTTGGTATATGCATTACATCATTGATTCCCTTCACTCTTCCATTAGGGAATTGAATTTTGACTCTTCCACGACCAACTATTTCCAAAAATGAATCACTTTCCAAATACACATTTCCACCATCGTATTTTTCATACTTTGTGAACCAATCTCTATGAGATGTCATGTGGAAAGATGCTCCAGAATCAATTAGCCAGACATCATCTGATGCCTGTGTAGCCAAGGATGCAATGAAGGTGTCTGCATCACTCTGAGAAGAATCATTGTCAGAAGAATTCTTCTTCTTCTTCTTTTTCTCCTCTTTGCAATCCTTTCGGACATGACTAGGTTTCCCACAATTCCAGCACTTCACCTTGGACTTCTTGCTAGGAGACTTTGATCTCCCCTTTGATTTGGATTTGGACTTCTTGTCCTTCTTCTTGCCTTTTTCTTTCGATCTGCCTCTAACATTAAGAGCCTCCTTCGTCATCTCAAAATATTTCCTTCTCATCTCTTCTGATAACAAAGAAGCAACAACATCTTCCATCTTAAAAGTGGATGTCGTACTCCCAATAGCCATCACCAGGTGATCCCAAGAATCTAGAAAAGAACATAATAATAGCATACGATCTTCTTCATCAATCTTCACACCCACAAATGTTAATTGTGCAATCAGCATGTTGAAAGCATTCAAATGATCAGCAACATCCTCCCTCCTGCATTCTCAAAGAGTCACTTCTTCCTCAAGAACAATTTATTCACCAAGGACTTGCCGATAAATAGCTGTCTTTTCCACAAGGAAGATGCAGTCTTTTCTTCATGAACATTTAGAAGAACAAAGTCGCTAAATAGAGCCTTATCAGTTTGATTTTCTATCTGCAAGGTCCCAATCCTCTTGCTTCATGCCTATAGGCCCCAGACATAGCAATCCAAAGATGCGATCAACCAACAGATCTTCCATTTTAAGTTTCCACAACTCAAAATTGATGCCATTTAATTTCTCAATTTCAATCTTTCCTAACGTGATTTCCATCTTAACCTGTAATCCGAATTACCAAACTTCTACAAGATTCCCACTGAACAGAATTGACACAAAAAAAAACCCAACGTACCCACAAGGATAACACAATTGGCCAGGCTTTGATACCACTTGTAAGGAAAGCTAAGGTGCAGAACTAACTCTCCTAATGTCAAAACCTTAGGGAAGAATGCAGAGGTGACTTTAAATTTTCAATTACAGTCCAATTAAGATACACTTGAAAGAAATAATAGAAACAAAGAAATTAACATACACAGATGAACATCGGATTTACGTGGGAAAACCCTTACGGGAGAAAAACCCACCACACCAAGAAAAAACCCCTTTGTATTATAGTAATAAAATTACATATAGAGTATGGGCTTCACTCTCTCTTGTCAATTTACAACAGCATAATCCTTGATCAACCTTGTACAAAAAATTCAAGTTACAATGCTCTTAGAATTGAATTCACACTAATTACTCAAAATCTTCACTGAACTGTTCATCCCACTAATCGTCCAACTAAACATCGTCAACGATCTCCGAGTATATCCATGTTGTCCCTAGTCTGTTGAACTTCCTCATAGAAATGGCCATAACAGTTCAACTGCTAGCAGTTCCCATTTTACTCCCTGATTGGTCGAAGACACACCACATAGGATAGTCTTTCAATCGGTCAAAGCATTCAAACTGTGTTCACATGTCGGTGAGACACTAACCGTGTCTCCTCAATGCCACAAGACCTGATTTTCATTATCGCCAAGAGACATCACCTTTGGTAAGAGGTTACACTGAACGCAAACCCGTATTGTGAAGCTCTATTGGCAAGAGTTCTCCTATCGCCAAGAATCTCATAGATCTTTAAGTCATATCGATATCCATCGAGCAAAACTGTCGGCGAGACAAGTCATATCGCCAAGACTTCATATCGACAATCCCCACATGTAGCGCTATTGGCAAGACTACCGCTTTCGGTGAGACATCATACTAAGCTCATAACAGTCGGTGAGACTGTCACTTTCGCGAAGAGATCATACCGATGTTCAAAAGTCACATCGACACCAGTATTCCCATCGACGACACTTACACTATCGCTGAGACGTTATACCAAAGCATCCATGTTACTTTGATGACTCCAAGTGTATAACCATTTGGCGAGACATCTCTTGTCGGTAAGACCTCATACTGAATGTTCATATCTTTCCCTGATAACTGTTGTCGCCACAAGTCTCCCCGACAACCACTATGAACCACAGTCGGCGAGAGTTCTTACCGAGCGGAGGGAGATCACAACAACAAGAAATGTCACAGCAATACATCCATTCGGTAAGACAACAACAAGGTCTCGGTGACCTGAGCATTCCACAAGGTTGCACAACTGCTAGTCGGCCAGACAATAAGGATGTCACACCGACTTGGCTCTTTCAGAGGTTTCAACCTATGAGATTGAGGCACACTATTCCAACAGTTGCTAAGGCTTTTCAACCATAAGCAAGGTTATGACCATCAATTTTGTAATACATAATTAGTTAATAATGCAATGTATTAGCAATATAGGGTAAGTGCACCAAGATGGTTCCCAAAAAGGGGGCTTAAGTGGCCACTTTTTTTCTAAAATTAGGAAATACTGACCTTGGACATGAAATTGAGGATAGTTACACTCAAAATTTTGGGATGGAACAAAAACAAGGATAGAAGTGCTCCGAGTCTACTTTCTAAACTACTAATTTATTTTGAAAATGGTTGAGATTAAGGGGTTCAAAAGAGGGACGTACACAAATTGGTGCTATTTTTGTCAGAAAACATAACATAGCAACTCTTGTACGACCTAAGCACGGTGAAATTTTTTGTAGTATTTTTAAAATCGCAACGGTAAAAAGTTAGCTAACAGTATCTAGTTGATGCACGATTTTTCTGATAATTTTTTAATGAATATTTTATTTTTTACTAATTTTCTTAGTGGGCACTTCCTGAAAAGCAAAATTTTGGCCGTGCTCCCCCTAAAAAATTTTGAAGGTAATTGATTTTTTTTTATTTTTTATTTTTTAAATGTAGAATAGATTCTAGTTTCTAAAAATGTAATTTATTTGAAATTTTGATGAACGGTTAATTTATAATGGAAAAAAAACCAAACACTACTTTTTGGCAAAAAAGAGACATACAAACAAAAGAAATTATGGATGAAAGGCTTAACATTGTTAAAAAGTGAAAAAATTACATCGTTGGATAGCTAAGAGAGAACCTAACATTACCCATGTGTTTGCTTTTGTCGATATTGAACCAAATGCAATCCTGATGGTGAGCACAAACCCGAGTATGTGAAAAAATTGTAGAATTTGCAAAAACACGTCTCTGGTCATTGGGAATGCCCTCCAAGCCTCTGGGTTGGTATTCCAAGGCAACTACCAATGCTAAGGCTCGGGGATTCCCAAAGCAAAATATAACGTGCTCGCATAATAACACAAGCGCATTATTTCCTAGTTTTCATCTCGTTATGTTTCATCGATATGTGTCCTTTTGCCTCTTGCATGTCATTGTAGCATTCTATTTGTTATACTGAAACCAAAGAAAATCCTCCTGTCCCAATGTGCTTCACTATGACCTCATGGAGTCGGGGAAACATCATGTAGATAATGCTTCATTATACCGAGAGTCACCCCGAACGCCATCTCCTAGTCGCTGAGACATAAGAAATTTTCTTATCGAAACGTGCTTCCTTGCTTCATCTGTTTTGCTATAACCTTGAGATATCGGAGAGACATCTCACAGATTAGACTTTGCTTTACTGAAAATCTTCATTCATCATGAGTCATTGTGACAAATTGGTTCTCTCGCCGATGTATTCTTTTATCTTATGTGGGTCGCCGTAACATACCGACATCGGGGAGACCTTATACAAAGTGCACTTTGTTTTATCGAAAGACTTTATCCATCTTGTGTGTCGCTGAGACAATCCAATTTTCATCTTGAAAAAGTCCTCATTGTGTTATCGGCGAGACCGAAGGTCACTCGTTGAGACATTACTTCGAAAGCCTCAACTCTTACCAATATGCATCCTCCCGCCACCGGTCAGTGTGACAATGTATATTTGCTATGACCTCACACCGGAATCAATATGTTTGGCCGAAGAAACCATCCATGTGTTGTTCGGTAAGACTCTCCTCGAGAACATGCTGACGAAAACCCCGTGTCGACAAGACATAACAACCTCGCCGAGATCACATTACGATATTGCCAAGCTCTCGCCGATGAACCTCCACATGCATTAGTCAAGGAGACAATTCAAAATAGATGAGACACTATCCCGATGACCAAACTCCTGCTGATAGGTTCCTCCTCGGTCGCCGAAACCACGTGAAAGTCATGCTAATAGAAACCTACAGGTGAATGTCGATCGTTGTAACAATGAACAAGTCTTGCCGATCACCTGTTGTAAACATATGTTAACACACAGGAAACATGGGTCAGGGAGACCTAGATAGACCTATGCCGATATGGACCACAACATGAAAAATGCATGACTCAATGGATTCTATGGGGTCACATGACCAAAATATGGGTAAAAATATCATAAAATTAGGAAAATGTGCCTAAGGTAGGACTCAAATGGAGACTCAGGGGGATGAAAGATATGTAAAAATCATCAGATTTTTACAGTTCCAATAGGACGAAGGAAGAGAGTGGGAGAGGGTGTGGGAGAGTGGGTGAGAAGGTGGGAGAGAGGGTGTGAGAATGGGAGAGGGTGGGAGAGGGTGCAAGAGAGTGGGAGAGGGTGGGAGAGAAAAGGAGGGAGGGATGAAGAGAGTGGGAGAGAGTGGGA
>VDFB02000015.1:452523984-452537457 GCA_007258455.2 Sequoia sempervirens | reverse complement strand
TTTCCTTGAGATGTACTGTGGTCGAGTCAACTGATCTATATGTATGGTCGATCCTTTCTTTATCGATCCAGTCCTTTGATTTCTTCCACCATGGGAGCCCTGATTTAAATTTCACAAACTAATCTCTTATTCTACCTTCCAAGGCCGCTACAGGATTTTGTAGTGCATTCGATTTCTCTTTATACTGCCCTGCTTTAACTGTGTGATTCATTTGATAACCGATGTCTTAAATATAGCTTGTTCTGCCTAGTTAGACGATAGAGCTTGAGATATCTGAAACTCTGAAACTCACCAAATTCTTCCTGTACAAGTTCGAGAGCTTTACAGACTGAAATCAAGTCTTCATTTCCCTTTACAAGACAGTTCGCTTCTTCCATGAGAAACCGTGAGTAGCAAGGCTCAGTGTCTAAATGTGAGCACCGTTGTTTTTTTTCTATTTGAAAACCAATGTCTCATTTTAGTAGTCTCTTCAAGGTCTGCGCCCAGCTACAATGCAAAAGGTTCATGATCATGAATAACTAATGCTCCCGAATATCCCTCTGGCGTGATAGCAAAGCAGATGTCCGATTGATGTTACTCTCCGTATCGTGTGACAAAAGAGATCCCATTTGCTCTTTTCGACACCATTACATTCGATGAGATATCATCTTTTGAAGCATTCATTTGGACCATAACTAAAGCTCTATATCTTGAAGATCGACAGGCTCTTCATCGTTTTAAACTATTCAATACTTGGAAGTTCCATATAAAGTATAACAGTGGGAATACGTTTCAAACGTTGCCATTTTAGCTTTCCTCCAATGGTTGAAGCACCGGATGAACCAAGGTTGCAGTCGCTTCTGCTTTAATCCGCAGCCCCAAAGGAGTAACGTGCAGCCCAAATAAACATACTGGTAAAGATCTCCGCACAAGCACCCTGTATTCATAACGGCATTTGAAGCAAGAATGACCCTAGAAGGAGATGGAGTATTCCCAACTCGGCCATTTAGCCCAACTGCTATTTCAAATGATAAACTCTTTCCAAGTTCTGAATCTGCATTAAAATTCATCGATTCTTTAAAGAGCTCGAAAGTCTCTTTGAAATGTCCATTTCATGCATGAGAAACTCTGTTAAAATAGTGAGAAAGTTGTTCAGATTATACCATTGTTGAACAGCAATAAAAACAATAATAGTAAAATATTGTATTTTTTTGGGACATTTATATTTGTATATTGTAAGTAGCGAAAAGTATTACATTCACCATTCCCGTGAATAACCACCTAAATTCTCTCTCTGGAAGGAATACTTCCCAGAAACTAACTATTAATTATTAATTACTAAAAACTAGCCTAATAGCTGATTTATTAAATGTAAACTTTAATTTCCTAACAAAACTCCCAGCAAAAAGACTGTGGACTTTCTCTATTTGTTGCATAATTTCCATCTAGCTTTCAAAGCAATGATCCCACCAAACCCATGCTTCTTCAAGTTTCGAGTCAAGCACATATGGAAGTTCAGATTTACACAACATAAGTCAAAAACATACTCTTGTTTCATTTCTAGGAAATGCATGTGTTCGAGCAAGATATCAATACCTACCATGTTTGGCTCCATTTGGAATAACCTCTTATAGTTCTTTAAGATGATCCTAGGTCTGTTACCTACCTTTTCTTAGCCTAGAATTCTTGCTAGGCCTAACTCTTTTTATGTCATCTTTTATGAGCTCCACACATTATTTTGTTTGTGTTACAGAGTGATCATCAAACTTGGTAAAATAGGGAGCTAAATTTGCCATGCCTTCTTTTGTAGGAACCAAAGAATCGCCAAGGTTGCATCTGTACTTTCTACAGAGTATTCTTCAGTTAAATGTAGAATGCCAAGTAAATGATGTGGTATGTGCCATTGAGCCCTAAGAGGAACCTTTGCTGATCAACATCTTCAGAAAATGCTATTACCTAATACCTCCATTAAATGACTCTGATTATTCTCATGTCAAGCACTTGTGGTTGCAACATTTGACAAATTTTTACTACTGGTATGCTTTACTAGATGTATGTTCATGAACTTTGTAACAATAATAATCTCATCAACAGAAGAATAAAACTCCATGATGAAAAACCAATATCCTTGAATTGGAAAAGCTTGGTGATGACCTATGCACAACATATAGGATCCAAATGTAAAAGCAGAGTTACTTGAAATACTAGGTCTTTGCTCATACATGATCCACAAGCACAAAGAAAACATATCAACACAACCATCATAGGCTCAAATGGAATCTTGAGGGGGGAGATTTTAAACTTTTCTGAGACCTTACCTCTGCATTGGATAATTTCAAAGCAAGAAATGTGGTATTACGTGTGCAATAAATTAGATTTTTTCGATCCCAATATGGGTCACTACCACAATGAACCCCTTTGGCATATGTGGAATAACTTTGTTTGACAATACTTTGTTTGACCACTTTCTCATCTAATTCAAAGTTCAATGGAAAGTGGGCCCTCCTCAAAGTTGTACAGTTCATTTTTTTTAATACTTCTTTGTTAAGTCATCAACCCTTTGCTAGTCCACATCATGAAAGTGTGGAACCTTGAGGCCTAGCTCACTTATCCAACTAGCTATATTTTTTTATGGAATAGATCTATTTAACATACATCCTAATTCTCATGCATCTATGTTGCTACCTAGCAACATTGATAACTTTAAGAAACACCCCCTCAAGAAAATTTATAAAATCTTGGCGAATCTTTCATTTTTTTGAAAAAAAATATTAATTTATGTTGGTGAATCTTTCTTTTTCTTAAAAAAAATTAATTTTATTGGTGATATTTTTACACCACCAAAATTTTGTAGAAAATTCTGGCAAATATTGAAAAATTAAAAAAAAAAAAAAATTAATTGTGATGGTGAATCTTTTCATTTAAAAAAAGAATTATCATGGAAAAGTAGGGGCTCAAGGGTGGTAATGATCAATGGGTTTAAAGGGTAGAAATTATAATGTTTAGTTGCCACAATTGATTTAAAATATAATCTAATGGACCTTGTTGTATTCCATAAGGTAGAATGTACCTACAATCTGTAATGATCATGGGGCTCAAAGTTTCTTTTATTTTGGGCCCCATGAGCATTACATATTGTAGGTACATTTTACCTCGTGAAATACAATGAGGGTTGTTAGACTATATTTTAAATAATGGAGGAAACTAAATATTTGAAATATGGCCCTAAAGCAACTAATAATTATGATATACTAGGCAAATTAATTTAGATTTCTATAATAACTTATAAAATTCAAGAAAATTTGATCTAATCATGTATCAAATATTGTGGCAAATTTGAGTTAAATATTCTCATAAAATAAATTCTTTGGTTATTTAAATAAGACTGAAATAAAATTTTGTAAACATGTGGCGATTTAGGTCCCGCTACAACTTGAATTATTAGCCAAATTTGGATTCCCAAATTTCAACTATTAGCCAATTGGTAAATATTACCACTAAAAAATTACTAGCTGGCAATATTTTAAATTCATGCATATGAGGATAAAACCTCATATCTTCACATGGCTACTATGGCTCTTGAACTTGATCCCTTCTCTCCTAATTTTTACATTAGGTTGGTAGATATTTAGCATTAGAAATAGATTACTAACCCATTCTTCAAGAGGTTCTCAAATCAAAGCAAGGTTACACTAGCTCAAAGTGAGAGATAGATATTCCAAATGATTTTTTCAATCTCTCAAAGCTCACCATATATCCTATAGAATTAATAAAATCAAGGATGGATAAACTTTCCTTAAAAAGATTCAATACATTCTCCAATATTTTTTTAAACATTATGAGCAAGTGTTCACAACTTAGGAAAATTCTCCTGAAAGGGAATAGACCCTTTATGAATACCTCTAATTTGTCCTTTGTCAATTTTCCTCCTCATAATAAGACTGTTGTGATAAATTTCTCTCCATTGTTGATCTCAAAGAGGTCATTCGCACAATAGCCAATGACAAGAATCCTGATTGTGATGGTTTCCCTTGTGATTTTTACAAGTCCAGGTTTGGGACTATGTTGGTGAGGACTTGCATAAATTTTACCTCAAGTATTTCTACTCCAAGTCATTAGGGAAAATTATAAACAAAGAAAATATCAAGTTTAAACCTAATTATAGAGATCTATAGGATACATGCAATTGGAGGAACATCGCCTTGCTCAATGTTTCCTATAAAATCATCACCAAAGCTTTGGCTTTGAAGATACGCCATCTCCTTCCACAAATTATGTGCCTAGAGAAAACTAGTTTCATTAAATCTAGGTAAATCCTTGACAATACCATTATAGTCTAGGAAGTTATAAAATAGGTTCGGCATTCTCAATAAAAGGACCTATTCCTTAAAAATAGTTTTTCCAAGGCCTATGATCATATTGAATGGCCCTTTATTTTGGCCATATTTCAAGATCTAGGGCTTGGGTCTCACTTCATCCAATCTATAAACCATTCTCTTTGTTGAATCCTTGGCTTGCATCATCATTAATGATGAAAAATCCAATCACTTTGGGCTTTTCAAGTATATTCATCATGGTTTTCTTTTGGCCCATACTCTTTATGTGTTTGCGACTAAAGGATTTGGTTACCTTCTAGCCCACTCTATGTCTCAAGGGCTTGTCAAAGGTATTTTCTTAACCAAATCCTTAGCTCAACTTTTTTAATGGCCACTTCATGGATGATTTATTTCTCACTCTACTTGAAGAGGAGAAAAATATCAAATAAGCCCTCAAATACATGGATATTTCACAAAGCTTTTGGTTCTACCATTAAATAGAAAAAGAATCATTGCTATAAACAATATTGCCACACCCTCTTAACTTAATTCCTTTGGGTATAAATGGATTTGTCACAAATTATTTTTCAAATCTCAATGCATCCCTTTTTCTTTCTAGGCTTCATGATTTTCCTTATTGTAAGATATTCTCTCCATAATTTGAAAATTTGGTGTATTGGATTAAAAAAACCCCTTATTTTGACATGAACATTTTAAGTGTGTTACAATATGCTTAGTATTCCTCTTGTTTGGGCCCTCATAAGGCCTCATACATGAAGTTTGAAAAGCTTCCTCATTATTTTCTTTAGGCTTCCACAAAAAATCACAAGGGTTTTCATCAGGTTTCCTAGGATTTTTGTTGTCTATCTTGAGAATCTAAAGGATTGAATATTTTATCCACACAACATCAAGGTTTGACACTACAAAAAATGGATTATCCATACCATTAATGGAGACAAAGTTTAGAAACCTATTTTTCAACATTGTATTACATATGGTCATCCTTTTGATGACATTCTTAGAAGCTTATTGGACTTCAAACCCTTCTCACCATGAAGAATGTAGTTCATATTGAAGGAACTTTTATTATTAAAATTATTTGGAGAACTTGGGAAACCATGAAACCCTATATTTTTAGAATGGTTCAGGATTCCAAGATGGAATTTCCATCAACCAATAGAATATTTGGTGATTCCTCATTTTCAAGATCAAGAATACTCTTTGGCAAGGCTACCTTGGGTGCAATTCTTGAGATTACATAATAAAGTAATTCAAAGTTTGTATGGTTTATTATCCAAAAGTTCTATGAGTATCATGCCATGGAATGAAACTAATGTAAATTTTCACCTTTGTAATCATGACTATGAAAATTTTAATACAATCATGAGGGAAATTCAACAAATAAGGTTCAAAAAATTGGTATTAATTCCTCTAGGTCATGGTGGAAATATTGGAAGTGGGGTTCAAACACAACCTTCCAAAATTAGAAGCCTCAACATGGTTATCAATGTGTATCTCTCCATTTTCCCATCAAGTTATGATACTAAACCTTGGATAATGGCATTTTTAATCGCTAGTCTTAGTTTGGAAACATAGATTTCATACCATTTGGTTGACTATTCTAGAACCAATATTGGCCCACTTTGTCCAGTGTATTATTTTCCAAGGTCTTCTTGTGGGCTCTAGGTTATCTCATTTAGGTATATGTGACCCTTGTTGCCCTTCTGTGGGATATTGGAGTCTATGAAGCATATCTTTTGGTTCTATCCTAAAGCCCAAAGGCTTTGGAACTAGATCCATGATTTCTTCAAGACCTTTCAACTATATCCTTTTTCATGAAAAATGGTTCTTTTCGGAGATTGGTCGCATATACCTAAAAAATTCAACTAGATCTAGCATGATTTCAAGGTGGATATTCTCTTCAGTAGATGGAAAGGGTAATTTTCAAATATTTGTTGTATATGTCTAAAAATGGTCATGGTTAATCAAGCTTGTTAATTAATTAAATTTAAATTATTTAATTAATCTTCTAAAGTCATCTACATATAAATAAATTTAATTATTTATTTATATTGTTCATTTTTATAAATTCTTCTACCTTAATTAAATAAATAACTTTATTTAATTATTACCATCTTCCATATTCCTCTTAATTAAATTAAATAAATTTTATAATTTATTTATATTAATTATCATGTTATTCTAAATTTGAATATTTGAATTCAAATAATGGAATATTCCTCCAAACACCCTCTTCATCTCATAGTTAAATTAAATATTATAAATATTTAATTTAATACCTTTTCTCACTCCACACATAATTAAATATTTTAAATATTTAATTACCTTTTAAATTCATCTCCACACATAATTAAATATTACTAATTTAATTATGCAAACTTTTAATTTCATCCTCACATATAATTAAATTAATTTATTTATTTAATTATGAAATTCATTCTCAACTCATTCTTCAAATGGCAACCTTCCTTCAGATCTAACTGAGAAAATTGAAGAAAGAGGAAACCTTCTATTTCTCTCTCACCTTTCAAAAATCTCTCACCATTCATCTTGATAAGCTTGATCTCAACCATTGATCATGATAGCCAATCAGATTCTTTCAAAAACTCTTTAAATACATGTGCAAATCCAAGCATTGGTTACACACAAAAATATATACAAACACGCATACGCAATTACGTTTATGCTTTTACATCTTCAGCATTTTATCAATAATCATATCTTAACAATAATCTGATCATAGCATAGCATAATCTTGCATTTTAGCATAGTATGCATTTTAATTTAAATCCCATTCTCCAGTAGTCCATTTCGTTGAGCTTGGCACACAAAATCTGAGAGCAACTTGAAACAACGAAACGCTAGAGATAGAGAGCAATAAGACGACTTCGAAGAAGCTGCAATAAGAGTTTGTTTATAATTTTCTTTTAGTTCCTTCGATATAATGTTTTATTGATTGTGTTTTGAATCCTTTATAATAGGCATATTTTCATACACACATAAAATGGTGCCCACCATGGGGCCTATGCCCCAATTTTGACATTTTCCTGTAGGACATTTTGACAGGTTTCTGCATTCCGGAGTTCGGCTTTCAGAAAAAATTTGCATTTTAGCGCATCCGACACCTTTCTGCAGCGCATCTAGGAATTTAATGTTTCTATTTTGCAGGAAATTTCAGCGCATCTGAAGATTGTTTCGATACTTTTGAGGGTTAATTTAACGCATCTAAGGGATAGAATAGTGCATATAGTCTCAATACATTTAGAGTTAAATCTGCACTTAATTAGAATGGCACATTTAAGGACTGTTTTAGTGCATATAGGGTCTATTTCTATGCATTTAAGGTAGATTGTAGAGTATCCATGCTATTCATAGATTTAAATTAGTGTTTAATTAAAGTGGTGCATCTGAGATATGTTTTTGTGCATTTGTTGACTATTTTAGCGCATTTAGGATTTTTCTATAGCGCATTTAGGGTCTATTTTTGTGCATCTGGGGTCGTTTCTGCGCATCTGAGGTCTATTTCTGCGCATTTGAGGTCTATTTTTGCACATATACTGTCTGTTTCGGCTCATCTGGGTTGTAACACAAAAACAATATTCTGAGTCTGACGCATTCCGTAGACAAAATCTTTTCTGGTTTAAAATGAATCTATCTAGGACAGTCACCACACTTTGATCATGCAGTTAAAATTAACCCCATTCATGTTGTGAAGCAATATCTTCACTTAGCGTAAATCATTGTGATTTGGTGCATTAAAATGAATCTGTTTACTTTACTTGATTGTGTTTAAAAGTGGTAGGTGACTATTCTCTCACCTCATGCAAACTAGGTGATCAAAAAGTCAGACCCACTTCATCCCTGTGTAACCCCTATGAAATAACTGAAGTATCCTCTCCCCTTGCACAGTAATGTGATCTTGGGTGTAAGAGAAATGATTATTTCCTATAGAAATTGGGCCTACCTAGGGATTTCATCACCTCAACGCGACTCAAACCGGCAATGGAGCTAAAGCCAAGCTACCCCCGAGCGGTATAAAAATGTGAATCTTAAGGGAAAACCTAAGATTATGAGTGCGGATGTGTCATACGGACAGAGTAGTACTCCCATAAACCCTGTTGAGCTTAACCTCTTCAGGCTGGAGTGCCACCTAAATTGGTGATTAATCTCTTGCCCCATGTATGGCCACTCGAACGGGGGTCCCGAATTCAACATCATTGTTTAGTAAACCAAAAACCTTCTATTTGCTAGCACAGCACCGATTGGTGTGAAGGCATCCACACTTTCGCAGTCTGTAGTATAGGTGATCAATCTGCCATGGGAGTTTCATGGGGGTTGGAAGCTTGGTTGGCTTGAGAAGAGAGTGCACTTTTAGGGGGAGCCCATGCTGCCAAGCTTCTGAATTCACACGCTACCGATATGCGGTTGGGGAAACCCACATGGAATTCTAGTGGATATTGTCCTGGCTTTGCCATAGGATGTACTTGCTTTATCTATGTTTGGTTACATTCCATTTAATTTAGAGTGTTTTCTATGTTTTCATTCACAATAATTCAGATAAAGATCATATGAAATGAACATGAAAAATAACAACTAAAATCATTCAAAAACTGTTCACATCTTTGGTCCAGTAACATACTGATATTTCTCTCATGCTTAGACAATGGAAATCAACAAAATTTGTCAAGAAATCAGTTTCCAGTACGACCAAGAAACCCAAGAAACATTTAGGGTACAAGAAAACATTGCAAAGAAGAAAAATTTTGTACAAAATTCAACACGTCTTGTTTCATTACTATGGATTTCTTCGTAGATACCAAGACTTTGTTAGGGGATTCACTGACAAGTATGTTGTAGAGCCTTTGGATTCTCGAGCTTATTATCAAAGATTAGCTTTATCTCAACGGCATAATTTTTATCAACCTCTTGAGTTTGACAATATACCAAAACCTTCTATAGAATATCCATCACATCCTAATCAAATCCTTCAGTGATTTTAAAAACCTTTCTTCGAAAACAAAGATCAAATCTTTAGGAGTGCACTTTTCAAACAAATTTTTGGTTATTGATTCAACTTCCCCCAATAGGATTCTGACATCCTTCATCATTGGAAGCCACAATAAAAAATTAGGAACATCTTTGATCATATCATAGGATTCACATCTTATCAGATCAAGATATCATCATCATCGCACTTATCAGAACTATGATCTAAGTTTAGAAGAACTCTTTAAAATCATATGCCTATCTCCACAAGATCTCAGTATAATAAATTGAAAGACGAAATCCAACAAGAAGGTCATACCCAAAATGCTCAAGAAGAAGGTGAAAGCAGTCATCCTCTTTACAATATAAGTCATAATCCACTTTTCAACAATGACATGGATAACAGAGAAGAAAATCCATTCCATAACTACAAAGACAAGAGTAAAAACCACATAGATAGTGATGGGGAATGAGATGAAGATGTCTTAAAGAAGCTGAGCAAGATCCCAAATTTCACAAAGCCATAGAAAAGATCTTGCAACGCGATAAAGAAAAGTATTTCCTCTATCTAGCTGACCAAGGAGCTAAACTGCCTCATGACTTTGATACCAAGAATTTGAAGAAAAAACCTGAAGAGACACCCCTATCTGATCTTAGTGCTTTGACTCAACAAATTAAGGCACTTCAAGGACAAGTTAAAGAGTTACAAGGGGGAACCACAACAAAAAAATATACTCTTGAGGACATTTTTCCTTATCCCTTTGATCGAAGTCTCAACATGATTCTGTTTCCCAAACATTCTGAAATTCCAAAATTTGATTGTTATAATGGGAAATCAGATATGATCGATCATGTTAGAGACTTCTAAAACATGACTTTAGAGTTCGCTCATGAGGACACTTACCTGATGTGTTTGTTTCCAAGGAGTTTTGGAGGTCACTCTATGGAATGGCTATCAAAAATTACACCTCCTATCAAGACATTCGAAGAATTAATCAATATGTTCATATCACAATATGCGTACAACATCCAACACCAAATCACTATGATAGATCTCTGCAAATTTGCACAAAAACCTGGTGAACCTTTCATTACTTTTCTTCAGAGATGGAGAAGAATGTTTGCTAGATATCCACGTCCTGTTCCTGAAAAGGAAAAGATGGTCACCTTCATTAACAGCTTAAATTCAGAGATGAGCTATCGTCTGAACTTACATTGTCCTCCCTCTTTTGAGAAATTGATTGAAGATGCTATAACCATTGAAAGTTCTTTGGTCAAAAGAGGAATCATAAAACTGGATAAGGACAATCTTGGCTCATCCAATCATCATAACAATCAAGACAAGTCTAAATTTTGCACTCGCAACAAAAACGTGGTGAATGATGATGTTGTTGATGTGAATCATGTCTCGACTAAGCCATTTGTTCTTAGTGCTCCTCGCAACAACAACTACAACAACGCCAACTCAATTACAAATCAAGGAAACAATTCTCCTCCTCTAAGGAAAAATGTGAATCAAAATTCTACTCCCAATCAAGGGACTGCCAAAAATCAAGGTTACCGGGGAACCACTAACAATAGCAACTCCTTAGGGAATACCTCGAATACAAATCCACAATGATTTTCATTCTTCTCTAACAAGAGAACTTACACTCCTCTGGTTCAATCTTTGGAATCTTCATTCAATGAGTTTATGGCTAAAAATGTCATTACCTTGCCACCTCAACGAAACTATGAACCCAATGTAAAGCCTCCATCATGGAATGAGGCATAATATTGTGACTATCATCGGTGCAAAGGTCATCGCACAAATAATTGTCAAGCCTTGAAGAATACCATTCAAGACTTAATCGAGAATGGCACCATCACAATAGGACATCAACAATCGAATGAAGACCACCAAGCTTTTCGCAATCCCTTGCCCAACTATCAAAAGGGTGAGTCTTCTGGAAAAAGTGTGAATCATATTGAGGATCCGATAATTAATCATATATACACTGACGACGAACGGATCAATGTTATTAAAGTCAACGAGAAGATGGAATATAGAGAATTCAACGCAACAACAAGGATGCAAGCCAAAGTTGTCTTAAAGGGTGCCTCTTCAAAATCCACTGAGCCTCCACCTCAGCATCAATATGACCTAGTCAACCAACTTTGGAAAACTTCTGCTCATATTTCTATCTTAGAACTCTTGAAGATTTTCCCAACACATAAGGAAATTCTTGAAAAGGCCCTCGTTGAAACAACTGTATCCACTGATTTGGATGTGGACCAATTTCAAGCCATGGTAGGACACTTGTCCTCACCCACATGCCCCTCATTCTCTGAAAAATATGACATTTCCATAACTCATCCCCATAATTCATCACTATACTTAGAGGTCATGGTTCACAAGTTTCATGTCAAACGAGTTCCAATAGATGGAGGTGTTGGTTTGAACATATGTACCATGAAGTTGGTTAAGGATTTAGGATTTTTTGAGGACTCCATTGATCCCAAAAGAAAGATTACTATTAAAGCCTATGATGATGAGGAAAGATCATCCAAAGGTTTAATCATGCTACCAATCAAAGTGGGACCTGAAAAATACTTTTTGTCAAGTATTAGATTGTGATCTTGCATACAACATCTTTTTGGGTCGTCCTTGGATCCATGAAATGCAAGCCGTCCCATCCACATACCATCAATGTCTTAAGTTTCCTTATGATGGACAGGAAATCACGATACCAGCCGATAAATCAAAGGTCCAAACTTGCGCCAACATCAAAGCTAGCCAAGATACTTTGGTTCCTAACAATCGAGAAGCTCGGGCTAGTAATTCTCTCAAGATTGATACACAAATCAGTCAGGTAACAAATAATTTTGACAAGAAATTGAAATTCAAGGACCATGGGGTCGAGGATTACTCTCTCTGTTTGACTAATTTACCTACATCACCTCGGTCACATGGATAACCTTCTATCACACAACATCAAATATCAGTAGCATCAACATCAACGCAACCACCGACAGAGCCAAGCACAAAGTTTAATGGATGGTTCATCAAAGAAAAATTCCCCATGGAAGATCCTGAGGATAGAGAAATTCTAAACTGGCTCTATAAAGATGAAGATGAAGCAGTTTGTAATGTCAAATTACTAACAGATATATATGGAAAAGGGTATTCAATCATGCAGAAGATGGGCTATGATAAGGGTCCTATTGGAAAAAGAAAAGAAGGATTAGTTGAGCCTATTCACCTTCGAGGACTTGCTGCAAAAGAGAAAACTAGATTAGGCTATGATACTAACTCAAAAGAAGGAACATCCAAACAACTGCATGGCACTATCTTCACATTGCAAGAAGGCTCAGATTCAAGAGAAGTATGTTTGACAACAATTCAGAATTTCATGGATAATAACTCTGATATAGACTTTGCCGAATATGAATGGGACACCTTTTACAATGATGAGTTTTGGAGAGACAAAGAGGTTGATGTCATTCACCAGTATACCCCAACTCTAATCGAAGGTGAAGGTTCAGGGACCCAAACACGAGAATCCGAACTACAAAGTCACTATGATTCTAGTTATACTGAATCAGATTTAAATGAACAAGATTATCATGAGAATAGTACCATCATTGATCCACCTCATACCTCAAATCCTACGGACAATTCCATTATGACCCTAACCATAGCTGATTTCACGCAACCCAATGACCCGCTATCATTGATTCATCCTGATCTCATTGATTGGGATTCATCAGAACCTATCAATATACTTATGTTTCCAAGTGATGAATCTATCGTAAACTTCCTTTCCGCAGATAACGTAAATGATTGTTCCACTAGCGATTCTTGGTGTAGAGTCTTTGATCGGGAGAGTGTCAATTCTCCTAGTTGCAAAAGTAAAAATGAAAAAGAAAGATCTAATGGTGAAAACCAGAATCTGGCAGTGTTAGATCAAACAAAAGATAAAATAAAGAGCATATTGGATGGTGAAAACCTTTTTAAGGCACCAGACGATGGGAATCTTGACACTCTCCCGAAGCACTACCATGAGTGATCGCTTGTCTTGATTGAGCCTAAAAAAGCTGTCAATCTTGAAACTTCAGAGAAACCAAGGATTTTACAGTTAGCTGCATCAATGATAGAGAAAGAAGTACCAGAGTTCATAGAATTTCTAAG
>VDFB02000015.1:452470464-452523884 GCA_007258455.2 Sequoia sempervirens | reverse complement strand
ACTTAAACTATTACAGGGTTTTAATTTTAATATATCTGTTTTAGACAAATAAATGGATCGACAATGCAATGATTAAATTGATTCCACATCTTATTCCCAACAATTTTTATGCACAATATTAATATAATGTTTAATTCCCAATTCAATAGTTTGAAATTAAATTGAATATAATAAATTAATCAATAATTGCATTCAATTACATGAATAAACTATTAATTCAGTAAACACAAAAGGATTTAAAAGAACTTTATTGATCAAATAATTTATCAGGCATTAATACTTATCTTTTGAAACGTGCAGAAGAAATCCCAACTATTGTTGGAATGGACCTTGGTTCAGCGTCTTCCATCTATGAGTAGTCTAGGAGGAAAGTGTACTTTTCCGCTCTACACGAGTGCTAGTTCCACCAGAACAATGCTCAATACTCGTGCCACAAAACCATGCCCTGGCAGGACCGTCCTAATTGCACACACTTGTACCCTAGGTTGGACACACACTATAGGCATGCCCCTTCTCCATCGTGCTCACAACCTGCTATCTTGGAACCTATTCCCACAATGTGTTATAGTTGATTTTATCTTTTTCCTCTATGTAACCAAATTATTTAGTTTTCACGGGTTTTATACAATGCAAAGGGTAGTTCCAACTGACACACCCTTTCAAAAATAATTAGATTACAACATCTTGTGAAAACTCCAATAATTATTTTATCACATTTATTGCTTGAACAATAACATTAGTTCTTGTAAGATTAGGGGTTGGTTTCAAATCTGAAATAACATAGATAAATAGCAACCACTCTATTTAAATCTAAGCCAAGAACCCAAATCTAAACAAGAAAGAACAAAGAAGCAAAGGAGATCAAACAACAATCAAAGTTATACCAAACTCCATGCTCAAACTTGATTCACCTTTCTTGCATCTCCTCAATACAACCTTTTGCGAGTAGCTCTTAGTTTTTTTTGTATGCAAATACCTATGAATGATAAGCATGAATGTTGGAGATATGTGGTTGTCAAGCAAAACTGATGGAGACAACCCTCTTTTATAGAAATCCATTCAAACGAATGGACGAGATCAATCTTCTAGAAAGATTCCAAGATCAACGGTGGATGATTCATGCACCACAGAGTAGTGGGATAGGGACGGCTACAAACAGACGGTCAAGATTCTTTAGAGACCATAGGCAATCAATGGTTGAGATTTGAAATGAGAGAGTGAAGGGAAAATGGAGGAATTAAATAATAAAATTATTTAATTAACGAGAAAAGCATCTTTGACCAAGTGGGAATAAATTGTTATTTAAATTATTTATTTGTACAAGAAAAGGAAAGTGGGAATTTAATTAAATTAGTTATGCAACCAATTAATTAAATAAGAGGAAATAGAAATGGGATATTAGATAATTAATTTAGATTAATTATTTAATGGTGGAAGAATAGAAAATAATAGTTAAATAATTTTAACAATTATTTAACTATAGAAGAATAAATAAGGCCAATGAATAGATAAATAATTATAAAATAATTATTTAACTATAGATGAATATTGCACAATGAGTAATTAAATAAATTAAAATTTATTGAATTATAGAGAGAACAAGAGTGTTAGTGACACAATTAAGAGGACAATTTGTTTAATTGATATAAGATGAATAAATATCAGGAAATGAATTAATTAAATAATTAAAATTATTTAATTAATAGAAGAATATGATCAAGGGTAATAATTAAATAATTAAAACTATTTAATTATGTGAAGACGAAGACCAAAATAACGAAAAAATGATGCTCACAGACCAAGACATTTTTCAGTGTCTACATTTTGTCCCTCTTTGACATAATGGGATTTGAGCATTGTGCCAAAGAATAATAAGGAAAATAAAACTCAAATCATGCCCCAGTGTGCCCTTGAGAAGGCAGGACAGACCCATGCCCCCTCATAATTTTTTTAGAATTTTTTAGAATTTTTGAAAAAAATGTGAATTTTTTTTGACTAGTTGATAGAAGATCTGAGACATCAACATAAATTGATTAGGGCTCAATAGGACAGTAGGAATTGGTTCAGACCTCAAGATTTGATACTGCTAGCACACAAGGTTGCAAAATACCACTTTTAGAAAACTATAAATGGGCCTAGGGTTGCCAAAAATAGTCATTTGTGCATTTGGAGTTGAGTGAATAGTGAGAGTGAGTGCAAATCCTGTCGCGGAGCTACTGCTTAATACATTTTGATTTCACACACAACACATCACATATATCGATTTCAAACCTATAGGCGGCTAGAGGGCTCAGGGGACACAATAAGTGCTCTAACGTTGCTTTGTGATTTTGTCAAATTTTGGTAGATTTAAGGCTCCAAATGTGAGCAAGTAGATGCAGCTAACCTGATTAGCCGCATTTGTTATCGCGCGAACTGCATGTGACTGCGGTTCACCACAAGTGACACGGTTTGACACAATTGACTAAGACTAGACACAACTAATTTTTTCGCGTCACATTTGCAAAATGTGACACAACTGTTGGTTAAATGACACATGTGTGGTTTTTGGCCCGCATGTGAAATATTGTGACACATTTGTGGTGTGGAACGTCGCATTTTCCTATAATCCCACATTTGAGATGTGGTTCAACACATTTGAATTTTAAGCCACGAATGTGAGGCAGTTTGATGCAATTTACTGTCAAAAAAATTTCCTCAGTTTTTGATGAAATTTTCTCTGATGATAAGATCAAATAGTTTTGTAGAGGTTTTAAGATTGACATAGTGCGCTTGCATGTGATCACAGGTGTCACGAGACCTGATCCTGACCTGCGAGCACCGCCCTTCGAGCTACAAGTTGTATCAACATCTGACTAATGCCCAGAGGGGGAGACTATTTTCCCTGGGGCTATATCATATGACATTCATGCCCGTGATTCAGGTGAATAGGGGACTATTGACTGCACTTGCTGAGCGCTAGCATTTAGAGACCAACTCCTTTCATTTTCCAACAGGGGAGGCGATGGTGACTCTAGAGGATGTATGTCACATCTTGAGATTGCCAATTCGAGGAGAGTGCATGGCATATGACCTAGAGCAAGGATATGCCATGATTACAACGACATTCGAGTATAGGATCCCTTGGGACACTTTGGCAGAGGGATATGAGCTATTCACTATTGTTCTTTGTAGTACCATTGATGGAGTTGTATGCCTTGATCGACATATGCATGGATTTCTAGTCGGTTGGGGAGAGATGTTAGTCAGTATGCTAACTCGAGATGTTGTGTATGCATGGGGTTGGTGCATGTTGATGATGCTGTACTTTCAACTACACGATGTGGCCTATAGAGGGGGTCAGAGCATTAGTTGTGGGGTGATGCTCTTGATGGTTTGGGCTTGGGAGCATATTGCAGTATGCAGACCACCAGTTTAGAGAGAGCTCAGAGAGGGGTTGCTGTATGTGTATATCTATGGGGGCCCTATTTCTTAGACACATGTTGGTGACATTGGCTATTGGTGTCATACTATTGAACTACTGGATGCATTTACATGGAGGCCTTACAAGGGAAAACTGACCTTTTATTATGATGATGATCACCTACCATTTTGTCAACAACCTCGGTATTTGATTGGCATGACTGTTTAGAGCCAACACATTATAGAGAGGTACCTACCTGAGAGGGTGAGACGACAGTTTGGTGAGTGGTAGGGAGTACCTGTTGGTTCTATAGAGTTCGCTTGATCTAGCTGGGAGATACAACCTTAGGGACCAATGATTCTTGTGACCACAGTGGAGCAAGATATAGATGCATTACAACTTGTGCAATGGGATTGGGTAGGGGGACTAGTAGATGTGGGTACTACACCTGAGTACGACACATGGTGGATAGATCATAGGTCCATTCCATTGACATATCCAAATCAACTCGCATAAGTGGAAAGATCGCAGAGGGGTCCAAGGAGAGGAGCATGGGGAAGAGGTCAGGGGGATGGAGGCTGAGGAGACAGGGGGAGGAGAGATGGGAGAGGGAGGGATGGACAACCACATCATCCACCTCGACCACCAAGGAGAGATGGAGGAAGATAATCAGCAGAGGCCCCTTGATAGGAGGGAGAGGTTAGAGCGAAGGCTACAATGGAGGAGAGATAACCAAGGGGAGAGGCAACAGTGATGGACATTGATGTAGATGTTGATGTGGGAGAGGTGAGGAGGGATGAGGAGATGAGGGAGGCTGAGGAGGAGGAAAAGAGAGAGGTGCTTCTGGAGGGGCTAGAGGATGTCCCAACCATAGAGAGCAGGGACGGGGAGGAGGACTAGCCTATCGATGACCAGGTGGAATAACTACAGGTAGACATCCAGTGGCTGTGGGCAGAGAGGGAGTCAGCCATTAGTAGGGTAGTGTGGGATGAGCAGGTCTCATAAGAGTTTATGGATTGAGGTAGTGGGGATACCATGGAGATACTTAGAGAGCTCACAAGAGCTATCTCAACACAGAGATATTATAGAGATCTATATGAGAGAAAGGTACCACTAGAGTGCAGGGAGCTGAGCTACTCATAGATTGAGAGTGGATCACAAGGTAGGTCACACAATATGAGGTCCTAGAGTAGTAGTGGGGTATCCGGTCCATGACACTCTCCATATCACAAAGCATTAGGGTTGGGTCACAGTTTTTCAGGATCACATCAGCCTCAAGATGACAAGGGACTGCCCACATGTCCTCCTCCAGGTGACAGGGGGAGAGGCAGCAGTGATGGACATCGACGTAGATGGAGGAGAGACAACTAGGGGGAGAAGCGAAAACAATGGACATTGATGTAGATTTCGATGTGGGAGAGGTAAGGAGGAATGAGGTGATGAGGGAGGCCGAGGAGGAGGTGGAGAGAGAGAGGGTGCTCCTAGAAGGGCTAGAGGATGTCCCAGTCATAGAGAGGAGGGATGGGGAGGAGGACCAACCCGTCGATGACTAGGTGGAACAATTACAAGTAGAGATCCAACGGTTGCGGGTAGAGACAGACTCAGCTATTAGTAGGGAAGTGTGGGATAAGTAGGTCTTATAAGAGTTTATGCATAGAGGTATTAGGGATACCATGGAGATACTTTGAGATATCACGAGAGCTATCTCAACAGAGAGATTACAAAGATCTGCATGAGAGAGAGGTACCACCAGAGCATAGGGAGCCAAGCTACTCATAGATTGAGAGTGGATCACAAGGTAGGTCACAAAGTAGGAGGTCCTAGAGAAGAAGCTTAGGGTATCCGGTCCACGACACTCTCCATATCACAAGCCATCAAGGTCAGGTCACAGGTTGTCGAGATCACATCAGCCTCAAGATGACATGGGACCACCCACATATCCTTCTCCTTCAGGCAACAGGGGAAGCACTGGCTAGATCTCATTTACCTTATTGTTTTAGACATTGATATACATGTATTCTGACTGAGCCAACGAGCTCCATTTTGAGATTATCTAGATATTGTACTGTGAAACTGATCATTTTTGGTATGTATGTGATATTTATATTTTTGGCGGTGACCATGTGATGGGTTATTTACTATGAATGACTCTATGTGATGGTTTACGTGATGATGCACTTATGTTTATGTGATGAGCCTATGTGATTTATGATATGTATTTCTATTATCTATTGATGCATTATGGATTTATGATAATGCTTTGCTTTTATGCTTCTATGGATGAATGTATGTAATGTATATGATGATTGAATGTGATCTCCTTCTATGCATATGCAATTTGTATGTAAAAATGATCTTAGTTTAGTTATGATATCTATATGTATGTATATAATTTTAATTTAGTTATGGTATCTATATGATGTTATGAAGGTTTGATGATTATGGAATGATACTGTGGATGATGAGATGTGAATGCAATGATGCAATGAGATATATATGAATGATCCTATGTATGTGTGCATATATATATTTTATTTATTTTTCTAATGCAATATAGATGATCTAATCTGATTTTGATTATGCTTATGATGTATATTATAATGTATGCAACTAACATGATCATGTACTTAGGATATTTTGGTGTGTTCACAAGACGCCATCAAGATAACCACAGAGATGGAAGGTGAAAGTGGAAGAGAGATGGGTGTTAGCATGGAGGAAAGAAAAGGAATTGTGAAGTCATGAGGGAAATGACAAAGGATGAACATTCATGCTTTTATGTTTATCATCATCGAGCATTAAAACTGTAACAAATGGAGCACAAACACCATTGTATGACATAGAGCAAGGTGTACAAGGTTACCATTTGTAAAAGACAAGTAGTCAAAAGACAATATCGAAAGACAATACCAAAAGACAAGGAACACCATGACTCATACTAAGGACCCAATTTCCCCAGTCTTTTTTCCAAGACAATACCACAGACAACAAGCAAAGAAAAGAGATCATGATCCATCATTGCTCCTCTAAATCCTTGACAGGACATCCTCGAAGTGGCTAGTAACATGCTCAAAGACAAACCAAAAGATAAGACAAGAACATACCAAAAAATGTCAACAACCATCTAGATAATTTTCTAGAGAGGTAATGTTTGCTGATAGGATTGACGGGGTTGACTGATTGATTGATTGTTTGACCGAAGTTGATTGATAGATTGGCAAGGTTGATTAATTGAAAGACATATCCTGTTTAAGGCAAATGACCAAGTTGACCTATTGATTGATTGATTGAATGAACAAGGTTGATTGAGTGACCAATTGACCAATATGACTAGACCAGTCAAAATTAACTAATTGATAGGTTTGACTAGTTGACAAGATTGATTGATAACACCTGGAACTTCAAGGACACACCTGTATAAGGCAAAAGACAAGATTGACCAATGACACTATCTAATCTCAATAAGGACACATCCTGATAGAAGACAAATGATAGGACTGAATGAGACAAATGACATAATGCCCCATTCTAATATAAGACCAATGACTTAGGTGGTGATGATGATTAGGCAATTGATCAATTGAAGATTAAAGACTTTTTGGATGTGTTTGTTTGTTGATTCTTGATTTGGTTTGAACAGTGATTGATCAAGGAAAAAGGACAAGATCAGACTTGAAAAACCCTAAAGGACTGACCTAGGGCCTCAGGGGCTCATTGATTGATGGCCTTGCCTATGTTATACACATAGAGACCTTGTAGTTCGATTGACGCTGACAAAAATTGATATGACTTGATAAAACCCTAAGGACAAACTTAATGTCTCGGGGGCCCATCGAGTAATGGCCTTGCCTACTTAGAAATGCACAAAGACAACGTAGTTCAACCGGATTGACAGAGGTTGACTCTGACTCTGACTTTATTTTTGGAATTTTGATGTTTTCTATTTTTTTTTTGGATTTTGATGTTTTATGATTTTTTTGGATTTTGATGATTTTCTATTTTTTTGGATTTTGATCTTTTATGATTTTTTTTGATTTTGATGTTTTACAATTTTTTTGGATTTTGATGATTTTCAAGGCTGATACCATGTGTAGGATCCCCAGAAGACATAAGTCAAGGAATTGCTCCTAGTCAAGTATAGGACCAACTTATTATGGGTAAGGGGAGTGATGGATGCAAAAGATGGTTATGAAAGCGAATTAAGGACGCTAAATGTCAATGGTTCTTAGACCATGGGAAGGATGAAAAATCTTTATTATGGATGGATGATATATGCAAATGGATGGATGAAAGGCAAAAAACTAGGTAGAGTGATAGTAGATGGAGGAGCATAAATTGACCACACATGGCACTTATTTGCCAGGTTTTCACCATGGTACTTATCTAAAGTGCCACCAGAGTGGTTTTTCACTTTTGGACGAATTATTTCTCTTTACTATTTTTTTGATTTTTTCCATTTTTCCATTTTTTTGTTGTCACCAAGATGCTTGTTTGCCAAGTTTTCATCAAGGTGATCATTTTTTGACTTTTTTATTTATTTTTTTTGTATTTTTTTGAATTTTTGAGGTGAGACTTTCAGAATTAGGTGTAATATCTATGAAGGTGCATACTATTTATGGGCTCAAGCAATGGTTGACCTTCAAGAGTGGAGAGTTGATAAACACCTGATCCATATGTTGTTGTGATGATATAAGGGTCCAATCAATTAGGTTCAAACTTTTTGTGCTTTTCTCAATCTGTTTGATCCTTTGGATTCTCTTTCAAGACTAGGTCACCAATGTCAAAGCTTCTAGGTCAGACCTTCTTATTGTAGCTATGTCGAAGGTAGTTTTGATACGCCTATAAATGGACCAAGGCATTATGTCTCTTTTCATCCAATAACTCTAGCTCATGTAGATAGGATACACGGTATTCTTCTTGATTGATCAACCCTTGCATAGATACCCTCAGGGATGGTAATTTGACCTCACTAGGAAGTATAGCCTCAGATCCAAAGATGAGGGAATACAGAGTAGCTCCTGTGGGAGTGCAAATATTGGTATGGTAGGCCCATAGAGTAGGATTGAGTTGGATATTCTAGTCATGACCTACATCATTGATAGTATTTTTTTTAAGATTTTAAGGATAGTCTTATTAGATGCCTCAACTTGACCATTACCCTGGGGATAATATGGGGTGGAAAAATGGTGTTGGATATGAAAATTTTCACAAAGTTCACAGACATCTTGATTCTTGAAAGGGTGATCATTTTTCGTAATGATGGATTGAGGGATACCATAGTGACATATAATGTAATTCAGAATGAATTTGGATATTTTCTTACTAGTAATATAAGTCATTAGGATGGTTTCGATCCATTTGGTAGTATTCTGTAGCAACAAGGATAAAATTATGTCCATTAGAAGAAGTAGGTTGAATCTTTCCCACGAGGCCAAGTCCCCACTGAGAGAAGGGCCAAGGGGATGTAAGTGGATGCAACTCTTGAGTAGGTGCGTGTACAAGATCTCCATGTATTTGACATTGGTGACATTTCTTCACAAAGTAATAAACATCTCATTCCATTGTAGGCCAGTAATATCCCATTTGCATGAGATTCTTAGCTAAGGTAGGACCAACAAAATGAGTTCCACATATACCATTTTAAACCTCTTGCAAGGCCGTTTGTGCTTCATTTGAGTCAAGAAATTTGAGAATCATGCTGTCTAGGCTACGATAGTAAAGGGTATCTCCAATGATGGCATATTTAGAGGCTTGTCAGATAAAGGTTTTGCGTTGGTTAGGGGACAAGTCGAAAGGAAAAATTTGGTCATGTAGATAGTTGTAAATGTCTTTGTACCAGGAAGATTCAAGACTAACAAGTTCACACACAAGTTTGGTTTCAGGGACATCGAACACAGGGACCAACAACTGTTCCACCAAGAACTCATATTGCGATGCATTGCTAGGGATGTCCAAGAGAGATCCAATTGTTGCCATTGTATCTACTGCCTTGTTTTGGATTCTCGGTATTTGCTCAAAGGTAATAGCTTTGAAGTACAGTATGAAACTATGAACCATGCACTTTTAGGGCATTAACTTCTCATCCTTGGTATCATAATCATCATTGACTTATTTGATCACTAACTGGGAATCACCATAAACTTGAAGATCCTTGATTTTCCACTTTATTGCCATTTAGAGTCTTGTTAGTAATGCTTCATACTCAACTATATTATTGGTGCATGTAAATGCTATTGAAAATGACTTAGGAATGGAATCCCCTTGAGGTGTAATTAATAAAATTCCAGCTCTAGAACCATGAATTGTGAAGGACCCATCGAAGTACAATTTCCATGTTGTTGGTGTCTCTATGACGAATATTGATTCATCCGAAAAGTTAGATATTAGAGGATGATCTACTTTCATCGGTGCATTTGCAAGTTGATCAACTATCACCTATCCTTTTATTGCCTTTCAATCAACATATTCCATGTCATACTCACTTAAAATCATTACCCACTTAGCTAGTCGTCATGCTAGAGCTTCTTTACTAAGAAGGTACTTCAAAGGATCAATTTTGGCTATCAACTTTGTCTTATGGTTTAGCATGTAATGTCTCAATTTATGGGTTACGAATACAACTACTAGGCATGATCATTCAATAGTGTTGTAGTTCAACTCATATTCAACGAAGGTACGACTGATGTAATAGATTGCTCATTCTTTGCCATCATTATCATTTTGTGCCAACAATTCCCCCAATGTTGATGTAGTTGTTGTTATGTAAAATATCAAATGTCTACCATAAATTGGAGCCATAAGAATTGGTGGAGTCAATAGATAATGCTTAATTTGATCAAATGCTTCTTGACCTTTTTTATGTCCAAACGAACGTAACAAATGTTGAAATGGATGAATCTTATCTACTAGCTGGGTGATGAATCTATGTATTGGCTGCAATATTCCTTGTAAAGTCCTTAGTTGAATGATATTGGTGGGTGGTAACATGTCCAAGATAGCTTTTAATTTTGTAGGATCAACCTCTATTCCTCTGCGTGAGACAATATATCCCAAGAGTTTACTTGATTGGACCTTAAAAAAACATTTCTTTGGATTTAACCCGAGTTTGTATTTTTCAAGTCTGCTGAAAATCTTATCCAAGACTGCTAAGTGACCACTTCTTTCTAGATATTTTGAGAGAAGAGAATTAACATAATCCTCCAAAAGTACATGCATACAATCATGAAAAATGGTAGTCATGGCTCTTTGATATGTAGCTCTAGCATTCATAAGTCCAAATGCATATTGTTCCAACAGAAGGTTCCACAAGCACATGTGAAGGCTGTCTTGTGTTGATCTTTAGGAGAAATCCTTCTTTGATTATAGTCTGAGAATCCTTCCATTTAAGTGATAACATCTCATATCCAATAGTGAGGTCCACTATGATGTCAATATTCAGTAAGGGGAAATCATCTTTAGGACAAGCCTTGTTAAGATCCCTAAAATCCGTGCATACTCTGATTTGGCCATTTGGTTTTATGACAAGAACAAGAATATATATTCAATTTTCATAATCAATAGATTGTATAAATTCGACATCCAAGAGTTTCTTTAGTTCAACCTTGACTAGGAGTGCAATCTGTGGGTACATTTTCCTTAGCTTTTGTTTGTATGGCTTGGGATTTGGTATTAGTGGCAAGTGATGTAAAACAAGCTCGAGGTATAACCCATATCAGCATATGACCATGCAAAATTAACTTGTCTCTTTAAAAATATTGTTGTAAACTTAGGTTTTTCCTTAGTGGTTAATGATGCTACAAGCTGTATGATCCTAGAGTTATCTTGCATCCCAATGTTCACTTCTATCTCTTATACGAGTAATGGTGATTTCTCTTAGTCTATAGGGAGACTGTCCAATCCTCCATCCTTAGGCACCTCAAAGAAGTTTTCACCTTCAGATACGTCCTTTATTTTTACTTTTTTGTGGTCAATAGGAACCTTTTAGTTTTCACCTAAAGACCTATTCTTTTTATTTTGAATTTTTCCATTTTCACTTTTGTGACTAGAGGAAAGGACAACCCCACCAAAGTATGCTACACTATCAAGTTCTATGATGAAGCCAATCTTATGATCCCCACTTGGTATTCCTTCATGAAGTCCCATGAACTCAACAATTGCTTCATCATTCTTGAATGTATCTAAACTCGGTGGCCCTTGCCGGTCCCAATCTATTAATTGTGGGTACATGAGGGGTAAGCCATCATTGGTATTGTCAAGGGCTAATGTGTAAGCAGATAATGTGAAGATGGAGGTAGAGTCATTGGGTTCCCAAAAGGTATTGATCCAGATATTAATGTCCATGATATTGGCCGGGGAAGAGGATATGCTAAGCTCTTGGAAGACATGGTCTAGCTCGTAGTCACTAGTCGTGCAAGAATCCAATTCATATTCATTGGAATCAGTTTCACCATAATAACATTCCTTGGATGTCTTGGTCTCATCTGAAGTGTCAACGATCTTAGTCAAGGTTAACTTAGTACTAGGAGGACTCGGTTTGGGTGGAACATACCCTAACCCAATACACTTTGGTAATTTGGGAGGCAATAAAGGTTCTAATATCCCATGTTTTTTTAGACCAAGGCCACTGTGTCCATCATATCCTTGTTTCTTTATTAAGAGGAACCCTTTTGGATATCGTTCAACTGGTAACTGCTTAGGTTCAATGTTCTCCTCTTCTTTATACAACCATGTGTAGATGTGGTCATCCAAAGATTCTTTGGCTAACTCCCCCCACTTAGTGAAGGTGGTAGGAGGATTACAGATGATGACCTTAGGATGCATAAGATGTGGTTTTCCATAGGATTTTGGTGATTTAGGCAATTTTCCAATGCAAAATAGGCTCTTCATGTTGTACTCTCCGCATCCCTTGTCTTGAATCTAGATTTTGGGTTTTGAAGTTGTAATGAATGGAGTGATGATTTGATGAGATTAGATGGATCAATGTAGTGGGATGAGGTGGAAGATGAAGCCTCTTGATTTATGGGCACTTGGTGCTCAATACTTCCTCTCAAGTTAGTGCAATACTGAAAAGGATCAAGATCATTGGGAATAGTAATTTTAGTGCCATTGTGTGGAAACTTGAGGCATTGGTGGCATGTGGATGGTATGGCCCTCATGGTGTAAATCCATGGGTGGCCAAGGAGAAGGTTGTAGGGTAAATCTAGATCTAAGACATGAAATGTTGTGCTTTGCATAGCTGGACCAACTCTTATGGGAAGTGAAATTACTCCTTAAGATGAGCACTCAGCATCATTATAAGCCTTGATAACAATTTTCTTAGTTTGATCTATGCAATTCTCAAAGTATCCCAGTGCTTTTACCAGTTTCAGAGTGCAAATGTTCAAACTCGCTCCACCATCTACCAAGACTCATTTGATCTTATGTTTATTAATGTAGACTTCAAGGTGTAGGGGATCATTATGATCTGATGTTTGTACAAAAAAGTCTTGTTTAGAGAAGGTGACATGATGTGGCATAGCTAGGTATCCAACCATGGCTTGAAACTCATTGAAATTTAGGTCGGCGAGTACAAATGCTTCTTGCAAGGATTTATCAAGGATAACTCTGTGTTGAGGGGATATGAAAAGGAGTTCTAGAATAAAAATATGTGTGAGAGTCTTCCCTAGCTGCTCTAGGAGATTGTACTAGCTTTTTGATTATGGATTGGAAGCAGCCCCTTGTAGGGTTACCTTGGCTCTGCGAGTAGTGACCACACATTTTGAACTTTTTTAATTTATGGTAATGGTGGCAACATGATCATCAAAGGCTCTTATGTGGTGAATAATAGTGCTATAATCATGTGTGAAGTAGGTATAATTGGCATTATTGCTATTCCCTGAACTAGAGGCTTTTCCTTTGTCATGATCCTGCAAAGGAGTTTTAAAAATTGTATGATCAACATTGGTTTTTCCTTATGAATTGTCTATTGAAATGACTCCTTGTTTAATGAGATCCTTAATGATATTTTTAAGTGTCCAACAAGAAGATGTCTTATGTCCTTTTCCACAGTGATATTCATAATATTTGTTTTCGTTCCACCAGTTAGGTTTGATCAATGTGGGTTCATAGTTCTTGATGTTCGACAGTTGGATGACATTAGATTATAAAAGAATTTTTAGAACTAATTCAATGGGTTCACCCAATGGGGAATATGTTCTCTTAGTGCGTGGAGGTCCTTTGTGTTGTTGGTTGTTTTGGACTGCGTTCAATGTTTGATCTTGGCCTTGTGTTTAGGTATTTGATATGTTTGATGTGTTTGACGGGGAAGGACCTTTGAGGTGAATGGCGGGGCCTTTATTTATTACTTTAGCATCAAAAACCCCATCATTAGTGACATTCATGTTTTGGGACCTGTTATTCCTTGCATACATGCCCCAACTTTTTGCTTGGAAAAGTTGGGGACCCCCTTTGTTTTCTTTCCTTTCGTTGGTTTGTTTCGTTATGTTTTTCTCTTTTGTTGTTCTTGTTTCATCTTTTCCCTCTTTGCTTGTTCTTGTTGTGTCTCCGTTTTCTGATTGTTGTTATGTTCTTGTCCTGGAGTTATTCACAACCCTCAGACCTTGCTTGTTTTTCTTTTGTCAGGCTTGGGCTTCAAATTGGAACCTGAACTTGAACCTCTTTGGAAGGTTCCTGTTCTTGGTTCCAATCCGATTCCAATTTTAGCTTCCGTTGTGTGTCTATCTTTTGGGTTTGGGTTTTAGACTGGAGCTGACACCTTGCACTTTCGCCAAGTTTCGATCCCGTTCCTGGACAAGTTCTGATCCCATTCTTGGACAAGTTCTAATCTCATTCTTGGCCAAGTTCTGATCCCGTTCTTGGACAAGTTCCAATACTGTTCCTGGCCAAGTTCCAATCCCGTTCCTGGCCAAGTTTCGATCCCGTTCCTGGACAAGTTTCGATCCCGTTCTTGGACAAGTTTTGATCCCGTTCCTTGCCAAGTTGCTGATCCTGATCCCTGTCTTGTTGTCGCGTCGTTTGATTTTGGTCTTCGTCTTTTGTTCGTTTGTTTTGGTCATTTTTGTTGCCTCATTTGTCTGTCTTCGTCCTCATCTCTTCGCGTCATTTTCGTGTCGTCTGTCCTATTTTTAGAATCTCAAAAATCCAAAAAAAAGTATGAAATATCAAAACACAAAAAAAAATCACAAAATGAAGAAATACAAAAAAAATTAGAAAATACAAAATACAAAAATAAATAAATTTAAATTTAAATAAGTTTAAAGCTAAATAAATAAATCTTTTAATTTAAAAATTTAAAATTTAAAAGATTAAAAAATTAATTAGATAAATAAAATCTTTTTACTTTAAAAAGGATTTTAGTAAATAAAAACTGATTAATTAATCTTTTAAATTAAAAAATAAAGAAAATATTTTTGAAAGCATTTCAAAAGGTTTATTTTAAAATTCAAAAATCATAAAAATGGTAAAAGTAAAAATAATAATAATAAAAAAAATGTCTGAACTACGAGTGCAAAAAAAATAAAGTGAAATAAGTCTTTTAAATCTTTCGGAATGCGGTTCGGGTAAAATACAGGCACCACCATATAAAGTTCTACGTTCCGGTAAATTCCTGAAACCCGATCCCGCATAAGTGCTGAACAAATAAATTTTTTAAAAGAGAGATGCCTGTCGGACTTCGGACTTCAGGGTGTGACGGAACCCATAACCCATCGATGGAAAAATGTTCCAGGGTGATTTATTACTTGATCCCGCATCCCGATTTGCGAGGAAAAAGAGGCAAATATTTTAAACAAATGAACAGGGCCCGCGGGAGTCAAAACCCCGATCATTCCTTGATTACAGGAGAACGCCCAAAAATGCATTTGTTGAACATGCTTTAGAAACTCCCCTTCAAGCAAACACAATTCTGAGTTGAAAAGCCAAATTCTACGACCATTGCCAAGATCCCCTTTGCCTGTGACAAAATGCCATGAGGGTGGGATATGCACAAAACGAATCTGTTGAAGAGACTTTAGAAACTCCAATGCACTTGGCCTTGGTGAATATAGATGCAAAATGGGAAAGTTTGGACAATGAGCGCAAATGTTTGACAAAATGCCTCAAACAAAGGCGCACACCATGGATTTGAAAAGGCTTTAGAAACTTTCAAAGCAATATAAATAACAGATCTAAAGTTGAATTCCACAATTTTCAAGCCCGCATCTTCTCTTACGCGTATGCAAAATGTGAATGCACAGACAAGGCATGTAAACCGTCGGACATAATGCCTCCATAGGTGTCATCTCAGGGAAATCCATGTTTGTAGAAGTGTGCAAAATGTAAGGCACAAATAAGACAGATGAATAGTTTCACAGAATGCCTCAAAATGCCACCTCATCGAATGCCATCATGGCTGAACCCGTGCGCAAAAGATTGGTTCTAAAGGTTTGAGAAAGCTTTCGAGCCAAGGTGATGGAATTTTCAAATCGAACTCCCACGACATTTCTCAATATCCTCGGGCTATCTGCGCCATTTTTTGATATGTAATATATTGTAGTTGCAACTGCTCTGGTAAACCCACACACAAAATGTGGAAGTATAGACGAAGGCACCTGAACTATTTGACATTATGCCTCAATGAGGCGTTATCTCATGAAATGATGATTGTAGGATTTCCACAAAATAGAAGGGCATCTATGAAAGCACCGTGAACTATTTGATGGTATTCCTCAGAGGGATGTGCCGGCGCGGATTGATTAAGTTGTAGGACATGCATAAAGCGAGTTTGTGAAGTAGATTTGAAAGCTTTAGATCCAATACATCTATCCCAGTAAACAAAGTATAAAATGTGGAGGCATGGAAAAAAATACGTGAACTGTCAACATAAATCCCTCAAGAAATGTGGCATCATGGAGTACAATATATGCAAGCCATGCACAAGTGGATTCGTTGAAAAGGCTTTAAAAATTGTCATACAAAATGTAGTTGGAAAATGTAATTTGCAGGTGTTAAGCCAAAGGAGTACAAATGTGTGGCGAAGATTCAATGAACATGGGGGTTAGAATGATCCTGTTAAGGGTCGTCCTAGTGATCGTTACAGAGGCAGGGCGAGCCATGCAGATTCACAAGAAAAAGATAACATGGGACATGTGTTGGAGATCTAAGAAGGATGAAAGAATAGAGATAGAGATCATGTGCCTTAAAATGAGGATCTTGAGAACGCCATGGCGATGAATGGACATCTATCAAAATGCAAAGGAATGGAGATTTTGTCAAATGTTACAGTCCAAATTGCTTAAGCAAATGTAGATTAACCAATTCAATGACAATTAATTAATTCATGTGGTTTTAACGAAATTGATGATTTATGTGAATTAATTTATTGTATCAATCAAATGCATGTTCATTATCAAAGTTTTTTAATTTGATGAATTAACTATGTTCTTTTGTGATATACATGTATCTTTGAGATCGAGGGCTAGGCAAAAACGAGATTTTAAATCCTCACGAAATATCAATTTAATGTTGTTTTATTTGTTCAAAAGGGGATTTAATTTGGTTTCAATTACGTAAATGCTAAGTTTATTCACATTCAATTGGAATAAATTAGATGAAATTAATTAATTGCTGGAATTAATTGTTAAATTGATTAATTTTATTAATTAATTAATGTGTGTTGGATTTGATTTACAAGGACTTTTGTGCAATAAAGATGATTTGAAAGACTGATGTGCAAAAGAGGAAATTGCTGAAAGAACAATTAGCTAGGACTAAACTGAAGAGATGGTGGGTCCACTTGGAGTTGTTTATGGGAAAAGATGTTACTTACATTGTGCAAGATGAAGGACTTAAAGTTAAACTGGAGAATGCAGTTTCAATTTTGAAACTAAGTAAAGTCAGCTGAAATCAAACAAAAGATGAAAATGGGAATTGTAATTATGAACTGAAAGTCAGCTGAAATCAAACAGAAGCTGAAGATGGAACTCGAAATTGCCACAAAAGTAGAGCTAGAGTTAACTAAAGTTAAATTGGAGTTGAAACATAAAGTTTCCTTTATGGTGATTACATGCATGTGAAAGCTAGAAATTTTGATATATTCTTTTGGAGGAAATTATGGATTTTATTGAGCTATTAATTGTCAAATGGAGCTCATTTGAAGTGGTTAGAATTTTAGGAAAGTCAATTGGACATTTTGTTTTAAGAGCTGATTAGAATTTAGCAGTAGGAAAAATGATACATTTTTCTTGCATTCTTAGCGTAGTTGGGTGGATCTGAAGATACTGATTTCCGTACAATGGTGAATTTTCCAAAATTGTAAATGTTGTTTATCTATCTCATCGCAGTAGAAGCAACCAGACTTAAAATTACTTCATGTTTTACTCTGGAATGATATTTGTTTGTTAATAATTTAATTTGAAGTTTTTCAAGAGATAGTAAAGTTTATCTTTTCTTTTGTTGAAATTATGATTTGAGATTTGCTGTTAGTTTCTGCAATGTGAATGAATGAAGCTTTGTATTGATTATAGGTTGATTTTTTTTGCAGTTTTAGTTTAGGAAGTCCTTGGAAAGTAACAGGTTTGGTTAACTGAATGAATCAAAATTCTTTTCTCTCTTGCGTCCCTAATCTATCTTTTGTCTTTTTTTTATACCCCCCGATTAGAGTAGGTTTAGATAGGAGTTCGATCTTGCAACAACCAAGAAGCACAATAACCAACAGGCCCCTTGAATATTATAGCCTCATTGACCGCTCAACAAAACAACAACATTGTGACCCAACATCCAAGAGCTCGGAAGGTGATCGATTTAACGACCGTTTGTCTTTTTCAGGAGAGGTAAGGTGATTACATCTTGCCTACATGTTGCTGTGTCAATTTGGCCATCAACAAAACTGTCGCTAGAAGGAGGACCACTCTAGAAATTTTTGTTTTGTTGCATGTTAGAGTGGGTTGGATCTTGGAAAACCTAGCTCTGATGGGTTTCCCTTTGCGTATACCTAGATTTATTCATGAAATCCTTGGTCACATGTATGATAGGCTTCCTTTATTTTTCCCTAGTGGTGGACAAAATGCTTCTAAACATGTCAATATTTGTAGGGATTTAGTCATTTTTCTTGAGATTCAGCATGAGGATATCGTTTATCAATTGTTCGTGAAAACACTTCAAGGTATGTGGCAATGGTATGTTAATCTTCCACTAGATTCTATTTTTTCATGGATAGAATTAGAAATCTTATTCCTAGATCAGTTTGATCCTCATGTGCGTGCACCACACCCATCACATGAATTTGTAGCTACGAAAAGGATACCACTAGAACCCATTTACCAATTCAATCACAGGTTCTTATTTATGTATCAAAGGGTTCAAGCTTTAAATTTGGTTATTGATGATTATATCCTAATAGAACATTATTATTGGGGTTTGAACCTTCCATTTACAACAAAAAATAGACGTTGTGATGAGGCTACATCCCTACATGATACACTGAAAAAGCTCTCTTATTGGCACAATTTGGACATGACACGAGAAATTCGGGTAGCCAAAATCAAGTTTATAATCCTCTTGTGCTTGCAAACTACCATCCTTTGCAACCCTATGTAGGTTTACCCACCATCCCTACCTAGATGCAATCATTCTTACCAAACAACTACAACCTTCCTAATCTTTCAAGCACCAAGTTTTCCAACGCTTCATATCAAGTCAATCCCACACAAGACCATTGGAAGAACCTATCTTTGCAAAATCCAACCATAGAGGTAAGTATTCCACTTGTTAATGAAGTTGTAGCTATATTGTCTCTTTTCAGTCATACTCCCACACATAATGCATTGCATCATGATGAAGTTGTAAACGAAGAATTTGATGAGCAAGTATATCATTTCGATGCCTTATTTGACAAAGAGCATGAAACAAATATAAATTCAGAGCATAATGGAAATATCAAGTTAGAATTTAGTTTCGTTGGAAATTTTAATACTAATGATAATATTGAAAGAGATGAGGTATTAACAGAAAACTGTTGTCATAAGAAGTCAACAACTAAAGAATCTCCTTCCAATGCTTTGAAGACCTCTTCTGAGCAGGCTAAGAATCGGTGTGATGAAGGAACAACAGAGCACAGTTTATGTTGGTTGGATATCCCACGTGCACAAAATTGATTAAGGGATAAATTGGAAGAATTAGGAGATCCGAAAATATCAGAACTCGCTAGGCCAGACATATGTAGGATACATCCAAAAAATTAGCATTCCCAGATGGATTGCAATGTTTACTTGGGTAGGATGGAATTATATTTCAGAGAGTTGATTGTTGTTGAAGAAATACTTATGGAAGATCCTTGGAGTACCTACCCACTCAATGAGTGAGATGAAACAACTAGCACACATGAAAAATGAAAACGACTCCATCTGCAATGATGAGAGTAGCTGCGACAAGATGTTTACCTCTTTCTCATCATTCAATGACCTTCATCCTTGCATTGAGATGGATCCAACAATTGATGAAGTTTGCCTACCTGGTGCAAACTTGATAGATGTGGAAAACAAGTTTATCGATGCATTCATAGATTCTTTTATGATGGTGGACAAGGAAGAAACACCCTGTGATGAGTTAACACAGGAAAATGACTCTGTTGATCTGAATAATGAATAGAGTGAAACAAAGAGAAGCACACTTCTGGATAAGATTGCAAATGAATCTCCTGGCCAAGGACAAAAATTTGAATGCCAAAATGATTCTTCGAAAGAAGAAGGTCAAATGGATGTGCAGATTCACCAAGTGTTTCCTGATGATCAAGTACATCAGATTTATGTATGTCAAGAAAATAGATTGGATTTTGATGCTAATCAGATTTATTTTAGCGAGGAATGTATGATAAGATTTAGCTGGATGAAGTAGAAGAATGTCAAGAAAGTGACCAAGAGGTTGTATCAAAAGTTGAATCCCTTCAACATGACAAAGAGAATGAAATGAGGGAGTATTTTCTTGGTTTTGATTCTGTTTATTCAAATGCATTGTTTGAAGAAAGTCCTTGCTTAGCATACACTGATGAATTTGATCTTAATAGTGATGAACTTGATGTTGAATCACACATTCTAGTTGATGATATGCAGAAAAATGAACTGGGGAAGTGTTTTCCTACATTTGACTCCATGCATTCAAATGAGTTGTTCAAAGAAAATCCTTGTTCACTGTGTATCAGTATCTCTGATGTTAATGGTGATGAGCTGGATTCGGATTCTCAAATTCTTGTGGGTGACATGTTTGAAGAAGATGTTGAAATAAAGGCTTCATCTCAGGAAGAGGTGGGTTTGCAAACCTTGCAAGTTGACGACATGGGTGATTTGTTGCTTAGTTCTTCTAAGGAGATCCATAAAGTTTTTGACTCTATGCCCAAGATGAATACAAAGATGTTGGTAAATGGATATCCCAGTTGCAAAACAAATATCACTTTAGGTGATCCATGTAAGATTCATCATTTTGGTTCTCCTTATGAGGTAAGTTGCTCTGATTTCTTATCAACTGGGGAGGCTGCCATAATAGGTAAGGAATATGTTGAAAAAATTGCTTTAGAGGTTGACGAAGGTAAACATTTAACTAATGATGTTTGTATTTTGGAAAACATGATTGAAGTTAATGGTCCCTGTGAAATCAAACACACTAGTTTGCTGTTCAAAACTAGTGTTGATTTGTGATAAGGATATGCATGAAAATTTTGAACTAAGTTTGGATGTCTTGAATGCTAATGATACATTGCTAATAGATTTCCTTTATGTTGACATGCATATACTGGAGCGAAATGAAACAGTGTTTCATGAGCTGAGACCTTGTGAAGAGGAGATCATACAACATGAACACCCAACAACAACTGAAGGTCTTCTAAATTAGGTGGTGTCTTTTCATTACCCTCTGTGTTTTAATGATTTTCAGTTTGATTATGATGTTAGGGATAATAAAATGTGTTTGCGGGTAGATCATGACAAGGTTGAGAACCCACAACTGTTAATATTTCAAACTTTATACCCTCATAATGAATTTACTACACATAAACTTTACATTTCTAAGTATAAAGATAAATTTGCTAGATTCAAAACCATACCTAGCAAATTAAGATTTCTACACATAATGAAAATTTAGTCAAATGGATGTACAAGTTTTCACAGTTTTATGTTTGTAAAGCTTAGTTTTGGAGTTAGTTTTAAAATTAGGATTAGTTAGGTGTTAGTTTCTAGATTAGTTGGTTTTCTTTTGTTAGTTTTGGTTAGTTTTCTTTTGTTTCTGTTGTTTTTCTTTTTCTGTCCTCTTGTTTTTGTTTTTGTTTTTTTTTGGGTTTGTTTGTTTTCTTTTATTTTGGTCTTTGGTTGTTTGTTTGCTGCTTTTGGTTCTCATTTTTCTATTTTGGTTTTGCTGGTTTTTCATGTTTGACTGCTCTTTTCTTCTACTCCTCTCTCTCCTTGTTCTTTTCTTTTTTCTTTCTTTTGGGGGTTCCTCTCATTGACAATAGAAACTGAGTAGTTGTATGCAAGTTATGTCAAAAGGTGAATCTGTTGAGAGTTTGTTGTCTGTGTTTTCAAACACTTGATCAGTTAGTTACTTTGAAAACTTTGATTTACCTTCATCCATTTCGAACTGGGGAATGTTAGCATGGATTAGGATTTGGTACATTATGAAGTTTTTGGAGAGTTTTTGAAAGTCTATCATTTGGCACATCTTAAGAAATCCATCAGTTAGTTTACATCGGGTGGGGTAACTCTATTCCAAGTGAAAAATCTAAAGGGTTACATTTCTTTCACGATGTCCATTGTGGTTCTTAACCCGCTACTTAAGCTTCACTACTTGAGGATTGGGGGAAACCAAAAAATTATACTTCAAAATAATCAACATTTGAGGAAAGAGAAAAGAATTGAAATCTGAAATGAACTCAATCAGCGCGGGTGATTTGAGTATCTCTACCAGGGCTATAAACGCCTGGCTAGAAATAGAGCAATGCTTAGAGAGAACCAGAGGTATCTCTATTAGGGCTATAGACATTCATCTTGCAGCAGAGCTATGCCTAGGATATCATTGCATGTCAGAGATGTAACTTAAAACTACGTAGCTTGGGTAGAGTCTATTCCACTTTGATCTTGACAATGCTTATGTCCATGGGAATGAATTATTTGCACACACAAATAGACTTCAGTTTCCTCTCAGACCTCTATCATGTCCTAGTTTTGATTGTGTTTGCACTTGTCAGATTGCCTTGAATGAGTGTAAACTAGGGATTTTGAGTATTTGGAGGGTTGCATGTCTCAAAATGCTTAGAGCATTTTCCCAGCCAAGTCACCATTTGTTATGCCCTGTATACACGCCCCAAATTTTTGCTTGAAAAAGTTGGGGACCCCCTCTGTTTTCTTTCATTTCATTGGTTTGTTTCATTATGTTTTGCACTTTTGTCGTTATCGTTTCGTCTTTTCCCTCTTTGCTTGTTCTCATTGCGTCTCCGTTTTTTGATTGTCGTTCTGTTCTTGTCTTGGAGTTGTTCACAACCCTTAGACCTTGCTTGTTTTTCCTTTGTTAGGCTTGGGATTCATATTGGAACCTAAACTTGAACCTCTTCAGAAGGTTCCTGTTCTTGGTTTCAATTCGATTCTGATTTTTGCTTTTGTTGTGTCTGTCTTTCAAGTTCGGGTTTCAGACTAGAATCGACACTTTGCACTTTCACCAAGTTCTGATCCCATTCCTGGACAAGTTCTGATCTTGTTCTTGGACAAGTTCCGATCCTGTTCTTGGACAAGTTCCGATCCCGTCCCTGGCCAAGTTTCAATCCCATTCCTGGACAAGTTTCGATCCCGTCCTTGGCCAAGTTTCGATCTCGTTCCTGGACAAGTTATGATCTTGTTCTTGGACAAGTTTCGATCCTATTCCTGGACAAGTTCCGATCCCGTTCCTTTCCAAGTTCCTTATCCCAATCCCCGTCTTGTTGTCGCGTCGTTTTCTTTTTGTCTTCGTCTTTCGTTTGTTTGTTTTGGTCATTTTCGTTGCCTCATTGGTTTGTCTTTGTCCTCGTCTCCTCGTGTCATTTTTGCATCATCTGTCCTGTTTTTAGAATCTCAAAAATCCAAAAAAAAGTATAAAATATCAAGACACAAAAAAAAATCAGAAAATGAAGAAATAAAAAAAAAATTGGAAAATACAAAATACAATTTTTTTAAAAATAAGTTTAAAGCTAAATAAATAAATCTTTTAATTTAAAATATTAAAAAATTAATTAGATAAATAAAATCTTTTTACTTTAAAAGGATTTTAGTAAATAAAAATTAATTAATTAATCTTTTAAATTTAAAATAAAGAAAATCTTTTTGAAAGCATTTCAAAAGTTTTATTTTAAAATTCAAAAATCATAAAAAATGGTAAAAGTAAAAAAAAATAATAAAAAAAATGTCCGAACCCCCAGTGCAAGAAACATAAAGTGAAAGAAGTCTTTTAATTCTTTCAGAATGTGGGTTTGGGTAAAATACAACCAACAACATATAAAGTTCTATGTTCCGGTAAATTCTCGAAACCCGATCCTGCATAAGTGCTAAGCAAATAAATTTTTTAAAAGAGAGATGCCCGTCAGACTTCGAACTTCGAGGCGTGACGGGACCCATGATCCATCGATGGAAAAAATGTTTCGGGATGATTTATTACCCGATCCCACATCCCGATCCGCGAGGAAAAAGAGGTAAATGTTTTAAACAAATGAAGAGGGCCCGCAGGAGTCAAAACCCCGATCAATGGTTGATTACAGGAGAACGCCCAAAAATGCATTTGTTGAACAGGCTTAAGAAACTCCTCTTCAAGCAAACACAATTTTGAGTTGAAAAGCCAAATTCCATGACCATTGCCAAGATCTCCTTTTCCTATGACAAAATGCGATGAGGGCGGGATATGCACAAAATAGATCTGTTGAAGAGACTTTAGAAACTCAAATGCACTTGCCCTTGGTGAATATAGATGCAAAATGGGAAAGTTTGGACAATGTGCGTGAATGTTCGAAAAAATGCCTCAAACAAAGGTGCACACCATGGATTTGAAAAGGCTTTAGAAAATTTCAAAGTAATATAAATAGCAGATCTAAAGTTGAATTCCATAATTTTCAAGCCCGCATCTTCTCTTACGCATATGCAAAATGTGAATGCACAAACAAGGCATGTAAACCATTAGACACAATGCCTCAATAGGTGTCATCTCAGGGAAATCCACGTTTGCAGAAGTGTGCAAAATGTAAGGCATGAATAAGACAGATGAATTGTTTCACAGAATGCCTCAAAATGCCACCTCATCGAATGCCATCATGGCTGGACCTGTGCACAAAAGATTGGTTGTTGAGAAAGATTTCGAGCCAAGGTAATGGTATTTTCAAATAGAACTCCTATGACCTTTCTCAATATCCTCCCTATTTGCGCCATTTTGGATATGTAATATATTGTAGTTGCAACTGCTCTGCTAAACCCACACACAAAATGTGGAAGTACAAATGAAGGCACATGAACTATTTGACATTATGCCTCAATGAGGTATTATCTCATGAAATGATGATTGTAGGATTTCCACAAAATGGAAGGGCATCTATCAAAGCACAGTGAACTGTTTGACAGGATTCCTCAGAGGGATGTGGCATCACGGATTGATTAAGTTGTAGGACATGCATAAAGTGAGTTTGTGAAGCAGATTTGAAAGCTTTAGATCCAATACATCTATCCCAGTAAACAAAGTATAAAATGTGGAGGCATGGAAAAAAATACGTGAACTGTCAACAAAAATCCCTCAAGAAATGCGGCATCATGAAGTACAATATATGCAAGCCACACACAAGTGGATTCATTGAAAAGGCTTTAAAAATTGTCATACAAAATGTAGTTGGCAAATGTAATTTTCAGGTGATAAGCCAAAGTAGTAGAAGTGTGTGGCGAAGATTCAATGAACATGGGGGTTAGAATGATCCTGTTAAGGGTCGTCCTAGTGATCGTTACAAAGGTAGGGCGAGCCATGCAGATTCACAAGAAAGAGATAACATGGGACATGTGTTGGAGATCTAAGGATGAAAGAATAGAGATAGAGATCATGTGCCTTAAAATGAGGATCTTGAGAACGCCATGGCAATGAATGGACATCTATCAAAATGAAAAGGAATGGAGATTTTGTCATATGTTACAGTCCTAATTGCTTAAGAAAATGTAGATTAACCAATTCAATGACAATTAAGTAATTCATGGGGTTTTAATGAAATTGATGATTTACGTGAATTAAATTTAATTGTATCAATCAAATGCATGTTCATTATGAAAGTTTTTTAATTTGATGAATTAACTATGTTCTTTTGTGATATACAAGTATCTTTGAGATTGAGGGCCAAGTAGAAATGATATTTTAAATCCTCACGAAATATCATTTTAATGTTGTTTTATTTGTTCAAAAGGGGATTTAATTTGGTTTCAATTATGGAAATGCCAAGTTTATTCACATTCAATTGGAATACATTAAATGAAATTAATTAATTGTTGGAATTAATTGTTAAATTAATTAATTTAATTAATTAATTAATGTGTTTGGATTTGATTTATAGGTACTTTTGTGAAATAAAGATGATTTGCAAGACTGATGTACAAAAGAGGAAATTGCTGAAAGAACAAGTAGCTGGGACTAAATTGAAGACATGGCAGGTCCACTTGGAGTTGTTTCTAGGAAAAGATGCTGCTTACATCATGCAAGATGAAGTACTTAAAGTTAAACCTGGAGAATGCAACTTCAATTATGAAACTAATTAAAGTTAGCTAAAAGCAAACAAAAGATGAAAATGGGAACTTTAATTATGAACTAAAAGTTAGCTGAAATCAAACAGAAGCTGAAGATGGAAGTCGAAATTGACACAAAAGTAGAGCTGGAGTTAACTAAAGTTAAATTGGAGCTAAAATAAAAAGTTGCCTTTATGGTGATTACATGCACATGAAACCTACAACTTTTGATATATTCTTTTGGAGGAAATTATGGATTTTATTGGGCTATTAATTGTCAAATGGAGCTCATTTGAAGTGGTTAGAATTTTAAGAAAGTCAATTGGACATTTTGTTTTAAGAGTTGATTAGAATTTAGCAGTAGGGAAAATGATACATTTTTCTTGCATTCTTAGTGTAGTTGGGTGGATTTGAAGATATTGATTTCCGTACATTGGTGAATTTGCTAGAATTGTAAATGTTGTTTATTTGTCTCATCACAGTAGAAGCACCAGACTTAAACTTGCTTCATGTTTTACTCTGGAATGATATTTGTTTGATAATAATTTGATTTGAAGTTTTTAAAGGGATGAGTAAAGTTTATCTTTTCTTTTGTTCAAATTATGATTTGAGATCTGTTGTTAGTTTTTGCACTGTGAATGAATGAAGCTTTGTGTTTATTATAGGTTGATTTGTTTTGCAATTTTAGTTTAGGAATTCCTTGGAAAGTAACAGGTCTGGTTAACTGAATGAATCAACATTCTTTTCTCTCTTGCGTCCCTAATCTATCTTTTTCCTTTTTTTATACTCCTTGGTTAGAGTAGGTTTAGATAGGAGACCGGTCTTGTAGCAACCAAGAAGCTCAATAACCAATAGGCTCCTTGAACATTACAGTATCATTCACCGCTCAACAAAACAACAATGTTGTGACCCAACATCCATGACCTTGGAAGGTGATCGATTTAACGATCGTTTGTCTTGTTTAGGAGAGGTAAGGTGATTACATCTTGCTTGCATGTTGCTGTGTCAATTTGGCCATCAATAGGACCAAAAATTGCTTTTGTCATTATTAGCCTTTGGGGTTTCTTTGTGTACTTTAACTAGTCCCTTTGCCACAAGAGCCTTTTCAATAAAGACACCTTTTTCAATGATATCCTCAAAAGTTGTGCAATATTATATTTGGAGTCCAATCATTAATTTTGAGTTGAGGTTTCCACAAACATGGTGACTAGTTATTTATCAGGGATGTGGCAAGGACATTTGCTAGCCATACTTCACCATCATATGTAAAATGAGGTAAGTGATTCCCCTTCATCTTGTTTAGTTGTGCATAGTTTTGCAAGGGTTATGCCACTTTCTATGTTGAAGGAAAAGTAATTAATGAATCTATTAGCCAAGTCACCCCATGTACGAATTCCAAGAGGAAGGTGTGCAAACCATTCTAGAGCTTGTCTTGTAAGACTTTGTGGAAATAGTCTCATCAAATATGTAGGCTCTGTTGAGACTGTAAAAATCTGATGTTTTTACATATGTTTTCACTCATTAATTTCCAGATTTGGTCCTACCGTATGCATATTTCACCCATATTTTTCCATGTTGTCCCATTGAATCCATTGGGTAATGCATATTTTACATTCTGGTTCATATTGATGTGAGACTACCTTTGTCTCCCTGACCCATTGTGCATTTTTTCTAACATAAGTCATGTTGCCTATCGACAAGACTTATTATTTGTCAAAATGACCATAATTTTCTTGCAGGCACCATTCGGTAGGAGTTCTTCACGGTCTCGACGATTGAGGTTGGTTTACTTTTCGACAGGAGTCTGGTTGTCGATATGATGTTTCACCGAGTGCTTTATGTCTCGACGACAGGCTTGAGTGTGGCTATATTGACATGAGTTGCAGCATCAGTATGATGTCCTAGCGAATTCTTGGGGTCTCAGTGACATGCATTATGGATTCACTTCGACCAAGTGGGTTGCTTTCGACGTTAGGTCTTGGCGAGGCTCCCTTGTCTTGGCGACCAACATGTGGGAGATGCATATCGGGGGGGTCATAGCTATGGTTGTAAGGTATTAGCGAGTGACCTTCGGTCTTGCCGACCTTACACATGGATTTTCTTCGAAAGACTTTCGGTGTGAGACATGGCTTTCGGTGGGATGTCATGGTGATCTCCGTATGTCATACCGACTTTGCACGGGTGTTCACTTCGGCCAAAGTCATAATTTTTGGGATATGGTCATAGTGAAAAGGTTGGGTCTTGCCGACAATGTTCAAATGGCTTTCTTTCGGCGTAAGGTTGGCTCTCTCTCAGTGATCATATGTGCTTGGGGCTTTTGGCATAACAATATACTCTACGTGATGTCTCGCCGAGGGTTGGATGTTATAGCGACATACATGGGACAAAGGGTTTCTGTCGGTGTGAGAACATTATTATCTTGGCGATCTATTGTGGCTCGAGGCTTTCGGTAGAGCATGTGATTTCTCTATAGGGTCTCACCGATGTCGTGTGGTCATAGCGAAACATAAGGGAACAAAAGGAATACTCTTTGAATTCAGTGTAATAAGCAAGGTGTTATGGCGACATACGGATGGTTGAAGACTTTTGGTATGAATCGAAGTATTCTGCGGGAGGTCTTCCCGATATCATAGGCTACGACGATAGTGAATAAAACAAAAGGTGCATTTCGGTATGATATTCTCTTGTGTTTCAGTGGCTGAAACAAATGTAATACAAATGTGCTCTCAATATGACAAAGGTTTTTCGTTATGTCATCTCCCCGACTTCGATGGGTCACGGTGAATGCGAGCACAGTGAACACAGACTAATAGCGATAAATGAGTGAATTGCCTTCGGCATAGCTACCGTCTTGTCTCACCTACTGTTCACTAATGAATAATAGATTTTCAATCACTATGGCTGACATGAATCTGTTTGGATGACCGTTGTGGGATGACACAATTTGAGCTCGATTTTGATTGTTGGCTGACATGTGATTTCAATATGATATTTTCTTCAAATGCTGGTATATAAATAGACATACTGTAATTGTAAAGGGGACCCCATTATCAGTTATTTGATACAATAGGAAAATTGTATTGATACAAAACAGTAAATTTATCAAATCAGAGGCTATGATGCATGTTCTAAAATGGAGGTATTTATGAATGTCAATTGATGTTGCTGCACATGTCTGGTATCAGTTATCTGTTGAATTTAATAAGAGAATTGCTAAGTTGTCTCCAAGTTGGATTCTTTCTGATTGTTTAAATTGATATGACAAGTTTGTATTCAATTTATCAGTGCACATTTACTGTACTTGTGTGATTGATTAATTAGTTCTTTCAAGTAAAGACTAAATCCTTTTAGTTTATCATAGTAATCAGAAAGATTCAATTGGATTATTCAAGTAGAGCTTAGTAATCACATTCTTGCATGTTTATACAAGTTGTAAACAAATGTATGCCAGATAATTTGTGTCTTCTCCAGAGAGTGTTGCTCATTTTGATCTCATTTCACTCCACATACCCAACAAGGCACTAATCTCTGCACTTCACCATTTGAACTTATTCAATTTTCTTTACATCTGTTAATCAAGCATTTATTTTAGGATTTAGATCAGAATATTGTTACTGTTTTCAAGTTGGATTTCATTTGTTCACCTCTCATTGCCATTGTGAACAAATTGTTTTAAGAAGATGATCACAAGTTAAGTCTACACCATTCAGAAAGGTACACCCGCCTAGGTTTGCAGCACCTAAAGAGTAGAAGGTTGAGTTCTCTTGACCTTGTCTGTTACCCTAAAATGTATCAAGAGATTGGCAGTCTCTTGAGGCATTCAACATGCATTTTTGAGAGCTAAAAAATTGGCGAATCTGCTGGGGAATACATTCAGAATCAAGGCCTTAATCATAGAGTCAGGAACTATATACAAACTCTGTTGGGAATAAGAAACATCAAGTATTTTCTCATTTTTGATAAAAGTGAGTGGTGAATGACAAAAAATTTACAGCTGTTCATCATGAATGGAAGAATATCTCAGTACAGGGGAGGTCATACTGGAGCCCCTGCTAGCAACAGTAAGTGGACACATAAAGATGACAGAGCTGATAAAGGAAAGAGGATCAATAAGGACATGTGCATAACAGACAAAGGCAAGGCACCAAGAGCACACGGTGAAACATATAATTGCTATGATACATGGAGAGATGATTCAAGTGCATAACTTTGTACCCCTGAAGATCAAAGAAATCCTTTCTCTTCTCTCGATCCTCAAAAGCAGGCTGAGTTTGAAGCTAGAAAGCAGGCTGAGTTTGAAGCTAGACTTGAGCCTGAACGAATTAGAATTGAACGTGAATATGATCAGAAGATGGAAAATGATCAAAACTAGATTAATGAAAATGTGATTTCTCAAACTGATTATGAGTCTTTGACTTATGAGGAAGTCAAAGCACGGTTTGAATCTCAGAAGAAGGAAAGAGAAGAATAGAAAAAGGCCCAGATGATACAAGCAATGAAAGAATTTGAATTGCAGAAAAATCAAAACATTGCTCAGACAGCTGATCGCCCCCCAAAGTATGTGCCACCTCATAAGTAGGGCAGTCATAGTGCAGGGCCTTCTAGTCCACCTGTATCTCCTCACCATCAAATGAGAAATCATCACAAGCAGCCAAATCAACCGCCTCATATTCCCACATAGCATACAAATGTGCATCCACCTCCTGGTCAACATCACATCCCTCAACATAATGCACAATACAATAATCCTATGCATCAGTATCAATATCCACCTATCCCTCCCCCTCACCAATACGCAATAATGATCAGGTAGTTTGATTTGGCAGGGTTCCATCTATGCCCTTACCCTATGGATAACAGCTAGAGAGGTTTAGTTTCCAAGTTTACAGGGAGCAATGCAGTCACTGCTGAAAACATTTAAGGAGTTTCAATGTGTTCATTCAAGACATAGGTATGCCACATGAAGATTTGCACATGAGGCTGTTTATGATGTCACTTATTGAAGATGCTAGGGATTGGTTTAACAGCTTTCCAACGTATTCAATTAATTCTCTTCAAGTATTCCAAGATCGATTCCTAGAGCAATATGGGAATCTAAATGCACCAGATGCAGTTCTTCATGAATTGATGCGAATTCAAAAAAATTAAAATGACTCAATTTATGATTTCAACCAAAAATTCAACAAATTATAGACTAAGGTACCTCCTGGATCAAGGTTGCCAGATTCTATAGCTTTAAGTGTTTATTTAAATGCATTTGATCTCAAAATAGGGTACAAACTGAGAAATAGATTTCCAAGAGATCTGGTTGAAGCACAAAAGATTGCATTGACAATTGAAAATAACAAGAAGGCTGCTGGTATAATTAGTAAAAGAGACAACCTGAGGCCTTCTCAGCAAAATAATAATTATCAGTACAAATAGGAGAATACATACATAAATGAGAGGCCAAGGTTACATGACATGCCTTATAATACAGATTGGAAGGATGGAAAGCCTATAACAGCAAGGCCAAGAAACAAAGAGACTCCTGATCCATTGAGCAAGAAGGGAACTTATATGGTGAGCAATAATTACTTCTGTGAAGTTTGTAATCAGCCACATTCCCTAGATTATTGTGTTGTAGCCCAAAGAATGCAACATGAAGGAATGTTGACGAAAAACAATGGAGAAGATCACACAGTGTATTTGACTTCAAATAATTTTCACCATGTGGAGGAGAGGTACTCATCTTTAGAGGGTGATGGCTACAAATATGATGTTTCAAATCAGAAGTACAACATCCATATGGTTGAACAATAGATCTTCTATGACTCTGAAGAAAATTGTGAAGAGGATTATACTGAGCCACATTTGGTTGAAGCACCTACTCAATGCAATGTGAGGAGACTTACTGAAGATGAAATAGAGAGAATAAATTTTGCTGCAGTTGAGGAAGCAAGAAGTAAATACTGGATGATAAATAGAAAAGTGAATGAGACAGATGGTGTTCCTAGGGGAATTTTTATGAAAGATCAGAAGGCAATGCAGGGAACTGTGAAGATGTCAGAAAAGAGACTACTTGATAAAGATGAACATAATCTTTCACATAAGGTGACACAAGCGCCTAGCCAACCTAATAAAAAAGAAAAGGAAGAAAACAAAGGAGATGCGCCAGAACTGAAAAAGAGTGTTAAGATGGAGGGCTCTTCTTTTGACTTCACTCAGGTGTTATCCCAAGTAAAAATGTCTATCCCACTACTTGAGATGATGAAGATTAAAGAGTATAGGGATACTGCTATTCAATTGATAATGAGTGGAAATGAAAAATGTATAAATTCTAAAAGTAGCTATTAAAGCAATCAGTAGGCAAGAGAAAATAAATAATTCTGAAGTCTACTTGAGTGATATATTATCAACTCCCCCTCAAGTTGATCCCTTTTTCACCACATTGCTTATAAATAACAAACTGCTGAGAAATTGCATGATAGACTCTGGTGCTGCTATAAAAATTATGCCAGTAGGAGTTATGAAACAACTTGGCATGTGGGTTTATATTACTGGAGGCAAGTGTTATGCAATGGATAAAATGCCTGTTTCTGTGGTTGGTATTATGAAAGATGTTGAAGTCAAATTGGCTACTTATCCACAGGTGGCTTATAATATAGACATAATAGTCATTGATACTCCTCCTCAGTTTGGGATGCTTTTGTAAAAGGCAATGGACAATAGCTGTTGGTGGAAATGTTCAATTTGATCTGTCCTATGCTACAATTCCAGTGAATGGTCAAGAGGTCAAGTTGTATAGGGAGCCAAGAATGAATCAACTTGTTGACTGTGTGCCACAAAATAAGATCAATTATTTTTGTGATGTTGATCTTGGGAATTTTAAAATTGAACCAGCTCAGCCAGAATTAACCAATAGTGATCCAATTGAAAAACATGCTGCACAAAATTGCAATGGTGTCTGGAAAATGTATTTTGATGGAGCCTGCAGCCAAGAAGGTAAGGGAGCTGGGATTGTATTTGTTTCACCTGAAGGTGTTACTTTTAAATATTCATTTCTGTTAGCATTCAAATGTACAAACAATGTGGCAGAGTATGAAGCTTTATTGATAGGCTTGAACATAGCTGTGAAACATAAAATCAAGTTGCTGGCTATTTTGGACAATTCTAGGTTGGTTGTTTCACAAATCAAATCAAAATATGCAGCAAAGCACAAAAGATTAAAACAATATAGGAATGTTGTATGGGATACAATTGAATTGTTTGATGCGTTTTCAATTAGTGGATTGACAGATCAAAGAACATAATGGCTGATTTCTTAGCAAATGTGGCACTCAAAAGAGATGATATTACATTGGCTGGGGTGTCACAAATTGAATTTAAGACAAGGCTTGTTGTTCCTAACAACATTTATAGTTGGAAAGTCTTTAATGATGATACTGACCTTTTGAAATTCCTTAATTGTCTAGATCAATATGAAGCCCAGGAAATTGATTTCAATGCTTTTGTTGAAGAAGTTGATGGGAAGCAGTGTGTGGAAAAGAAATATTGCAGCTGAAAACAAATAAGCTTCCTAAAGGCTTAGTGGCACTAGAAAGGGTGTATGACGGAAATGATCGGTCCCTTATGAAGCAAATACTAGTCATAAAGGAAGATATTGAAGAAATTAATCTAGGGACTGAAGTAACACTAAGAAAGGTGTACATAGGCAAGAAAATAAGCCCTACAATTAGAAGAATGCTGATAGAATTGTTGAGAAAGTACAAGCATGTCTTTGCATGGTCTTATGAGGATCTAAAAACATACAGGGAAGATTTATTTCAGCATGAAATACCATTGAAGCCAGATGCCAAACCTTTTAGACATAAGCAAAGGCCTATAAATCCAACACTGGAGCCTAAGATGCAGGAAGAATTGACAAAGCTCAGAGATGGAGGAATTATCAAACCAATCAGGCACTCAACATGGGTTTCGAATTTGGTTCCTGTGAGAAAGAAGAATGGTGATATCAGATTGTTTGTGGACTTCAGAAATCTGAACATGGCATCTCTCAAAGATAATTATCCTCTACCCAACATGGAGGCAATATTGCATAAGGTGACAGGGTGTGAGTTGCTGTCCATGATGGATCGGTTTTCAAGATACAACCAGGTTAAAGTCAAGGAATCTGAGCAATAAAAAAAACATTCACAACTCCTTGGGGAACATATGTATACATAAGAATGCCATTTGGTCTCACTAATGTTGGAGCGACTTTCCAAAGAGCCATGGATGTAGCATTTGCAAACTTGATCAATGTTATCATGGTAGTATACCAGGATGATTTCACTGCTTATTCGAAGAAGTCTAAAGATCATGTGCAACATCTTGAAAAGGTATTTATCAAAGCTCTTGAATATGGTATTAGTTTAAATCCAAAGTGTCATTTCGCAGTCACAGAGAGTAAGCTCTTAGGACATATTGTTTCAAAAGAGGGAATTAAGATAGATCCTGAGAGGGTTGAAGCTATTGATAAAATTCCTGTTCCCAAAACTGTCAAGGCTATACAGTCATTCTTTGGAGAAATTAATTTTGTTAGAAGATTTGTCTCTAATTTTGCTGAGATCATTAAGCCCATATCGAAGATGTTGAAGAAAGGACAAAAAATGGATTGGACTGTAGAAGCTTTAGATGCTTTTATATCTATCAAAAGGGCTATCAAGGAGGATCCTGTACTTATGTCTCTAGATTTTGCAAAGCCTTTTCAAAATTTTTCATTTGCTTCAATGCATACTATTGTTGTTGTTATGTTACAAAAGAATAATGATGGTCATGAACAACCTATGTCTTTCTTAGTAAATCATTACAGGGGTCTGAGTTGAAGTATGACATAATGGAAAAATAGGCTTTTGCATTGGTAAAGGCCACAAAAGCATTCAGACCATATCTTGTTGGAGCGAAGGTGATTGCTTATGTCCCTCATGCTGCTGTTAAAGATATTTTGACACAGTCTGAAGTTACAGGGAAAAGATACAGATGGATCAACAAGATTCAAGAGTTTGACATGGAGATATAGATCACTAAGCTAGTAAGAGGTCAAGGCTTGGCTAGGCTAATGGCATAATCAAATATTGAAGCAAGTCAAGTCTATAATGTAGAAGGGATTGCAATTGCAAGCATTGAGCACACTCCTTGGTATACTGATATCATGCATTATTTTAAATACATGAAGTATCTAGAAGGATTGAGTGACAACCAGAGGAGAAATTTGAAGTTGCAGGCATCCAAATATGTTTTTATGGATGGCGATATCTTTTGGAAGAACATGAATGGCATATTGTTATTATGTTTGGATGAGTCATAGGCTAAGCATGTTCTAAAATAAATGCATGAAGGAGTTTGTGGAGGACATTATTCAACAAAGACAACTGCACACAAAATTCTCAGGGCAGGTTATTATTGGCCAAAGGTTTTTAATGATTCTTTTACACATGTGAGAAGATGTGAGGCTTGCCAAAAGTTTTTTTGAAAATTGAAGTACCAGGGTGCTTTGCCACTTCTACCCTTGCAGGCTGATGCCCCTTTCCATCAATGGGGAATTAATTTCATTGGAGAGATACAGGAAAAGTCAAGTGGAGGACACAAGTGGATACTCGTTGCCACTGATTATTTTACCAAGTGGGTAGAGGCAATCCCAAATAAGTAAGCTACAAGTAAGGTAGTTAATAATTTCCTGATGGTCAACATTATCACCAGATTTGGTACACCAATGAGGTTGATCACAGACAATGGGATGTGTTTCAGATCAGATGAATTCAAAGGCTTCTGTGATAAGTATGGCATTACTATTTCTTATGCAGCTCCTTACCATCCACAAGCTAATGGACAAGCAGAGTCTAGCAATAAAAGTCTTTTGAAGATTATAAGGAGAATGCTAGGGCAGAACAAGAGGGCTTGGGATTCAAAATTAAAACTGGCTGTGTGGGCTGATAGGATCACTGTGAAAAAGGAAATTGGAAAATCCCCATTCGAATTGGTGTATGGAGCACAAGCTAGGATGCCTCTACAAAATTTGTTACTAGTCTACAGGTTTTTCTTACAGGAAGATTTGGAAGTTCCTGAGTCTATGGAGGACAAAATGGAACAACTTGCTAAACTTGATGAAGTAAGGAGAGAGGCCCACAGTCAAAACATGAAGTTATAGACATAGATGAAGTATCTTTTTGACAAGAAGGAAAATGATAGAAAATTTGAAGAGAATGACTTGGTGTTGATGTGGAATGCAAGGTGCTAGGAGAAAGGCAAGCATAGTAAATTTGAAGCTCTTTGGCTGGGACCTTTTGTTGTTGTTGGAAAGAAGGGTGAAGACTCATACTTTTTATAGAATATGGATGGTGAAGATCAGGAATTGCCTGTTCATGGGCAATTCTTGAAGCAATTTTTCTCTTGAGCAACATAGAGGATTAAGGGTTGCCAATGCATGGACAACTCTTGCTTATCCTCTTTAAATTTTTTTTCCATACACAGTAGTTTAGGATTTTTCCCATCTCCATTTCACTCTCATTTTCCATTCACCTCCATCTTGAATTCATTTTACATTCATTCCTTCATGCTTCATTTCCATTTCCATTCTGCTCACTGGCTCGTCATTTTGTGTCTGGTCTGCTCACCCAAAGATTCTAGATCCTTGATCTCACTATCATTCATCCCCAGATGGAGCCACTATTGGGAATATAAAAATTTGATGTTTTTACATATTTTTTCACTCATTAATTTCTAGATTTGGTCCTAGTGTATGCATATTTCACCCATATTTTTCCATGTTGTCCCATTGAATTCGTTGGGTCATGCATATTTTACATTCTGGTTCATATCGGCGTGAGACTACCTTTGTCTCCCTGACCCATTGTGCGTTTTTGCTAACATAAGTCTGTGTTGCCTATCGACAAGAATTATTATTTTTCATAGCAACCATAATTTCCTTGCAGGCACCATTTAGTAGGAGTTCTTCATGGTCTTGGTGACTGAGGTTGGTTCACTTTTCGGTAGGAGTCTGGTCATCGATATGATGTTTCATCGAGTGCTTTATGTCTCGGCGACAGGCTTGAGTGTGGCTATATCGGCATGAGTTGCATCGTCAGTATGATGTCCTAGCGAATTCTTGGGGTCTTGGTGACATGCATTATGGATTCACTTCAGCCAAGTGGGTTGCTTTCAGCGTTAGGTCTTAGCGAGGCTCCCTTGTCTTGGCAATCGACATGTGGGAGATGCATATCGGGGAGAGTCATAGCTATGGTTGTAAGGTCTTGGCGAGTGACCTTCGGTCTCGCCGACCTTACACATGGATTTTCTTTGAAATACTTTCGGTGTGAGACATGGATTTCGGCGGGATGTCATGGCGATCTCCGTATGTCTTACCGACTTTGCACGGGTGTTCACTTCGGCCAGAGTCATAATTTTCGGGATATGGTCATAGCGAAAATGTCGGGTCTTGCCGACAATGTTCAAATGGTTTTCTTTTGGCGTAAGGTTGGTTCTCTCTCAGTGATCATATGTGCTCGGGGCTTTTGGCGTAACAATATACTCTACGTGATGTCTCGCCGAGGGTTGGATGTTATAGCGACATACATGGGACAAAGGATTTCTGTCGGTGTGAGAACATTATTATCTTGGCGATCTATTGTGGCTCGAGGCTTTCGGTAGAGCGTGTGATTTCTCTATAGGGTCTCACCAATGTGGTGTGGTCATAGCGAAACATAAAGGAACAAAAGGAATACTCTTTGACTTCGGTGTAATAAGCAAGGTGTTATGGTGACATACAGATGGTTGAATACTTTTGGTATGACTAGAAGTATTATGCGGGAGGTCTTCCTAATATCACAGGCTACGAAGACAGTGAATAAAACAAAAGGTGCATTTCGGTATGATATTCTCTTGTGTTTCAGCGACTGAAACAAATGTAATACAAATGTGCTCTTAGTATGACAAAGGGTTTTCGTTATGTCATCTCCTCGACTTTGATGGGTCACGGTGAATGCGAGCACAGTGAACATAGACTAATAGCGATAAACGAGTGAATTGCCTTCGACATAGCTACCGTCTTGTCTCGCCTACTGTTCACTGATGAATAATAGATTTTCAATCACTATGGCCAACATGAATCTGTTTGGATGACCGTTGCGGGATGACACAATTTGAGCTCGATTTTGATTGTTGGCCGACATGTGATTTCAATATGATATTTTCTTCAAATGCTGGTATATAAATAGACATACTGTAATTGTAAAGGGGACCCCATTATCAGTTATTTGATACAATAGGAAAATTGTATGGATATAGAACAGTAAATTTATCAAATCAGAGGCTATGATGCATGTTCTAAAATGGAGGTATTTATGAACGTCAATTGATGTTGCTGCACATGTCTGGTATCAGTTATCTATTGAATTTAATAAGAGAATTGCTAAGTCGTCTCCAAGTTGGATTCTTTCTGATTGTTCAAATTGATATGACAAGTTTGTATTCAATTTATCAGTGCACATTTGCTGTACTTGTGTGATCGATTGATTGGTTCTTTCAAGTAAAGACTAAATTCTTTTAGTTAATCATAGTAATCATAAAGATTCAATTGGATTATTCAAGTAGAGCTTAGTAATCACATTCTTGCATGTTTATACAAGTTGTAAACAAATGTATGCCAAATAATTTATGTCTTCTCCAGAGAGTGTTGCTCATTTTGATCTCATTTGACTCTGCATACCCAACAAGGCACTAATCTCTGCACTTCACCATTTGAACTTATTCAGTTTTCTTTACATCTATTAATCAAGCATTTATTTTAGGATTCAGATCAGAATATTGTTACTATTTTCAAGTTGGATTTCATTTGTTCACCTCCCATTGCCATTGTGAAAAAATTGTTTTAAGAAGATGATCACAAGTTAAGTCTGCACCATTCAAAAAGGTACACCTGCCCAGGTTTGCAGCACCTAAACAGTAGAAGGTTGAGTTCTCTTGACCTTGTCTGTTACCCTAAAACATATCAAGAGATTGGCAGCCTCTTGAGGCATTCAACATGCATTTTTGAGAGCTAACAGGCTCGAAAGTGATTTCCATACATGCCATATTAAATTCTCATATATGTTCCACTAGATCTCCTTTCCCTTTATACTTTAGTAAACTTGGTGTTGTGAAGTGAGGGGGAAAGGGTGGCATGTATAGGCTTCTGTCGAATGGAAAGGGGCACAATTCCTCCATGGAATAAGTTTTCTTGTTGGTCCCTAATTTTATGTTTGTCATTTTTTGTTGTATGGCTTGTATTTGTTGCATCAAGGTGTATGTAAGAGATGGTGTTGTGTTGGTTTGATTTTGCATCATGGCGTTGGTGTTGAGGTCAAATTTTGGATTTGGATTTGGATTGACATTTTGTGGCATGGGACCTTGGTTACCTTGTTGATATTGATGTGTAGATTTTTCATTTGTGTTGGTTTGATTTGGAATGAAATTAGTATTTTGATTTGTCCCAAAAATCATGTTTGTGTTTGGTATGGTATTTTTAAATTGTGGTGTTAGAGATTGATTGGAATTTTGTGAGTGAAATGTTGGACCTTGGATTATGTTTTGAAATGATGGTGTAGGACTTTGAATTGAATTTTGGAATAATGGTGTAGAACCTTGATTGGTGTTTGAAAAACATAGGTCCTTGATTTGTCTTTTGGTTTCCACTTTTCGTGGGACAATATGAATCCTCCTTGATTTTTTTGGTTGATTTTGATTTGATGGGGTAGTGTTTTGAAATTGAAATGTGGGACCTTGATTTGTGTTTTGAAATTTAGGCATGGTACCTTGGGATGTAGGACCTTGGATCGTGTTTTGAAATAGAGGATTTGTGTATTTCATACCCATGGAGCTTGATGAAGCCAAAGATCTATCAAATGTAAAATTTTATCCTTGTGTCGTTGCATGGGTTTCCTTGTTTCCAAATGTTGAGGTATTGGGAATGTGTGTAGTTGTTGCCATGTGAGTTGTTGTCCCAAGTGGTAATGTAGTAGAAATTTTTTGTGAGGATGGCACCCCTAGTGTGAATGTGTTTTTATTGAATCCTTGGTTAGGTATAACTCCCTTTACAATTGTAGAAACATTAAAGTTGGAGGGAATTTTGACACCTTTTTTGGCTAGTGCATAAAAGTATCTATTAGGATCAACATTAACAAGCTCATCAACAATGCACAAAATCCTTGGATCTTGGTAAGCTCTTTCAACCTCTTCAGGAGTCAATTTTTTGTTAAATTCATCTAAGCATAGATTATCAAATATGTTGGTTGACTCTCTTTGTGGTGTTTCCCTTTGTTGTGTGGATTGATTTGAATTTGATCCAAGGTTGGTGCCATGATTTGGACTAGAAAAGGGGTCACTTAAAGAATCCATGTCCTTTCTTTTAGTTCATGATCTTGTTTCAAACATGTAAGACTTGCAAGTTGGAAGAGATGATAATGGTGGGGAAGTAATGCAAGATTATATGAAACTAAGATTTTGTGATTTTTTGGATATAAGGATGCAAGATGACCATGCAAGGACAATGATGACCTTAAGACCAAAGGGTGAAGCTAAATGAGGCTAAATGAGACCAATGGATGTCAAATGATACCAAAGGGAAACTAATCAATGATCAAAGATAAAGGTATGAGACCAAGGAATACTAATCAATGATCAATGGTAATGATGCAACTAATTCCAAGATGAGATTAAGCTATGTTTTTTTTGTGATTTTTTTTAGGGACATATAAGGATGCAAAATGAAAATGCAATCTAAGTCCAAAACTAAGGATTGGGAGGATGATAATGATGTTATGATCAAAGGATATGGTGTGAAGCTAAATGATACTAGCAAAATGACACTAAGGATATGGACTTTAAGATTTAAGAAAAAGGATGATAACCAAGATTTTGTAGATCTAAGATAAAAAACCCAATTATAATTGACATTTGATGACCAAGTTTGAGAAAATGATAGATTTACAAGATGATTCTAAACTAAGACATAAGTTTGAGACCCAAATTTTGACCAAAATGATGATGAAAAAGATAAATAGATAAAAAGATATTTAAGGTCAATGAAAAAATTGAATAAGTAACCATGGACTGTCCAAAATCTTGATAAAATTCCTATGTCTAAAATATAGAAGGTATGTGTAGCCTAAATCAACCTAAAATATGCAAGGCCATGATGAATGATGTAACCGAAATGCAAGGAGAACCTAAATGAAAATGGGGAATATGAACTGATCAAATATTGCAAGTCTATTTTTTAGATAATAAGATCTCTATCAAAATGATAAAGATTGAGATTGGACTAGTATTCTATGGATTTTTGGTTATCAGTCAGTTGCAACTCATAGTTTTGTAAATGCAATTGACAGATGTGGTTCACTGCCAAGCAAATTGGATGCAATAGAAAAAAATGCAGGTTTCTGTTTGATGGATGTGACTCAGGATATCAGTTGCGGTTCTCTAGTGAACAAATTGTGGGTCTGTGTTTAACAGAGAGTTGAATTCAAGTTTTTTGATTGATTTTGGTGTGATTTTATGAAATTGATTTTTGGAAAACACATCAAACAGTCTAAAGACACTTGTATGGTCTAATATGAGTGTGAAAATGTATAATTGCAATGTGTATGAAAGCACTTGTAGACAATGCACAAGCTAGGTTGGAAAGAGATACTACTTGCTGAGTCCCTACTTGGATTGCTCCAAACAGTTAAACAAAGAAAACAACTAGAGATCTTGGTGACACTGGCTCCCCATTACACAACAAGGGCACACCAAAATCTCTTACCCCCGAAGATCCAAAAATCTTATGAGCCAAGGGATTTCTTCTCTATAATGAATAGTGAATGTAGGGTGGCTTCAGAGGTCTAACCTCCTACACAAGAAAATAAAAGGGTTTTTGGCCTCTACAACGAGTGGTTCTTAATCCATTTTTGGGGTAATACTAGTGCCTATACATGCAGAGGTTCACTCAATTAAGAGGCCTCCTAGTTCCTTCCTTAGAAAGGATTTTGATGCATCTCAAGGATATTGAGGGAGACATCCGTTGGTATAGGAAATCCGCACTAGGTGATTGAAGGCTTTCCCAAAAACCACAATTATTTATATAGCAGACCAAAACAATGTACCACTTGGGTCGTTCCCTCTCACAAGTTGGGAGGCAGACCCTCTAAGGGTAACAAAAGTGAGACAAGTAAGTTGTTTTTGATCTCCAAGATCACACAAATTATAAGGAGAGAGCATACACAACACCTTTTTCTCACACTCGCATGGTGTGAAAATTTTAAAAAGAAAATCCCAAAACCAAATGTGTGGGTGGTTATACAAATGCCAAAAGATGATTTTGATTCTCAAGATTGCCAAATGGTGTGAGAGAAGAGCATACACATCTAGAGACAAAATGAAAACCACAAGACAAAATAGACACAAGTTAATTTTAAGCCAACTTATGATGTCAAATGAGCACTTGAGTTCTTTTTAGACCAATGAAATGTGATGCAAGTCAATTTTAAATCCCATGAGAAAAAATATGCATGTTGTTCATTTTAGCCTTCATTAGTGACAATGCATGTTTATTTTAAAACCCTCATGAGTGTGAAAAGTAGTTTGTAGTTGTTTGCAAATAAAAAAATATGACAACTTTACAGAAAAACAAGATAAGCTCAATTGTTTCTAAAGAAATAGTTTGAAAATCCTCAAGACTAATGCCACATGCTAAAAACAAGAGATTAACAAACCAAAAATCCTATACTAAAGAAACCCAAATAGAAAAACTTAAAAAATACTCAAAATTGAAAAGGTAAACCTTAATAGGTAGTTGCGTTGTTCGGGCTGACAGTTGCGGCTCACCAATGTGGCTTAAGAAGTGATGATTATGGTTTTTCACTTGCATTGTTGTTCTTCATAGTTGCGTCATTTTTTGAATTTTGTCAGCCCACCTTTAGTTGTGTTGCTATTTTTCACAATGTGGCCCGCAAACCTATAACACAACAAAAACAAAAAACAAAACACTGGTTTTTCTGCAAATTTTGTATGCTTCATGTCGGGTTCACTAATGTAAGATCAGGGGTTAGTTTCAAATCTGAAATAGCATAGATAAATAGCAACCACTCTATTTAAATCTAAGCGAAGAACCCAAATCTAAACAAGAACTTGAATAAAGAAGCAAAGGAGATCAAACAACAATCAAAGTTATACCAAACTCCACACTCAAACTTGATTTACCTTTCTTGTATCTCCTCAAAACAACCTTTTACGAGTAGCTCTCAGATTTTGTTGTATGCAAATGCCTGCAAATGATAAGCATGAATGTTGGAGATATGTGGTTGTCAAGAAAAACTGATGGAGATATCCCTCTTTTATAGAAATCCATTCGAACGAACAAACAAGATTGATCTTCTAGAAAGATTCCAAGATAGACGGTGGAGGATTCATGCACCACAAAGCAGTGGGCTAGGGACGACTACAAATAAACGATCAAGATTCTTTAGAGACCAGAAGCAATCAATGGTTGAGATTTGAAATGAGAGAGTGGAGGGAAAATGGAGGAATTAAATAATAAAATCATTTAATTAATGAGAAAAGCATCTTTGACCAAGTGGGAATAAATAATTATTTATTTGTAGATGAAAAGGAAAGTGGGCATTTAATTAAATTGGTTATGTACAACCAATTAATTAAATAAGAGGAAATAGAAATGGGATAATTATTTTAGATTAATTATTTAATGGTGGAAGAATAACAAGGAATAGTTAAATAATTTTACCAATTATTTAACTATAGAAGAATAAATAAGGCCAATGAATAGATAAATAATTATAAAATAATTATTTAACTATAGATGAATATTGTACAATGAGTAATTAAATAAATTAAAATTTATTTAATTATAGAGAGAATAAAAGTGTTTGCGACACAATTAAAAGGACAATTTGTTTAATTGATCTAAGATGAATAAATGTTAGGAAATGAATTAATTAAATAATTAAAATTATTTAATTAATAAAATAATATGATCAAGGGTAATAATTAAATAATTAAAATTATTTAATTATGTGGAGATGAAGACCAAGATAATGAAAAAATGATGCTCACAAACCAAGACATTTTTCAGTGTCTATAGTTCTATTTTGCTTTTTATTCTTGTTTTCTTCCACGGAAAAAAGTCACATAACGTCCATTATTTAAAATATGGTCTAACAACCCTCTTTGTATTTCACGAGGTAAAATATACCTACAATATGTAATGCTCATAGGGCCCTAAATAAAAAAAACTTTAGACCCCATGATCATTACAGATTGCAGGTACATTTTACCTTATGGAATACAACAAGGGCCATAAGATTATATTTTATATCAATGGTGGCAACTAAACATTATAGATTCTAACCCTTAAACCCATCGACCATTTCCACCCTCGAGCCCCCACTTTTCCATGAGAATTATTTTTTTAAATGGAAGGATTCACCATCATAATTAATACATTTTCTTATTATTTTCTAAGATTCGCCAAAATTTTCTACAAAATTTTAGTGATGTAAACATTTTTTTCAAAAAAAAGGAAAGATTCACCAATATAAATTAATATTTTTTTCAAAAGATTCACTAGGATTTTATATCTTTTCTTGAGAGGGGTTTCTTAAAGTTATCAATAATGTGTATGATCTCAAGAAATATTCTAGGACGTGGTATCAAAATTTTAATATTTTAATGTTTAGATTGGGACTTATGAGTTCCAAATTATATCATTGTGCATCTATTATAAGATGGATAGTGATTGTTTTGATATTTTATTATATGTTGATGGTTGTTTTATTTTGGTAATGGAAGGGTATGTTTTGTAAATTGAGATCTCCAAATTTAATAGAGTTTGAGATGAAGGACTTAGGGGGGTTGAGTTTTATCTTGGGGATGGAAATCAAAAGAGATAGAGTTGATATAAATATTGAGGTACGTCAAAGTAAGCATGTGAACTCAGTGTTGGAGAGATTCATCTTGTTAACTTATAGACCTTTTGTGTGATCCTATTTTGGTGTGAACATGGTATATTACCTAACTAATTTTTATTAGGTCCTATTCACACTTGCATACATAAAATTACTTAGGTCATTTACTTGTATTTCATATCATATGATTAAGACACTTATCATGACCCAATTATGTCATAGAATTTTGAATTTATGGTTTCTTCCTTGTCTTTATAAAAATCATTTCATCATCATATATTGTACCAATTTATTTTTCATATAATAAATTATCTATCTTCATATTTTTATCGATTCTCTCTTTTTAGAAGGTTATTTTGGTCATAGGGGATCCTTGGGCTATTATGGGGTTGATCAACAACTCTTACATGGTTTTAGAGATTTAAATCTACAATTCTCTTTCCTCTTTTTAGAGATTTCTGGTCAAGAGATTTTATACATTTCATTTTGGTTCAAAATAGACCTCATGGTTGAGATTAGAAGGCCCAAAAATATATAAATACATAAAGGCATGCTATAATTTAGAGCCAAGAAATTTAGATATTTTTTGGAGGTTTAAACAAATTTAATAAAAAAAAAATACAATTGCATAGATTTGTATGGTCATACAATACCAACCTCCATTGCTATAGAAATCATAATATAACAAAGAATATTCATCTATACTTTGACTACATCATTTCCATTATGGTTTAAAATAATAATAATAAAAATAGTTAATACAATTATCAAAGCAACAACAATGTAATCATCCACCAACCTCAATGAGTTAGTACCTGGTCATGTGGGTGACCAACACCCAAGATCCACCTTACTTTTTTTGATCCCTAAAGGAGTAGTATATTACATCAAAGGCCATAAATTGGGCTTACAATATTAAAATTTTATAAATAAATAGGTATTGAAATAATGATTCTAAGAACTATGCATCCATTTACTTGGTTTTTCTTGATTTTTCCTTAGGTACTTGTTATCTCAATTTGAAGTCATTTTTCTATTTTGACTTGCACCTTAGATATTTTTTAAAACATGGGACCATTTTTTATGTTGGAAGGCTTCCAATTTCACATATTTTTTTTTATCTCTAATATATATATGAGGAGCTTGAAATTATAAAATCATTAGTTTTTCTAATTCTCCTTCCATAATCACCCTAAACAAAGGGGACTATAGGTCTTTGCAAGATGACATCTTGAAACATCTCACATGGCTTCATCTCTTGCCATATTTCTATGGAAATTCCTTTAAACTAGTAGACCTAATCAAAACAAAGTATGAGATAAATAATGATCATGTCCCTAGATTAATTAGTAGGAGAGTTGGTTTTGACATCTTGTATTGTATTTCATATATTGAGTCCCCACACAATCTTTGGATAAGAATTTAGGAGACTTTTGGATACCCAAATCAATCTCCATTCTTTTATTATCCTTTTATGGATAGTATTATACCCCTTGATGATTGTGATAGCCTACTATATGATGATGATATAAGAGAGTAACTTGATTATTTAGTAGGTCTTGATAGTTGTGATAACACTGAGGCTTTACCTGATGCTCCTCCTCTTACAAATTTATCAAAATTTTCTTTGGATTCTATGAAATCTAATTCAAGTCCAAAGGTTTCATATTCCTTATAGATATAAATCACTATCCTAAGCCCAAGGATTATTGTATTTGAAAATTGGTGGCTTCATATCTAGGTGCTCATATTCAAACATCTTATGTGGAAACATCATCATGGGATGTCTAGTATAGTTGGATGATATCAATTAAAATTATATATCCATATCTTGTTGCTTTGAGTCACTCTTTAAAATAGGTACATCATAGTATTTAAAATTCAATACATTGGTATTAGTACTTGGTAGATATTTCAAGTTTGTTTTGTGAGTCCCATTTTATAAATTTGAAAAACACACTTGAGGACATCCATCTCATCTTAATTGATAGTACCATCATATTTTTTATCACACACTATTTTTCTTTGAATCTTCTTCTTCATTCATTTTCATATGGTATTGGCTAGTAAACTTCTTCATTTATTGGGCTTGTACTTGATTTAAATATTGAATTATTTTATATGGAAATGGAAAAATTTGAGAATATATTAAAGGAATAATTATACATCATAATATTTATTCCATCATGGAAACACATCCTATATCTATACTTGGTTTTATTTCTTACCAAAGAGAAAAAAAATGTTTAATGTTCATGGATATTCATCATCGCCCTTTGTTGAGAATGTATGATCATTGTCGGAGATCATAAATTGTGGGGGATACATTGTCTTTCTCTCATATATAGAGAATATTGATTGTAAATTTGTGGTATAATTAATCCTTGGGGGTCATGTTGAGTCATTTTTTTCACTAGTACATGTTTCTTTGCATCATTTCTTTCTTTTGGGAAGGGATTTTTTTCTTATGAGATTTTCTCCTTTATTCCATTCAAGTGAGATATTTTTGTACATAGGTAGCTAACCTGAACTTATAACTAGGAACTATTCATCCATCTATCTATCATCCTTGCATCTTTGCATTTTATTATATACACCCTAAATTTCACTTTCGAGGGTTGTTAGTATGAACATGACGTATTATCTAGAAACTAGTTTCTTCTTAGATTCTATTAACACTTATATACCTAATATTAATAAGGCTATTTAATTTTTATTTCTCTATCATATAATCAAGACACTTGTCATGATATTCTAGTATGTTTTAGGGTTTCCATCTAAGGTTTCATGATTATTTTTATAACAAGGGTTTCATCATTATCTTCAATACCAATTTTAGTTTTCATCTAATGAATTTTTAGCTTCAAAGAATTTATACTAATTCTCTCTTGTGTGGAAATTTATTTTGGTTGCAAGTGATACTTGAGCTACTATGGGGTTGATCAACAACTATTACACCTATTTCAATGGGTAGTAAGTTATTAGTTGAGTAGTTCCTGATTTCTATTGGTGAGATGGATGATATATCTAGAGTACCTTATGCAAGTTCTATTGGCGTATTAATGTATATTATGGTCTATACAAGGCTATACTTCACCCAAGAGGTAGGAGTCCTTAGTCATTTCATGGATAATCCTAGATGAGTATATCAAGATGTACTGAAGAGGGTATTTAAATATGTGGGATACCTTTGATTACTTAATATCTTTGAGAACTCTATTTTTTATAAAAATAATTCTACAGTAGGCTAAAATTTAGTGATTATTCAAGGATTTGTGGATTTGCATTGGGTGAGGGTTGCTAATAGTAGGAGATCCACTAGTAAATATATTTTCTCTATGTTTGATGGTGTTATTATTTGGATGAGAAAAAAATAATGTGGTTACTTTATCTACTATATAAGTATAGTACATGAGAACTACTCATTATTGTAAGGAAGCCATATAACTTAATTGATTATGTTTAGATGCAGGGTTGAGTCCAAGAGCTATTATAGTTTTATGTGACAACTAGAGTGCCATGTATTGGAAAATAAATTGACCTTTCATATGAGGATGAAACACATTGATGTCAATACCATTTTATTCATGACATGGTAGAAGATGCGAGAGTGATGTTGGAGAAAGTTGACACTTTACAAAATGTTGCAAATATATTGATGAAGCTAGTGAACACACAAAATTTTTGGTGGTGCTATGAGTCTATGGGTCTCTCATCCACTAACAATTAATTTATAAGTGTTGATACTCTCTTTTCTCCTATAATTTATTCAATAAGTGGGATAATTTTATGAAAGGTGTCTCAAACTTGCTCTTAATATCAAGAGTATATTAATAATGTTGTTTTCAAACTACGAAATATTAAAACTTAATTTCCAGGCTATTGATTTTTTTTGAAAAAATATATATTTTGGTTATTTGACATCACTTTTAGGGATACTTGTTGTTTAGATCTTTTCAATCTCTACAATTTTAAAAATTGATAGCACCACCTAGATTAAAAGTTATGGCCTCTAGAAGTTTGGTCTCCTACATTAGAAGTGCACGCAAATATATAGGACAAAGAAAAGAGTTGTAAAAGTGAGTTATAGTTATTGATCGACTTATGATACATGTTATGACACTTAATAAGACACCATTGAGTGGATATAATAAAGACAAAATAGAATTCCCAAGTTGGTGAATGGATTATGACACACTTATGATATGTGGAAGGAATATGTTATTTTTAGCCAGTGAACTTATCTTGGGATTTGGGTGAAGATTTTTAACTTGGGTTTTGGATAGTTTTATCTCATAGTCTTATATTTACCATTTGATAGTTTGATGTATTTTTTTATTTATATGATATTTGAGATGAAGGTATTGATACTGAGTTTGAATGTACTATTATGATGCCAATAATATTCTAAATATTTAGTCGATGATACTATTGTAAAGGATTTCTTTGTAATTGTATTATAATAATGCTTTAGTTTACTAAATAGTACATTGGATTGATTTAGAGTGAAGTTTTTATTCTAAAAATGATTTTCCCCATGCACACTTATTTTATAATATGATTTTATTTATTTTTTTATCTACTTTTTATTTTTGTAATTGTAAAGGTCTATATTTTAGACAATAATATCATCTAAAATTAATTTAAGAAATATTTTCACATACCTTAATTTGTTTCACTAATATTATAAAACTATAGACATACTATAAAAATAATAGATTTTTTAATAAATATAAATTATATTTATTAATGTTATATTATAGCTATTGAAATAAGATAATATTAAGGGTCATACAATATCTAGTTATTTTTAAAGTGTTGAAAAGGTTTATATTGATATATTTGAAAATGTGATGGATTTTTTGTTGAATAGGACAACTGAGAGGTGGGGGTGGTGAATCAATTGTCACATATTTTAACCTTTAATTCAATCACCAGAACTCATGCTTAACACTGCTTAAATGATTAATCATCAAATGCCAATGCAAAAACTCAAATCCAACACATAAACACAATAACACCAGATTTACGTGGAAAACCCAATGAGGGAAAAACCACTGTGAGGATTAACTCACACTATAGATAATATCAAAACTGATTACAAAAAGGATCACTACCTAAGATAAGGCTCACTGCCTGAAACAAGGACTCACTATTTGGAACAAGGACTCACTGTCCAATAGGGCTACAACCTGGAGGGCTCACTGCCATAGAGATACAAAGAAGACAAATAAGACTTGTTAGAGAGAGACTACAATCCCAATGCAACAAAGGATTCCACCATAGTCACTTGATCAACTTGCATGAATGATAGAGTTCACCTTATGCTCACTGCATCTGGTAACTCAACATTAAGCTTCACACTGATTTGCCATACACATCTCACACACACTTTCTAAATAGCATCAAAGTTGCATCTACTCTTTTACTTGTCTGCCTTTTTTTCTTTTTTATATTTTTCATTACTAGCTCATCCTGTATTTATACTATCTCCAACCTTGAAAAAGATACAAAGTTGACCATCCAATCTTCAAATTCAAATTAGGTCGGCACCAAAACATCCTAGGGTGGAATTAGAATGAGGGCGATCCAAACACAGGCTTCACCAGGACCCAAAATAGATCCAACATGCTTCATGTCAACTTCGAAGATAATGCTTAACACGAGGTCGACCAAACTAGTGTAAAACACATAGAACAATTAAGCTCAAATTTTCTAGAAACCAAAAATATCTTCAATGCAATCAAAACATCTTAACTCTAGAACTGCAAGTCAAAAGACTTCATCAAAGAGAAATCCAGACCAACAAATTTTCTCCTAGACCTCAACCAGTACACAGAAAAACATAGTTCACAACTAGTGAACACAATTCAAACTTCACAACGAACCAGTAGCCAAAAGTTTGGATATAGCAACCTTCAGCAACCATGACCAACATATCTGAACCGCACGAACATAGGGGGAAATACCAGATCATTATCCTGAGCAACAACTGAATACCTATAAAATTTCTTTAATATAATTTTCTCAATATCCTCAACATATACAACCAATAGCAACTAGTAGATAACCATTTGACCAGTTGACATTAATGATAACACCTTCATTCCTTTCTCCATTCTTGCAACAATTTTTAACTCTACTTCAAATAAAATCTATATTAATTAGAATTTTATCTATTTTATAAACTGAGAGACTATGAAGCTATTATGATTGTTCAAACAAACAAATATATTTTAATGATTTTTTATTATATTTTAAAATATACTATCTCATGGGGTATAGTTCTTACTAGTCCTAGAAAATTCTTAGATATTTAAAAAAAAAATTCAAATGAAATCTTAAAGATAAACGTAGTAATTAATACTAGCATATTCAAATGTTATTTGGAAAAAGGTATAAAAATATAGAAAAATAAAATATATAAAGAATATTTTATATACTTAAGTAGTCTATAAAAGTATTAATATTATATTTTTAAAATTTGTGATTGTAATAATTTACAATGGAATATGTATAGTAAATGGAGAAAAAGTTAGACGTACAAAAATGGAAGTTGCTAGGAATAATTTATACATATTTTAAAATATATAAAAAGAGAAAAATATCTATTATATTATTTATTTCATATTTAAGAAAGAAAAGACATTTGAGAAATTTTCTCAAGAGAAATCAAAAGGAATGATAATAAAATTGTTAAATTTTTAAAAATAAATAAACTATCTTAATTTTTTAATATGAATAAGTGTCTAATTTATTATTTATGTAAAACAATATTACACATATTCATAAAAAAGGGTGGATATAAATCATATTCCTAAAGTTCACATGAGGTAATACACAAATCAACAAACATAGAAATAAGAACAAACCATTAAGTGACAAAAGTAGTAGTAGAGGGGAGAGGAGGAGGGTGTTGATCTTCCAAATTTACCCATATATTAGAGGTATTTGGAGTGTTAGAAGGAGGGTCCCATCCCATTTCATCATTTTATTTTTATTTTTATTTTTTCTTCGTACCTACATTGGCACGGGATGGTGAGATAGAAAGAGTTATTTGAGGAAATTTTTTGGCATCAAACCAACTAGAAGTACCACTATTAGACAAACTAGAGGTTCTTCCTATGGTTGGTGGGGAGGTGGAGCACCAACGAGTAGGGAGTGACTAACTTAATTATCCATGATACTTTTTAACAACTAGGAGAAAAGCTTAGGAGTGAGCACCATGGTTACCTCAAGTAGAAATACTCCACCAACATCGACACCCACAAGGAGATGAGTGACCCTTGGAGGAGGAGGGAGAAAGGATAAATCTGGTCATAAAACAAGGGGCATGACCCTAATGGTTGAGGAACAACAATAAGTAAGAAACCTCTAGAGTGAAACTTTATTAGTTTGCACTTGGATTTGTAAAAAGACATTATAACAAATAATTAATTTAGAAAAAAAGTGAAATATGTTGATCAAAAAATAAATTTGCAAATGTGTGTATGAAAATATACCTGTTATAAAGGATTCAAAACACAATCAATAAAACATTATATCGAAGAAACTAAAAGAAAATTATAAACAAACTCTTATTGCAACTTCTTCGAAGTCGTCTTATTGCTCTCTATCTCCAGCGTTTCGTTGTTTCAAGTTGCTCTCAGATTTCGTGTGCCAAGCTCAACGAAATGGACTACTGGAGAATGAGATTTAAACTAAAATGCAAGATTATGCTATGCTATGATCAGATTATTGCTAAGATATGATTATTGATAAAATGTTGAAGATGTAAAAGCGTAAACATAATTGAGTATGCATGTTCGTATCTATTTGTGTGTGTAACCAATGCTTGGATTTGCACATGTATTTAAAGAGTTTTTGAAAGAATCTGATTGGCTGTCATGATCAACGGTTGAGATCAAGCTTATCAAGATGAACGGTGAGAGATTTTTGAAAGGTGAGAAATAGAAGGTTTCCTCTTTCTTCAATTTTCTCAGTTAGATCCGAAGGAAGGTTGCCATTTGAAGAATGAGTTGAGAATGAATTTCATAATTAAATAAATTAATTTATTTAATTATATGTGAGGATGAAATTAGAAGTTTGCATAATTAAATTAGTAATATTTAATTATGTGTGAGAGATGAATTTAGAAGTTCACATAATTAAATTAGTAATATTTAATTGTGTGAGATGAATTTAGAAGGTAATTAAATATTTAAAATATTTAATTATGTGTGGAGTGAGAAAAGGTATTAAATTAAATATTTATAATATTTAATTTAACTATGAGATGAAGAGGGTGTTTGGAGGAATATTCCATTATTTGAATTCAAATATTCAAATTTA
>VDFB02000015.1:452441417-452470364 GCA_007258455.2 Sequoia sempervirens | reverse complement strand
TGACTTGCACCTTAGATATTTTTTAAAACATGGGACCATTTTTTTATGTTGGAAGGCTTCCAATTTCACATATATTTTGTTTATCTCTAATATATATATGAGGAGCTTGTAATTATAAAATCATTAGTTTTTCTAATTCTTCTTCCATAATCACCCTAAACAAAGGGGACAATAGGTCTCTGCAAGATGACATCTTGAAACATCTCACATGGCTTCATCTCTTGCCATATCTCTATGGAAATTACTTTAAACAGGTAGACCTAATCAAAACAAAGTATGGGATAAATAATGATCATGTCCCTAGATTAATTAGTAGCAAAGTTGATTTTGACATCTTGTATTGTATTTCATATATTGAGTCCCCACACAATCTTTGGATAAGAATTTAGGAGACTTTTGGATACCCAAATCAATCTCCATTTTGTATTATCCTTTTATGGATAATATTATACCCTTGATGATTGTGATAGCTTACTATATGATGATGATACAAGAGAGTAACTTGATTATTTAGTAGGTCTTGATAGTTGTGATAACATTGAGGCTTCACCTGATGCTCCTCCTCTTACAAATTTATCAAAATTTTCTTTGGATTCTATGAAATCTAATTCAAGTCCAAATGTTTCATATTCCTTATAGATATAAATCACTATCCTAAGGCCAAGGATTATTGTATTCGAAAATTGGTAGCTTCATATCTAGGTGCTCATATTCAAACATCTTATGTGGAAACATCATCATGGGATGTCTAGTATAGTTGGATGATATCAATTAAAATTATATATCCATATCTTGTTACTTTTCAAGTCACTCTTTAAAATAGGTACATCATAGTATTTAAAATTTAATACATTGGTATTAGTACTTGCTAGATATTTCAAGTTTGTTTTCTGAGTCCCATTTTATAAAGTTGAAAAACGCACTTGAGGACATCCTTCTCATCTTAATTGATAGTACCATCATATTTTTTATCACATACTATTTTTCTTTGAATCTTCTTCTTCATTAATTTTCATATTATATTGGCTAGTCACCTTCTTCATTTATTGGGCTTGTACTTAATTTAAATATTGAATTATTTTATATGGACATGGAAAAATTTGAGAATATATTAAAGAAATAATTATACATCATAATATTTATTCCATCATGGAAATACATCCTATATCTATACTTGGTTTCATTTCTTACCAAAGAGAAAAAAATTGTTTAATGTTCATGGATATTCATTATCATCCTTTGTTGAGAATGTATGATCATTGTCAAAGATCATAAATTGTGGGGGATACATTGTCTTTCTCATATATAGAGAATATTGATTGTAAATTTGTGGTATAATTAATCCTTGGGGGTCATGTTGAGTCATTTTTTCACTAGTACATGTTTCTTTGCATCATTTCTCTCTTTTGGGAAGAGATTTTTTTCTTATGAAATTTTCTCCTTTATTCCATTTGTGAGAGATATTTTTGTACATAGGTAGCTAACATGAACTTATAACTAGGACCTATTCATCCATCTATCTATCATCCTTAAATATTTGCATTTTATTATATACACCCTAAGTTTCACTTTTGAGGGTTGTTATTATGAACATGGTGTATTATCTAGAAACTAGTTTCTTCTTAGATTCTATTAACACTTACATACCTAATATTAATAAGGCCATTTAATTTTTATTTCTCTATCATATAATTAAGACACTTGCCATGATATTCTAGTATGTCCTAGGGTTTCATCTAAGGTTTCATGATTATTTTTATAATAAGGGTTTCATCATTTTCTTCAATACCAATTTTAGTTTTCATCTAATGAATTTTTAGCTTCAAAGAATTTATACTAATTCTCTCTTGTGTGGAAGGTTATTTTGGTTGCAAGTGATACTTGGGCTACTATGGGGTTGATAAAAAAACTATTACACCTATTTCAATGGGTAGTAAGTTATTAGTTGAGTAGTTCCTGATTTCTATTGGTGAGATGGATGATATATCTAGAGTACCTTATGCAAGTTCTATTGGTGTATTAATGTATATTATGGTCTACACAAGGCTATAATTCACCCAAGAGGTAGGAATCCTTAGTCATTTCATGGATAATCCTAGATGAGTATATCAAGATGTAGTGAAGAGGGTCTTTAAATATGTGGGATACCTTTGATTACTTAATATCTTTGAGAACTCTATTTTTTATAAAAATAATTCTACAGTAGGCCAAAATTTAGTGATTATTCAAGGATTTGTGGATTTGCATTGGGCGAGGGTTGCTAATAGTAGGAGATCCACTAGTAAATATATTTCTCTATGTTTGATGGTGCTATTATTTGGATGAGAAAAAAATAATGTGGTTACTTTATCTACTATATAAGTATAGTACATGAGAACTACTCATTATTGTAAGGAAGCCATATAACTTAAGTGATTATGTTTAGATGTAGGGTTGAGTCCAAGAGCTGCTATTATAGTTTTATGTGACAACTAGAGTGCCATTTATTGGAAAAAAAATTGACCTTTCATATGAGGATGAATCACATTGATGTCAATACCATTTTATTCATGACATATTAGAAGATGGGTGAGTGATGTTGGAGAAAGTTGGAACTTTACAAAATGTTGCAAATATATTGACGAAGCTAGTGAACACACAAAAGTTTTGGTGGTGCTATGAGTCTATGGGTCTCTCATCCACTAACAATTAATTCATAAGTGTTGATACTCTCTTTTCTCATATAATTTATTCAATAAGTGGGATAATTTTATGAAAGATGTCTCAAACTTTCTCTTAATATTGGGTATATTAATAATGTTGTTTTCACACTATGAAATATAAAAACTTAATTTCTAGGCTATTGATTTTTTTTGAAAAAATATATTTTTTGGTTATTTGACATCACTTTTAGGGATACTTGTTGTTTAGATCTTTTCAATCTCTACAATTTTAAAAATTGCTAGTGGCCTCCTAGATTAAAAGTTATGGCCTCTAGAAGTTTGGTCTCCTACATTAGAAGTGCACACAAATATATAGGACAGCGAAAAGAGTTGTAAAAGTGAGTTATAGTTATTGATCAACTTATGATACATGTTATGACACTTAATAAGACACCATTGAGTGGATATAATAAAGACAAAATAGAATGCCCAAGTTGGTGAATGGATTATGACACACTTATGATATGTGGAAGGAATATGTTTTTTTTGCCAATGAACTCATCTTGGGATTTGGGTGAAGGTTTTTAACTTGGGTTTTGGATAGTTTTATCTCATAGTCTTATATTTACCATTTGATAGTTTGATGTATTTTTTTATTTATATGATATTTGAGATGAAGGTATTGATACTGAGTTTGAATGTACTATTATGATGCCAATAATATTCTAAATATTTAGTCGATGATACTATTGTAAAGGATTTCTTTGTAATTGTATTATAATAATGCTTTAGTTTACTAAATAGTACATTGGATTGATTTAGAGTGAAGTTTTTATTCTAAAAATGATTTTCCCCATGCACACTTATTTTATAATATGATTTTATTTATTTTTTTATCTACTTTTTATTTTTGTAATTGTAAAGGTCTATATTTTAGACAATAATATCATCTAAAATTAATTTAAGAAATATTTTCACATACCTTAATTTGTTTCACTAATATTATAAAACTATAGACATACTATAAAAATAATAGATTTTTTAATAAATATAAATTATATTTATTAATGTTATATTATAGCTATTGAAATAAGATAATATTAAGGGTCATACAATATCTAGTTATTTTTAAAGTGTTGAAAAGGTTTATATTGATATATTTGAAAATGTGATGGATTTTTTGTTGAATAGGACAACTGAGAGGTGGGGGTGGTGAATCAATTGTCACATATTTTAACCTTTAATTCAATCACCAGAACTCATGCTTAACACTGCTTAAATGATTAATCATCAAATGCCAATGCAAAAACTCAAATCCAACACATAAACACAATAACACCAGATTTACGTGGAAAACCCAATGAGGGAAAAACCACTGTGAGGATTAACTCACACTATAGATAATATCAAAACTGATTACAAAAAGGATCACTACCTAAGATAAGGCTCACTGCCTGAAACAAGGACTCACTATTTGGAACAAGGACTCACTGTCCAATAGGGCTACAACCTGGAGGGCTCACTGCCATAGAGATACAAAGAAGACAAATAAGACTTGTTAGAGAGAGACTACAATCCCAATGCAACAAAGGATTCCACCATAGTCACTTGATCAACTTGCATGAATGATAGAGTTCACCTTATGCTCACTGCATCTGGTAACTCAACATTAAGCTTCACACTGATTTGCCATACACATCTCACACACACTTTCTAAATAGCATCAAAGTTGCATCTACTCTTTTACTTGTCTGCCTTTTTTTCTTTTTTATATTTTTCATTACTAGCTCATCCTGTATTTATACTATCTCCAACCTTGAAAAAGATACAAAGTTGACCATCCAATCTTCAAATTCAAATTAGGTCGGCACCAAAACATCCTAGGGTGGAATTAGAATGAGGGCGATCCAAACACAGGCTTCACCAGGACCCAAAATAGATCCAACATGCTTCATGTCAACTTCGAAGATAATGCTTAACACGAGGTCGACCAAACTAGTGTAAAACACATAGAACAATTAAGCTCAAATTTTCTAGAAACCAAAAATATCTTCAATGCAATCAAAACATCTTAACTCTAGAACTGCAAGTCAAAAGACTTCATCAAAGAGAAATCCAGACCAACAAATTTTCTCCTAGACCTCAACCAGTACACAGAAAAACATAGTTCACAACTAGTGAACACAATTCAAACTTCACAACGAACCAGTAGCCAAAAGTTTGGATATAGCAACCTTCAGCAACCATGACCAACATATCTGAACCGCACGAACATAGGGGGAAATACCAGATCATTATCCTGAGCAACAACTGAATACCTATAAAATTTCTTTAATATAATTTTCTCAATATCCTCAACATATACAACCAATAGCAACTAGTAGATAACCATTTGACCAGTTGACATTAATGATAACACCTTCATTCCTTTCTCCATTCTTGCAACAATTTTTAACTCTACTTCAAATAAAATCTATATTAATTAGAATTTTATCTATTTTATAAACTGAGAGACTATGAAGCTATTATGATTGTTCAAACAAACAAATATATTTTAATGATTTTTTATTATATTTTAAAATATACTATCTCATGGGGTATAGTTCTTACTAGTCCTAGAAAATTCTTAGATATTTAAAAAAAAAATTCAAATGAAATCTTAAAGATAAACGTAGTAATTAATACTAGCATATTCAAATGTTATTTGGAAAAAGGTATAAAAATATAGAAAAATAAAATATATAAAGAATATTTTATATACTTAAGTAGTCTATAAAAGTATTAATATTATATTTTTAAAATTTGTGATTGTAATAATTTACAATGGAATATGTATAGTAAATGGAGAAAAAGTTAGACGTACAAAAATGGAAGTTGCTAGGAATAATTTATACATATTTTAAAATATATAAAAAGAGAAAAATATCTATTATATTATTTATTTCATATTTAAGAAAGAAAAGACATTTGAGAAATTTTCTCAAGAGAAATCAAAAGGAATGATAATAAAATTGTTAAATTTTTAAAAATAAATAAACTATCTTAATTTTTTAATATGAATAAGTGTCTAATTTATTATTTATGTAAAACAATATTACACATATTCATAAAAAAGGGTGGATATAAATCATATTCCTAAAGTTCACATGAGGTAATACACAAATCAACAAACATAGAAATAAGAACAAACCATTAAGTGACAAAAGTAGTAGTAGAGGGGAGAGGAGGAGGGTGTTGATCTTCCAAATTTACCCATATATTAGAGGTATTTGGAGTGTTAGAAGGAGGGTCCCATCCCATTTCATCATTTTATTTTTATTTTTATTTTTTCTTCGTACCTACATTGGCACGGGATGGTGAGATAGAAAGAGTTATTTGAGGAAATTTTTTGGCATCAAACCAACTAGAAGTACCACTATTAGACAAACTAGAGGTTCTTCCTATGGTTGGTGGGGAGGTGGAGCACCAACGAGTAGGGAGTGACTAACTTAATTATCCATGATACTTTTTAACAACTAGGAGAAAAGCTTAGGAGTGAGCACCATGGTTACCTCAAGTAGAAATACTCCACCAACATCGACACCCACAAGGAGATGAGTGACCCTTGGAGGAGGAGGGAGAAAGGATAAATCTGGTCATAAAACAAGGGGCATGACCCTAATGGTTGAGGAACAACAATAAGTAAGAAACCTCTAGAGTGAAACTTTATTAGTTTGCACTTGGATTTGTAAAAAGACATTATAACAAATAATTAATTTAGAAAAAAAGTGAAATATGTTGATCAAAAAATAAATTTGCAAATGTGTGTATGAAAATATACCTGTTATAAAGGATTCAAAACACAATCAATAAAACATTATATCGAAGAAACTAAAAGAAAATTATAAACAAACTCTTATTGCAACTTCTTCGAAGTCGTCTTATTGCTCTCTATCTCCAGCGTTTCGTTGTTTCAAGTTGCTCTCAGATTTCGTGTGCCAAGCTCAACGAAATGGACTACTGGAGAATGAGATTTAAACTAAAATGCAAGATTATGCTATGCTATGATCAGATTATTGCTAAGATATGATTATTGATAAAATGTTGAAGATGTAAAAGCGTAAACATAATTGAGTATGCATGTTCGTATCTATTTGTGTGTGTAACCAATGCTTGGATTTGCACATGTATTTAAAGAGTTTTTGAAAGAATCTGATTGGCTGTCATGATCAACGGTTGAGATCAAGCTTATCAAGATGAACGGTGAGAGATTTTTGAAAGGTGAGAAATAGAAGGTTTCCTCTTTCTTCAATTTTCTCAGTTAGATCCGAAGGAAGGTTGCCATTTGAAGAATGAGTTGAGAATGAATTTCATAATTAAATAAATTAATTTATTTAATTATATGTGAGGATGAAATTAGAAGTTTGCATAATTAAATTAGTAATATTTAATTATGTGTGAGAGATGAATTTAGAAGTTCACATAATTAAATTAGTAATATTTAATTGTGTGAGATGAATTTAGAAGGTAATTAAATATTTAAAATATTTAATTATGTGTGGAGTGAGAAAAGGTATTAAATTAAATATTTATAATATTTAATTTAACTATGAGATGAAGAGGGTGTTTGGAGGAATATTCCATTATTTGAATTCAAATATTCAAATTTAGAATAACATGATAATTAATATAAATAAATTATAAAATTTATTTAATTTAATTAAGAGGAATATGGAAGATGGTAATAATTAAATAAAGTTATTTATTTAATTAAGGTAGAAGAATTTATAAAAATGAACAATATACATAAATAATTAAATTTATTTATATGTAGATGACTTTAGAAGATTAATTAAATAATTTATATTTAATTAATTAACAAGCTTGATTAACCATGACCATTTTTAGACATATACATTTTGCCCCTCTTTGAAGTGATGTGTGAAATGCATTACTTCAAAGAAAATAATTTTTTTGCCCCTGATATGTTTTGATGCTGATGCTGATGATGCCCCCTCAGGAGGTAAATAATGGAGGATGAAAAAAGTGGGTTGGATGATGGTTTTTTGCTGGTGATTCAATGATTTTGCTCTTGATAATTGGTGTAAAAGATGCCCCTGGTGAAAAATAAAATAAATGTCATAAAAAACCCACCTTAATTGACCCATATAAGGTAAAAGGGGTAAAAGTAGAAGTCATTTTCACCTTTTTACTACAGTGATTTGGATGCTCTAACAGTGATATAGCAAGATGTCGATCCCATTTCACACACATAGATTTGAGCGGGCCCGTCAATTTCAGAGACCAGTCGCATATGGACCACCGAAGAGTCGATTAAACCCTTTATGCTTCAAAATTTTGTGATTTTGATCAATTTTTTTACATTTTTCACGCAGATTTAGGTTTTAAAATGTCATTTTAGTGCATACGACTCTCTGTTTTAGTGCATTCGAGAAAATTTTGGTAGCGCATATAGGATGTTCTTTAGCACACATAGGTGTAGGGAAAATTTTAGGTTTTCTAGCGCATATGAAGTGTAGATTAGTGCTTATAGGATAAAAGTTTGGCTAGAAAACTTTAGCGCATCTAGGGCACATAATTGCGCATTTAGGGATTAACGCATCTTGGGTACGAAGTAGCGCATCCGCTGGGTATCTTAGCGCATATAGGGTTTTAGCACTTCTAGGGAAAACTTTAGCGCTTTTAGGGTGCAAAAATGCACATACGGAGTTTTAGCGCTTTTGAGGTAAACTCTAGCGCTTATGAGTTTCAGTGCATCAGAGGCACAGTTTAGCACATCTGGGAAAATTTTGGCAGAATTAGCTTGCCATCATGCTGATATGGATAGAAATGATAGAAAACCTGATGATTAACTAATAACTTTGCTTCTCTGAATAGAAAACAAAGAGTAGACGTCCAATAACTTTGTTTCCCAAAAATGAAAAACAACGAGTAGATTGATTTACTGATTGCCTGATAAATTTTCTTCTCATGAATGAAAAACAAAGAGTAAATGTCTGATAAATTTGCTTTCAATGATAGAAAACAAATAGTAAATGATGGTAGAGTAGCGTGATTTGATACTCAGATAGATAGATGTAGCAGTGATTTGTCTGATATGATTTGATTGTGTGATATGGGTCACTGATATGGGTCAATGATATGGGTCACTAATATGGGTCACTTGATATGGGTCACTGATATGAGTCCTTGATATGGGTGACTTGATATGGGTCACTAATATGGGTCACTTGATATGGGTCACTTTATATGGGTCACTGATATGATGCATTTGATAGATAGAACACATGATACGAGTCATTGGTATGAGTCTGATTAATTGTCCTTGTGATGACCAAAAATAATAGGAGGTTTTCGACAACCTCCAGATTAGAGAGCGTTTCCTGATATGTTGGGATTGGATAGGAGAGTTGACTCCAACAGAGGTATAGTGGATAGGGGCCTATGGACTGGGATCCTTGTTGACTATCCTGCGAGGGATTCGAGTCAACAGGGGACAGTTGACTGCATTGGCAGAGAGGTGGCATTCCGATCATAACACCTTTCATTTGCTGACTGGTGAGATGATCGTGACACCCGAGGATGTGTATAAGATTCTAGGGATTCCTGTGGTAGGTGCCCTTGTGGTTTATGACCACAAGGAGATAGGCAAGACTGAGGCACTGAGGAGGATCTACAGTGATATGGCGATATTCGGATATTGGGTGCCATGGGAGGATTTCAGTAGATATCCAACCTTAGTTGTCATGTTGGGTACATTCATTGGAGGCTTCCTTGGACTAGACTATCGGTTGAAGGGATTTTTAGTTGGGTGGGGTAGGATGCTGGAGTGGATGGTGACTCAACTGCGGAGGTACGCCTAGGGGAGTTGCATTTTGGCTCATTTGTATCATGATTTACATTAGGTGGTCTACCGAGGATCGACGAGTTTGGCCAGTAGTGTGACTCTGCTCCAAATCTGGGCATGGGAGCATATTGCGATTACGAGGCCAGAGTGTGCTAGGGCTAGGCCACCAGGCAGGCCATATGTGGAGGCATATTTAGGTGCACTTGTCCAACCCAAGCTGGGAAAGTTAGAATACTGGCGACATGTGTTAGATGATGTGGATTAAGTGATATGGAGGTCGTACACAGATTGCGACCCCTGGGACACAGATCATTTAGAGATACCTTTTATTTGCATGCCCCAATATCTGATAGAGAGGACCCCATAAATTATTGAGAGATTTTTGGCTTTGTGGGTTCAGAGGCAGTACATGTATACATAGGGGATGCCAAAGGGTGTTGCTCACTATGGGTGGTGCAAGGATGATCCTGGATAGGGACACTGTATTACATACCAGGTGGCATATACAGAGTATTCTAGCTTACAGGTTGAGGTATGGACATACAGGCTAGAGGTGATAAATGCGGGGATGTCAGATGAGTACTTAGTGTACTTCCACACACATTGATTCCCATGATTTACATTTCCAGATGAGCCAGGGCCCATTGCAGTAGTACAACAGCCAAGGGTGGAGAGACAGGGGGAGGTGGCAGGCGGAGAATAGGTGGTGGGTGGAGGAGAGGAGGAGGAGGAGGACAGGGATGAGGAGGAGGAGGATATAGATGAGGAGGGGGAGGATAGAGATGAGGAGGGAGTCAGAGATGAGGATAGCTCAGATGATGAAGATGATGGAGGGAAGGAGGGGTGGGCAGTGAGGCAGAGATTAGATGTCCTAGGCAGTGCTCATATTATACGGAGGCCTGGATCTGGTGGTAGACCATAGATTGTTATTAGAGTTTTGTCCTCTTCACACCAGGCACAGATAGTCACCCTGTAGGCCCAGGTACAGACTGTTCAGGGTCAGCTAGGTCAGGCACAGAGTATGATAGCTCAATTACTGTCATAGCTGACACAGGCATAGGCTCAGGCTCAGGCTCCAACACCGACATAGGTATCTTAGCCTGCCCTAGACCCACAAATAGCTCAGCTAATCACAGAGAGGGATGCATTGAGAGGGAGGGTAGTGGAGGACGGGGGCATCGTTTAGAGGCTCATGGGCACTATAGAGAGTGAATCCTTGAGGGAGGCGATTGCAGAGGGTATGGAGATGGTGAGGGAGGCAGAGTACTACCGTGTTAGCTATGAGGAGTTGTGTCCTCTCGAGCCTAGAGAGCCATTTCCACGGTCTCGCAGCAGGACCAGGAGCAGGTTGCGAACAACCACACAGAGCATGGGAGTTACTGGGCCTCAGCGGGATCCAGACGTAGGTACCAGTGGTAGGCCACCTCCTTCCGAACCAGCTCCATCAGGGGCATCGACCAGCTAGTTTGTGATGTATATAATTTTTGGAGCACATATATGTGATTTTTGATCATATCCTATGTATCTCTCTTTGGACTTTGCAGTTTCATTGGACATTGGACATTTGTATCATTTTGATGAGTGATGATATGCAATGGCGATGATTTTTGATGATGTGATGTGCATTTATGGGATGATTATGTGATATGCATTTATTTCAATATGTTATGGATTTTGGTATGTATTTTAATGATGTGATGACTAACATGATATGTAGGATGATTTGATATGATGTGTTTATGATGATGATGAAAAATGATAGATCATGCATACTAATGATGTCATGTAGGTGGATGACTTATGATATGATTATGAAAATTTGGTTGTTTTATGAAAAATGTTGTTTGGAAAATGATATGAAAATGTATGTATGGAATGTTTGTTTTTGAATTTTCAAATGCAAGTAAATAATGATAATATGATGGAAAATGAATGTTGTGTTTATGATATGCATCATGAATTTGTAATATGAATTGATATGAAAATTGATAGGTGACAAATGATAAATGATATTAATAACGATACGAAGTGAAATGTTTAATAATAATGAGATGTATGATAAGATGATAAATGATATGTTTTGACATGTAATGATTTGTAATGATGATGAAATAAGACGAAATGAAATGAACGATAATGAAATGGTAAATGAAATGATAAGTGATAATGAAATGAACAATAATGAAATGATAAGTGAAATGATATGAAGTGATAAATGGGATGCAAACGAGCAAAATAAAAATGAAACGAATATGAAAATAATAAGTGATAAGTGAAATGAACGATAATGAAATGATAAGTGAAATGGTAAGTGATAATGAAATGAACGATAATGAACTGATAAATGAAATGGTAAGTGATAATGAACGATAAGGAAATGATAAATGAAATGATATGGAAAGAATACAAATGAAATGATAAGAATTAAATTATGAAGATGATAAAATGTTAATGATATGAAATGAATAAAATGAAAGGATAAATGAAATGATAAGAAATGAAATAAGAAATGAAGTGATAAGTGATAAAAAGGAAAGTGATATGAAAATGAAATGATGAAGAATTTGAATGATATGAAATGATAATGATAGTGAAATGATGATATGAAAATGATAATGATATGATAATGGATGATAATGAAAATGAAATGATAAAGAATTTGAATGATATGAAATGATAAAGGATCCAAACGATGTGCAAATGAATGATAAATGATAAATGATAGGATCTAGACATGAAATGCTAATGAAGAATAATGAAATGAACTATGAAAATGATAAAATATGATAATGGTTAATGAGATGATAATGAAGATGAAAGGTGATGATGAAACAAATATTCGAATGTCCTCTACAAATAGTCCAAAGAGACATGGCGGTCGTTGATGTTCTTGTTACCCTTTTCAGAAACTCTGATGTGAATCCACTATGTAGATATATATACACTGAGCTAAAATGAAATGCAACTAAATGAAATGAACCATTTGTTGAGCCTTTTGGTAGCTTTCTTGGATCATCATGGAGCGTTAAAAATGTTGGAAGTATGTACAAGCATCAGAGGGTAAATTAGCACCAATGATGACCTAAGTACAACTTTCATGATTTTTGATATAGCAAGGAAACAAAAGCATCGAGGTATAATTGAACCGAGATGACCTGAGCATTTCTTGCATGAACAGACAAAGACTAACTACCTTCTAATGCAAATTTGGGACTGTCATTAATGATAAACTTTAGAAATCGTGTTTCGCGACATATTTGCAACAGATAGATAGTTAACCTCAAGAAAACAGACAAAGAAAAATCATCCTATTTCCTCGCCAACTCTAGTGCAGTACATCATTGAGTGTGCTCCATAGAGATGATATAAAAAAAAGAAAGAAAACAACCATTGTTCAAAATGAAATACTGTTATTCCAAACATTATTAAGATTTTAGATCATCCAGATATGAGTCATGATATGGTACTTAGCTGAAAAACTATTGTGTTTTGGATCAATGATTGGATAACTGTTCATGTGATTTGATTGTTTGTTCGCATGATTGGATCTTATGTCATTGTCTAGCTGTTTCGGTAAAACCTGAAAAGTTGGTTGCCCCCAGTGTGTCAACATTTGCCCCCAGTATTAACATAACTCGCTGAAATGAATATGTACAATAATCAAGCCATGGTAAGACGTTATCGTTCTAGGAAAATGATGACAACATGATGCTAGTATGGCCCTAAGATGATGAAAAGATGCATGACATGAAGGCTGAGAAGTCGATTGCAGAACATGAACTAATAGATGGAGAGCTACAAAGAGCGTCTATTTGCCAGATTTTCACTATTTATTTTTATTGTATTTTTCTTGTCAATAGACTTCCTGTTGTCAGGTTTTCACCCTATGACGATTTTTTTTATTTTTTGTCGCTACTGAGATGCCTGTTTGCCAGGTTTTCACCAGGGTAACTATTTTTTGGGGACTTTTTCTGATGTTTTTCTTCAGGACTTTTTCTGATTTTTTTTTTTGGATTTCTTCAGGACTTTTTATGATGTTTTTGGATTTCTTTAGGACTTTTTCTGATTTTTTTGGATTTCTTCAGGACTTATTCTAATTTTTGTATTTTTTCAGGACCTTTTCTCCTATTTTTTTTTTTCAGGACATTTATGGATGATGATAGTTGACTTAAACATAATATTTCTTTAGGTGCATGTTGTTGATGGGTTCATCAAATAGGTACCCTTTTGGCATTGATATCTTGTAGGTTTTTGAACCGTAGATTGTGATAACCACATAAGGACCTTGCCAATTAGGTTCAAACTTTCCTTTCTTTTCTCTGTCTTGCTGATTGCGTGGGTTCTCTTTCAGAACAAGATCACCCACCTGAAAGGCATGTGGCTTTACTTTGTGATTGTAGCTATGAGACATCATCTGTTGGTATACTTTCAAATGGTCCACTACTCTTTGTCTCTTTTCATCTAGGAGTTCTAGCTCTTGGAGTTGGGAAACTCTGTATTCATCATCTATTGTGAGGCCCTTCAATGATACTCAGAGTGATGGGATTTCAACTTCTAGAGGTAGGATGGCTTCTACTTCATAGATAAGAGAAAATGGTGTTGCTCTTGTTGGCGTGCAGATACTAGTTCTATAGGCCCATAAGGCGGGATTGAGTTGAACATGCCAATCTTTCCTTGCATCATTTACAGTCTTTTTCAAAATTTTCAAAATTGTTTTATTTGAGGCCTCTGCTTGGCCATTCCCTTGTGGGTAGTAAGGTGTTGAATATCTGTGCTGAATGTGAAATCTCTCACAAAGTTCATCAACATCCTGATTTTTGAAAGGTCATCCATTATCTGTAATAATGGAGTTTGGAATGCCATACCGATAAATAATATAGTTGAGTATGAACGATGATATTTGTTTTTCGGTAACTTTATTAAGAGGTACTGCCTCAATCCACTTGGTAAAATACTCTGTAGCTGTGATGATGAACTTATGCCCATTTGATGATGATGGATGAATCTTTCCTACTAGATCTAACCCCCATTGAGAGAATGACCAGGTTGGCGTAAATGGTCGAAGTTCTTGTGCAGGAGCGTGAATGAGATTCCCATGAATCTGGCATTTTGAGCATGTTTTCACAAAAGTGAATGATTCCCTCTCCATTGTAGGCCAGTAGTAACCCATTCCAATCAATTTCTTGGATAAGGTCAGTCCACTCGAATGAGTACCACAAATTCCACTGTGAACTTCTTGTAAAGCTTTGTCAGATTCATCATGTTCAAGACATCGGAGTAAAGTACCATCAAGACCATGGTGATAAAGGGTGTAGCGTGAGGATTGGCGGATAAAATTTCACTTTTGGTTATGGGATAAATCAGGTGGTAAAATATCATCTTTTAGGTAGGCATAAATCTTTCCATACCACGGTGAGTCGGATCCTACCAAGTGGAAAATGATTTGAATTTTAGGGGTGTCATAAGCAGGTGTAAATGATTGTTCCACTAGAAATTCATAGCGAGCATGATTTTCTGGGAGTTGTAACAATGAAGTGATCATAGCCATGGCATCGATTGCTTTGTTATCAAGCCTTGGAATTTGTGTGAATTTGATGTCCACAAAGTATTTCTTGAAGTCGTCAACCATCTTCTTATATGGCAACAGTTTGTCATCTTTGGTCTAATAATCATCATTGATCTGATTAATGACCAATTGTGAGTCGCCATACACCTGTAACTCTGTAATCCTCCATTCCAAGGCTATTTTAAGTCCAGTGATTAATGCTTCATATTCGGCTATGTTGTTGGTGCATGGAAACATTAGCCTATATGACCGAGGAATGGTGTGTCCTTGGGGGGTGACGAAAAGTATGCTTGCCCCCGATGCATGTTGAGTGAAAGAACCATCAAAATATAGGGACCATGTTTGTTTGGATTCTACAGTAAAGACATCAGCATCTAGAAATTCAATGTGCAGGGGATGGTCTGCTTGCAGTGGTGCTTCAGCTAATTGATCAGCGATAACTTGTCCTTTGATTGCCTTGCGATCAACATAATGGATGTCAAACTCACTTAGAATCATTACCCACTTTGCTAACCTTCCTGTCAATGATGCTTTGCTTAACATGTATTTGAGTGGATCAATCTTTGCAACAAGATTGATTGTATGAGTTAACATGTAGTGTCAAAATTTCTGTGAAGCAAAGACCACTACTAAGCAAGCCTTCTCAATGAAAGTGTAATTGAGTTCATGCCCTGTCAATGAGCAACTGATATAATAGATTGCACGTTCCTTTCCTGTAGAGTCTTCTTGCGCTAGCAATGCTCCCAAAGATGTCTCTGTTGCGGAAATATATAAGATCAGTGGTTTGTTTGGATTTGGTGGTACTAGACTAGTGGGTTCATTAGGTACTGCTTGATTTGTTGAAAAGCCAATTCACACTTGTCATCCCACTTAAAAGGAACATTCTTATGCAGTAGATGTGTGAAAGGTAGACTTTTGTTGGCTAGTTGTGCAATGAACCTTCGTATAGATTGAAGTCATCCTTGTAATGATCTCAACTGACTAATATTCATTAGGGGAGGAATTTCCATGATTGCCTGTACTTTGGCAGGATCTACTTCAATTCCTTTTCTAGAGACTATGTATCCTAGGAGTTTTCCATATGTGACCCCAAAAACACATTTCTTAGGGTTCAGGCGAACTTTGAATTTCTCCAGCCTTTCAAATATTTTGGAAAATATTTCTAGATGTCCTTCTCTGGTGTATGACTTTGCCAATATGTCATCTACATAATCTTCCATGAATGTGTGCATCATGTCATGAAAGATAGTCGTCATGGCTCTTTGGTAAGTAGCCCCAACATTCTTTAGACCAAAAGGCATGACGTTCCAATAGTAAGTTCCCCATGGACATGTGAAAGTTGTTTTCTCCTGGTCTTTGGGTGCAATCTTGATTTGGTTGTAACCAGAAAAACCATCCATTACGGAATACATGACATGGCCAGCTGTTAGATCCACTATAGTGTCGATGTTTGGTATGGGAAGTCATCCCTAGGACATGCTTTATTAAGATCTCTGAAATTTGTGCATACTCTAACACTTTTATCTGGCTTGGATATAGGAACAATGTTAGAGATCCATTCTGCATAGTCAATTGATCTTATGAAGCCCACATCAAGGAGCTTTCTCAGTTATTCCTTAACTAATAATGCAAGATGGGGGTGCATCTTTCTAATTTTTTGTTTCACAGGCTTAACCCCTGGTTTGATAGACAAGTGATGCATGATAAGATCAAGATCAAGACTTGGCATGTCTGCATAATACCACACAAAGTTGACTTGATGTGCTCTTAGAAACTCCATGAACTCTGGTATTTCTTTCTCTGTCGTTGATGCAGCTAACTGTAAAATCCTTGGTTTGTCTGAAGTTTCAAGATTGATGGAATTTGTAGGCTCAATCAAGATAGGCGATCGCTCATGGTAGTGCTTTAGGAGAGTGTCAAGATTCCCATCGTCTGGTGCCTTAAAAAGGTTTTCACCATCCAATATGCTCTTTATTTTATCTTTTGTTTGATCTAACACTGCCAGATTCTGGTTTTCACCATTAGATCTTTCTTTTTGATTTTTATTTTTGCAGCTAGGAGAATTGACACTCTCCTGATCAAAGACTCTATGCCAAGAATCGCTAGTGGAACAATCATTTGCGTCATCTGCGGAAAGGAAGTTTACGATAGATTCATCACTTGGAAACATAAGTATATTGATAGGTTCTGATGAATCCCAATCAATGAGATCAGGATGAATCAATGATAGCGGGTCATTGGGTTGCGTGAAATCAGCTATGGTTAGGGTCATAATGGAATTGTCCGTAGGATTTGAGGTATGAGGTGGATCAATGATGGTACTATTCTCATGATAATCTTGTTCATTTAAATCTGATTCAGTATAACTAGAATCATAGTGACTTTGTAGTTCGGATTCTCGTGTTTGGGTCCCTGAACCTTCACCTTCGATTAGAGTTGGGGTATACTGGTGAATGACATCAACCTCTTTGTCTCTCCAAAACTCATCATTGTAAAAGGTGTCCCATTCATATTCGGCAAAGTCTATATCAGAGTTATTATCCATGAAATTCTGAATTGTTGTCAAACATACTTCTCTTGAATCTGAGCCTTCTTGCAATGTGAAGATAGTGCCATGCAGTTGTTTGGATGTTCCTTCTTTTGAGTTAGTATCATAGCCTAATCTAGTTTTCTCTTTTGCAGCAAGTCCTCGAAGGTGAATAGGCTCAACTAATCCTTCTTTTCTTTTTCCAATAGGACCCTTATCATAGCCCATCTTCTGCATGATTGAATACCCTTTTCCATATATATCTGTTAGTAATTTGACATTACAAACTGCTTCATCTTCATCTTTATAGAGCCAGTTTAGAATTTCTCTATCCTCAGGATCTTCCATGGGGAATTTTTCTTTGATGAACCATCCATTAAACTTTGTGCTTGGCTCTGTCGGTGGTTGCGTTGATGTTGATGCTACTGATATTTGATGTTGTGTGATAGAAGGTTATCCATGTGACCGAGGTGATGTAGGTAAATTAGTCAAACAGAGAGAGTAATCCTCGACCCCATGGTCCTTGAATTTCAATTTCTTGTCAAAATTATTTGTTACCTGACTGATTTGTGTATCAATCTTGAGAGAATTACTAGCCCGAGCTTCTCGATTGTTAGGAACCAAAGTATCTTGGCTAGCTTTGATGTTGGCGCAAGTTTGGACCTTTGATTTATCGGCTGGTATCGTGATTTCCTGTCCATCATAAGGAAACTTAAGACATTGATGGTATGTGGATGGGACGGCTTGCATTTCATGGATCCAAGGACGACCCAAAAAGATGTTGTATGCAAGATCACAATCTAATACTTGACAAAAAGTATTTTTCAGGTCCCACTTTGATTGGTAGCATGATTAAACCTTTGGATGATCTTTCCTCATCATCATAGGCTTTAATAGTAATCTTTCTTTTGGGATCAATGGAGTCCTCAAAAAATCCTAAATCCTTAACCAACTTCATGGTACATATGTTCAAACCAACACCTCCATCTATTGGAACTCGTTTGACATGAAACTTGTGAACCATGACCTCTAAGTATAGTGATGAATTATGGGGATGAGTTATGGAAATGTCATATTTTTCAGAGAATGAGGGGCATGTGGGTGAGGACAAGTGTCCTACCATGGCTTGAAATTGGTCCACATCCAAATCAGTGGATACAGTTGTTTCAACGAGGGCCTTTTCAAGAATTTCCTTATGTGTTGGGAAAATCTTCAAGAGTTCTAAGATAGAAATATGAGCAGAAGTTTTCCAAAGTTGGTTGACTAGGTCATATTGATGCTGAGGTGGAGGCTCAGTGGATTTTGAAGAGGCACCCTTTAAGACAACTTTGGCTTGCATCCTTGTTGTTGCGTTGAATTCTCTATATTCCATCTTCTCGTTGACTTTAATAACATTGATCCGTTCGTCGTCAGTGTATATATGATTAATTATCGGATCCTCAATATGATTCACACTTTTTCCAGAAGACTCACCCTTTTGATAGTTGGGCAAGGGATTGCGAAAAGCTTGGTGGTCTTCATTCGATTGTTGATGTCCTATTGTGATGGTGCCATTCTCGATTAAGTCTTGAATGGTATTCTTCAAGGCTTGACAATTATTTGTGCGATGACCTTTGCACCGATGATAGTCACAATATTATGCCTCATTCCATGATGGAGGCTTTACATTGGGTTCATAGTTTCGTTGAGGTGGCAAGGTAATGACATTTTTAGCCATAAACTCATTGAATGAAGATTCCAAAGATTGAACCAGAGGAGTGTAAGTTCTCTTGTTAGAGAAGAATGAAAATCATTGTGGATTTGTATTCGAGGTATTCCCTAAGGAGTTGCTATTGTTAGTGGTTCCCCGGTAACCTTGATTTTTGGCAGTCCCTTGATTGGGAGTAGAATTTTGATTCACATTTTTCCTTAGAGGAGGAGAATTGTTTCCTTGATTTGTAATTGAGTTGGCGTTGTTGTAGTTGTTGTTGCGAGGAGCACTAAGAACAAATGGCTTAGTCGAGACATGATTCACATCAACAACATCATCATTCACCACGTTTTTGTTGCGAGTGCAAAATTTAGACTTGTCTTGATTGTTATGATGATTGGATGAGCCAAGATTGTCCTTATCCAGTTTTATGATTCCTCTTTTGACCAAAGAACTTTCAATGGTTATAGCATCTTCAATCAATTTCTCAAAAGAGGGAGGACAATGTAAGTTCAGACGATAGCTCATCTCTGAATTTAAGCTGTTAATGAAGGTGACCATCTTTTCCTTTTCAGGAACAGGACGTGGATATCTAGCAAACATTCTTCTCCATCTCTGAAGAAAAGTAATGAAAGGTTCACCAGGTTTTTGTGCAAATTTGCAGAGATCTATCATAGTGATTTGGTGTTGGATGTTGTACGCATATTGTGATATGAACATATTGATTAATTCTTCGAATGTCTTGATAGGAGGTGTAATTTTTGATAGCCATTCCATAGAGTGACCTCCAAAACTCCTTGGAAACAAACACATCAGGTAAGTGTCCTCATGAGCGAACTCTAAAGTCATGTTTTAGAAGTCTCTAACATGATCGATCATATCTGATTTCCCATTATAACAATCAAATTTTGGAATTTCAGAATGTTTGGGAAACAGAATCATGTTGAGACTTCGATCAAAGGGATAAGGAAAAATGTCCTCAAGAGTATATTTTTTTGTTGTGGTTCCCCCTTGTAACTCTTTAACTTGTCCTTGAAGTGCCTTAATTTGTTGAGTCAAAGCACTAAGATCAGATAGGGGTGTCTCTTCAGGTTTTTTCTTCAAATTCTTGGTATCAAAGTCATGAGGCAGTTTAGCTCCTTGGTCAGCTAGATAGAGGAAATACTTTTCTTTATCGCGTTGCAAGATCTTTTCTATGGCTTTGTGAAATTTGGGATCTTGCTCAGCTTCTTTAAGACATCTTCATCTCATTCCCCATCACTATCTATGTGGTTTTTACTCTTGTCTTTGTAGTTATGGAATGGATTTTCTTCTCTGTTATCCATGTCATTGTTGAAAAGTGGATTATGACTTATATTGTAAAGAGGATGACTGCTTTCACCTTCTTCTTGAGCATTTTGGGTATGACCTTCTTGTTGGATTTCGTCTTTCAATTTATTATACTGAGATCTTGTGGAGATAGGCATATGATTTTAAAGAGTTCTTCTAAACTTAGATCATAGTTCTGATAAGTGCGATGATGATGATATCTTGATCTGATAAGATGTGAATCCTATGATATGATCAAAGATGTTCCTAATTTTTTATTGTGGCTTCCAATGATGAAGGATGTCAGAATCCTATTGGGGGAAGTTGAATCAATAACCAAAAATTTGTTTGAAAAGTGCACTCCTAAAGATTTGATCTTTGTTTTCGAAGAAAGGTTTTTAAAATCACTGAAGGATTTGATTAGGATGTGATGGATATTCTATAGAAGGTTTTGGTATATTGTCAAACTCAAGAGGTTGATAAAAATTATGCCGTTGAGATAAAGCTAATCTTTGATAATAAGCTCGAGAATCCAAAGGCTCTACAACATACTTGTCAGTGAATCCCCTAACAAAGTCTTGGTATCTACGAAGAAATCCATAGTAATGAAACAAGACGTGTTGAATTTTGTACAAAATTTTTCTTCTTTGCAATGTTTTCTTGTACCCTAAATGTTTCTTGGGTTTCTTGGTCGTACTGGAAACTGATTTCTTGACAAATTTTGTTGATTTCCATTGTCTAAGCATGAGAGAAATATCAGTATGTTACTGGACCAAAGATGTGAACAGTTTTTGAATGATTTTAGTTGTTATTTTTCATGTTCATTTCATATGATCTTTATCTGAATTATTGTGAATGAAAACATAGAAAACACTCTAAATTAAATGGAATGTAACCAAACATAGATAAAGCAAGTACATCCTATGGCAAAGCCAGGACAATATCCACTAGAATTCCATGTGGGTTTCCCCAACCGCATATCGGTAGCGTGTGAATTCAGAAGCTTGGCAGCATGGGCTCCCCCTAAAAGTGCACTCTCTTCTCAAGCCAACCAAGCTTCCAACCCCCATGAAACTCCCATGGCAGATTGATCACCTATACTACAGACTGCGAAAGTGTGGATGCCTTCACACCAATCGGTGCTGTGCTAGCAAATAGAAGGTTTTTGGTTTACTAAACAATGATGTTGAATTCGGGACCCCCGTTCGAGTGGCCATACATGGGGCAAGAGATTAATCACCAATTTAGGTGGCACTCCAGCCTGAAGAGGTTAAGCTCAACAGGGTTTATGGGAGTACTACTCTGTCCGTATGACACATCCGCACTCATAATCTTAGGTTTTCCCTTAAGATTCACATTTTTATACCGCTCGGGGGTAGCTTGGCTTTAGCTCCATTGCCGGTTTGAGTCGCGTTGAGGTGATGAAATCCCTAGGTAGGCCCAATTTCTATAGGAAATAATCATTTCTCTTACACCCAAGATCACATTACTGTGCAAGGGGAGAGGATACTTCAGTTATTTCATAGGGGTTACACAGGGATGAAGTGGGTCTGACTTTTTGATCACCTAGTTTGCATGAGGTGAGAGAATAGTCACCTACCACTTTTAAACACAATCAAGTAAAGTAAACAGATTCATTTTAATGCACCAAATCACAATGATTTACGCTAAGTGAAGATATTGCTTCACAACATGAATGGGGTTAATTTTAACTGCATGATCAAAGTGTGGTGACTGTCCTAGATAGATTCATTTTAAACCAGAAAAGATTTTGTCTACGGAATGCGTCAGACTCAGAATATTGTTTTTGTGTTACAACCCAGATGAGCCGAAACAGACAGTATATGTGCAAAAATAGACCTCAAATGCGCAGAAATAGACCTCAGATGCGCAGAAACGACCCCAGATGCACAAAAATAGACCCTAAATGCGCTATAGAAAAATCCTAAATGCGCTAAAATAGTCAACAAATGCACAAAAACATATCTCAGATGCACCACTTTAATTAAACACTAATTTAAATCTATGAATAGCATGGATACTCTACAATCTACCTTAAATGCATAGAAATAGACCCTATATGCACTAAAACAGTCCTTAAATGTGCCATTCTAATTAAGTGCAGATTTAACTCTAAATGTATTGAGACTATATGCACTATTCTATCCCTTAGATGCGTTAAATTAACCCTCAAAAGTATCGAAACAATCTTCAGATGCGCTGAAATTTCCTGCAAAATAGAAACATTAAATTCCTAGATGCGCTGCAGAAAGGTGTCGGATGCGCTAAAATGCAAATTTTTTCTGAAAGCCGAACTCCGGAATGCAGAAACCTGTCAAAATGTCCTACAGGAAAATGTCAAAATTGGGGCATAGGCCCCATGGTGGGCACCATTTTATGTGTGTATGAAAATATGCCTATTATAAAGGATTCAAAACACAATCAATAAAACATTATATCGAAGGAACTAAAAGAAAATTATAAACAAACTCTTATTGCAGCTTCTTCGAAGTCGTCTTATTGCTCTCTATCTCTAGCGTTTCGTTGTTTCAAGTTGCTCTCAGATTTTGTGTGCCAAGCTCAACGAAATGGACTACTGGAGAATGGGATTTAAATTAAAATGCATACTATGCTAAAATGCAAGATTATGCTATGCTATGATCAGATTATTGTTAAGATATGATTATTGATAAAATGCTGAAGATGTAAAAGCATAAACGTAATTGCGTATGCGTGTTTGTATATATTTTTGTGTGTAACCAATGCTTGGATTTGCACATGTATTTAAAGAGTTTTTGAAAGAATCTGATTGGCTATCATGATCAATGGTTGAGATCAAGCTTATCAAGATGAATGGTGAGAGATTTTTGAAAGGTGAGAGAGAAATAGAAGGTTTCCTCTTTCTTCAATTTTCTCAGTTAGATCTGAAGGAAGGTTGCCATTTGAAGAATGAGTTGAGAATGAATTTCATAATTAAATAAATAAATTAATTTAATTATATGTGAGGATGAAATTAAAAGTTTGCATAATTAAATTAGTAATATTTAATTATGTGTGGAGATGAATTTAAAAGGTAATTAAATATTTAAAATATTTAATTATGTGTGGAGTGAGAAAAGGTATTAAATTAAATATTTATAATATTTAATTTAACTATGAGATGAAGAGGGTGTTTGGAGGAATATTCCATTATTTGAATTCAAATATTCAAATTTAGAATAACATGATAATTAATATAAATAAATTATAAAATTTATTTAATTTAATTAAGAGGAATATGGAAGATGGTAATAATTAAATAAAGTTATTTATTTAATTAAGGTAGAAGAATTTATAAAAATGAACAATATAAATAAATAATTAAATTTATTTATATGTAGATGACTTTAGAAGATTAATTAAATAATTTAAATTTAATTAATTAACAAGCTTGATTAACCATGACCATTTTTAGACATATACAACAAATATTTGAAAATTACCCTTTCCATCTACTGAAGAGAATATCCACCTTGAAATCATGCTAGATCTAGTTGAATTTTTTAGGTATATGCGACCAATCTCCGAAAAGAACCATTTTTCATGAAAAAGGATATAGTTGAAAGGTCTTGAAGAAATCATGGATCTAGTTCCAAAGCCTTTGGGCTTTAGGATAGAACCAAAAGATATGCTTCATAGACTCCAATATCCCACAGAAGGGCAACAAGGGTCACATATACCTAAATGAGATAACCTAGAGCCCACAAGAAGACCTTGGAAAATAATACACTGGACAAAGTGGGCCAATATTGGTTCTAGAATAGTCAACCAAATGGTATGAAATCTATGTTTCCAAACTAAGACTAGCGATTAAAAATGCCATTATCCAAGGTTTAGTATCATAACTTGATGGGAAAATGGAGAGATACACATTGATAACCATGTTGAGGCTTCTAATTTTGGAAGGTTGTGTTTGAACCCCACTTCCAATATTTCCACCATGACCTAGAGGAATTAATACCAATTTTTTGAACCTTATTTGTTGAATTTCCCTCATGATTGTATTAAAATTTTCATAGTCATGATTACAAAGGTGAAAATTTACATTAGTTTCATTCCATGGCATGATACTCATAGAACTTTTGGATAATAAACCATACAAACTTTGAATTACTTTATTATGTAATCTCAAGAATTGCACCCAAGGTAGCCTTGCCAAAGAGTATTCTTGATCTTGAAAATGAGGAATCACCAAATATTCTATTGGTTGATGGAAATTCCATCTTGGAATCCTGAACCATTCTAAAAATATAGGGTTTCATGGTTTCCCAAGTTCTCCAAATAATTTTAATAATAAAAGTTCCTTCAATATGAACTACATTCTTCATGGTGAGAAGGGTTTGAAGTCCAATAAGCTTCTAAGAATGTCATCAAAAGGATGACCATATGTAATACAATGTTGAAAAATAGGTTTCTAAACTTTGTCTCCATTAATGGTATGGATAATCCATTTTTTGTAGTGTCAAACCTTGATGTTGTGTGGATAAAATATTCAATCCTTTAGATTCTCAAGATAGACAACAAAAATCCTAGGAAACCTGATGAAAACCCTTGTGATTTTTTGTGGAAGCCTAAAGAAAATAATGAGGAAGCTTTTCAAACTTCATGTATGAGGCCTTATGAGGGCCCAAACAAGAGGAATACTAAGCATATTGTAACACACTTAAAATGTTCATGTCAAAATAAGGGGTTTTTTTAATCCAATACACCAAATTTTCAAATTATGGAGAGAATATCTTACAATAAGGAAAATCATGAAGCCTAGAAAGAAAAAGGGATGCATTGAGATTTGAAAAATAATTTGTGACAAATCCATTTATACCCAAAGGAATTAAGTTAAGAGGGTGTGGCAATATTGTTTATAGCAATGATTCTTTTTCTATTTAATGGTAGAACCAAAAGCTTTGTGAAATATCCATGTATTTGAGGGCTTATTTGATATTTTTCTCCTCTTCAAGTAGAGTGAGAAATAAATCATCCATGAAGTGGCCATTAAAAAAGTTGAGCTAAGGATTTGGTTAAGAAAATACCTTTGACAAGCCCTTGAGACATAGAGTGGGCTAGAAGGTAACCAAATCCTTTAGTCGCAAACACATAAAGAGTATGGGCCAAAAGAAAACCATGATGAATATACTTGAAAAGCCCAAAGTGATTGGATTTTTCATCATTAATGATGATGCAAGCCAAGGATTCAACAAAGAGAATGGTTTATAGATTGGATGAAGTGAGACCCAAGCCCTAGATCTTGAAATATGGCCAAAATAAAGGGCCATTCAATATGATCATAGGCCTTGGAAAAACTATTTTTAAGGAATAGGTCCTTTTATTGAGAATGCCGAACCTATTTTATAACTTCCTAGACTATAATGGTATTGTCAAGGATTTACCTAGATTTAATGAAACTAGTTTTCTCTAGGCACATAATTTGTGGAAGGAGATGGCGTATCTTCAAAGCCAAAGCTTTGGTGATGATTTTATAGGAAACATTGAGCAAGGCGATGTTCCTCCAATTGCATGTATCCTATAGATCTCTATAATTAGGTTTAAACTTGATATTTTCTTTGTTTATAATTTTCCCTAATGACTTGGAGTAGAAATACTTGAGGTAAAATTTATGCAAGTCCTCACCAACATAGTCCCAAACCTGGACTTGTAAAAATCACAAGGGAAACCATCACAATCAGGATTCTTGTCATTGGCTATTGTGCGAATGACCTCTTTGAGATCAACAATGGAGAGAAATTTATCACAACAGTCTTATTATGAGGAGGAAAATTGACAAAGGACAAATTAGAGGTATTCATAAAGGGTCTATTCCCTTTCAGGAGAATTTTCCTAAGTTGTGAACACTTGCTCATAATGTTTAAAAAAATATTGGAGAATGTATTGAATCTTTTTAAGGAAAGTTTATCCATCCTTGATTTTATTAATTCTATAGGATATATGGTGATACTTGTGCTTAGTGCCAAATTTAAAGTTAACCCTCAAAGCATGATATATGAATTCCATCATTATAATTATGTTGCTACAACACCTAGGTAGTCGATGAGGGTGGCCATCAAAACTAGATAATTTGAAATAGGTAAATTTGGGGTTCTGAATATACCAATGTCCCCATTCTACAATAAAATCCATGGCCTCCCTGCTCAGTCTATAACCAGCATCACCAGTGAGTCTATTAATGATGACATAAAGGAATGCATCATTAACCCTCCTATAATGTAACTTTGAAGTTTGCAAGGTAAGCTGGTCATAGTGGTTCCATACTTTATTTTTCCCTTGAGCTTCTCCCAATATATCCATTGCATTCAATCTAGGAAAAATTCCCATTCTGGCAGCTGCATAGACTACATAAGAGGTCATAAAGAAAATCTTGGATTCTCTCACTCTCAACATTTGATTATGAATACTCTTAGACACCACCATAGACCAGTCAAACTATTTTTTTCCATCCAAGATAGTCTGGATAAATGAAACATCTCTCTTCACGAACTTAGGGAATTATTCATTATTATGTCTATCATGAGAAGTTTGCCCTTTTAGGCTGATGTGAGCTTAGTGAGAGACTTCTTCTCTCATCCAGTCTTATTCATATGATTTCTGCTGGCTTCCCTTCTTATCATACCAGGCTGATACTCTGCTTCATTTAATGTAGGATTCTTGGGAGTAGGTACATTAAACATGAAACTAATCATATGTGGTGTAAGATCAATGATAAAATTTCCCTTCACATCCACACACTTCCTGGTAGTAGGATTGTATGCCCCTGCTACTACAAGGATCAACTTCAGACACTGGATAGACAAGGGGAAGAGTGCTACATGGGCCAAACTTGATTGAACAATTCTTTCAGCTCTTCCTGTGACCTCCTCCTCACTGAATGTCTCCTCATATAGTTCCTCATAATTGTAAGGACCCAAATTAGTGTCAGTAATATCGGCCCAATCAGAATCAACTTTTCTGGCGGTGATGGTAGCTTCCTTATGTTTACACCTCAATGTGTAGGGGAGCTGCTCTACTTTAATCTTTTTCGGCCTAGCCCCTTGCCTTAAAGTTTCTGTAGGTTGGCTCCTATGAGAAGCCTCATCTGATGCTCCAGACATTTGTCAAACATTTTAATAAACTCTTGTGTTAGATGATCAACACATGGAAAATAATACATTAGTCCATACCTACCTAATCAAAAGCAGAACCAAAGAAAACACCAAAAATAGGAACACATAAAATAGTTTTCAACATTGGTGGGGTCAGAACCAGAACAAGACCAGAATGGGAACCAAGAGAAGATTAGAACCGAAACCAGAATGGCAATCAAATAAGAAACTAATTGTTAGTTCCAAGTTTAATATCCATTCCAGTTCCGCTTCCACCTAAGACCAAGCGTGAAGACTTGAGGATAAGTGCATAAAGATAAAACACCGCAATGATTGGAATCAAAGTTATTTAAGGAACTAGTCCCAGAGAAAAAAACCTGGAGACAATTTCAATCCTTTTTCTTCCCCCACCAATTCAACATGTAAAATGAAGCATGTTTCAAAGGACTCAGTCACATGAATTTTAAAGACTTGGGTCACATGGGCCTATGAGGAAATCAGAAATAGAAGGGCTTAACCTCCTAATAACTCAATCGTACGAAAGCCAATTTAAACCTAAGACAAGGGGCATTGTAAATTTTATCAGGAAAACCCTAGTTTGCTTGATATGTCAATTTAATCCACCTAGGGCAACATAAATCCATTATAGAACATATCCAAAGAACATAGGATTAGAACGAAGCAAGGTTGCAAAATATTTCAAACATCAGGAGTATGGAAAACCCTGGAAACAAAATCCCTAATTATAAATTAGAGCACAACAACAAACCACCTATCGTGAAAGCGACAACAGATAGAAATCGACAAACAAAAAATTAAAAAAAGAATACAAAGCAGGAATAAAAAGGAAAAGACAAAATGAAAGCAAGAAACAAAGCAAAAAAAAAAGGAAGGAAAAAATTCACAAGAGAGAACTCCATGAACGTGCTAAAACATGAAGAACAAAACAACAACACAAAAATAGAAAGCGAAAGAAAAAGGAGAAGATCCCTACCTAAAAACGCTCTCCGAGAAAGACTGAAATTCAACCAAGATTCACTCCACAATTTTCCTCCGCAATCAAATCGATCCTCTTGAAGCTTTTTTGGCTTTGGTTCACTAAAATGTTTTGAAGAACAATGATAATGAGCCAATTAAACATGATTAACAATTTAAAATAAATTTTCACTTTCAAAGAGGCTGCAATTAATGCCATAAATGTAGTTGGTCGGAGGTGGAGCAAACAACGCGAAAA
>VDFB02000015.1:452326075-452441317 GCA_007258455.2 Sequoia sempervirens | reverse complement strand
GTTAAGAGGGTGTGGCAATATTGTTTATAGCAATGATTCTTTTTCTATTTAATGGTAGAACCAGAAGCTTTGTGAAATATATACATGTATTTGAGGGCTTATTTGATATTTTTCTTCTCTTCAAGTAGAGAGAAATAAATCATCCATGAAGTGGCCATTAAAAAAGTTGAGCTAAGGATTTGGTTAAGGCAATACCTTTGACAAGCCCTTGAGACATAGAGTGGGCTAGAAGGTAACCAAATCCTTTAGTCGCAAGCACACACATAGTATGGGCCAAAAGAAAACCATGATGAATATACTTGAAAAGCCCAAAGTGATTGGATTTTTCATCATTAATGATGATGCAAGCCAAGGATTCAACAAAGAGAATGGTTTATAGATTGGATGAAGTGAGACCCAAGCCCTAGATCTTGAAATATGGCCAAAATAAAGGGCCATTCAATATGATCATAGGCCTTGGAAAAACTATTTTTAAGGAATAGGTCCTTTTATTGAGAATGCCGAACCTATTTTATAACTTCCTAGACTATAATGGTATTGTCAAGGATTTACCTAGATTTAATGAAACTAGTTTTCTCTAGGCACATAATTTGTGGAAGGAAGTGATAGGCATTATCTTGAAGCCAAAGCTTTGGTGATGATTTATAAGGCTTGATGAGCAAGTGATGTTCCTCCAATTGCATGTATCTATAGATCTCTATGGCTAGGTTTAAACTTGATATTTTTCTTTGTTATAATTTTCCCTAATGACTTGGGTAGAAATACTTGAGGTAAAAGATTTATACAAGTCCTCACCAACAATTGAGCACGGACTTGACTTGTAAAAATCACAAGGGAAACCATCACAATCAGGATTCTTGTCATTGGCTATTGTGTGAATGACCTCTTTGAGATCAACAATGGAGAGAAATTTATCACAACAGTCTTATTATGAGGAGGAAAATTGACAAAGGAAAAATTAGAGGTATTCGTAAAGGGTCTATTCCCTTTCAGGAGAATTTTCCTAAGTTGCAAACACTTGCTCATAATGTTTAAAAAAATATTGGAGAATGTATTGAATCTCTTTAAGGATAGTCTATCCATCCTTGATTTTATTAATTCTATGAGATATATGGTGAGCTTTGAGAGATTGAAAAAATCATTTGGAATATCTATCTCTCACTTCGAGCTAGTGTAACCTTGCTTTGATTTGAGAATTTCTTGAAGAATGGGTTAGTAATCTATTTCTAATGCTGAAGATCTACCAAGCTAATCTAAAAATTAGGAGAGAAGAGATCAAGTTCAAGAGCCATAGTAGCCCTGTGAAGATATGAGGTTTTATCCTCATATGCATGAATTTAAAATATTGCTAGCTAGTAATTTTTTAGTGGCTAATATTTACCAATTGGCTAATAGTTGAAATTTGGGAATCCAAATTTGGCTAATAATTCAAGTTGTAGCGGGACCTAAATCACCACATGTTTGCAAAATTTTATTTTAGTCTTATTTAAATCACCAAATAATTTATTTTATGAAAATATTTAACTCAAAAATTTGCCACAATATTTGATACATGATTAGATCAAATTTTCTTGAATTTTATAAGTCATTATAGAAATCTAAATTAATTTTCCTAGTATATCATAATTATTAGTTGCTTTAGGGCCATATTTCAAATATTTAGTTTCCTCCATTATTTAAAATATAATCTAACAACCCTCATATTTCACGAGGTAAAATGTACCTACAATATGTAATGCTCATGGGGCCCAAAATAAAAGAAACTTCAAGCCCCATGATCATTACAGATTGTAGGTACATTTTACCTTATGGAATACAACAAGGTCCATTAGATTATATTTTAAATCAATGGTGACAACTAAACATTATAATTTCTACCCTTTAAACCCATTGATCATTACCACCCTTGAGCCCCTACTTTTGCATGAGAATTCTTTTTTTTTTAAATGAAAAGATTCACCATCACAATTAATATTTTTTTTTAATTTTTCAAGATTCGCAACAATTTTCTACAAAATTTTGGTGGTGTAAAATATCACCAATAAAATTAATATTTTTTTTACAAAAAGAAAGATTCACCAATATAAATAAATATTTTTTTTTCAAAAAATTGAAATATTCGATAGGATTTTATAAATTTTCTTGAGTGGGGGTTTCTTAAAGTTATCAATGTTGCTAGCTAGTAGACATAGATGCATGAGAATTGGGATGTATGTTAAATAGATCTATTCCATAAAACAATCTAGCTAGTTGGATAAGTGAGGTAGGCCTCAAGGTTCCACACTTTCATGATGTGGACTAGCAAGGGGTTGATGACTTAACAAAGAAGTATTAAAAAAAATGAACTGTACAACTTTGAGGAGGGCCCACTTTCCATTGAACTTTGAATTAGATGAGAAAGTGGTCAAACAAAGTGTTGTCAAACAAAGTTATTCCACATATGCCAATGGGGTTCATTGTGGTAGTGACCCATATTGGGATCGAAAAAATCTAATTTATTGCACACGTAATACCACACTTCTTACTTTGAAATTATCCAATGTAAAGGTAAGGTCTCAAAAAAATTTAAAATCTCCCCCCTCAAGATTCCATTTGAGCCTATGATGGTTGTGTTGATATGTTTTCTTTGTGCTTGTGGATCATGTATGAGCAAAGACCTAGTATTTCAAGTAACTTTGCTTTTACATTTGGATCCTATATGTCATGCATAGGTCATCACCAAGCTTTTCCAATTCAAGGATATTGGTTTTTCATCATGGAGTTTTATTCTTCTGTTGATGAGATTATTATTGTTACAAAGTTCATGAACAAACATCTAGTAAAGCATACCAACAGTAAAACTTTGTCAAATGTTGCAACCACAAGTGCTTGACATGAGAATAATTAGAGTCATTTAATGGAGGTATTAGGTAATAGCATTTTCTAAAGATGTTGATCAGCAAAGGTTCCTCTTAGGGCTCGATGGCACATACCACATCATTTACTTGACATTCTACATTTAACTGAAGAATACTCTGTAGAAAGTACAGATGCAACCTTGGTGATTCTTTGGTTCCTGCAAATGAAGGCATGGCAAATTTAGCTCCCTGTTTTACCAAGTTTGATGATCACTCTGTAACACAAACAAAATAATGTGGGGAGCTCATAAAAGATGACATAAAAAGAGTTAGGCCTAGCAAGAATTCTAGGCTAAGAAAAGGTAGGTAACAGACCTAGGATCATCTTAAAGAACTATAAGAGGTTATTCCAAATGGAGCCAAACATGGTACCTATCGATATCTTGCTCGAACACACGCATTTCCTGGAAATGAAACAAGAGTATGTTTTTGACTTCTGTTGTATAAATCTGAACTTCCATATGTGCTTGGCTCGAAACTTGAAGAAGCATGGGTTTGGTGGGATCATTGCTTTGAAAGCTAGATGAAAATTATGCAGCAAATAGAGAAAGTCCACAGTCCTCTTGTTAAGAGTTTTATTAGGAAATTAAAGTTTATATTTAATAAATTAGTTATTAGGTTAGTTTTTAGTAATTAATAATTAATAGTTAGTTTCTGGGAAGTATTCCTTTCCCAGAGAGAGAATTTAGGTGGTTATTCACGGGAATGTAGAATGTAATACTTTTTTAAGCATTTACAATATACAATGTAAATGTCCTATAGAAATATAATATTTTACTATTTTTCTTTTTATTGCTATTCAACAATGATATTATCTGTGCAACTTTCTCACTATTTTAACAGAGTTTCTCATGCATGAAATGGACGTTTCAAAGAGAATTTCGAGCTCTTTAAAGAATCTATGAATTTTAATGCAGATTCAGAACTTGGAAAGAGTTTATCATTTGAAATAGCAGTTGGGCTAAATGGCCGAGTTGGGTGAATACTCCATCTCCTTCTACGGTCATTCTTGCTTCAAATGACGTCATGAATACAGGGTGCTTGTGCGGAGATCTTTACCAGTATGTTTATTTGGGCTGCACGTTACTCCTTTGAGGCTGCGGATTAAAGCAGAAGCGACTGCAACCTTGGTTCATCCGGTGCTTCAACCATTGGAGGAAAGTTAAAATGGCAACGTTTGAAACGTATTCCCACTGTTATACTTTATATGGAACTTCGAAGTATTGAATAGTTTAAAATGATGAAGAGCCCATCGATCTTCAAGATATAGAGCTTTAGTTATGGTGGTATTTGAATGATTTTCCAAATGAATGCTTCAAAAGATGATATCTCATCGAATGTAATGGTGTCGAAAAGAGCACATGCGATCTCTTTTGTCACACGATACGGAGAGTAACATCAATCGGACATCTGCTTTGCTATCACGCCAGAGGGATATTCGGGCGCATTAGTTATTCATGATCACGAACCTTTTGCATTGTAGCTGGGCGCAGACCTTGAAGAGACTACTAAAATCAGACATTGGTTTTCAATTGGAAACAAAACAACAGTGCTCATATTTAGACTTTGAACCTTGCTACTCACGGTTTCTCATGGGAGAAGCAAACTGTCTTGTACAGGGAAATGAAGACTTGATTTCAGTCTGTAAAGCTCTCGAAATTGTACAGGAAGAATTTGGTGAGTTTCAGAGTTTCAGATATCTCAAGCTCTATCGTCTAACTAGGCAGAACAAGCTATATTTAAGACACCGGTTATCAAATGAATCACAGAGTTAAAGCAGGGCAGTATAAAGAGAAATCGAATGCACTACAAAATCCTGTAGCGGCCTTGGAAGGTAGAATAAGAGATTAGTTTGTGAAATTTAAATCAAGGTTCCCATGGTGGAAGAAATCAAAGGACTGGATCGATAAAGAAAGGAACGACCATACATATAGATCAGTTGACTCAACCACAGTACATCTCAAGGAAATATGTAGGAGCAGCATTATTATAGTTGAGGCTTATTCTATTCTTTCCAAAACTAAGAACAAATGCTATAGATCATCGAGCTGCTTCTCTTTATTGGAGGCAGGCGGTCTCAAAGCCTTTGGTAGAAAACCCACGATTCCCGAAACCAAAACTGTTTTGGGCTCTGTTGATTAAACAATTCACGATTGACACAGTGAGCCACATAATCAAGAGGGCAAGCAAAAGCTCAATGTAGATTATGCAGGCCGGGTTTAGCTGTTGAAAGTGATTTCAAGAGTATCGATGGAGAACGATCCAAATTCTGCAGTCAATTGTAATTCAGATCACTTTATTCATATGTACGCATATTGAGCTCAGCATTTTAATGCTATAGAGTTTCCTCGATAGGAAGTATTTAATTTGCAAGAGGCGGTCGGTTATGTAAGGTGGGGGAAATTCAAAAGGTCAAGATTGGAAAATAAATAAAGATATAAAGGATTTCAAGAAGGAGTTACACAAAAACTGAAAACGCAATTACGAGAAGGGGAAACGTATTTTCTTCACATTAAAATAAGATGATAGATTTCAAGGAACCGTTACAAATGGTGGGAAATGAAAATATGAAAAAGTTTTTCATTTTTAAGCAGGGATCTTTCTGCTCTTGGGGATGGCAAAAGGAAATATATTTTCTGAACTTAATTTTTGTACAGAGACAAAGAGTCTGTGAACTCTATGTTTTATTAAAGGAATAAATGAGACATTGTTCATCTGTGTGTTTAATCGTCTTCTCTTTAATCGTTGATTTCCTTTGCGAATTCACAATTATTCATTTATATTTTTCTGTCGTATCAAATTAAGGATGTGTTCATTGTAGGATGAGTGAGTCTTGTTTTGTCCATATATTTCTGGGAATTATTTTCTTTCCTCCTCATTATCTTTCACGAGTACAAGTGAATGATCTTTGTGTCATTTACGCTTTTCTCTTTATTTTGAAATTATCATCGCATTTACGTTGAATTGTTATGCCCAAATGTTAGCTTCTCCTATCCTGCTTTCCGGTCAAAAGCATACTTAAAAACAATTAAATCATACAAGGGAGATGTACCTCTAAAATTCACAGGAAGATCATTAATTCAATAGCAATCTTCTAGGCTGTTAGTTCAATTGTGTCACTATTCAACAGGGCAATTGAGGGTCATTCCTCACATCAAATTACGGTGACCAATCTATTTGCTAACACTACACATAACTTAAATGGTGAGAAAAAATGAGTTAGAAATCAATCTCCACAAAAGAGATCTCTCAATAGTTTCATTAGAAGCATAAACATTTATGATTTCAAAAGAATGATTGCTGATATTTAAAAAGAATCTAGATCACATAGTTAGTGGGGTCATAATAGATTGTGGCCGACATGTTGAAGACACCTAGGAGAGAGAAATGTTATGACCCCTCCATGAAAAGAATCATGATTGCTACAAAATATAGAACTAGTTGGCCAAATATGTTCACAAGTTGTTGAATGCATGAAACCAATAATTATTACTTCCAATAAATAGAGAACATCTAGATTCAGTTAATTTTGATGAGTATCTTATATGAAATAATTACTAGAGAGATTAGTGAGACCTTAGAAATTCCAAGAAAATAAATTCATGGGTAGGAGTCAAGAAGCATATCATTGCTATTTGATCTTGGAAAGTAGAGTAGTGAAATTGCAAAAAATTGGGGAGAAAGAACCTAATTGAATGTTGGGAGATGATATCTTCCACATCTCAGCAATATACTCTACCTCCTCCAACTACCTAGGAGGGTTGTGAGATCATCATCTTTTATTAGTAAAACGAGGGAGAATGAATATAAATTTTTGGTTGATTAGATAAAACTGATGTTGGTTGTGGCCTCTAAGAGAAGCTTGACCTATAGAAGGGCTCACTTGGAGGTGGCAAAACCTATTTCCCCTTCTCCAAAATGTGTGAAATTGTTCCAAGCTACACTTTGGTACTTGGTAGTTGAATAATTTGAATTGAATTGTTTTTTATTCTACAAATCATTAGGGTTGAAATTTTTTCCTTTTTGGTGAGAAATCATAGTTTATTTTTCCTTGGATTTCAAGGAAAGAGCCTTTCTAGACTAGGAAACCTTAACTGATTGAGGAGATAATTTGACCCAGGTGCTACTAAGGGGTAATCCTTAATTATATGTTCAATTGAATAGCACCAAAAACAAGTTTTGGGTAGGTTAAGGTAAAGCACATGATGTGTGTGATGAAGATTACCAATTTGACCTTCGACTCTTTCAAGTCTTTGGGCAAGTCAATCTCAATGAAAAAATATTTTTATGGATGATCCTAGTAAAATTTATCAGGATCAACACAAATAACCTTCCTTAGGGAGGTGGCGATATATGCAAAAAATTTTAGCATAGAAGGGGTAAACTTAGGAACTCAAGCCAACACAAAGTTTATTCAAGATAGTGAAATCTCGCATCTAGGGTTGAAATACCAATAGTCACAAACATATTAGGTTCCATGCTTGAGGATAGCCTCAACATGGATAACCTTATAAAAATGAAAAAAAGAAATAACCCCTTAGTGAGGTTTTGGATAGCATCAAACCAAACCCCATGTGGGACCCAATGTTTATTGACCCATTCTTAGAGCATACTTTCAAGGGAAGTTCTCCCAACAAAATATACTATTAAAGTGAAATTATCTAACTATTTATAAGCAATATCAAAATAAAGGATGGGAAAGACCACATCTACTAGGGCTTTGGAATGTGTACCTCATGAAAGAAAATTGAAACAATTTTTTGGGGACACTTGTTCAAAGGAGCCATTTACAAAGTTCCCAAATTATCAACACTAGCATGGACTATTGGGTTGAAGCCATTTGAGGACATATAAAGGAAAAAACAAAAAGAACTACAATAAATAAATAAAATGAAAGGTTTTCCATGCTAATGATATGGTTTGACATAAGGAGAGCCAATGATAGTAGAAAGGACACAAATCCTAGGCCACATCCAAACTTTCATTTTAGGACAAACTCTTGAGTTACTTAAGAAAAGTCTTAGAATTTCAATACCTTCAACTTTAATCAACATCTTATATTTAGAATAACATGTGTATAACTAATTAATAATTTGAGTTAATTAAAATTATTCTTTTTACTATAAGAAAATTTAATTATTGTTTGAACTTTTGATCTATGTTAAGGAATATTAATGATTTATGTAAGTTTACATATATGAATTATGACACAAAAATTCTCTTCGTTTTTTTGTTATGAATATAAATAAATACATAAATTTATTTATGAAGTTATGAAAAAAATTAATGAAAAACAAAAATATCTTCATTTTTCCTATAATGAAAATTAAAGAGAAATCTTAAATGAATGACTTACTAGAATGATAAAGTATTATTTTTATCATTAAATTATTTTAAGAATAAAACAACTAACTAATGTATATAAAATAGATTCAATTGAACATAATTCTATTACAAAATTATTGAAAGACTTGATATAAATAATAATTAATTTGTTGTAAAAGTTTGGGATTGTGTAAAAATTTAAAATTCAAAATTGATAAATTTAATTTTTTAGGATGTATAAAAGTTTTAAAAATTCAAGATGAAAGATAATAATTAAAATATAAACACACAAATTATATTTTAAATTTTAAGTATGTGATAGAAACTATTAAAATTATCTAGATTTTAGATACATGTTTACTATAAATAAATAAATAAAGATTAGATAAAATATATTTTTTCTTAAAAAGACATCTAAAATAAACAAAAAAAATAATTTTAATTTCAAATTGAAAAGAAATAACATTTATATAATTTAAAATATAAAAAAATCAAATTAATAAAAAATTACTACTACTTATATTCCTTTCTACATGTCTTCTTTTACAACCATCATGTAAAATACATTTTATCTCAGAATAATGTAAAATACATTTTATCTCAAAAATATTCTAATAGTGCAAGGAAATGCAATTTTGAGAAAGAATACATTTTGAAAAGTTAAACACATGAACATTAATTCCATCATAATTTTAGATATCTAACACTTAAATAAAATGTATAATTTAAAATAACTTTCATGTCAATTTAATAAAATATTATATTTTATAAAAATAAAATAAAATAAACAAAGTTTACATGAATATTCATATAAAATAAAAATTATAATAAAATATATTCAAATAAATAGTAAAAAGGGAAAAAATGGTGGTGGATTGGATGGGTGTTGAGGATTGAAATTAGGGTTTGATCGTCTGTAAGTGGTTGGGTGGGGGAGGCCAAGCCCTCCCCATGGAGGTTTGTGCATACATGGGAGGCCTTGTACACCTTTAATTTATATGCATTAATTATCGTTCCTTGTGCCATTGTGTTTATTGGGTTTTATCTGACTTGTGGTAAAGTGTTCTTGCATGATCTATTTGTTATTTTAATTGCATTTATGATTTGCATTACTCATGGGCTCTTGACTCCTCTAAGTATTGATGAGTGGGGCTCCAAAAGCCCCTGATAACCATGCAAATGGGGGAGGAATTTAAGAAACCCCACATAATCAAACTGTCTTTCAAAGACATTGTGGAGAGAGATTGCAATTTCGATGTGCACAAAATTTTTGGTTGTGCCCACGAGAGAGGAGGGCGACCTCAATTCCAATGGAGGAGAGAAAGGTAAGTGCCCCTCTGAATACCTTGGAACTTTAGAGCTCGTGCTCCTAACTTAGAAATGGAAAATATTATTATTAATGAAAAATCTAGATTGAAAGACAACCATTTTTTTGGCAGCCTTGGACATTACCAAAATATTGGCTAGGAAATTCATGGACAACTGGTTTTCAAATGTTTGGAATAATAAATTTGGTTTTCAGTTAAGTTTTTGCAGGATGATTCAATGTGTCCTTTTTATTATCTTTTTAAAAATCATATTATGTAAGAAAAAACCCTCTCTAAGCCTTGTAACTAGAATGTGGGAGGGTGTACATTTAGGGCTATTCCTTAGACTCCTGAGGCCATTGTAGAGGAAGTATTAGTGCTATCATGCCCTAGATGGGTGGTAGTGAAGAATGTCCCCCCTAAACAGTGGAAGATTCTTCCCCAATAGCTAACTCCAATCGACAGCTGTTAGCCACACACGATAATTGAGAGGGGGTGAATTAGTTGTACATTAAAATATTAAACCCTCATTAATCATCATTATTTATTAATCATTAGAAAAATGAAAATATATGAAACATAAACACATTTAACACCATACACAAGAGAACACTAGATTTATATGGAAAACCCTAATTAGGGAAAAACCACGGTAAGGATTAACTCACATATATATGAATAGCAACACCGAATACAATAATCTCACTACTAGAAGGGCTCATTTCCCAAAAGAGAAGAATGGCTCATTGTTGGTGTCTCAATACCAAGGGCTCACTTCCCAGAAGAAAGAATAGAAGAAGACTATTAGAAAGAGATTCACTATCTCAAAGCAATAGGAAATATCCACCATTGCAAATCTACACCATCCACAACCTTTAGCTCATTGCCTCTAGCAACTTCAGACACACTAAAAATGTAGACACATTCTTCTCACTGCATCTAGTAGCCTTAGGTGTTTAAGCTCACACTTAGATCACCGTACTTGATCACATTCACATATTTCACACACTGCACACCATCTCTAGTAATTAACCTTGCTTATATACCCTCCACAACCTAAAAATCCTTCTCTAGATATCAGCCACAATGAAACATATGCACCTCAAATGAGCAACCACTAAATAGGTCTACACCAAAAAATTCTACGCTAGAAAAATTAAAGGAAGACCACACAAAGGGTTAACTAGGACCCAAATCTACATTGAGACGCTTTTCCATGCTTCCAAAAACAACAAGCAATCTCTGCAATTAGCTTTAGCACCCAGGTTGGCCAAACCCACACTAACACTAACAAGAAACCACTTACACACCTCTGGACAGGTCTGAAAAAAACATGTGGACTACAAAGAAACACTTCACACCATCCACACAACATCCCAAAATATTCTAGCATCATCAGAATATTCTACAACACTACCACAAACACTTGCAATTGAGAACACCATCATCCTATGCAACCAACAACACTGCCACATAACACAACTTATGAATCCAAGTTTGTGGAGTAGTTAAATACCACATAATCCAAAGAAAGGTAGGAACATACAATATTAGTACATTCCCAAATCCACAAGATAGGAAACCACAACATGGAGAAATGTAGAGCAATCTCATTTCTCCTAGACAACCCTTTACACAAACAGACACACTATCAAAAACAACTTCCACTGTCGCATGATCTAGAACCTAAAACTATGAATATAACACCTCTAAACACCTCTGAACATCATATCCAAACTGTACAAGCATATCTTCAACATGAAGAAATGTGGAGCACAACACTAAACACACCTTTTTCACATTGCACACTCTCTTATTCAAATTTTATCAAAAGCACTTGGAAACCAAGGGAACCAACTACATCAACATCACCAAATTTTTTTTTATCAACATATCTACATCATTTGCAACACTTTCTCAACATATCTACAATATTTGCAATACTTTCTTATTACCACAACCACTTCTCATCATGACCATGCTAGAGATTGCATTAATCTCCCCATCTACAACAGCAACAATCTCCCCATCTACAATACCCGCTCAAAACCACAGTAGAGGTTGACATCAATGACACCACTAAAGGAAACATAGTGCAACACACTCATTGTTGTCAACAATGAAAACGCTACAACAATCTTCCTGACCATACTGGAGGTTGACATCAATGTGACATCAAACCATAAAACACTAGGGGTTGAAACATAACTCTTTTGCATGCAAAACTCTTCAACAACTGCAACAATCTTCACACACTAGGGTTTTACATCAATGAAAACACTAATGCCAACACCAAAAATCTCCAACAATCTAGAAAATCTTCAACAATCCCCCTCCTTATCATTGAAGGTAACACCAGCTCTAAAAAACTATCAATCATCAAACACAACTTTGTAATTCCAATAAGATATATCTCCCCCTTACTTTAGTCTCTCCCCCTAACTAGGACATTCCTTACACTTCTACTACTTTCCCATAATTCACCGTCTCTTCATATCTTTCAAACTTTATCTCTCCCCAGGTTTGAAATCAATGACATAGGGCAACAATCTCTCCCTTTGTCATCTCCTAAAAGCTTCACTTTAGGCAACACCAACACACAAATTTCTCTCTACTACTATCTCTCCACAACTCTCTCTCTACTACTCTCTCCCCCTTAGGGGCACAAGATATGCTCCATCTGACTGTACCAAAAAAATTACTACTACCTACTCCCTTGAGAGGTAGCCTTCATTAGTCTAGGAGAAAAGAATAAATCTTGAATAGTCCACTTGGATAGATGCACCAACTTATGCATCTAGTTGAAAGGAGGGGAAATAACCCCTAACTTCTAGAAGAGATACTCAAATGTATCTTTTGGAAGAGCCTTTATGAAAATGTTTGCAACTTGATCCTTTGTAGGCACATACTCTAGCTTCACCTCACTCTCTACAACTTTCTCTCTTATAAAGTGATACCCGATAGAGATATGCTTTGTCCTTGAATGTATTATTAGGTTTTTGAAATATTGATAGAACTTGTATTATCACACAAGATAGAAATAGGTTCATCATATGACACTATGATATCCTTCAATGTCTTCCTCATTCATAACACCTATGTACAACATGATGTTGTTGCAATAAATTTTTCCTCTGTAGTAGACAATGCCACTAAATCTTGCTTCTTATTCAACCAAGAAAGCAATCTACTTCCAAGAAAGAAAGCACCTCAATTTTTACTTCTTTTGTCATCTGCACAATCTACTCAATCTGCATCTGTATATGCACTGAAAGAGAAATCGGTATCCATGGGATACCATAGACCAAAATTTAGAGTTCCTTTCAAGTATTTGAATATCCTTTTAACTACTACAACATGTGATTCTCTGGGATCTTGAAATCTTTCCACAAGACAAAATACATGCATGATATTTGGTCTAGTAGTAGTAAGATATAGCAGTCCACCAATCATTGATCTATACTTGCTCTGATCTGTCTTATAAGATTCATCATTTTTGCTCAACTTGCAACAAGTAACCATGAGAGTACACACCGGTTTAGAATCTTCCATACCAAACTTCTTCAACATTTCCTTGACATACTTTCACTATGAAATGAAAATACCTTTTTCTAATTGACTGATTTGTAACCCAAGGAAGAAATTATTCATCTCCCCAAACACTGACATCTCAAACCTTTTTCACATATGCTCTAAAAATCTCCCACACATACTGTAGACACTGAAAAATGGCCCAAGTCTGTGAGCATCACTTTTCTTGGTCGTCATCCTCTGATAATTAAATAATTTTAATTATTTGATTATTCTTAATCGTATTCCTCTATTAATTAAATAATTTTTAATTATTTAATTAATTCACTTTCTAATCTTTATTCTATCCTGATCAATTAAATAAATTAATTGCATAACTAATATTCCCCTTTCTTTAGTAATTAAATAAATTATTATTTATTTAATTATTTGCTTGTCATCTTTCGTCTATAGTTAAGTAATTATTATTTAATTATTTAACTATTCACTCCCTCTTTTAATTCTTCCATTATTAAATAATTTCCCTCCATGTGTCTCTCGTATTAAATAATTAACTCAATTTAATTATTTAATGCCCCCTTTTCATATTTCCTCTCATTTAATTAAAATAATTATGCAAATTGTTTTAATTAAATGCCCATTTCTTTTTTCCTCAAATAAATAATTCGAATGAATTATTCATCCTCCACTTGGCCAAATATTCATTCTAATGAATTAATTATTTTTTAATTTTTAATTCATCCAGTATCCTCCCACTTTCTCATTAATCATTATCATAGTCATCTCTATTATAGTCGTCGACGTCATAGCCGTCCCTAGCCCACCACTTTCTGGTGCATCAATCCTCCACCGTTGATCTTGGAATCTTTCTAGATGAGTGATCTCGTCCATCCATTCGAATGGATATCTATAAAAGAAGCCTTTCTCCTCCATTTTTTCCTTAACAACCATTATCTCCAACTTTCTTGCTTACAATTTGCAGGTATTTGCACAAGTGAGGCTACAAATCTGAGGGCATATTTTGCAAAAGAAGAAGGAGAGACAAGAAAATTGATTCAAGTTCAAGCATGGGGAGTGTTTTGATTTGATGGTTTTATTTCCCTTATGCTTTCATTGATTTCTCTTGTTTGGATTGGGGTTTTAGCTTAGATTTGTGTTGTGGCTGTCACTTAGTCTTTGCTAACTTGGTTTTCCCCTATCTTAAACATTGGTGAACCTAACGTGAAAAGAAGTTTTTGTAGAATTTGTACGACTTTTTTTTTGTTTTTTAGGTTTTTAGTACAAAATAATGCAACTGAGGAAAACAACGATGCAATTGCCGAGAAGTGACACAACTAAATTAATAGAAGTGACACAACTGTTTGAAGGGTTTTCAAATTTAAAACAATGACGTATTTGAGGAAAATAGTGACACATTCATAGGCGGGAAAATTTGAATTCAAAATCATGACACAACTGCTCTTGTGTGATGCGATGCAGTGATGCATTTACGACCCTGAACGATGCAACTGTCTTTCTAGTATAAATTTTGAGTTTTCTATTTGCTTTCAATTTCCTTTTGGGTTTTTTGAGTAGAGTAGGGTTTTTGGTTGCTATCTGTCTATTTTAGCATGTGGCTTTGGAGTGGAGCTCTCAAAAATTGTTTCTTTAGAAACAAACAAAAAAATTGAGCTTTACATTAGTTTAGTTTTAAGAAAATTTCATTTTGTTTGTTCTCTACAACTTGCATCAGGATCATAAGGGTAAAACGAAACCTACATTTTTCACTCATAAGGGTTTAAAAAGAACAATAATCTGCATATTTTACTCATGGTTATTAAAACGAACATGCATTACATGTCATGGGAATAAAATGAATCCAAGTGTCTTCAAATCATAAGCAAGGGATTTAAAATTTACAAGTGTTTTTCGTGTTTGGTGATTTGCAAACTGCCTTAGAGTGCGTATATTCTCCTCTTGCGCTATTCAACGATCTTGAGTGATCAAAAGTACCTCTTTGGTATTTGTATAATCACACCACACATTTGGATTTGGTGCTTAAAATGAACCCCATGTGAGTGTGAGGAAAAGGCACAAAGTATGCTCTCTCCTTGCGCTCCGTGCGATCTAGGAGATTATAAATAAGTGTACTTCCTTGATATTGTTTACCTTTTATTAGAGGGCTTTCCACCTCACTTTGAAAGGAGGGGATGACTCAAGTGGTAACAAAGCTAAGGCCAACTTCTTCTAATCCGCTATATAAGAAATGTGCTTCTTGACGAAAGTTAGTTAGCAATGGGTGTAGATGTGTCATACCGACAATTGTCACCCTTAGTAGCCCTGTGAGCTACATAAAAATTCTTCCTTAGGGAAAGGATTGGGAGGCCTCTTGACTCGCCATAGTATTGAGCTAATCTTGTTGCATGTATAGCCACCTTGAATGGATGTTGTTACAAGGAACCATTTGTGATTAGTTGCCAAAAACCATTTTATATGCTCATTGATCGAAGGAGGTTGGACCTCTAAAGGCACCCCACATCTTCATTGAGCATGTGTAGAGACAAGAATTCCTCCTTGGCGGAATGAGACTTGGTGAGCCCAAGAAGTGAGTGCCATGGAGGGGAGTTAGTGCCACCAAGTCTCTAGCTGTCCACCTTGTTTAAGTGGTTGGAGAAATCCAAGTGGGGATATCAACTAGTGGTTTCCTTACCAACCATAGGGATTGTGCATTGTTGTCTATGTGTGTTTTATTTTGAAATCAAACATTTTCAAATCCAAAACTAGACTAAAAAAAAGTGCTCGAGATTCTATTATGCATTTTCCAATCAAAATTAATCAAAATCAGTCAAAATTTATTCAAAAACTAGGTCAAAACCTTCATACTGTCAACTACAACATTCTGTGAACCGTAAATGATATTTTGAGCTGCAACTGATCACTGGAAAACTATAACTGCCATTTTGAACCACATTTGCAAAAAACAGACCCATAATTGATATTTTGAGCTGCAATTGCACTCTGGAAACTTGCAACTTGGAACAACGCATTTGTAGAAAATAGAGCCGTAATTGTCTAATAAACATGAACTATCAAAATCCTTGTTCAAGATTCAATCAAATCATTTTTTTACAGTGACCCTGCCTGTTAAGCCTAATACTTTCAAGCCTTTACCAATGCATTACAACATTTCCATTTAGGATTTCATCACATTTTAGGTTGCATTCTTACCTTTGCATAATCAATTTTACACCTTAGGTTGCATATACCTTTTAAATTTCAGACTTAGGAGGACCATTAAGCTTTTGGATAGTCCTTGGTTACTCATCCAATTCGTCATTGACCTTAATCCTTCATATTATCAACCTTTGTCATTATCACCTTTGTGAAATTTGAGTCTTAAGCTTGTGTCCTAGCCTTGACTCAACCTTGTCAAAATTATCCTCTTGATTATCACAAAGGTCAATGACATTTTGGTTTGTTATCTTGGACCTACACTAGCTTGATCACCATCCTTTGTCTCAAATTTTAGAATTCATAACCTTAGCTTCGCCATAGTCTCATTTAGATTCATATCATACCCTTTTGACCATAGCTTTAATCATCATCCTAATCATTCCTTAGCCTTGCATTTAACTTACACTTTCACTTTGCATCCTTATCCCAAAAATACAATTTAAACATAGTCTAGTTTCATCTTAGCTTTAGTTAAACCCTTACCTTTGATCATCAAACTTGGAATTATTATCTCCTTACATTATTCTTAGCCATTATCAAACCTTTAGTATCCTTTTCATCCACTAGCTTCATTATTATCCTTACATAAGTACCTTGCATCCCTATATTCAAAATTCAAAAACATAGCTTAGTTTCATCACCACCTTGCATTATCCTCCAACTTGCAAAAGTATCACATGGCTGAAACAAGGTCATGAACCAAAAGAAAGGACATGGATTTTTCAAGTGACCCTTTTCATGACACCACCCTTGGAACAAATTCAAATCATTCCACACCTCAAAGAGAGGCATCACAAAGAGACCAAACTAACACATGGGAAAACCTAAGCCTAGAAGAATTCAACAAGAAATTGAATCCTCAAGAAATTGAAAGAGCTTACCAAGATCCTAGGGTTTTGAGCATGGTTGATCAACTCATTGATGTTGACCCTAATATATTACTCTATGCACTAGCTAGAAAGGGTACCAAACTCACTCAAGGCTTTGACGTCTCAACCATTGTAGAAGAAGATACCCAAAATCCATTTGCCTTTGGCATGCCCTCATCACAACAAATGAAAACCATACCACTTGGGAAAACTACACACATGACTACCACTACCACACACATCCCAATCACTTCAACATTTGGAAACAAGGTAACCCATACTACTACACAAGGAAAAAGTTTCACATTTTGAAGTTCCTCAAATTCCATTGGTAAAACCTTTACAAATCTCCTTTTCCAAAACACAAATTAAGGTTCTATGTCACAAGGTCCCACACCTTTGCTCCAAAATGTAACCCAAGGTCCAATACCCACACTTCAAAACACAAATCAAGGTCCCCTATTCCAATTTCAAAGCACACCTTCATCAAGTCAACATCCACCAAATAAATCTAGAAAGTTTCACATTGCCTCACAAAGGATCCCAAATCAAAACACTAACCATGGGTCTATTCCATCACTCCAAAACAATAATCAAGGGATCATCCCATCACTTCAAAATGTTAATCAAGGACCTACACCTTCATTTCAAAATACCAATCAAGGACCCACACCTTGATTTCAAAACACTAGTCAAGGACCTACACCCTCCTTTCAAAACATCAATCAAGGACCTACACCTTCATTTCAAAATCTTAGTCAAGGACCTATGCCCTCATTTCAAAATGTTAATCAAGGACTAAATTTTCAAATCCAAGGAACAAATCAAGGGTCTACACCTCAATTCCAAAACACTATACCAAATGCAAACATGATCCTTGGGACAAACTTAAACACCCATTTTATCCCAAATCAAAACAACATGCATCAATATGGCAACCAAGGTTCCAAACCACAAATCATTAATCCCAATTCAAATATGACATGTGACCTTATTACCAACATCATGATGCCAAATCAAAACAATCTAACACCATCTCTTGGAGATACATTGATGCAACAAACACAGGCCCTCCAACAACAGATGGCAAACATACAATTGGGAACCAACAGGAAGAATTATTCCATGGAGGAATTATGTCCTTTTCCATTTGATATAAATTTGTACATGTTTCCCTTTCCCCCTCATTTCACAACACCACCTTTGCCAAAGTATAAGGGGACAGAGGATCCAATAGAACACATTTGGGAATTCAACATGTCATGTATGGAAGTCTCATATGATCCTACCTATTTGATGAGACTATTCCCGGGAAGCCTCATAGGGCCAACCTTAGATTGGCTTGCACATCTCCCTACAGGGATTAGAACATGGGGTGAACTGGCTGACAAATTCATTAACCACTTTTCCTTCAATATTAAAAAAGATGTCACCCTTGCAAAATTAAGCACAACCAAACAAGAAGGGAAATCACTTACCTCATTTTACCAGAGATGGAGAGGTTTGGTTAACAAGTTCCCTTGTCACATTCCTAAAAACAATTGGTCACCATGTTTGTTGAAAACCTTGAGAAAGAAATGATGAGTAGTTTACAAATCCACTATTGCACAACATTTAACGAAATTATTGAGAATGGTGTCCTTATTGAGAAAGGTCTTGTTGCAAAAGGACTAATCAAGGTAAACAAAGAAAATCTGAAACCCAACAATGACAAGAGAAAATATTGGCCTTGAAACAAAAATATCACAAATGATGGAGTTGTTGATGCCAAAATGATAACCAAAGGTCCAATCATTCATCTTTAAGGTCCTTCCTCATTAAATAAATCAAATGCATCAAACACCTAGGCACAAGGTCAAAACCAAATGCTAAATGCAGTCCAAAATAATCAACAACAAAGAGGTCCTCCCTACCCTAAAAGAACATACACTCAATTGGGTGAACCCATTGAATTAGTCCTCAAACAACTTTTGCAGTCTAATATCATCACACTATGAGACACCAAAAATTATGAGCTCTCATTGATCAAACTTGATTGGTGGAAAGAAGATGAATACTGTGAATACCACTATGAAAAAGGACACAAAATAATTAGATGTTGGAAACTCAAGAATATCATTCAAGACCTCATTGGAAATGGAACCATATCAGTAAGAGACTCACAAGGAAAAACCAATACTGATAAGACCATATTCAAGACTCCTTTGGAAGACCATGACAAGGAAAAAGCTTCTAGTTTAGGGAACGATAACAAAGCCAATTATGCTGCCCTCAAACAGGATTACAACACTATTATCCTTAAAGTGAGACCCCTTGATGATCACATTGCCACTATTAGCATAAACAAGCCAAGTTCAGAATGTGCTATTACCACCCATTGAAGCAAGATAACTATTCCAAGACCTCCTTCCAATCCACAACCAAAATGCCAATACAATCTCCTAGATTAGCTAGGGAAACATCTTGCACAAATTTCCATTTTGGAGCTCCTTTGCATATCACCACAACATATATCTATCCTTGAAAAAGCATTGTGAGAAGAATTTGTACTTGCTAACCTAGATGTCAATGAATTTCAGGCCATGGTTGGATACCTAGCTATGCCACACCATGTCACCTTCTATGAGCAAGACTTTTCCGCACCAAAATATGATCATAACGACCCCCTACACCTTGAAGTATGTGTTAATAAACATAAGATCAAATGAGTCTTAGTAGACGGTGGAGCAGGTATGAATATTTTCTCACTAAAATTGGTGAAAGCATTGGGATACTCTAAGAATTGTATAGAAAAAACCAAGAAAATTGTGATCAAAGCTTATGATGATGTTGAGTGTTCGTCCGAAGGCGTGATTTCACTTCCTGTAAGAGGTGTCCCAACAATACAAAATACAGTATTTCATGTCTTGGATCTGAATTTGCACTACAATATTCTCCTTGGCCACCCATGGATTCATGCCATGAGGGATATCCCATCCACCTACCATCAATGCCTCAAATTATCGTACAATGAAACTAAAATTACTATTTTAGGTAACCCTGATATTTTTTAGTATTGTACAAACCTAAAAGGAATTGTTGAATGTTAGGTGCCCATTAATTGAGAGGCCTCATCTTCCACTCCATCTCACTTCATTGATCCATCTACCCTTGTCAAATCATCCATCCCATTCACCACACCTTCCACACCAAAAACCCAGATTCAAGACAATGGATGCAGAGAATACAATATGAAGAGTCTCTTTTTAATTGGAAAATTACCTAAATCGCCGAAGTCTTATGGAAAACCACATCCCATACAACGTAAATTCATCATTCATAATCCCCCTACCACCTTCGCTAAATGGGGGGAACTAGCCAAGGAGTCCCTAGATGATCACATTCTCACATGGTTGTATAGAGAAGAGGAGGACATTGAAACTAAGAAATTTCCAATTGAACGTATCCAAAAGGGTTCCAAATAATGAAGTGACAAGGATATGATGGCCATAATAGTCTTGGCCTAAATAAAAAAGGGATGTTGGAACCCTTACAACCTCCTAAATTACTAAAGAATCAAGGGTTGGGGTTTGTGGTAGTAAAAGTGATTATTCGGGGTATCGGGTCACCTTTGAGTGAGGTTGTTGATGCTTCATATGAGATCGAGACATACAAGGACTCTTGGGATTATGATGTCAATTCTAATGAATATGAATGGGATTCCCTATCCTCCACTACCTTCATGGATCTTGAAAAAATATTTGGAGAACTTAACGAACTGTCCCTTAAAGACACATTTAATCAAATGCTTACCATTGGTTCCTCGCCAAACCCACCGAGTCCTCGTCCAAGAATCCCACTAAAAAGAGAAGAATGGATCAAACACTTTTGGGAAACCATTGATTTTTCCTCCTAGGAACTTGATGAATCTACTTCCGTCATTACCCTATTTTCCTACACAATGACCCTTGACAATAACGATGATGGCTTACCCATTGTCTGCCCTCAACTCATAGATTGGGATCAACAAGAACCACCAAGTTTGGACACTTTCGAGAACAATGAAGCAATTGCTAAGTTCATGGGATTTCATGAAGGAATACCAAGTGGGGATCATAAGGTTATATTTTCCATAGAATTCAAATATGAAGCATACTTTGGTGAGGCTGTCCTGTCCTCTAGTCACAAAAGTGAAAATGACAAAAGTAAAAATAGAAATAATAGGTCTTCAAGTGAAAACTGAAAGGTGCCCACTGACCATGAAAAAGTAAAATTAAAGGACGTATCTGACTTGGTGAAAACCTCTCTAAGGTGCTCGAGGATGGAGGATTGGATAGTCTCCCTATAGATTGAGAGAGATCACCATTGCTTATAGAGGAAAAAAAAGAAGTAAACATTGGTACATGAGACAATTCCAAAATCATACAATTGGAAACATCTTTGACCATCAAGAAAAATCCTGAGTTTATATCATTCTTTGTAGAAAGACAAGTTAATTTTGCATGGTCATATGCTGATATGCCTGGATTGGATCCCAAACTAGTCCTGCATCATTTTCCACTACTACCAAATGCCAATCCATATAAATGGAAGTTAAGGAAAATGCATCCACAAATTACACTCTTGGTCAAGGTGGAATTGAAGAAACTCTTAGATGTTGGATTCATACATTCAATTGATTATGTAGATTGGATATCAAACTTTGTTCCTGTCACAAAACCAAATGGTCAAATCATAGTATGTAAATTTTTTAGAAATCTCAACAAATCTTGTCCTAAAGATGATTTTCCTTTACCAAACATTGACATCATAGTAGACCTTACTGATGGGTATGAAATGCTATGACTTATGGAAGGATTCTCGAGTTATAATTAGATAAGAATTGCTCCTGAAGATCAAATGAAAACAACCTTCACATGCACTTGGGGAACTTTTTGTTGGAATGTCATGCCTTTTGGACTCAAAAATGCAGGAACTACCTATTAGAGAGCCATGACTATTATTTTTCATGATTATATGCACATCCTTATGGAATATTATGTTGATGACCTCTCTCAAATTCTCTAGAAAGAAGTGGTCACCTAGCAATCCTAGACAAGATTTTAACATGACTCGAATAGTATAAAATCAGGTTGAATCAAAAGAATTGTGTGTTTGGGGTCCAATTAGGCAAACTCCTAGGATATATTGTCTCTCATAGAGGAATATAAGTTGATCCCGCCAAAGTAGAAGCTATCTTGGACATGCCATTTCCAACCAACATCATCCAGTTAAGGAAATTACAAGGAATATTACAATCAATTTGTAGGTTCATTGCTCAGCTAGTAGACAAGATCCAGCCATTTCAACATCTGTTGTGGAAAGGAATTCTCTTCAATTGGATAGAGAAATGTCAAGAAGCATTTGATCAGATCAAGAATTATCTATTGACTCCACCAATTCTTATGCCTCCAATCGATGGTAGACATTTGATATTGTATGGGGGGCATTGTTAGCATAGAATGACAATGATGGTAAGGAACGAGAAGTTTATTATATCAATTATAGTTTAGTTGGATATGAGTTGAATTATAGCCCTATTGAACAAGCATGTCTAGCAGTTGTGTTTGCAGCCCATAAATTGAGACATTACATATTAAATCATAAGACAAAATTGATTGGAAAGATTGGACCTTTAAAATATCTTCTCAGCAATGCAGCTCTCACAGGAAGAATGGCTAAGTGGGTTATGATCCTAAGTGAGCATGACATTGAGTACATTGACCGAAAAGCAATAAAAGGAAAAGTGATAGTTGATCAACTTCCAGATGCACCTGTAAAGGTAGATCATCCTTTGATATCCAACTTCCCAGATGAATCAATTTTTGTCATAGACACACCAACAACCTGGAAGCTATATTTTGATGGATCATACACAAGTCATGGTTCAGGAGCTAGTATTTTGTTTATCACACCTCAAGGAGATTCCATTCCCAAGTCATTTCAAATAACGTTTCCATGCACAAACAACATAGCTGAGTATGAAGCATTATTAACATGTCTCTGAATGACAATAAAATGGAAAATAAAGGACCTTCAAGTCTACGATGATTCTCAGCTAGTGATTAAGCATGTTAATGATGATTACGACACCAAGGATGAGAAACTGATGCCTTACTGATAGTTTCAAACTATACTTTGATGCTATTTCCTTTGAATAGATACCGAGAATCCATAACAAAGTAGCTGATGTAATGGAAACAATTGGATCTCTCTTGGACATTCCTAATAATGCATCACAATATGAGTTCTTGGTAGAACAATTATTGGTCCCCACGTTCAATGTCCAAAAAACTAAACTTGTGTGTGAACTTGTTGGTCTTGACTCTCCTTGGTACAAATACATCTACACCTATTTGCATGACCAAATTATCCCTCTTGACTTGTGCCTCAACCAATATAAGACCTTTATCCAATGAGCATCTAAATATTCCATCATCAGAGATACTCTTTATCATTGTAGCCTAGATAGTACACTCCTTCGGTGTCTTGACTCAAATGAGGCACAAATAGCCTTACAAGAGGTACATCATGGTATATGTGGAGCTCATTCTGCTGGTCCAACTCTAGCTAAAAAGCTCATGAGGATGGAATATTATTGGCCTACAATGGAATGTGATGCCTACCACTTTGTAAAGAAATGTCACCAGTTTCAGATTCATGGAGATATTATATATGTGCTAGCTCAAGAACTACAAACCGCTTACATCATCATGACCACTCGCTCAGTGGGGACTCAACCTCGTAGGAAAGATCCATCCCACCTTAGCTAATGGACATAAGTTTATCCTTTTTGCTACTGAGTACTTTACAAAATGGATCAAATCCATCCCACTAAATTTTATTAGTGGAAAGCAGATAGCCAAGTTTATCTTGAATTACATCATTTTCCGCTATGGTATCTCATGGTTCATCATTACAGATAATGGTCACCCTTTTAAGAACTAGGATGTCTGTGAGATTTGTGAAAAATTTCATATCCAACACCAACTTGCTACCCCGTATTTCCCCCAAGGTAATGGCCAAGCTGAGGCATTTAATAAGATCATCCTAAAAATCTTAAAGAAGACTGTTAATGACGTTGGTTGTGACTGGCACCTCCAACTTAATCCTGCCTTATGGGCCTACCATTCCAATGTCTTCACTCCTACAAGAGCCACACCATACTCCCTTGTTTATGGATCTGAATCCATCCTTCCTATAGAGGTCGGGTTACCATCCCTACGAGTCTCTATGTAAGGCTTGATTGATTAAGAAGAATATTGTGTATCTTGTCTACATGAGCTAGAGTTATTGGATGAAAAGAGACATAATGCTTTGAAATTTTTTGAAGCCTATTAGAATCACCTTTGATGCAACTACAATAATAAATTTTTACCTAGAAGCTTTGAAATTGGTGACTTAGTCTTGAAAGAAAATTTGAAGAATCAAGCAGATCAAGAAAAGCCCAGAAAGTTTGAGCCTAATGGGTTGGGCCCTTATATCATCATAGCAACATATGGATCTAGTGCTTATCAGCTCTCCACTCCTAAAGGAGAGCCATTTTCTAAACCTATCAACACCATGCACCTTCATAAGTACTGCACTTGATTCTCAAAGTATCCCTTCAAAAAGTCATACAAAAAAAGAAAGTCACCTGATGAAAACCTAGAAAATAGGCATCTTGGTGACAACAAAAAAAATTTAAAAATGAAAAAAAAAATAGTAAAGAGAAATAATTCATCCAAAAATGAAAACCACTTTGGTGATGCTTTGGATAGGTACCATGGTGAAAACCTGGAAAAAAATCGCCATGTGTAGTCAATCTATGCTCCTCTGTCTACTATCACTCCACCTGGTCTTACATCCCTTGTTCACACATTCACTCATGCCATCCGTAATAAAGCTTTGTTATCCTCTCATGGCTCAAGAACCATTGACATTTGGTCTCCTGCACTTTCATGACTATCCTTTGCTTCCATTGATCCCCCTTGCGCATAATAACTTGGTCCTATACCTGACTGGGGGAAATTCCTTGACTTACGTCTTCATGAAAAATAGCACATCGTATCAATAGCATAAAACTTGAAAAAATCCAAAAAAACTCATAAAACATCAAAATCCAAAAAAATCATAAAATATCAAAAATCCAAAAAAAATCATAAAACTTCAAAATCCAAAAACATTAGAAAATTTTGAAAACTCCAAAAATAGAGTCTAAGTCTGAGTCCGAGTTAGTTTGTGTTAGCAGGGTCAAACTACGTTGTCTCTGTGCATTTTCTATGTAGGCAAGGCTCATCTTCAATGGGACATCGAGACATTAGGTCAGTCCTTTTAGGTTATCCAAATAAAATCATGACTCAGTCTTTTTTCAAATACAAAAAAGTCAAGTTATGTTGAACTACGAGGTCTCTGTGCGTATAACGTTGGAAAGGCCATCAATCGATGAGCCCCTAAGGCCACCTAGGTCAATCCTTTAGGGTTTGTCGAGTTTGGTCTTATTCTTGGTCCGCAAGAAATCATCATCCAAACCAAAATAATGAATCAATAGGCAAACATAACCAACAAAATATTTCATCTTCAATCAACCAATCATCTTATTGTTAATCAATTGATCGGGTCATTGACCTTGTTTTAGAATGGGGCATTTTGTTGTTTGTATCATTCGGTCCTATCTTTTGTCTTTTATCAGGATGCATCCTTCCTGAGATCAGACTTTGTCTTTGGTCAATCTGGTCATTCACCTTAAGCAGGATGTGTCTTTCTTGTAGTTAGGTGCTTTGTCAACACTTGTCACTTGGTCAACTTTATTAGATGTGTTACTTGCCTCCAACAGGATATGTCTTTCTTGAACTTAGGCATCACCACATTGATCAATCATATCAATCACTTTGTCAAATCAAACAATCTTGTCATCTTGGTCAATTAATCTTGCCTTAATTAGGATGTGTCCTTCCTAAAACTAGGTGTAGTCAATCAAATAAATCAGTCAACCTTTTGTCAACTTATCAATCAAAGTCGGTCATCTTGGTCAACTTAATCAATCATATCAAACAATCTTATCACTATTATTGGAAAACATTATCTCTATTGGCAAACACTTTGTTGGTTTGGGTTTTCCTTATCTTTTGATTGGTCTTGGGTCATGTTACTAGTTACCCTGAGGATGTCCAAATGGATTTATAGGACGATGATGGACCATGACCTCTTTTCTTTGCTTGTTGTCTGTGGTTTGTCTTGGCAAAAAGGCTGGGATAATTGGGTCCTTAGTATGAGTCGAGGCATTCCTTGTCTTTTGGCTTTGTCTTTTGATTGATTGTCTCTCACAAATGGTCACCTTGCACACCTTGGTCTATGTCATACCCTAGTGTTTGTGTTCCATTTGTGACAATTTTGATGCCCAATGATGATAAATATACAAGCATGAAAGTTGGTCCCTTGTCATTTTTTGTCTAACATACCATCTACTTTGTCCTTTTCCGCACTAATTTCCATCTCCTCTGTGCTAACATTTGTTCTTTCTACATCATGACAAAGTCCTGTGACACACAAAAACATCTTGCATACATGATCATGTTAGAAAGCATCATAGAAAGCATTCTCATCATAGATAGCATTATCATATTAAGCTACATATATTTGCATAAAAAAATACAAAAGCATAGAAATCATCCATATAGAATCAACATTATATTGCATTATATTATGACAACTCATAACATTGCATTATACATTGCATCATAGTTCATTTTCATCCATCACATTGCATAGCATTATATTCCACATCACGATGCATTACATTTCATATACATTGCATCAATAACATCACGTTATACATTATCACATTATACACCACATTTTGCATTCATATTAGACAATCTTAATCATCACATTTTGCATTCTCAAACATCACATTTTGTATCATCATATAAGCATTCCATTATATTAATATTAAATTGCATCTACATATTACATCACATTCATAACATTAGGTCATTTCTATCACATTCATCATTCATAACATCATATATATAAACATCCAAATCATAAATGTATCACATCATCATATCACATAGTATCTATCAAATTAGGTCATCCATACTACATTAATCATCCATACATCCTCATAAAGCATAAAAAGTTCATAACACAATCATAAATTCATTTTCATAACACATATTAAATCATCACATAACCATCTAGGATGCATCAATAGACATCATAATCACAACATGAACATCCATAGCATAACATTATCATAATCATAAAAGAATAATCATATAATAATGCATATCATAAAACACCACCAAAAATCATATCATATATATCGCTCAAAAATAAGTGTCATGGGTACAATGTCATGATGTATTGTTTCCAATAAAAATGGAGCTTGCAGGCTCGATAATCAAAGTTTAGTGTCCATATAACAACAAGATAAAGAAAAATATGCTCTATCCTGAGCTGCCCTAATCTCCTATCCCTGGGGCATCCATGTCTTCCCTGTGTGGTGAATCTCTAGCCTTGTGCTCTATGGTGGCTAGCCTATCATTGGGGGTGGCTCGACTAGCATCAGATGTCTCACCCTCTGACCTACTCTTAGTGCACCTGCTTTGTGTCCTGTTGTGGGACCTACCTTGTGAACCACTGTCAATCTCAGAAAATGTGGGCTCCCCCCTCTCTGGTGGTACCACTTTCTTGTAGAGATCTCTATAACATTGCATGGCCCTACTAGCTCGAGCATACTCGTGAGCAACATCAATGATAGATCCACCGTAGGTAGTTGTAAAATCAATCATGCACTGATTTGTCTACTACAAATTGATAATAGTGAAGTCCCTCTCTGTCTGCATGGTATCCCTCTCGGCCTTAAGGTTGTCCCTCTCTATAGTCATAGTCCTCAGCTCTGCCTCTAAATATTGCACATGTTCTTGTAGGGTGGCTATCCTCTAATCTACACTGCTCTCGTCTAGTCGGCCCTCCTCTAGCCCAACCTCCTTGATCCCCATGATAATCCTCTCCTGGAGGACTTTCTCTACCTCATCCATCTCTTCCTCCTCATCGGCTCGCTCCTCCTGTCCCCCCTTTCCCCTTTCCTCAACTTCCATCGCCTTCACCTTTGGATGCGCTACCTCTAGAGCAGGCATCTCTACATGCTGCTCTCCCTCCTGTACCACTGCCTCTATTGTAACCCTCTCCTCGAGCTAGTCCTCCTCCATCTCCTCCCCTTCTCTGATGGGTGGTAGTTGTCTCACCACCTATCATCCTCCATCTCTCCTCCTCTTATTTTAGTCTCCTCCCTGACCTCCTCACCTATCTCTCCCATCATCCCCCCATCCTCCTCCATCCCCTCATCCACCATCTCCTCTCCCTCCACCCCTTTGGCCCCTGTCACCTCGCCAGCCTCTCAGGTCCCTACCTCGACACTCTACTGATGCTATTTATTGTGGATATATCAATGGAACTGGTCTATGTATCAACCACTAGGAATCATACTCTGGTGTGGTGCCTACATCTGCATCCCCTCCTCTCCACTCCCAATCTAATACTTGCAGGGAATAAATCTCTTGCTTAGTTGTAGTAATGACAATTTGAGGTCCCCATGAATGAACCTCCTAGGAGGATTGTGCAAACTCTGTAGTGCCAACTGGAATGCCCTATCTCTCCCCAAACTTCCTCTAAACCCTCTTTGGGAGAGACATCTTGATGATATGCTGACTCTGCACTGTGCACCCAATGAGGCACCATGGCATATGATCATCCTCTCCAACCCATAAATCACAGGTCTTGTATGGTCTCCAAATGAAACTGACCAATGTGTCCAATTCATGCCTCCAGTAACCAACATCCCCCACATGTGTTTGTGTAAGGAACCTTGATACATATAAGAGTATGGAGTGCCTGCTGCCAACTGTTGTACCACTGGAGGTCAAAACACTGCTATGTGCTCCAAATCCCATACTATCAACAATGCCACCCCACAACTCAAACTATGTCCTCCCCTATAAGCAATATCATGGAGCTGGAAATAAAGCATGGACAATAGACATGGCCCCCACATGTACATTGTACCAAAGTGAACCATCGATCCAAGCATCTCCCCCCAGCCTACCAGGAATCTGTGACTTCTGCGGTCAGGAATCATCACCCTTGCTATCAATGTGCATAGGAAACAATCATACCGATCATACCACTCCGCCAGGGTCTCCCATATGATCTCGTACCCTTGGATCTTGAGCTCTGCATCATCATCACAATCATAGTACTCATATAATGCCTGCAATCCTCACCCAGGGTCATAGTGTACCCGCTTGCTGTGAATCGAAAGCCGTAATATCTTGTACACATCCTCCAAGGTCAATGTCGCCTCCCTCATCAAAAAATGGAAGCTGCTAGTCTCAGAGTACCGTTGCTCTACCAATGTTGTCAACAAGCCCCTATTTTCCCTAATCACGGGCATATGGGTAACATAAAACAAACCAAGGTCCAACATTTCCTATCTCTCCTCATCACCCAGTTGGTCTCGTAGTCCAAAAACATCTGGCCTTGACTCTCACGTATAGATAGGCGATAGACGCTCTTGAAATCATCAAGAAAACCATTATGTCAATCCAAGACCTTTAGTTGACCTATCAGACCTATGTTGACTAAGTCAAAATTTCCTAATCTAGGGCAAATTTTTAACTAGGAAATTGCGTCGCTATTTGTCAAATACATCAAACATTATCCACTAGATTGCAACTATGATTGTGTCGCTCGTTTATCACATGTCATTTTGTATAACACTTGTGTCGTAGCCTGCCACTTGCATCACTCCCATCCACATATGCGGCTCAGAAGGTCACTTGTGTCGCATCATTTTAGGCGTCGCAACGTGAACGTCCCTGCCCTAACCCTAAGAAAATTGTGTCATGATGAGATGATTGCAATGAACTGCTTCTAATATGCATCGAATGTGCATACAATTACATCACAAAATTTTGTGACATAATCGTCTGCTAACATTTTTCCCTATCTAAATGCACGAAAAGTGAAAAAATTAAAATTCGGGTTTGTCATACATACCGGGGCGGGTGCTCCCTCAAGATGGTAGTACCTCCAAATGTGATATGCACGGTGGGTGGCCTTTGGAATAGGTGACATATTTGCTAGAAAATCACTCAGAGCTCTAAGAATTTCTAAACTGGGAATGCACAAATGACCTTTAAACTCAAATTTCTATTTATAGGTCCAAAATTAGGGTTTCTGCCTACCATGTCTATGAAGGAACTTGATGATGACTTCAATCCTGAATTTGACCCCTTTATCGACCTCAAAACTCAATTCTGTCTTTACCATTGGATTCCTGGCCATCAACTTTCTTATTGGGATAATTTTCCAATTTTTTTGAAAATGTTTGAAAATTTGTGAAATTTTCCCAAGGAGGCATACCTGTACCCTAACTTCATTGGGCATCCTTTGATTGAATTTCTTTGACATAACACGATGAACTGTATTTTTTTGAAGAGGGGAAAAATGTAGACACTAAAAAAAATTCCTAAGTCTACAAGCATCATTTTTCTTGGTCATCATCCTTCGATAATTAAATAACTTTAATTATTTGATTATTCTTGATCGTATTCCTCTATTAATTAAATAATTTTTAATTATTTGATTAATTCACTTTCTAATCTTTATTCTATCCTGATCAATTAAATAAATTAATTACGTTGCTAATATTCCCCTTTCTTCAGTAATTAAATATATTATTATTTATTTAATTATTTTCTTGTCATCTTTCGTCTATGGTCAAGTAATTATTATTTAATTATTCACTCACTCTTTTAATTCTTCCATTGTTAAATAATTTTCCTCCATGTGTCTCATATTAAATAATTAACTCAATTTAATTATTTAATGCCTCCTTTTCATATTTCCTCTCATTTAATTAAAATAATTATGCAAATTGTTTTAATTAAATGCCCATTTCCTTTTTCCTCTAATAAATAATTGGAATGAATTATTCATCCTCCACTTGGCCAAATATTCCTTTCTCATGAATTAATTATTTTTTCAATTTTTAATTCATCCACTATCCTCCCACTTGCTCATTAATCCTTGTCATAGCCATCTCTATTATAGTCGTTGACGTCATAGCCATCCGTAGCCCACCACTTTCTGGTGTATCAATCCTCCATCGTTGATCTTGACATCTTTCTAGATGAGTGATCTTGTCCATCCATTTGAATGGTTGTCTATATAAGAATCCTTTCTCCTCCATTTTTTCCTTAACCATTATCTACAATTTTCTTGCTTATAATTTATAGGTATTTGCACAAGTGAGGCTACAAATCTAAGGGCATATTTTGCAAAAGAAGGAGAGACAGGAGAAGTGATTCAAGTTCAAGCATGGGGAGTGTTTTGATTTGATTCCTTTATTTCCCTTATGCTTTCATTATTTTCTCTTGTTTGGATTGTTTTAGCTTAGATTTGTGTTGTGGCTGTCACTTAGTCTTTTCTAACCTAGTTTTCCCCATCTTACACATACCTTCATTTCCTCTAAAGATTATGTCATCAACATACATAGCCATAATCGAGATTTAATCTCCCTCAACATTGAAGTAAATATTTCTATCTTCAATACCCTTTTTGAATCCTTGTTATAACAAGTATCTATTCAATCTTGCATACCAAGCTCTCGGAGCTTGTTTGAGTCCATACAATGCTTTCTTCAACTTGCAGACCATATCAACATCTTTTGACAATGAAAAAAATTCTGGTTGTTCAATGTACACCTCTTCTTCTAACTCACCATTCAAGAATACAAAATTGGCATCCATTTGATACACCTTGAAGTCTTTATGTGCTGAAAAAGACAAAAACATTCTAATGGTTTCCATTCTTGACACCAAGGAAAAAGTATTTTCAAAACGTATACCTTCCACTTGTGAGTAGCCCTTACACACAAGTATATCCTTATATATGAAAACATTTCCATCCTCATTCTGTTTGTTCCTAAGAACCCATTTAATTCCTATCACATTCTTGTTTGTTGGTCTTGGGGCCAATTCCCAAGTCTGATTCAGTTCCCATCCTTGCATTCTTTAGTTACTGCTTTAGGTTCTACTTCTAAAAGTAAACAAAAGTTTACCCATTCCTTTGTCATAGCAACTTTTCTCCTTGTCAACACACCTTTTCTCTTATCTCCAATGATTTGATCTTCAAAATGATTCTTCTGCACATACTTAGGAGTCTTAGGGATCTTTTCTAGAGCATCTTCCTCTTCAATTGTCATCTCTTTTTCTTTTTATTCTTCACTGCAAGGGGGTTCATTAGATTCACATCCTATATCAGCACATAACCTTGATGTGATTCTTCATCCACTTTAACACTTGCACTTTCAACAATCTTCAACTTTTTGTTATATCATCTACATGCCTTGATTTTTGTAGAGTATCCAAGGAAGATTCCTTCATCAGATATTGTATCAAAATTTCCTAAGTTTTCTTCATCTCTTCTGATATTGCATTTTCTTCCAAACACTCTAAAATATTTCAAAGTAGGAGGTTTTCCATACCATAATTCATAAGGAGTATTTGAACTGTTCACTCTTGCTTGTCCTCTGTTAAGAATGTACACTGCAGTATGAATTAATTCTCTTCAGTAGACATCCGATATATTTTCTTCCTTCATCATAGTCCTTGCCACTTCTTGAACTATCCTATTCTTCCTCTCCATAACTCCATTCTGCTGAGGAGTCCTAGGGGCTGATAACTATGTATTTATTCCATGATTTTCACAAAAGTTGTTAAACTCATTGGAGGTGAACTCACCACCTTTGTCAGAACTCAAGCATTTGATTTTCAAATCCATTTCATTCTCAACCATAGATTTAAAGGCTTTAAAATTATCCAGAGCTTTCAAATTTTCTTTGAGAAATATCACCCGTCATTCTAGAATAATCATCAATTAACAACATAAAATACCTATCACATTGAGAGATTCTTATTCTTCCACACAACTCTATATGCACAAACTCCAAAGGCCTTGCAATATAATGTTCTTTGGTTCTGAACATGTTCTTTGTTTGCTTTACAAATTGATATTTTTTGTAGATTGCATTGATAAGCTTTGTAATCTTTGGTAGATCTCTCACAACATCAGTAGAACTGATCTTCACTTGGATATCAAAGTTGATATGACCTATTTTTCTATGCCATAACCAACTTTCATTGATTTGTGGCATGAATCACTTGACACCACCACCTTTAAGCTGATAAACATTACTTTCTATCCTTGTACTTGCAACAACCAAAGTTTTAGAGATTCCTTTTCTGATTTCACAACCATCATCCTGAAACATAAAATTTAATCATCTGCTACACATTTGTCCTACATTGAGAAGATTATGCTGGAGACCCTTGACATAAAGAACATCATTTTACTTATGCATGCCATTAAAACTAATTTAACCTTTTCCATAGATCTTAGCAGATGTATCATCACCAAACTTAACAAGACCACCATCATACTTCTAAAGTTTAACAAACTTACTCTTATAACCTGTCATATGATTTGATCATCCACTATCAATTATCCAGTAGTTTCTCTCCTCTATTGCATGAAAAGTAGTCACCATAGTTCCTTCGACCTTGTGACCTATTTCTAGAGCATTTTTCTTCATACATCTTTAAGGATTAATAGAATTAGTTCCACAATTTAGAGCCATGAACAAGTATTCATCAAGTTACCATCATCAGGATAGTCTGATTCCTCATCATCAGATACACCATTTTCTTTTTCAACATAATAAATTTTCTTGATAGATTTACCTTTATGATCCTTATGTTTATCATTTGCAACTTTTAGTGGACATTTATAAGCATAATGACATATCTTTCCAAAATTAAACACTTAAAGGGCAACTTACCTCTATTTTTTCCTATGCCCTTTTTCAATCTCCTTACAAAATTTTCTTCCACATCATCAAGATCATCAGGATTTGATTCATCATCCTTCTTTTCCTTGCCAAATTTAAAGGCAGTTTCTTTCCTTGTAGCATCTTGATCAAACTCTCTTAATTCATAAGAAATTAAAGAACCAAACATTTGATCTCTAGAATATTGATCTAAATTCTAAGCTTCCTCAATAGCAAAAACTTTAGAACTAAAGGATCTAGGAAGAGTTCTCAATACCTCTTTTACAACTTCACTTTCTTCTAGCTTACCACCAAGACCGTTAATGACATTAACAACTTCATCCACTCTTAGCATGTAGGTTGTAATGTCTTGATCTTTTGACATCCTTAGGTTTTCAAAATTTGCTTTGAAATTTTGAATTTTTTCTTGCTTGACCTTATCATCTCCTTTATAAATTCTTTGCAACTTTGAACCCAAACCTCTTTAGTAGTTTTGAGACTTATGATTTTCCCAAGTTCAGAATCAGAAAGACCACTCAAGATAGGATTTCTTTCTTTGCTATTATTCTCATAATCATTAACCTCATCATCATTTTTCAGACCATTAGTAGGCATAGTATATCCAATTTCAACTGACTTCTAGACTCCAAACCCTAGAGAGACAAGAAAGGTTTCCATCCTGACTTCTTAGTAAGCATAATTTGTTTCATCTAAAATTGGAGCTTTGGCACCCTTCTTGTGTGTCATTGGATCTACCTCAAGAAATTAAGATTCTTCCAAGGAACCACAACTCTGATACCTATTGTTAGACACATAGAACAATTGAGAGGGGGGGTGATTGGTTGCACATTAAAATATTACACCCTCATTTACCATCATCCTTTATTAATGATCAACAAAATGCAAACATATGAAACATAAACACATTCAACACCATACATAAGAGAACACTAGATTTACGTGGAAAATCATAATCAAGGAAAAACCACGGTGAGGATTAACTCACATGTATATGCATAGGAACATCAAGTACAATAGGCTTACTTCCCAAAAGAGAAGAATGGCTCACTATCGATGGCTCACTTCCTAGAAGAAAGCAGAATATAAGAAGACTATTACAAAGAGATTCACTATCTCAAAGCAATAGGAAATATCCACCACTGAAACTCTGTACCATCCACAAACTTTGGCTCACTGCCTCAAGCAACTTCAGGCATACTAAAAAATGTAGACACCTTCTGCTCACTACATCTGGTAGCCTTAGACATTTAATCTCACACTTAGATCACCACACTTGATCAAATTCACATATTTCACACACCACACACCATATCTAACAATTAACCTTTCTTATATATCCTCCACAACCTCAAAAAAATTCTCCATGTTAGCCACAGTGAAACGTATACACCTCAAACATGCAACCACTAAATAGGTCAACACCAAACACTTCTGTGGTGGAAAGAAGTGAAGGAATACCACACAAAGGGTTAACTAGGACCCAAATCTACATCGACGCGATTCACCATACTTCCACAAACAAAAAAGAATCTCTGCAATTAGTGCTAGCACCTAGTTCAGCCAAACATGCACTAAAACTAACAAGCGACAACATACACACCTCTCCAAGTTTGAAAACATGTAGACCACAAAGCAACACTTCACAACATCCACACAACATCCCAAAATGTTCTAGCATCATCATAATATTCTGTAACACTGCCACAAACACCTGCAACTAAGAACTCCATCATCATGTGCAACCAACAACACTGCCACAAAACAAAACTTATGAATCCAAGCTTATAGAGTAGATGAAAACTACATACTCTAGGAAAAGGTAGGAACAAACAATATTAACATTGTGACCATAATCATAGTACAAACTAAATATGCTAGATCCAAATGAATTGAAAGCATATTTAGTCCCCTAAGCCATGATCCCAATGAGATATTCAAAGTCATCAAGAAACTAAATAACCATTAAACTAACATGAAATCATAATAAAAAACCTATTCTAAGACTTCAAATCTTCTCCCATTGGGGGAGTGGTGTAGCATTGATGTGGAATGACAACCCTTTCCCAATCCCTTGGATAATAGGAGTTGTTCTAATCAATTTTATTGATGAAAATTAATGAAACTGATGAAATATGAATGAAACATGGATAAAAAACTAGTTTAACATGATGAAGATGAGTGTTAAATGCTAAAATACTTGATGGAGATGGATGTAATCTATGCTAAATAGAAACAAAATTTAAAGATGCAAACCATGGATGCAAAAATATGTTAAAATAGATGTAAACTAAGCTAAAATGGAAGCCATTAATGGATGTTTAAGCTAATATGGATGAAGATTAATCTAAAATGTTAAAAAATGCTAAATATGGATGCATGTGAGTATGAATTTCAACAACACAACTTTGCTATCAAAAGATGGATCCATTTCTCTCCAAATGGTGAAGTATTTATAGGAGAGCGAATGAAGAATCAAGGGCCCAGATAAATTTGATCAATAAATGGTCAATATGAAAAGGAGGGTGAAACATGGATCAAGGATTCTCATCAATGGATGAGAATCAAAGATCACATGGATCAAGGAAAGCATCAATGGATGAGAATGATTCAAACAAACACACTTTGTAACAACTTTGAAAGTTTGTTTTTATTAGACAAGCTACATTTATTGAGTGTAGTACCCATTACATGACGAGCCCGAAGGGCCAAAAAGAGACTAAGATCAATAGTAAATTATAGAGTCTAGACCAAAACCAACAACAACCAAAAAGAAAACAGACACAACACCCGAACAACAAAGACCCATTAGAGACACACAAACTAACCCACTAATTAGTGACATCTTCCTATTTCTGAATGAGGAGATTTAAAACATCATCCTTGACCCAATTAGGACCCTCACCCTCGTTATTGTTAGCCACCTCCTCCTTGACGAAATCAGAGAGAGTGATGGCAGATCTGTGAATGATCTTAATGGTGAAACGTGTCAGCCTAGTGAACTTTCGTTTAAGTTTCTCCATCTGCTCCCGCAACTTGTTGATGTCATCCTCCTTGTCGCTCTTCCTCTAAGTCATCTCTTCCTCGATGGCCTTGGGATTTGAAGAGTGGGTGAAGTCCTCTTTGAGAATTTTGTTCAAGTCTGAGAAGTGGCTGGGACCTTCCATGAACTCTTCTTCCTCCTTAATAGTGTCCTTACACTCATCTCTGCCACTAGTTCGCTCCAAGTTGCTAGAAATTTCATCCACCGCTATCTCTTTCATGTTCTTTTCTAATCTGTGAGACCTCCTAATGCTTGTTTGCTCTGTTCCCATGTCAATACTCACAACCACAATAATGTCCCATTTGGAATCCTTTTCCATAGTACTCTTTCTATGCTCGACACCTCCACCTGGCACGTAGTGTCTTTTTTACCCTTTTTCTTTTCTGTTGGTCTGTTGTCCAACTTGGTGGGGTTATTCTTAAGCTTGCACAGTTTGTTTGTAGCCTTGGAATGGGCCGACTTGACCCCCCTTCTTCTTTTTTGCTGGGCTTTTAGGTTGAGGCGTCACATGGGGTTCACTGTCTAGTGGGGGGGTTTTCTCTTGGGACCAACAAAAGCAACAAGGGACAATTTCCCAAGGAATAGGTTAGGTGGTTCCATTTCTTCCACATGAACAACAAAGATGAGTCTAGGGGGAATAGGGCCAAATGGAAATGATAGAGCCAAAGGATGAGGCCTTAGTGAAGTGGTAGGGGAGGCGGCTGGTCAGGGTTTTGAGAAGCAACTTCAAGGGATCCTTTATCGAGCTTCCAAGGAAGGTCAACAGAAAAAAAAAGAAAAAGCTTAGGAGCATTTTGTGCCTAAGGTGGTTGAGCAACGACAAGTGATAAAATTAAAAAACCTTAAATATTTCCTTTAAAGTTACATATTTCATGAGAGCTAAACACACCTTATCCCATGGTTTAGGAAGTGCCTCTCTGTCAAAGCTTGACTACTTCTTAATCGGCTTCTCATTGTCCCTAAAAAAAGCATTGAGGCTCTCAATGTCCTAAGTTTTGGTGCGCTTCTTTTCCTTCTTGCCATTGCAGGAAAGGCCCATTGCCTTGGCTATAACCTCCTCATTAACCTCAAATGAAATTCCTCCCATAGTAAATATCTTATCTCTCCAAGAGCCAACAAATTGTACTGACATCTTTTCATCATGACTCACAAGAATTTCTAACAGAGGCACCAACCCCCCCTCCATGCATATGTGCCATATAATTGGGTCTCTAAAAAATTCGTCACAGTTTTCAGGCTTGATCCTGACCCTATTGCCACCCATATCAACACACAACTCACAAAAACTAGCCCAAAAAAACAAAGTTAGCTGAGAATTGAGCTGGCCGCTGGTGAATTTACCCAACCTTATAACACCTTTTCCAAACCACTGTAGACAAGAAAGCGTAATTAAAGCTTCCACAAGTTTACATGCATTGATAGTCATTCCCAAGGAAATCATCTCTGTGGAGCCATAATCTTTCCTCAAATACAGTAAGCTTAGATAGAAAGCCATGATGAAATTTATCAGATAATTAATAACCGATGTGCTAGAAGTCACTTTGAACTTACACATTTTCCTAGACCATTTAGTTGTGGGACCAAAATTTTCAATCCTTAAGCACATCACATTAAATATTAGGATCATCATAAGCTTGATCAAAATATAAATAGCCAATAAGTTGGAGATAAACATCGCTAACCACACGTTCCTAAAAATTTATTGTGATATGTGGTACTTATAACAAGACAACCCATAAAAACTAAGGAGAGCCCAACCATACATAGTCACAATTGCTAAAAACCCCTCGACACCTTACTTTATCCTCACCACATCATCCGACTTAGTCCACATCATCAAATTCCTTGACGTGTAGAGCCATCTGTACCCACAAAGAACATCATAGTTGGCCCCCATTTAAAAGTTATATTTTTCTACTCATCAAGGATTAATCCTTTTATAATTCATAGTAGAGCCCCAAGTCTTCTCCAACATTTGCAAAGACTCCACGAGGAACCCAAGTTGGCCAGGGAATCTGCCACCCGATTTCCCTCACAAAAGGTGTGAGTCAATAACTTCCTTTCCAATTTTGAAATTAAAAAATCTATGTTTAAAAGGATATCCTTGATGCTCCATCCTTAAAAACAAAAAAATTTAAGAGTCAATCATCGTCATAGAGTCCCCTTCTATGTGTATTTTGTTTATTCCCAGAGTGACAACCAACTCAATGCCCTTGAGCAACGCCCGTGCCTTCACTGTCATAGAAGACTGTAAGCCAATACCTCCAGCAAACCCAACAAAAAAGTTTCCCTTGCAGTCCCTGATTGTGCCACCAATGCTAGTCATTCTTGGGTTCCCTTTAGCCGCTCTGTCAAAATTTAGTTTGAACCAACCAATGCCCAGGGGTTTCTAGACTGTGTTCCTTCTAGCAAGAGACTTAGAGTTATCAAAGGAGTTTATCTTCAAGTTTTGTTTCTAATATTTTTCCATCTTAATCTCTTTGTGACACCCCTCCGATTTGTTATGTTTTCTTGATAGCTCAGATACTTTGTTAGACTATGTTTTATGTTATGGTTATTCTATCGCTGACAGTGGAGTGATGATAGACTATATTGATGTGATGACATATTATATGCATGATGATTATGTTTAAATATGCTTTATGTTTGCATAGATGCTTAGTTGTGATGACATTGCTATATTTGCTTATCGTAGTTTAATTGATATATTATCTTGTCAGTTGATGTGACATTGTATTGGTGAAGAAAACGGTATTGTATCACTCGCTTGCGAGTGCCCTATGATTTCTGCGATTCTCTCTTCACGGTGTATATGAATTACTATATGTATACATGTGCGACATTTGCTTGTTTGTAGGATTGCAGGTACAAGACATTAGCTTCACTTGGTTTCACAGGTCTGAGCATGTCCACTACTCAACAATAATATTGGGAGATAGTAACAGGCTACCTAGTCATACCTTTACCCTAGTACAGTGTGTCGTCAATTTGAGTTTGGTCTTAGTTTTATCATTGTTGTTCTGGGTATTTTATTATTATGCAAATTTAATTTGGTAGATTAAATGTGTATTTAATTTAAATATTTAATTAAATGAATTATTGTTGTGAAAGATTTAGAATAAATAAATAAATAAATAAATTTAATTTAGTTATGTTGTTGAGTAAATTTTATTATTAAAAATAAACAGTAATTAAATAAATAAGAATATTTAAATTGGTTGCAATTAGTAAATTGTATTATTATATTTAAATGCATGTGAATGGAAAATATCTGAGTTGTTAAGGGAAAAGATATTTTGTTGAAATAACTCTGAGTTAGAAATTTGTTATCTAATTGTTGAAAATTCATTCTCGGAAGAGATATTTGGGAAAAGAAAAGAAAGTTGTTTCACGGGAGTTTTTGTGTGGATTGTTGAAAATTGGTGAGGACATTGTGGATCTCTCTGAGGAATTGTTTTAGAATTTTGCTGTAGAGTTCTTGGCTGTGTATTGTGTGTTTTCTGGAAAGAGGAAAATTTATTGGAGGAAGTTTTGGCTACATTGGCAATTTGAAGTTACAGATAAGCTCGACAACAATTCTCGAGGCAACAGTTTCTTCTGGAATAGGTTCCTTTACTATTTTTGTGAATTTTGTATTGAAAAATTGTTTATATTACTATAAAGCAATTTGGAAAATTTTAGGGAAAATATTTTCAATATTGTAGAAGTTCTTGTTTCTTTCTTTTAAAAGATTGCCGTGAAAGTGAAACCTATGTAGAAAACAATTAAAAATCCTTTGTGTAATTTGTTCATTCAAAATAGATTGTTACAAAAGGAATTATAGATCTCTATAGAAAATCATTATTCTGTTTGGTTTCCCTATTTCTTTAAACTATCTGGGAAAATGAATTCTTTAAATTTTCTCTGTAGAAAAACTTCTGTGCAATTTGTTTGCTCAATTTGAATCAATGTTGAAATTATTTATATATAAATATATACATATATATTAAATTATATATGTATATGTACATATATATATATATATATATAAATGAGTTTAATTTATTTTAAACACTGTTATTTTAAATGCAAGAAATCATTGTACGGCGAAATTTGATGATATAGGAAAAAAAATCAATGTAAATTTATTTAGGCGTTTCTTTTAAAAAACATAGTAAATGCATATTTTTGTATAAGGTTGGGGAGTTACCCCCATAGCAGCTCATATGAGAGGCATCGCTCATCGCTACTCACCCACAACGCACCCCTCATATGGGTGCGGTTGTGGCCAGTGCCCCAACACAGCCTTCGCAGGCTGTTGAAACCCACGCGTGCTCAAAGTTCGGCGTATATGATTTTCGATTTGGGGTTTTGTTTTATTATATTTGTTAGGTTATAATATATTGATATATATATTATATATATAATATAAGATATATGTTATTTATAATATATATATGTTATTTATAATATATATATATATATATATAATATATATATATAATATATGTGTATATGTTTTATATATATACATTTGTTTGGAAATTGTATTGTAGTTATTTGTAAATGAAAATGGGGAGAAAGTATAAATATCCTTATAATTAAATTTGTAATTAATTAATATATTAATATATTAATAGGTATAGATATAATTATATCTAAATATATATATTTATATTATATATTTATTTATTTAATGTGTGAGTAATACAATAATTATTAGAATAAGTATGATTAATTAAATTAAATGATTTAATTGTCTTATTGTGCAATTAAGTTAATTTTATGAGTACTTGTGGAAACTATAAGATGTACAATTAGTTTTCTTTGTTGTTAAATTTTATGTTGGAACTATATTTCAATGGTGCATTTAAATATGCAAAAGTGATTGTATGGATTTAGGAAATCCGAATGATAGCACTTCTTTAATTGCTTGAAGTTGTATTTATAAAAGCACGTGTTTCTGTAATTGTGTACTGGGGGGAAGTATTTGTCATTATGTGAATCTAAGTCTTCTAGAGTTGTAATTGTGAAAGGGTTGTGGTAACTTTAGTTCACCCTTTGATTTTCTTGGGTAGTGCAAGTATTGGGTTTTTGTATTGGACATCCATAGAGATGTGTTACCTTTGAGGTATATGGGTTATTGTTGTCAGTTCTTAGTGCACTGTCTACCCTTTGCATGTAGTTTGAGTTATGTGTTGTCGATAGGGGAGTGGCTTTCAACGAGGGCCAGGACACAAAGTGGTCCTAGGAAAACTCGTGTTGGAGCCAGTATAATCAAGTGGGAATTAAATAATCTATTAGCTTAACACATATAACAAGATATTTAGCCTCACTCATTAGCTCAAGGGCTTGTATGAGACTTGAGATGAGTCGAGAAGGCCTAGAATGGCTAGATTGTTATCTTGTCTTTTCGAAAGATAACCGATTCTGCACTAGTGTGCATGTGGGTCCAGAATCGTGAGAGGTTACCAAGATAACCCTAGAGGGGGGTCGGGACCTAGGAAGATCTCCTTTGGAAAACCAATGCAACCTTTGTGATGACACTCCTCCTATGACAACAGTCAGTTTATTTATATTATGTTTTTAATTGATTCAGTGATTCTAGAAGCAATGTGATCATAGTTCTTGGTTATATGTACTGTGAGTATTATGTATCTCGCCTGTGTCTAGAGGTAGTAGGATTTCCTTGATTACCTGTTACTATCTCCTAGCACGGGGGTTGGGCCTACGGGTACTAGATGGTTGGGTGGTGTGCATCATACACTGTTGAGTTTCTTTTCTATTCATGATGGCGAGATCTTCTTGTTTGAGGAGCTCGTGTGGTTCTCTAGAGTTGTTCTTCTCTTTCTTCATTATAACTGTGGTTCATTATGTATAATTGTAATACCTCATTTGTATTGAGGTGGACCTTTGTGATGTAATTGTAATAATATTTATGATCTATTCATTATTGGATTTAATGGTGTTGTATTTGTGGAAATATGTTCAATACATTTTTATGTGTTAGATTTATCTTGCAATGGTTAATGCTTTGTTGTAAGTTGTATCTTGATTTTAATATTCATATGCTATGGTTGGTAAATTTTATAAGTAATGGTGTTCACATGTAGACGTGTTGCGTAGCCTAGAGGATGTATGTGGTTAGAGTAGGATACTTTACTCGTCTTGTTATAACTTTTAAGAAAAAAAAATAGTTGTGCTTCCGCAGTATTGCATAGTCCTCTAGGTTGGGGAACGGGGTTTTACACTCCCATTCAGTAGGGGTTTTTTCTGGGGTTTCCAAGTGTATAGAGAGATATTCTCAAAAATAAATTTGAACCCAATGCCAAAAACTTCCTTGGCACTTTTTTCAGTATCTCTAAAGATCTTATTGTTTTGTCTTTCCATAAGCACCAACAAATGATGGGGGGGTTGACTCTAGATCTCCACGGGGAGAGGGTGTTGGAAGGGGCCAAACCATCCTTTGATAAAGGATTTTAAGTCCCCATTCAGGGTCCAATGAGTCTTCAATTTTCCAAAATCCAAACTCAAAACTTTAGCAGCAAATGAATAGTGCAGTAATAGGTGATCAATAAACTCTTCATTACTTTTGCATAACATGCATCTATTTGGGATATGGAATCCCCTTTTCCTTAAATTATCCTGGGTTAGAATTCTATTGTGACTTGTCGTCCACTAGAAGAAATTTATTTTTGGTGTCAAGTGTCTATTCCAGATCCATTTCCAAAGTCTTTTCTAAATACCCTTGTCCAACAACAAACCATAAGTTGACCTGATAGAAAGGTTTCCCTTACGTTCCTTAGTCCAAAAGAACTCATCCTTAATGTTGGATATGGGAATTCTGGTTAGGGAGAGGATTTCCTATAAAGATTTAGCCAACAGTTTCAAATTTGAGGAAAAGGGGGAAGCATAATCCTAAATCTTCCCATTTCCGCAACCCTACGAACCATGAAGGCAAGCACAAAAATTCCTGCCAAAAGAAAAGACGAGTAGGTTCTATCAGATTCTTGAATTCAGATAAGTACATGGGGGATTCAAACAGCTAGGGGTCTTCCCAGAAATGAAACTTGCTACCATTTCCAAGTTTCTATCTCAGCCCAGAGTGTAGTAGCTTCCTCATCTTGCAAATATTATTCCAAGCCAAAGACCCACACGAGTGTTCATTCGAGATGCATCTGATTAGGAGGTAGTTTCTTAGGTATTTTGCATTCATAATCCTACACCATTCTTTTTTTTTCCTTAACTGATCCCACCCCACCTTGGCGTGCAAGGCTTTGTTGGTATATTGGACTTTCCTAATACCAAGCCCTCCTCCAACTTTAGGGAGGCAAACCTTATGCCAACTAACTAGAGACATCTTTTTTTCCTCTGTACCAGACTAGAGGAAGTTTCTTTGGATTTTTTCAAAAAAATTAGTGATGTAACTAGGAATTTTGAACATGGAAAGGAAGTACACTAGATTCCATTAAAGGGTGGTAGTATGGAGTTGTAGCTTACCAACATGACTAAGGATTAAACCTTTCCACCCTGTCAACTTCCTCTGAATCCTCTCAAGGACAGTATTCCAAAAAGTCAGAGTGACTTCATTATCAATGAGAGGGAGACCTAGATACACTAAAGGAAGGGAGGCATTCACACAACCTAGAACAATAGTCACACGATCCTGTGGGCCAATAATGTAGTTAAAGAAATAGATTATACTCTTAAACTTTGAAATTTTATTAGGAAAGAATATTCTATTTTTGGAGCCAAATAGAAGAATATTCCTTTGGAATATTCCCTATGCAAGTGGATGGGTGAGGAAAATTAGTAATTAGTAATTAAAACTAAGTTTTAATTGTACAAGATGAGGAATGTGAGGATGTCCATTAAATAATTAGTTTATTTAATGAAAATGGGGTTGCAATATGACATTTGATTCAATAATATAGGATTATTTAATTAAATGAGAGGACTTAGGGGGGTTTAAATTAAACAATTTGCATTATTCAATTAAATGAGATGAAATTTTAGTGTGAGAGGGTAGGAATTAGCCTAATTGGATTAATTAGATTAATAGATGAAAACGATGCATTTAATTAATTAACTAGGCTTATTTAATCAAATATGCAAAAAGAGGATGAAATTCATGACAAAATGAAGTTAGTGATCAAATTCAAGTGTGCAGTATCATTCAGGAAATTTTTAAGTGCTTACATTTTTCCCCTCTTTGAAGCGAGGTACCTTTTGCATTGGTTCAAAGAATTATGCCTTTTAGATTAATAATGCTACTCAGATCAATTTTTTTTAAAAAATCTTGATTTTTTTGGATACCCCACTGTTGCCCCAGTGGAAGGAATTAAGTTGGTACCCTACCCCCTCGAGAGATTAGGCGGAAATATGGAATTTCAGGTCAAGATTGTGAAAAAGGTTCAAGACCAGTTTAGCTCAAAGAGGACTAGAAAGCTCATATGTCTAATGTAGACAAATTTAATGATGTATAGACAATCATCAACCATGGGTAACCTCATGTATATTTTGATTTATCACACAGGTTCGATACATGGATAGAAATGTTAGTAAAGATAGAAGAATAAGAAGAATAAGATGAAATAAAAGTAGAAGAATGAAATGGATATGGATTAACCATTGTTTTTGAGATTGATTCAAAAGTCCAACAATTCCATGAGTCATCGAGGCTTTATTAGATTATGCTGATGAGATTGATGATTTTCTCATATTTGGGATTGGGACTCTCTGTCATTCCTTATTTTTGATATAACACATAGACACGATGCATCATGGTATTGATAACCAGGATTGATTCTCAGTTGTGATCATGGTTTGTCCTTGATGAAAAATCCACTTGGTTTGAGTTTCATGGTTTGACTACTTCAGATATGGTCTTTTACAGGATCTTTATGCTACTTCTCATTCAGGTTGATCTTGTTCATGATGCTTCAGTTTCAGGTTATGCATGATATTCATTTGCAGATGTTTATGATTATATTGGACTAATCCTTTTGGATACATGTGTAATTCATCTAGACAGGGGTTTGTCTTCATTTGTAGATGTACATTTGGTTTTTAGGTGATTTCTCATTTTTGCATATGATATTCAATTATCATTGATATTTTTCATGACACTCTTTTGGAGGTAAAGCCACTCATAGATTTGACTTGGTTTTGTTAGTAATCGGGTTCTTCACATTTCACATGAGATATGGTTTACATTGTATATCACACATAGTGTATTTTGACCTACACTCGGGCTTACCATATTTCGTATAGTTCATTTGAACTTTTATTTGTATCAGCTTTGATATTTCTTATCTTAGACAGTCGACATTGGTTATCACATTGGCACTATGTTTATTTGTGTTGGCTTAGCATAAAGTATATGATACTTTGTCTTAGACAGTCATTTTTTTTATTGTCTACATGATATCATCTTTTACGTGGCACACTCGATGTATTGCTCAATGGTATCATAAATGAGACTTGGATAGTTGACTCAGCATATACATGGTCGAGCTGTCACACACAAAGGTCATAATTGAAGGTGGAGAATGACATTGTATTGTTCATGACTCATGTGGACAATAATATACATGTGGATAGTGTGACTTGGAAAATGAGTTGGTAATTATGTTGTCGGTGTTTTTAGACATGCACACAGATTTCAAATGATATGGAATATCATTTCAATCGGATTTGAAATCATTATCAACTTGAGTATAGTATTCGATTGAAAGAAGGGATAGGGAAAAAAGAGTTTTGTAATTATCATTTGGCTAAAGGTGAAACCCTAGCCACCACCATGGAATCAATGTAACTACTATTCTTCAGAAATGGTTTTTGAAAGAATGCATTCTCTGTGTTTAAGCATGAAGGGTATGGCTGCTCAGTTTGATGTTTTTCAGTGGCTGAAAGCTCGAATCTGAAAGGAGATTCAATGGCATTACTCAACTGGGTTGGTAAATTTCCTCACAACAGATTATCATGCTCTATTTTTAGTTTTGATCATAATATCAGGTATTCCTACCTCTCATTGATGAATGTCTTCAAAGGGAAATTTCTTTTCTCTTCAGATTTGTGCTTGATCATGTATCATTTCCATCATTTGGTGTTTATATTTAACAAATATCAGTTACTGGTCTTTTTGCTCAAATCTGGAAAAAGATAAATGGTTACTTAATTATCTCTATTAGAAAAGCATGATTTGAGTTCAGTTATAATTTTACCATCATGGGTATTCTAAAAGTATTGTTTATTTTGGTATTTGGTGAAGATATGGGTTCAGTTACAAATTCTTTTCAGACCCTTGCAATGATATTATTATTCTGTGGTGCCTGAAACAAAACGGTTCCAACAACCAGTTGGGTAAAAGTTTCTTTTGCAAACAACATTTTTGAAGACTCATTTTTTTAGCAAATCTATATTTTTAAAAACATATAAATATAGTGTTTCATCACTGTGATTTTTTTGATGTGATTGTTGATATTGTAACTTGTTGTTGTATCAAAAAGAAAAAGTTAAAAAAGCTCTATAATACAAAATAGAAAATATGATGTAGAGCAAAGATGTATACTTAATTTATTTAATATTTTAGGGATTCATTGTTTTGAATCTTTAGGGTATTAGATATATTAAGGGTGTGGGGTTCTATGAGTTTATCTGGAAAATAGAGAGATCCTATGTGTTATTGTTATTTTTTAATAAAAAAGGGGTTGGTGCTCCTTGATTTGGTGCTCAAAATTTTTCCTATAAGGCATTGTTTATAGTGGTTTTCAAGTAAGAGCCTGGAAGGAAGCATTTTCAGGAGTGGTTTTTCTACCCCAGGAGGGTTTTCCACTTGGAAAATCTTGTGTCTCATTGTTCATTTGTGGTTTCACTACTTTATTGAGATAATGTTGTATTGTTTATTGTTTTGCTATTACATTTCTCATTTTAGTTTATGAATGATTGCATTAAACTCATGAATGTACTTATCATTGAAATATTGAGAATAAATGTGTGCTATGGTATTTTTTTTGAAAAATGGTAAAATATGTTAAGACATTGATTCACCCCCCTCCCTCTCAGTGTCATTTTCACTCCAACAATTGGTATCAGAGCATAGGGTCCTGATATAGGTCTAAACTAACTAGGATTGATTCTGGTTTTGGAGTCTGTTAAAAATGTCACAAGCTCAAGAAGGTACTTCTGTGACAAGAGCTCCTTTGTTTGATGGTCATGACTATGTGTTTTGGAAAATTAGAATGGAAACATATCTGATTTTTGTTGATCTCGATGTGTGGAGGATAGTATTAAATGGGTACACTATGCCAACCACAATACCCATAGATGTTGTTGAGAAAAAGAAGTATGAAACTAATGCTAGAGCTAAGCATGCCATCTTGTGTGGTTTAACTAAAGATGTGTTTGTTAAAGTCATGCATTACAAATTTGCTTAGGAAATCTGAGAAAAAATTGAAACCATTTATCAAGGAAATGAAAAAGTCAAACTGTCAAAAATCCTTACTCTCAAACATCAGTTTGAGGAAATGAGAATGAAGGACGATGAAAAAGTGGCTGAATATTTCCTAAGAATAGATGGAGTGGTCAAGGCTATGAAAGGATTAGGAGAAGATGTAAAAGAGTTTGATGTGGTTACAAAGGTCATTAGAACCTTACTGACTAAATTTGAATATAAGGTTTCAGCCCTTGAAGAAAAGAAACATTTTGATAAGCTTACCTTAGATAGTCTGCAAGGAATTCTTACTACTTATGAAATGAGAACTAGCAAAAACATTTCAACAGGAAAAGAAATTGCTTTTGCAACTAAAATGACAGATAAAGCAGATGATAGTGAATCAAAATATTCTGATTCAAAAGAAACCCACTTTGTTAGAAAACTTAAAAAGGGTTCTGGAAAATACAAGGAAAAACTTCCCTTTAAGTGTTTTAACTATGGAAAAATAGGTCACTTTGCTGCAAAGTGCCCCTATGGTGATCAAAACAGTGACAATGAGAAATTTGAAAATAGCCTAAGAAAAAGGCCTATAAACCTAAATGAAAATTCAACTTCAAAAAGAATAAGAGTTTGTTTAGTAAAGATGAAATAGACACTGAATCTGAAGATTCTTTAGTAGAAGAAGATGAAACATTATTCATGGCTGAAATAATTCAGCAATAAGATACAAACAACAATGATATTGAAGATGGTGAAGTAGATCTAGAAGGTGAATTGAAATGTGCTTTAAAAGAGATTAAGAAACTCAAAAAGAAAATTCTTGCTCAAGAACAAAATTCAAATCAAGCAATAGTCTCTTTGAAGACTCTGCTTGAAGAAGCCAAGAGAGTTGAGGATTGTCTTCGTGTTGGTATAAGTTGCAAAGATCAAGAAATTTATTAATTGGAACAAGAAGTTGTTTGTCTTAGAAAGGAAATTGAAAAGTATGAAAGCACTTCAAAACTTAATGAGATGCTCAGCAAGCAGAAACTGAATAAAGATAAAACTGGTGTTGGGTTTGAAAAGGGTGAATGCTCAATTGATAATGCAAAGCAAAAAAAATTCTTCTGAAAATAAGAGTTCTAGTCCAAATCATTTTGAATCTGGTAATAATCATGTTCATTCCTTTAAAGATAATAGAACATCATACAAATTCAATCCTTTCTTTTATGGTTACTGCTTCTCCTGCAATAAATTTGGCCATAAAGTGAGCACTTGCAGGCTCATAAATTCTAGAATGCCAAGATTTGGTCATAAGCAGTACTTTGGCTTTGTTAATCAAGTCAGATGCTTTAAATGCAATACTCTAGGACACAAAGTCAAACAATGAAAAATTGATCTACATGATAAACAACAAAAAACTAAATCAATTTAGAGACCTAAAAATGTTAAGAGCCTAGAGCAAACAATGTTGTTCCAAACTGCTTTTCACTCTAAAAAGGACTTATGGGTCCTAGATAGTGGTTGTTCTAACCACATGACAGGTGACAAGGATAAATTCATCAAACTTGAAGATTATGTTGGTGGATATGTAAAGTTTGTTGATAACACTGGTATACATATTAGAGGTAAAGGCTCACTTCTGTTAAATGAGGATACACCTATCTATAATGTGTATTATGTGGAAGGCCCAAAACACAACTTGCTTAGTGTTAGCCAAATTTGTGATAGTGGTTATCATGTTATGTTTACTTCACAGGGATGTGATATCAAGAACAAGTTTGGAAAAGTTGTTGCAGTTGGGAGAAGAACCAAAGGTAATGTGTATAATCTTCTTGACACTTCTGGTAATGATAACAATGAAGGTATGTGTCTAATGGGCCAAGTTGAAGAAAGATGGTTATGGCATAAAAGATTAGGACACATAAACTTTGAAAATCTGTTTAGAATCAGTAAAAATTAGAATGTTAGAGGTTTACCAGTTCTTAACAAACTAGAAAATTCTGTGTACAAAGAATGTTTAAGTGGTAAACAAACTAGAGTCAGTTTCAAAACAAAAGAACATTCTTCATCAAAACCTTTATAGCTAGTGCATACAAACTTGTGTGGACCAACTAGAACAAGGTCTATTAATGGCGAAAAGTACTTTATGCTATTTGTGGATGATTATACTAGAATGGTTTGGGTCACATTTCTTAAACACAAATCAAAAGTTTTTGAAAGGTTCAAAATCATTCATAAAATGGTTGAAAAAGAATCATATTTAAATCTCAAATTTCTTAGATCTGATAAAGGAGGTGATTTCACCTCTCAGGAGTTTATTGATTACTGTGAACAACACATTATTAAGATGCAGTATTATACCACTAGAACACCTCAAAAAAATGGGGTAGTTGAACATAAAAACAGAATAGTAAAAGAAATGGCTAGAACAATGCTAGATGAGGCTAAGTTGCTGATATGTATTGGAAAGAAGTTGTTCATACATTTGTATACATTTTGAGTAGAGTGCAACTTAGGGTGAAATCTAAATACACCCCCTATGAACTATGGTATGGAAAAACAACTTCTGTGAAGCATTTTAGAATTTTTGGAAGCAAGTGTTTTATCAGGAAAGATGATGATCATCTTGGAAGCTTTCAATCAAAGTGTATCTTTTTGGGATACTCAACTCATAGTAAGGCCTATAAATGTCTTAACAAAAGGCTTAATAATATTGATGAAGTAGTTAATGTAAAAGTTGATGAAATACCACATTTAGATGTTGAACCTATGTAGGATGATGAGGAAGAAGAATTTGAACTTGAAATAATTTCAGAAGGATGTGGAACAACAAAGCCTAATGTTGAATCAACAAGTCCTAAAAATGATGAAACAAGTCCTGAAATGTGTGTGTCAAAAACTCCTTCAAAATATCTTGCTAGATATCATCCTAAAGATTAGATTATTGGGGATAAATATGCACGAGTTCAAACAAGAAGAAAGACTACTAAATCTAATGAAAAAGCTCAAATAGCTTTCTATTTAGTTACACAGTTTGAACCTAAAAATTATGATGAAGCTCTCACAGATATATGTTGGCTTAATGCTATGTAGGGAGAAATTGATCAAATTAAGAAAAATCAGACTTGGGAGTTAGTCCCAAGACTAGATGACAAGAATGCATAGGTGGTAAATGTATTTTCAGAAATAAACGTGATGAAAATGACAATGTTGTTTGCAACAAGGCAAGGTATGTCTGCAAAGGGCATGCTCAGCAAGAAGGTACTGATTTTGGTGAAACTTTTGCACCTGTTGCTAGACTTGAAGCTATTAGAATATTCTTGGCTTATTCTATTTTCAAGAACTTTACTGTTTATCAAATGGATGCCAAAACTGCTTTTTTGAATGGTTATTTAGATGAAGAGGTCTATATAGAACAACTTGAAGGTTTTATCTGCAAAAAAAATCCTAATCATGTTTACAGGCTGAAAAAGGCCCTATATGGCTCAAAACAAGCACCTAGAGCATGGTACTCTAGGCTGGATAATCATTTGATTTCTAATGGATTTGTTAGAGGAGGTGTTGACAACAATCTTTATGTTAAGATTCAAGGTTCTGATATTCTGGTTGTTGAAATTTATGTAGATGATACTATCTTTGGCTGCAATAATGTTGCTTTGAGTAGAAAATTCTCTCATATTATGGAATTTGAATTTGAAATGTCAATGTTGGGAGAATTAACCTTCTTTCTGGGTCTTCAAGTTTCTCAACTTGAAAATGGTATATTTCTCTCTCAAACCAAGTATGCTAGAGAGATGCTTAAGGAATTTCAAATGGATGAATTTCATCCAGTTAGCACTCCAATGGTTACAGGTTGCACACTCACTAAGGTTGATGATTCTCCTGATGTAAATCAAATTGAATATAGATCAATGATTGACAGCTTATTATATTTAATAGCTTCTAGACCTGATATAATGCACACAATTTTCATGGTTGCAAGATTTCAGGCATCACCTAAGGAATCTCATGTTACTGTTGTTAAAAGGATCTTTAAATATGTTCAAGGTACTCTTGATTATGGACTTTGGTATCCTAGAAGCAATGATTTTTCTTTAATTGCTTATACTGATGTTGATTGGGTTGGTTGTTTAGATGATAGGAAGAGCACCAATGGTGCTACATTCTTTCTTGGTGATTGTTTAGTGGCATGGCACAATAAGAAACAAGAATTTGTTTCTCTTTCCACTACTAAGGCAAAGTACATTGCTGCCACTTTGTGTTGCACTCAAGTACTATGGATGGCACAGACATTATTCGATATGGGTATTACAATTACTAAGCCTATTTCTATTCTTTGTGATAACACTAGTGCGATTAACATTTGTAAAAATCTTGTTATGCACTCTTGCACTAAACATATTACTATCAAGTTTCACTTTCTTTGCGAAAAAGTGTTTCCTAAGGAAGTGTGTTTGCAATTTGTTGCTTCACAAGAGTAAGTTGTTGATATTTTTACTAAGCCTTTATCTAAAGAATTATTTGAAAGACTGAGACTTCGATTGGGAGTTATCTCTCAATCTTTACTTCACTGATTTAGCCATTTTTGGCTTAGAGGGAGCATGTTACAATCTTTATTCATTTACAGCTCTCTTGTAAAATTGTGTTTGTTGCACTATTGCTCTATTTACAGCTAGTTCTTCTAGTTTTTTGGTTGGCTTCTTAGTTGTTTATCATGGAATTTCACTATATTCTCGTTGTTCTTTATCATTGAGGCAAAAAGGGAGAGAGTCATTTGTGTTTTTCCATTAAGGACAAAGGGGGAGTTTGTTGATTCTCAATTGTGATAATGGTTTGTCATTGATGAAAAATCCACTTGGTTTGAGTCTCATGGTTTGACTACTTTAGATATGGCATTTTACATGATCTTTATGCTACTTCTCATTCAGGTTGATCTTGTTCATGATGCTTCAGTTTCAGGTTATGTATGATATTCATTTGCAGATGTTTATGATTATATTGGATTAATTCTTTTGGATACATGTGCAATTCATTCAGACAGGGGTTTGTCTTCATTTACAGATGTACATTTGGTTTTCAGGTGATTACTCATTTTTGCATATGATATTCAATTATCATTGAGCTTTTTCATGACACTCTTTTGGAGGTAAAGCCACTCATGGATTTGACTTGGTTTTGTTAGTAATTTGGTTCTTCACATTTCACATGAGATATGGGTTACATTGTATATCACACATAGTGTATTTTGACCTACACTCAGGCTTACCATATTTCATATAGTTTATTTGAAATTTTATTTGTATTGGTTTTGAAATTTATTATCTTAGATAGTCGACATTGGTTATCACATTGGAACTATGTTTATTTGTGTTGGCTTAGCATAAAGTATATTATACTTTGTCTTGGACAGTCATTTTTTGTATTGTCTACATGATATCATCTTTTACATGGAACACTCGATGTATTACTCAATGGTATCATAAATGAGACTTGGACAGTCAACTCAACATATACATGTTCGAGCTGTCACACACAAAGGTCATAATTGAAGGCAAAGAATGACATTGTATTGTTCATGACTCATGTGGACAATAATATACATGTGGATAATGTGACTTGGCAAATGAGTTGGTAATTATGTTGTCGGTGGTTTTAGACATGCACACGGATTTCAAATGATATGGAATATCATTTCAATCAGATTTGAAATCATTATGAACTTGAGTATAGTATTCGATTGAAAGAAGGGATATGGAAAAAAGAGTTTTGTAATTATCATTTGGCTGAAGGTGAAACCCTAGTCGTTGCCATGGAATCAATGTAACTATTGTTCTTCATTGGTTCTGCTAGCTGAAATGGTTTTTGACAGAATGCATTCTCTGTGTTTAAGCATGAAGGGTATGGCTACTCAGTTTGATGTTTTTCAGTGGCTGAAAGCTTGAATCTGGAAGGAGATTCGATGGCGTTACTCAGCTGGGTTGGTAAATTTCCTCACAATAGATTATCATGCTCTATTTTAAGTTTCATTCATAATATCAAGTATTCCTACCTCTCATTAATGAATGTCTTCGAAGGGAAATTTCTTTTCTCTTTAGATTCATGCTTGTTCAGGTATCATTTCCATCATTTGGTGTTTATATTTAACAAATGTCAGTTACTCATCTTTTTGCTCGAATCTGGAAAAAGATAAATGGTTACTTAATTATCTCTGTCAGAAAAGCATGATTTGAGTTCGGTTATACTTTTCCCATCATGGGTATTATGAAAGTATTGTTTATTTTGGTATTTGGTGAAGATATGGATTTGGTTACAAATTCTTTTCAGACCCTTGTAGTGATATTATTATTCTGTGGTGCCTAAAAAAAAATGGTTCCAACAACCAGTTGGGTAAAAGTTTCTTTTGCAAAATTTTTTTTTGAAGACTCATTTTTTCAGCAGATCTATATTTTTGAAAACATATAAATACAGTGTTTCATCACTGTAATTTTTTTGATGTGATTGTTGATATTGTAACTTGTATCAAAAAGAAAAAGTTGAAAAAGCTTTGTAATACAAAATAGAAAATATGATGCAAAGCAGAGATGTATACTTAATTTATTTAATATTTTAGGGATTCATTGTTTTGAATCTTTAGGGTATTAGATAGATTAAGGGTGTGGGGTTCTATGAGTTTATCTAGAAAATAGAGAGATCCTTTGTGTTATTGTTATTCTGTAATAAAAAGGGGGTTGGTGCTCCTTGAAATTGGTGTTTCAATATGAGGGGTTGGTGCTCCTTGAGTTGGTGCTCATAAATTTTCCTATAAGACATTGTTTATAGTGGTTTTCAAATAAGAGCCTGGAAGGCATCATTTTCAGGAGTGGTTTTTCTACCCCAGGAGGGTTTTCCACTCAGCAAATCTTGTGTCTCATTGTTCATTTGTGGTTACACTGCTTTACTGAGATAATGTATTGTTTATTGTTTTTCTATTACATTTCTCATTTTAGTTTATGAATGATTGCATTCAACTCATGAATGTACTTATCATTGAAATATTGAGAACAAATGTGTGCTATGGTTTATTTTCTAAAAAAATGGTAAAATATGTTAAGACATTGATTCACCCCCCCTTCTCAGTGTCATTTTCACTCCAACAGGTGTTGTATCTAGTGCAGTGGACTTTGACTTTGCAAACATATAGGATAATCCTTCCTCACACCTTGACATAAAAAAAAATCATTGGAATGTAGTTTGAAATTTTAAAATATTTGGACCAAAGCATATGCAATAGTCAACAATCTACTCTAAACGACCTCCCTACACACAAATAAGAAAGTATGTGCCAAGATTATTTTACAAGAATACCCCACAAGCACAACAAATGAAAGATAATGATCGATGCCCCATTCCTTTCTCTCTAAATCATTTTGATAGACATCATTGAAAGGTCCTTAGAATGGGTTAACAAGATAAATCATAAGACAAGATCAAAATAAACAAACAGTCAATGTTATTTATATATCTTACTTAAGGTGTAATGTGTTTTGAGGATAAGTATCCAAAATGATTGCCAATGATAATGCCAATGATAATGCCCATTGTAGGGAGGATGCATCCTAAGACGTGTTATCAGATGTTGGCGGGTTGATAGGTTGTGTGAAAGGCCATTAATATAAGGTTTGATTGACATGTTTGATAATGATCAAGGGTTTGATTTTTGTGTTTAAAGGTTCACACTTCACGACTTGCGACACTTTTTTTTCTACTTATTTTACCAAAGTTTGAAGATGACGATTGATTTATTATGGATGGAAGCCTATTGTGGGTGAAAGTGAAATGGGATGGGTGGTTTTGGATTTTTTTTGGAATATTTCAATATTTTTTGTGTTTTGAAAATGTTATGAAGCTATTTTTGAGAGTTTATGTGAATGTTTTGGTTTTCGATTATTTGAGGTTGTCTAGGGTTTTCCAATGTTTTTGAGTTTTCAATTTTCAAATGTTTTTGTGTCTTCTTAGTTTTCAAATGTTTTTGTGTTTATTCTAAGTTTTCAAATGTTCTGGGATTTTATGATATTTGACCAAGAACCTGACCTAAAAGAATATCCTAGGGGCCTCGGGGGCTGATCAAAGATTAGCCCTTCCTAAGTTATACACACATAGACCATGTAGTTCGACTGATACAAACCTGTTTATTCATGAGATATGAACACTTGATGGAATTTCAGTTTATTATGATGGAATCCTAAAGGATTGACCTAGGGTGTCTCAAGGGCACATTAGTGATGGCCTTGCCTATGTTCAAGCTCAAAGACAACGTAGTTCGACAAGGTAATGTTTTTTTTTTTTGACCTGTTTAGGGATTTTGATGTGTTTTGGATGTTTTGAATTTTATCTTTACAACTTTTTGAATGTTTTTGGATTTAGGCTATACAAAATTTTGATGTTTTTGGATTTTTTTAGATTTTGCAAGTGTTTTTGGATTTTTCACACAATGTTGACAAGTGTATGGATATGGATATGTGATGATATCAATGATCTATTTGGGATTTTGTTGAAAGACAAGCTAGGATTGATTGATTTGATTTATAGATTACCGATAGTGATAACATTGTTGAGGATCCTAAACAATGCAAGGATAGTGTTGAACAACACAAAGATTGGGAAGTGATATATCCTAAGATGATGATGGATTGATTGGATAAGATAGATCAATATTTTGAATCTAGGCTTGGAACGAAATATATTGGAATGATTTGATGTGATGTTGAAGTGCAAGGTAGATGCAACTGATATTTATTGTTTGGATTGATGTTTGATAAAAGATAAATCTTGATAAGGAGCATCTTCTCGTCAACATGTGCCATGGGCTAGTGATTTATATTTATGCTTACGAATGATTTGACCAATTTGATTTCATATTAGCAAAGTTTTAGATCACAACATGAGCTATAGGATATAGCTCAAGATTTATTATTGAAGCAAGATGTAAGTATCTACTAGTGTTTATCAATGTAGGGAATGATATGGGTGGATGCATGGATAAATGAATAGATTGATGGATAGGTATGTGAAGGATGCCAAGGATTATCTTGTGATAGGATAACATGTTTGGATAGAGTATGCCTTTTTGGAAAATGCCTCATGGCTCTGAAAATGTTAGTTAGGATTGGACCAATGATAGTGACCCATGTCAAGATGTTTACCATAATTAAGTGTGAAGTACATAACAAACCTTTTCCAAGATCTAGATAAGTTAGATTGGATGAAAATGGATTGGATAATGAAGGGTACCTGGATTTATTATGGATAAGATGGATGGAATGCATGATTTATTATGGATGGGATGAGATGCTGCCACCTAAAATGATGTACACAAATGCTCGATTCTAATTTCATGACGCCTGTTTGCTAGGTTTTAATCATGGTACTTGTCCAAAGCACCACCAATTAGTTTTCACTTAGAGGACAATTTTTCTCTTGACTATTTTCTTGATTTTTTTATTTTTTGAAATTTTATGCTCATGTTGAACCATTGGTGGTGCTGATGTAGACGTTCTTTGTGTTGATATAGATGTTGTTGCTATCATGATGTGTCAACGATATCTTGCTTGGAGGAGTTGTTTTTCTAAGATACGGGTGCTTGAATGTAACCCCTAAATTTTTTCATCTTCTTTATTGATACCGAAGTTAACCTTACCTAGATGTGCCCATCGTGATAGAGTACCCTTAGAGTCCTTATGATAAAGAGTTGTTGCCAATACATAGTCAATACGAGAGTTGGGTACCATGGATACCGAAGTGGATGGTGGAATGCATTAAAGGAATATGAGATGTAGATGGATTAGTCAACAGCTTGGAATCTTTGATTCTCCAAACTTGGGATGATGAGAAATGATGGGTGGATATGGAGATTTGATTGGGATCAACTTCTTGATATACCTTGTAGGTCACTCTTGAAGCTTTCTTTTGTATCGATGGACATTTTTGATGGATGATCTTCCCTTTTTGATTTTTCTCCATAGTTTCTTTGACTAATGGAGTATGATAGGGATGATTTTCTTTATTTTTCTTTGGTATCCATTTGAATTTTTCTTGTCCATTTTTCTTTGTCAATTCTTTTCTTCAATAATTTGTTATTTTATTTGATATAGACCTCTTTCTTGTGGTTGGTCCCAATTAGTGGGTGGAAAGATGCTTGGATGATGATTCATGATATGAATGGTTGGAGTTTTGGTAGCTATTTCATCATAAGGACTCTTCGTGCTCCCCATGTTGGTGTTTGTGCTAGATGAAGTTTCCCCCAGTATTGTGGGAGTATTATTGACATGCTTTGATTTTGCTACTGACAAACCATTTCCTTGTTGTTCAAGATTATTTAGCTTTATTGATTCCTGATAATACTTGATATCCTCATACTCACCTTCAATCTGTATGGAGGATGTATCTAATTTTGATGCTTCTTCAAAAGATGTTGATGCTTTATAATCCATATAGGAGTCTTCCTCATGATCTGTTTCTGCTTGCTCTTCAAAGGATATTTTTGATTCATCATCCATGTAGAGGTCTTCTTCATGATCAATTTTTGATATGTATATTGATTCTTCTATTCCTTGATCATGTGTAAAGATATTAAGAGTAGGAGACTCTTGTTCTTGGTAATGATATCAAAAGTATGACACTCTTGTTTTGGATGAAGATCATCTACATGTACATTAGGAGTAAGCATCTCATGGGTAGATGGAGGAGTATGTGATATATGGATATGATCATTATTTGCAACATCTTGTATAGATTGGAGAATTCCCATTAGATCATTGTAGCATCTTGGAGATACAAATTCTTGATCTTGACTCTGTGTGGTGTTATCTTCAATATGCTTTGGTTCATGTTCTTGGCATGGATCAATTTCAAAGGATGGATTTTTTGAAAAGGGTTCTTGAATGTCTTCCTTATGCATGGGTATTGGCTCAATGTTTTCTTGATCTTCAAGTGAATTTGGATCAAGTGTTGAATTAAGGTTTTCTTCAATATCGGAAACCATGACGTTAAATGATGTCAGTATTCCTTGGAAAGGACCATTGCTAAACTTTGGTGACATATGTTGATTATTCTTTGGAATAAATTCTTGCGATATGTCTTCTAACTCATTAGGTGATGTAGAGATATTTTGACATGATCATTGGTGAATGGATCTTGAATCTTATCCTCAAAAATGGTGGTGGGGATATTGCCAATGTTTTCAATCATAGGATCAAATGATGTTAACACATCTTGAAAGGGATCATTGTTGGATATTGGTGAGGGATTTTGATCATGATTATGAAGTGAATCTCGAGGTATGTTGATTTTATCATTGTATATGAGTTAGAAACTTCTTTAATGTGATCATCTAAGATTGAATCTTGATCATTATCATCAACAGTTATTGTTCCTTGATCAATGAGGTCTTGGATGAGGTTCTTGATTTTGATACAATCTGACATGTCATGACCTTTTGTGCTATAGTATTCACAATAAGAATTATCTTCATACCATGATAACTTGATGCTAGGTTCACCCCCATTTAATGACTCTGGAAGATTGATAAGTTTAGCATGGACTAATGTGTTTATTGCAGATTCAATTGGCTCCCCTAAAGGAGTGTATTCACATTTTTCATCTTGTGAGATTTGTTCTTGTTGCGATTGATCTAGTTTTGATTGATCTTGGAGATGTGGTGATTGATCTTGTTGTTGAGGTTTTTGATTTTGATATCCAACTTCTTGATATTGAAGATGTTCTTGATGTGGTTGTGGACACAACTCAATGTTTTGATGAAATGGTTTAACCAATGGGGGACTATGTTGATTTTGGGGTGGAGATGTCTCTTGGCACAATGAATCAACTATTTTGGTAAGTGAAGCAATTTGATGTCACAAAATTTGATCTTGATTTTGATTTTGACACCCTTGATATAGTTGATTTGGTTGTTGGTCAAGAATATTTGGAATATATACTTGGGGTATTTGTATGGGATCATGCACAAATTGATTTTGGGAAATGTTATGATTTGGGATGATGTTTAGATTTCACATCATAGGTTGGTATTGAACATTATTGTGGTTGGGAAACACATTGCTTTGATTTAGGCAACCTTGATTTTGCATGGTGTTACCTTGATTTGGATCAATACATTGAGTTTTCAATATATTGTTTAGATTTTGAACAACATTGTTGTGATTCATAAACGTAGCTATCCCATAGTTCGCCAAGTGTGGCATTGATATGTTCATGTCTAGTAAGTTTGTATTTGGTATATTCACATTTGGTATTTATTGATTTGATGAGATAATGTTGTTTTGTTAAAGATTCATGTATTGATCATTTGGTTGATAGATTTGTAGGTTTTGAATTTGATTTAAATCTACTATAGGGAAATGTGTTCCAAAATTTAGATTGGGCATACCTACATTTGTTGTAGCATTGAGGTTTGTAGGATATAAGGATCCCATGTGTGAATTGTATAAATGTGAGTTTTTATAATCAATTGGTATTGTAAGGATTTGATAGTTTTGTTTATTTAGATCACTCATGATGGATGAATAGGGTTTATATTCCATGTTTTTCTTGTGTTTTGACCTTGTTGCAAAAGTGAACCTGTAAGGTGTTTTGGACCAATGATGTGAGTGGATGATGAAGGGTGTGAGTGATATGGGGGATGAACTTTCTAGACTTTTGGACAACATTTTTAGACAAAGAGATTTGATTGTTTTGATGCCATGGATAAAGGTGTTAATGAACTTGTAAATGTTTAAGGTAGACTTTTGACCTTTAAGATAAACTAGTTGACAAATGTGATAACTAACTCAGCTAAGTGTAGGGAAAAGGATCCATTTCACACAAAAATTAGCTAAGTTAGGGGATTGGTTTGATGATTGTCTAGGTCCAAAGTGTTGATGTGTCCATGATGTGTCCAAAAGTTTCCAAAGTTGTTGGTGAAGGGAAATGTGAAATATGACGAAGGTGGATGAAATGTTTGACACAAAATGTTAACCTAAAAGGGAACTTTGTTGTGCAAGACCAAGATAGTGAGAAACATGCTATACCTCTAGAGTGAAAAAAAACCTTAAGAACTCAATGATTTGATAAAATAGAATTTGGACTCAATGTTTTTGACAATAGAATTTGGACTCAATGTTTTTGTAATACTTTCCTTGTTACAATTTGCTTGATTTGGGGAGTCCATGTTTGAACATACATCAATGTGGGGTGTTCATTTGATTTAATCTTTGCTTAAGTGAGATTGTTTCATTACCACATCAAGAAAGTCTTAATTAATGTTCAAACTAAAATATGTCTATCTAAGCAACCTTCATTCCACAAAGTCCATTATGTGAAAATCATGAAGCTAAGGTCATTGTTCCCTATGTTAACTTTGGAAAGTGTGGATTTAGATATAAGTCCAAATATTTAGAAGACTCTAAGGATAAAATCCTTAGGGACAAACAACAATATTAGGACTTTTCAAAAGGTATCCATACTTAATCCAAAGGGTTTGAAATTTGATAAAATTGTTGATGTGTGTTTAGATGTTTTGGAACCAAACAATGTGTCAAACTAACTCACAAGCAATAACATTCCTAGCTCAAGTGGGTACGTTATTCTTGGTGGGCTTGCCTCATGCCCTTCATAGTAAAAGAGATGATTTTACATGCAATTTAGGGAAAAGTATAGAGGTATGTTAAGAATGAATTGTTAATCTCTACACTTCAACCAAAATTGGACATGGCAAGTAACTTATTGGAAGTAAATTCCAATGCACCACTTTAAAGAACTCTTTGGAAGGAAAAAGTTGGCCACTACAAACAAAGGTTTTTAATGACAAAAAACTAAGAACACCCGTCGTTACACTACCGTTCATTAGACACTTAAGGCTCTTCAACTACTCCCTTCCAATTAAGGAGAGGGATTAGGTGCATCATGTTGTCACCTTAGGATTGAAGTTACTTTCTTATGATTTCACAACCTTTGATATAGCTTGCCGATAAAAGTGTTTCAAGAACTTGCCTATGATTTATCCATTGTTGGATGTATCTCATAGTAATCCCTCTCTTAATGGTGACTCAAAGAATGAAAGTACACTTGACTATTTCTCTTCACCCAAGATCGCACGAAGCACAAAGGGAGTGGATACGCACTACAAGTGTATTCAAGCAAAGAAAGCATTCATTCATTTTAACCCCATAAAGAAAAATGACTTCATTTTAAGCACCAATGGAAGTGTTTGTTTTTTTTGTCCAATTTTAGCCAATATTACAAAATGAGATTGTTTGGGTCTAATTTTAACCAACTTTGAAAGTGAATTTTAAGCCCAATTGAAAGCTAGTGGTCCTAAGATTGTAAGTTTTAAAACCCAAAGGAAGTTTAGTAGTCCTAAAACATAAAGAAAAGAAGAGTATGAGGGGTTATACCATCCCCCTAAGTGTCAAAATACTTTTACAATAACTAGAACTAAGAAAAACCAAAAATATAAATTTTCAATTTTTTTCAGATTTTTTTCTGTGTTCTAGTAAATCGTGTTTTTGAAGACCTTCAGAGTAGAATTTGGGGTTGAAACTTGCGTCAGTCCCTAAAAATTGGTTGCCAAAGGCATCATTTTTTAGGGACTAAATTAGTACTCTTGGAGACCTTTCCAATGGTGCTAACAGATTCAATTTTTGAGCACCAAGTAGAAAGTTATGACCCCAACAAGTTGGGGTAAATAATTTCCTAGTTTTTCCTAGATCTGCAAAACTAGTTAGCCTCAAAAGAAAAAAAACCATGTCAGTAGAATGTTAGGGAGAATATGAAGTTAAAAATTTAAAGAACATGTGAAAATTAGCTCTCTGTTTTCTTTACCAGTAAAAAGCATCATTGAAATCAAAGGCATCATTGAAATTGACAAAAGCATCACTATAATTGAAGAGCATTGCTCTGGTAAAGTTGAAGTGAGTTGCTCTACAGTAAAATAGTGGCAACAAAGGCATCATTATATCAATGGTGTCTCCATATTTAAATTCATGATAAATCCAAAAATTAAAAGGCGTCACTAAATTAAAAAGCATTGTTGAATTTAATATGCACCATTGTAATTCCTTCAAAGGCGTCGTTGTATGGTGACACTTTACAATTGTGCCACTATAGCCTTCAAAAGCATCGTATCTGCAAAATCAAGAACACGAGAATCTAAAGAGTAATTCATTAGATTCAATTAGTATAGCCCTCCTTCTAGCGCCAAAATGTGACCAGAATCATAGTACAAACTAAATATGTTAGATCCAAATGAATTTAAAGCCTATTTAATCCCCTAATCCATGATCCCAATGAGATATTCAAAGTCATCAAGAAACTAAATAATCATTAAACTAACATGAAATCAACACGAAATCATAATAAAAAACATATTATAAGACTTCAAATCTTCTCCCATTGGGGGAGTGGTGTCGCATTGATGTGGAATGGCGACCCTTTCCCAATCCCTTGGATCATATGAGTTGTTCTAGTAGATTTTATTGATGAAAATCAATGAAATTGATGAAATATGAACGAAACATGGATGCAAGACTATTTTAACATGATGATGAGTGCTAAATGCTAAAATACTTGATGGAGATGGATGCAATCTATATTAAATAGAAAAAAAATTCAAAGGTGCAAGCCATGGATGCAAAAAATATGCTAAAATGGATGCAAACTAAGATAAAATGGAAGCCATTAATGCATGCTTAAGCTAATATAGATGAGGATTAATCTGAAATGTTAACAAATGCTAAATATGGATGCAAGTGAGTATGAATTTCAACAACATAACTTTTCTATCAAAAGATGGATCCATTTCTGTCCAAATGGTGAAGCATTTATAGGAGAGAAAATGAAGAATCAAGGGCCCAGATCGATTTGATCAATCAATGGTTAATATGAAAAGGAGGGTGAAGCATGGATCAAGGATTCTCATCAATGGATGAGAATAAAAGATCACATGGATTAAGGAAAGTATCAATGGATGAGAATGATTCAAACAAACACACTTTGTAACAAATTTGAAAGTTTGTTACAAAGTTTGTTAGGAAAGAATATTCTATTTTTGGAGCCAAATAGAAGAATATTCCTTTGGAATATTTCCTATGCAAGTGGATGGGTGAGGAAAATTACTAATTAGTAATTAAAACTAAGTTTTAATTGTGCACGATGAGGAATGTGAGGATGTCCATTAAATAATTAGTTTATTTAATGAAAAAGGGGTTTCAATATGACATTTAATTCAATCATATAGGATTATTCAATTAAATGAGAGGACTTAGGGGGTTTAAATTAAATAATTTTCATTATTCAATTAAACAAGATGAAATGCTAGTGTGAGAGGGTAGGAATTAATCTAATTGGATTAATTAGATTAATAGATGAAAATGATGTGTTTAATTAAATAACTAGGCTTATTTAATTAAATAGGTGAAAAGAGGATGAAATTCAAGACAAAATGAAGTTAGTGATCAAATCCAAGTGTGTAGTATCATTCAAGACATTATTAAGTGTCTACAAGCACATTCCCAAATATGCAAGACAAGAAACCACAATACGGAGAAATGAAGAGCAATCTCATTTCTCCTAGACAACCTTCTATATAAACATACACACTATCAAACACAATTTCCATTGTTGCACAATCCAAAACCTAAAACTATGGATATAGTACCTTTGAACACCTCTAATCATCATATCCAAATCACACAAGCATATATTCAACCATGAAGAAATACAGAGCAAAACATTGAACACACCTTTGTCACACTGCACACTCTCTTAAAATTTCTCAAAAGCACTTGGAAACCAAGTGAACCAGCTACATTAGTAACACCAAAAACACTTTCTCAACATATCTACAACATCTGTAACACTTGCTTATTACCACAACCACTTCTCATCATGACCACACTAGAGATTGCAACAACCTCACCATCTATAGTACCTGCTCAACACCGCACTAGAGTTTGACATTAGTGACAACAATAAAGGAAACATAATGCAACACACTCATTGTTGTCAATAATGAAAAAAATGCAAAATTCTTCTTGACCATACTGGAGGTTGACATCAATGTGACATCAAACTATAACACACTAGGGGTTGAACCTGTAGACACTTAAAAAATGTCATGAATGATATCATGCACTTGAATTAGATATACTAACACTGTTTCATCCTAAAGCCCATCCTCTTTTTGCTTAATTGATTAAATTAGCCTAGCTATTTAATTAAATGCATCATTTTCATCTATTAACTTGATTAGCCTAATTAAGTTAATTCATCCCCTTTCATGCTAATATTTTGTCCTATTAAATTGAATAAATCAAATTATTTAATTTAATCCCTAAAAGTTCTCTTATTTAATTAAATAACCCTAAGTTATTTAATTAAATATCATATCACACCCCTGTTTTCATTAAATCATTTTATTTAATGCATATCATATAATTCCCCTTATTCAAGCATAATTGAAACCTTATTTAATTATCAAATTACTAATTAAATCTAATCCTCCCACTTGCAAGGCAATATTCCAAGAGAATATTCCTCCTTTTCACTTTCCTCCAAAGGGAATATTCCTTCTCCTTTCCACAATTAAATTTGGTTTTAATTAACTAAATATCTATTTTTTCTCACCCATGAGAATATTCTTTGAGAATATTCTCTTTCTTCACTCATTTGAAAAAGGGAATATTCATTTTTGTAACAAACTCTCAACAAGACTTCTTCTGCAAGTTTTGAAAGTGTGTTTGTTTGGATGATTGTGAGCCCTTGATTAAATATAAACTTGCGTTCTTAACCCTTGATGGGAATCCATGATCCATGCCTCCATCTTCCTTCCATTTTGATTGTTGATTGATCCTTTTGATCTTGACCATCAATTTCATTTTTCCTATTCTATAAATAGAGCTTGCTTCTATTGAATAGAGATCCATCTTTTAAGAGAACTTATACTGTTAAAATCACTCTCATCTTGCACCCATATTTCATTTTTTAAAAGGAATTTTAGGTTAATTTATTGCATCATATTAGCATAGCTTCCATTAATGGCTTCCATGGTAACATAGGTTCATCCATTTAGCATGTTCTAAAATTAGGGTTTTAATCTTTTGAGCTTAAACTCCATTTAGAATAGCTTTGCATACACCCATATCGATCATCTTAGCATAAATCATGTTAAAATAGATTTCATCATGTTAAATTATCACTCATCACGTTTTATCACATCTCTCATTGGTTTCATTGATTCTCTTCAATAGAATTGATTGAAACAAGCTCATTATCCATGGGATTGGGAAAGGGTCACCATTCCACATCAATGCGACACCACTCTCCCAATAGGATAAGTTTCAGTGGATTAGAATAGATGTTTATGAAGCTTTCGTATTTTCATATGTTTAGTTTTAATAGCTTCTTAGCCTAGTTTTTATTGAATGATCTTATTGGGACTGATCCATAGTGGCTTAAATAAGCTTCGAATCCTCATGGATTGAGTGTAGTTGGCTTGTACTACATTGTCGATCACAAAACCATAACTCTTTCTCATGCAACACTCTTCAACAAATCCAATAATCTTCACACACTAGGGTTTGACATCAATGAGAACACTAATGACAACACCAACAATCTCCAACAATCCAGAAAATATCCAATAGCGGCATGGTGTAGGTGGATGAAGTGAAAGCTTCCCTCCCTCACTTGGACACATGTTTCCTAATTTATTTAAATCTTAGAGTGGAATTTCTAGACAAGATTGAAATTAATGATGATGTAGATCATTTTTTAATCCCCCTAGAGATTTTAGGAGGTTTAAATGCCTATTATTTATGTAGAAAAGAAGGGTATATTTGAAAGAATTGTAAGAGCTGAAGATTATCTCAATACCCAAGATTACTTGCAAAAACAATGAAAACCTTCTACAAGAGAGTATGCAAGAATATGAGCTTGTTTGATATTAAGACCTATCAAAATGATGATGAGGTATGAAGTATGTTACATATGTGTGCAATGACCTTCCTTATATAAGAAAGGTGAAGAATAGGATTGAACATGATTGTGAAATGTGTCTTAATCCTATGCCATGAGATGATTAACAAACTACCTAGGAAATGATGCATAAAGCTAGATAAGATAAGTTCTAGAAAAGCCAACTAAGACTTCCAGAAAGAAACTTATATCCTAATTAAACTTAATCAAGTGAATAAGTCCCCTAATTGCCTAGTGAGATAAATTACTAGGTACAAGACTTTAATTCACACCAACAAGAACTACCCCATCATTCAAAGGAAACCTATTAAGGGGAAAAAACTAAATTTGGTTTAAAATCTAGGTTTAGGCCTCAATATGGTTAACTTCACTCCTCAGCCCAATCAAGGGCTTGAATCTGTCACCAATCTTAACCATTCTTTGGCCCAAGAGGAGCCTTTTTCTGCCCAACAAGGGTTTTTTCATGACCTTGAGCTTAACATGACTCAAGTTGATTGTCCCTTCGAGTCTATGAATGGAAAAAATCCATCCCCAAATTTGTATGTTTTGGCTTGTGAGGGGGATACCTCATAGAGAATAAGTCCCTCTCATACCCATTACAAATATTCAAGTAAGATAGTGTTCAGAAATTCATTTTGTGTCCTAGTGGATGAGGTTGAAGGAAAAAAAGTGGTTCAAGAAGATGTTGATACCATATTACCAGGTAGGCCTAAAGCTTCTTCAGTACCCCCCTTTCTCCCCCTTCCCCAGCTCCCACTGGGGATGCAGTTCTAATTCAAAAGCTAAATGCTCAACAAATTTATATGCAAAAAATCAGGAAGAGCATTGAAGAAAACTACTTAAATAAGTTATCTAGTAGAGAAAATTCTATCCCTGAGGAAGTTGACTTTAAGATAAGGAGTGGCACTTCCAATTGCAGTTTGGAAGGGAACCTTCAAAAGTTGAATAGGGTGGGAAGTGGTAGTTTGATTAGGATTAATAGGGTTTCATCTTTGGTGGAGGAGGTATATTATCCAAAGTTGATGCTAAACACCAGGGAAGTTTCATCCCTGGTGGCCCAAGCAAGCTACTAGATACCTCCAGTCCTAATGAGCTAGATGGATGCAAGGCTGGTGATATTATCAAAATCACCCAAGGTTTTGTAGGGGCCTTGATGGATGATAATAGGTTGATGAATTTTCATAGTGGGGCTTTAGATATCCTCGAGAACCTTACACTAGAGGGTGAACCCTTATTAATTCCTAACCTAACAAGCACTCATACCCTAGAACAATAGTTTGATGAAAAAAATAAAAAAGAAGGGAAGATTCCAATAGGAGTTTTGTTGGACCCCTTATCAGTGGTAACATCAACCAATCCCCCCATGGTAATGTTGAACCTACCCACCCCAATCCAAATGGGGATACGAGTCCTGGTGTGGACCATAAAGTGGGCCTAAACCATGAGACTGTTAGGATAGATAGTAAAGCTAAGCCTCATAAACCTAAAGGTGATAAGAACTCTAAAGCCATCTGTAATACTAACCTAGAATCAGTTGAGAACATAGGAGGTATATATAATGAGAATATCATTGATCTATAACTTGAGCAAGCATAGAGTCCCAGGTCTAGCCCAAGAAGACCTAGGAAATATGGAAAGTCTCTATCTATGGGTAGAGGAGGTATCTAGTTATCCAAGAACAAAAGAAAAAATAAGCATTGTAATTTAGTTACCTACACTGAAAAGGTTAGAAGTGGAAGGAAGGATACCAAAATTCTTTGAGTAGTTCAAGGGTGAAAAAAGTGTCTCCCCTATGAATATTGAAAATGAATCTTAGTTGCATATCCCAAAATGTGAGTGGACTTGAGTCCTCTGATAGGAAATATATCATCATAAGGTTTCTTAACCTTGAGAAACAAAAGGATATTTTTCTCCTCCAAGAGACCAAATCTAGTGGCTTCACGCTTGATACCAATCTAAGGTTCATTTGGAATTAATCTTCCTTTTTCTCCACTAATCATGAAAAAGGTAGGGGAGGTGCTATTGTACTCTTCTCCAACTGATGGCATCAACATGTGAGAGGCCATGAAACCTCCCCTTGCAATAGGGAAGTATGGATAACCTTAGAGAAAGGTGAAGAGAAAGTTGGAATATGATCTTTTTATGCCCCAATGATCATAGGGATATGATAAATCTATGGCAATGGCTTGCTAACCTACCAGATGTTCCTTGGATCCTTGGGGGTGATTTCAATATGGTTGAACACCTAGAAGATAAGTGGGGTGACGTCGACATGGGGTGGAAATGTAGTGAAATTGTTTTTGGGCAAAGGCTGAAGGATAAGTTAAACTTGATCAACCCCATGGAAGGAGGGATAAAAGAAAGTAAGGGGATTTGGTTTACTTGGTGCAATGCCCAAAAAGGTGGCAAGAGGATTTATTATAGGCTAGACATAATCTATGCTAATAGAAATTTCTTTAATTTTATTCCAAGTTGTGATGGACTTAAAGTGAGTGTATACCCATACACACATTCATATCAGCATTTAATAAGGGAAATTTTAATCACTAATAGAGGCAGAACCAAGGAGGATAAAAGGAAAATAGGCTTCATCCTCAACACTCATCTTCTAAATGACAATGAATGCAAGGATGCTATCATTACTCTCAAGGAAATTAATAAATGGATGTTAAAGGATACGAAATCCATTGAAATACGGGAGCATAATGTAAGTGGTTGGAGGAAATTATTCCAAACTATAGGTAAAAAGAGAAAAATGGATAGGAGGAAAGAGAATGATCTTCAAGAAAAGTTATTAATAGCTAAATCTAGGGTCCAATTGGATCCAAAGGATGAGAGTTTATGTATGGAACTAGCTCTTGCTGAGAAATATTAAGGAGAATTCAGGCTTATAGAATTCAAGGGTTAAAAGTGAAGGCCAATTTGAACTGGTTAAATTGTGGTGACAAAGGCTCTAAATTTTTCTTTAGATACATTAAGAAAAATGGTTTCAAGGAAAAAATTGATCAAATTTGGAATGATGAATGTCTTTTCACCTCCCAAAAGGACATTTTGAAGTAATTCTCAATTTTCTTTAAGAGCCTCTTCAATTCTGGGGGAGGGGATGAAGGTAGTCAAAATTCTAGAGATTACATCAAGAAAATTATTCCCAGAAAAATCTCTGAGGACGATGCCTCAAGGTTGGTTGTTGGCATATCCAAAGAAGAGATTAAAAATTTCATTCTCACTATGAGCAATGATAATTCCCTCGGTAGTGATGGATTGCTTGTGGAATTCTATTAAAAATTTGCTGATTGGATTTGTGAGGACTTGCTTTAAGTCTTCTTGGATGGACTGGATAGAGGTTCACTGGGAAAGTGCATTAATAAAGGTATTATTAAGATCCTACCTAAAGGGGGAAATAAATCCTTGATAAAAAATTGGAGACCAATAACCTTACTAAATGTATCTTATAAGATTCTAGCCAAGTTGATTTCTCTAAGACTAGTAAAAATTCTTCCCAAATTCATTAACAATGCCCAGGTTGGCTTCATAAAAGGGAGGTACATCTTGGAAAATCTGATTACAATTTGGGAGGTAATGGATTGGGTAAGATGCTCCAACCAAAATGAATCCATGATCTTGCTTGACTTTGAAAAGGCCTACAACAAGGTAGAATGGTCTTTCTTAAGGCCTACTTTGGAAGCCTTTTGTTTTCCTAATGTATTTTGTAACATGGTGGACACACTCTGAAAGGATGTTGTATCATAAGTGGAGGTGAATTTCTCACTAGCAGAGGAGTTCAAACTCAAAAGGTCAATCAAAAAAGGATGTCCATTGACACAAAACCTCTTTGTTATTGCATTAGATGCTTTGTTCTACTTATTGAGAGAACACACCTTATCACCTAAGGTTAAGGGCCTAAAAATCACATATCAAAGTGAACTATTAAACATCTAGTTTGTAGATGATACTGCTATCTTTCTAGAATTAGAAGAAAACAATATGGATTGCTCGTTGAAAAATTTGAACTTCATCTACATAGCTTCAGGTGCAAGGATTTCTAATACTAAATCTTTCATCCTGGGGTGGGAAGAAGTTCCACCTGAGTGGATTGAGAAATATGATTTCCAATGGGGTCCCCATAAGCAAGTAAGGTACCTAGGTATTCCTTTTTCTGTCAGCCCTATCTTAAAAGAAATCTGGCTATGGATTAAATTCAAAATTGAGAAAAAAAATTGATGGATGGAACAAGCAATAATTGTCACTGGTAGGTAGGTTACAAGTGTGTCAAATATTTTATCTTCATATAGCATTTACTTTGCATCTATATGGTTCTTTAGTAGCTATCAAGTTAACAAGATATAAAAAAGATAAGGAATTTCTTATGGTTAGATGGGAAGGAAAAAAAAAAGCATTTAGTGAAATGGATTTGGTGCTATCTTGACAAAGTGTAGGGTGGGTTAGGACTGAAATACCTAAGGCTACATGGCATGGAATTAGCTACAAAATGGATTGTCAATGCTTTGGAAGGCGGTGAGCCTTAGAAGGTTATGGTAAGGAACAATATTCAACTTGTTGCTCCTAAGCAAGCAAAGACTTGGAAAAAGCTTTCTATTAGTGATATTCTCATCAATAAACACCCTATGTCCCATGTTAGTTCCTTGGTATTTAAAAACCTTTGGAAGGTTTGGGAGTTGATTAAGCATAGTGTTGTGTTTAATCAAGCTAGGATTTTAGTTCACAGTAATTCGAAATGTCAAACCTATAGCTCCATATGGTGGAACCTAGAGCATAATAACAAGCCCCTTGCCTTGCTATACGAGTTCTCTACTAAAAAATTGCCTTAGTTGGGTATTCAAACCTTCAATGACATCTTGTCCAATGGTTAGCATAAAATTTGGAATACTCTCAGTAGTGAATTCAACATTCCTTCTTCTAATTTAAGAACCTACACTACCCTCCTGGAAGCTTGCAAGGATTACAGCTTCCCCCTAAGCACATATGGTGACATTGATCCAACCAGTGACTTTAAATGGAAGGATGGATCTGCACTACCAGGGATCAAAGCTAAAAAGTATCTATATGTATCTAGTTAGCAATGAATCTATTATTGAACATGTTAATAAATACTGGGGAGTCTCACATTATAAGTTTGGAAAAAGTTTTTAAATTTTGCTTAGCATAATGTGAAGGAGCCTAAGAAGGCATGTTTTAGATGACTTGTTCTTCTTCATAAAGTTCCATTTAAAATTAAACACAATGATGTGGATATCTGCAATATCTGTAGAATTCCAAAATCTGTGATGCATATCCTTTTTTATTACTTTTATGTAAAGGAAATTTGGAAGATTTTTTATAATGATCTAATGATTTGGGATAAAGATGGTAGGATTAATTGGAAGGATGTGTTAATTAATAATGGTAAACTAAATAATGAATGTAAATTATTTTGGGATTGTCTCTACTAAAATTTTGTGGCACATTTGGAAGGCAAGGAATGAGGATAAATTCAAGGGTTGTAAGAGGGCACTTGTTGAGTCTTAAAAAAGACTCACATTTCTCAATGTTGTTTTGTAGGTCATAGTTACTATGGAGATCTCAATGTCCAAGTTTATGAAGCTAATTGGAGATGGTACAACCATAGTTAACAAAGGGGAGGTGAAATATGGGTACACATGACACCACAATCATGAAGACTTAGAAACCTTTCTTAAAGCATTAAGATAATTTCAAAGGGTATTCAATGAAATGGTAGGAGGGAAACCAAAGGAGCCTAAAGAATCCCACCATACCAAGATTCATGTGAATGAGGGATATAATCCAATGATTGAGGAGGTAAGTTCCAATAAGTTCCTCTTTGATAGAGAACTTGGATGGGGAGATCTTGAAGAAGATAGCCAGAGTTGGAACGGTTAACTTCATATGCTTTTACTACCCTTATTTCCAGCATGCAGCTATAGACTATCATTTTTGTATAACCTTGTATGCTATGTATCTATAAAAAGTCTAGGTGTTATATATTTTGTATTTTTTTTATGTAGAACATTTAGATAATGTAAGAGTTATGCATCTTGTAACTGTTGCTTAGTAAGCTGAAACTTTGCTAAGTTAGATAAACTGAAAACTATGTAATCCATGTTTTCGATATACTATTACTAATACAAAAAAAATCAACAATAAAATTACAATTTACATATAAATAAATTTATATTAAATTAACAATAATTATTGATTTAGAAATTTAGATCTTTTGTTAAAATATTATATATATATTTTGGAGAAAATATATATCATTATTATTCTAAAATTAGAAATTTTGTACTTAAATATCTCAAACTAAACACATAATTTTTTTTTTGAAAATACGCTATCACATCTATAATATAAAATTAGAGTCCATGCCACCATCACTACACTCAAAAACTAAGGCATCCAGTGATATTTTATACCACCAATTACAAAATGTTTTCTAAAATTAGAATAAAAGCTACATGTTGATTTAGCTAAAAAAATAAAAAGATATTCAATAGTTTACGTGAATAATAAATATTATTTAATTAGATAAATATAGTAATGTTAATTAAATTTATCAATTAATTTGTCAAAAATAAGAATTAAGAATATATGTTAGCATTTAATTGGTAAATAGATTTACTATTTTTCAAACAAAAATTAGTTTATATATGTAAGACAAAAAAAAAGTATCTGTAGAAAATATATCATAAGTTGTAGAGGAACAAGGTACGTATGTCACATTTTTATTCTATTGCTTTATACTCACTTTCAAATTGTACTAAATGCATTGTCTATGATAATTATTTGACCTATTTGCACATACATTGACATAATTTTGAAATATATTGACCTATCTCACTTCATCATGGTCTTGAATAGACCCATGATATATATTCCTAGACATTGGCTAGATCTTAGGTGAGATTATATCCCTTGCATGAAATCACATCCACAAGTACACTCTCTCGATTAAAACAATTTTTCCTACTTTCTCACCTTGCAATAGTTTAAATGTGATCAATACACATTAATTTGCATGAATAAAAGTTCACATTAAGCGTTTAGAGTTATTCATTTAAAGGCAACCCTTAAAATAAATCTAAGGATCAATGAATTGAGGGAACTTAAAAGATAAAGTAAATTGCCAAATACATTGTGTTCTAGATACTCCGCTTTAAATATTTTACATAATCTATTGTTTGTGTCTTCAATTTTGGGAAATTAACAATTGAACTTGATTTAGAGAAAAGAAAAAATCATACTTCAATCTTCGTAGCAAATTCTCAAAAGCATTCCTTAACATCACACTTTGTTTAGCAATAGAAATTAGTGAATGTGACATCATCAAAGCAAACTCTAATAGATAGAGAAACAACATAATACAAAAGTGCCCACAAACTAAATTATAGATACACAACTAAATCTCCACAATATCCACATTATATCATCTAACAAGCAGAAACACAATTCTGAATTTCTAAATCTAATAATTAAATATAATACACAACTAAATCTTCGATACAAACAACTCCAGTCCAAAAAAAACTAAACAATCTTCTAACTTCATTTTTATTTATCACATACAAATCAATATTTATTTAAAATCTATTTATTATTATACACTACCTAAAAACAAGACAATTGATTTCTAAAAATTGTTAATAAATATTCTTAAGAAAAAAATCCTGTAGACATGTTATATTATGGTACTCCTTTATAAAGTGGTACACATTTCTCAATAATAATATTCTCTTTTTAAGTTCCTATCTTGTGGTGTTCAATATTTTTCTTTTTGAAGAATGTTTGTTGACCCGTACCAAAATTGATATGACCAAAATATTCGAACTCTTCCAAGGAGGGCTAGGAATAATATTTATTTAATCAATGCTCTTTTCATCATTGGTGTGACACAAGGAAATGTGTTAAGATCATTCCATTTGAAAATGTTTTTAACTTTTAAGTCAGATTTTAAATTAAATGAGTTGAAATTCAATATAATAATAAAATTAAAATAGAAATGGATTAGATAGGATTAAAAAAATTAAGGTTAGATCCTTATTGTTGGAGATTGGCTAAATATTATGTTTGCGATGGGATTCTAATACATTTAATGTTGATATGTCATTTTTATTCATATAATCATGTTCACATATAATTGATGTGTTGGTATCTTTTGTGTTTATGATTTTGTTTATATCACAAAAGATCGTAATTTGTTATTTAGGAAAAATATGAGTGAATTAAAAATATTTGAAGATTTTTCTTAATCGCATCTTTGTGTAAGTTAAATAGGTGAATGGAAAAGCTTGATGTGTATGAATATTTTTATATTTAAGGTTTAAACTATTGTACTAATAATGAACTAGTGTATGTTTGATGGGTGTTGTTTGGGTGTCGTAAATATCTATGAGTGGTTCAATGCTTTCCTTTCTCGTTAATCTTAAAAAACTTAGAAAAATAATGAGTGTCAAGTATGTATCTACAAAATTCAACATAAAAAATAATATTAATAAAAAATCTCTTGTACAAGTTGGTTACTTATTTGTCATATATGTCTCCATTAAACACATGCCAAGTTAATATATATGGTATGTGAGGGAGTCTATAAATACTAATTGCAACATTCACCCGAGAATTCATAAGAAGATAAATAAATGAAAATTTAGCAGATATAGATTATACAATTATATCCCAACTAAAATTCAACAAAATATGGATAAATATTATTAGAATTTTAATGTATCTAAGTCAAATTACTTTATGAGATGTAAGGCATGTTTCACTCTCAAACTAAAAAATATCAAGAATGTTATCCAAACAATAAGAGGAAAGAATAAATAAAATGTTTATGATGCACATAGCATACCATTTTAGTGAGACAAATGTAGCATACAGATAAAATATTATTATATAATGAACTAAAATGATATTCCTTTCATTAATGATAAGGTGGAACAATAGAATACATTCTCCCAAAAGTTATAGCAAAAATTAAGGAGGGAATAAATAGAATTATAGAGTTATAAATGGTAGGAGTTAATACACATGGACAATGGACTAGTATGATCCTTTTTGCTCTCATATGATTTAGGAGGCTCAAATATTACTATCTTTTTGAATATGTGTTTTAAGGGACCTGGAATGTACATTTTATTTGTCTATTCCCTCACGTCACAACCTGCAGTAGTCTTCAATGTTCTAATAATGTCAAACCTGTGTCCAACTTTCCCATCAATGGCTACCTTTCCTTGACTTGTCTCTGACAAAATTTACAGTAGATGTGTTCAAAGACTAGTTATAGATTTATTTACTATCAACTCCATCATAAAACTCTGATTTGTTGTTCTGAGTTGACTTTATTTGGTTGTTGAATAGCAGGCACCATGAGATTGTTAGGTGAGGGGTTTGATTTGTAATTTGGAGCAACATCAATGTGTGAATTTTTCAACGCCAACACAACCTGCGAAGGTATAGATTCTCTGGGGTGGTATGGTATCCTGTGATATAATCTCTTGACCAAATTAGTTAACAGGGAAAACAAAATTTACAGTTAGTATTAGGTTTTAAATTTACTTTCTTGCATTTTTTTTAATTTAGCTAATAGACTATTTGAGTTTTGAGTGTCAAGGGGAAGAATAGTCCTTGGAACATAATGAGTGTTGGTATTAATTGGTGGTGGAGATGGATGAGTAGCTTTAAGAGGTATAGATGAATGAGATGGGGAGGAATGTTGTGGAGGAGAATAAGGTGAAGAAGAGGAATATGGATCAATTATGATTATTCTTTAATAAGAGTTCAAGACCTATCTTCACATTTTTGAGGAGGGTCCCTTTTTACCTCCAACTTCTTCTTTGGCTTTTGGATTTCTACTTTGCATGATCCCTAAAAAATAATTCCTTTTTTTATCTTCATCACCATCACTCGCACCCACAATAGACTTGGATATTGTGGAGTATGAAACTGTTGTGGTTGTCTGCCAAATGAAGAAGCATCTTTCTTTCATTTCATTATTGTATTATCCTTAGAAGGAATTCTAGTGGAAGCATTTTCAGAATATTTGAACTAAATCCATCTCTTTATCCTCATGAATAGATATTGTATTCTTTCTCTAATTTTTACAACTTTCTTTTATGTCTATTCGATCAGTAGAAGAGGTTATATTTGAATGGTGGAAATGAAAACGAGTTCCACCAAATTAGAACCATCATCTTCTATACCTTCTATATTTCATTAGATATCATAGTTTTTGACTACTCCATGGTCATCCTCATTCAGTCTCTTCTTTTGACTTCAAATTCATCAACACAATCCTCCCAAAAATATTATACAGGGGAACATGATTATATAGAAGATATAAGTTATCTCTAACATAGATTTTTCTATCAAAATTATTTTTGGTTGCATAAAAATGTATTTTATTTTTTTCACCAACCTTTCCACATTTTATGCATCAAAATAAGATTGTAGTAACATAGAGTTACATAGAAAGGATAATCTTTTGTATTTCTATCTTTACACCTCTTATTTATTCTTTCCATTTGTCTAGATACTTTATTCATGATCAAGATAATCACTTACATATTTAGTAAATTTGTAGGGAGAACCTTCAAACCCACCTATTCTTAATATTAAAAAATAGAATATTGAATGGAGAGGTTGTCATATTTGGTGATCAATTATGATGCTTCAGGTGAGATCCTAATTCTTAAGTCTCCTTCTAACTCCCTCACAGTTAACATGTTGAAGGTATCATTGACTCTTCTAAAGTCTATATGGTCAATGCCTCACTAAAGTTGTTGATAATAGTCATATCTTTGTATAGTTTTATCATGCACCCCTTGAGTCTACAAACCAAGCCATACCTTCATGCTTGAAAAAACATTAAAAAATAAGACATGTAGAAATACTAGTTTTTTTTTTTAAATTAACCAATTGGTCATACAAATGATCACGTATTATTTATCTAAGTCAATCTATTGTAATTGATATCTAATTGTAAGGATGAATTGGCACATCCAACACTCAAACTCACTAGTATCTTTGCTTCTGACAAACTTATTCAACAAAGTGATTATATCAAAAATTCCATCCATAAAATGATCCCTAAGAAAAATTTAAGGAATTTTTTACTTTCCCTTTTTGGGTACTTTTAACCATTTTTAGTAATATTATTCAAACAAGTGTCTTTCTTATCCTAGGATTAGTGACTCCCTTTTCAAACACTCACTTTAGTAAATTGGTCCCTTGGAGGAAATATAAGAACATGATTAATATTCTGACCGTCTGCCCTAGCCACTACTCTATCATCAATAGCCCTAACTTTCTAAGTGTGCTTTATAATGTTTAACACATGCCAACACCAAATCTATAGACACATTAGACTATAGTTGGAAATCCACCAGTATGAGCTAACCCACTTGCAAAAATTGCTTCAAACATTAATTTCTAAGGGTTTTCCTATAATTTATCCTATAATTATTTGATATCATTATGCACAAGCTATCTATCTCCTACTTTAGCTAGTGAATTTTGAATTATCAAGGAATGTTCATACCCCTAGTACTTTTATTTCAATGTGGGAGGTTTAAAAATTAACCAAAGATGGTGAGCTATAGTTACAAGAAAATATTGATACATATAATAGAGGAGCATGTTGTTTAGGAGTAGATAATATTGTTAGTAATAGAATTTCATTAAGAGGTGGATGGAACAATGGGGAATTTAAAAAATTACATATGAATTCATACAAGAAGCTCCAAAAAATTATAGTTCAATACTTAAAACACCATTGAAAGTGATGAAAATAATAAGCAAGTACAAGTCTTAGCATTGAACTAAAATAATGTAGTCACAACATCTCTTGATAGTTGGAATATGAAATACGAAGAAATAAACTTGCAAACCCTTACTTTATGCTAAAAACTAGCATTTTGAATGAAACTCTAACTTGTTACACTTTTTGAAAACTCTAGAAATTTAGGAGACTATAGAAAATTGTGACTTTGAGAAAATTAAAAATACTAAGAAGGGAAAATATTTAGATTTTTTAAAATTTTAGGACTTCTTTTCCATTAAGACTTCCAACTAATTAGTTTTCACAAGGCATTATCGTAACCAAAAAAATTAGGAGACTAAGGAAAAAAATTGGGTAATAGCTATCTCTAATTAGGGACAATGAATAAACGAGACACTAAAGGGACCTAGAATCTCCAACAAAAATAGTGATTTATTTATTGGGGACACGAAATTAAAAAAAAAAAGGAGGAAGAGGAAACACACACACACAAAAATTGGAAACAAGGTAATAGGAAACAAAAGAGGAAAATAAGGAAAAATAATGCAAGGTGATCCCACAATATTGGTTTACAATTCTGTTGAGGAAGGAAAATTGCAAAAATGCTCCCATGATTATTTTTTTGGTTTTAGGGGTTTGCATGAACTAAGGTGTTCGTATGGACCCAAAAATGGGTTCATAAGGACCCTCTTTGAGAAAACCCTATTTAATGATGGGACCCACTTTTTGGCACATTTTTTAAAATGAAGACAAAGGAAAATTCAAAAAAAAGGGGGGTTCACTCGAAGGGGGGTCCATACGAACCCCCCTTTTTCCCCCTTCCCCTCCTCTTCTACCAAATCTCTGCAAAAATTTTCCTTTCGAAGCTTGGGTTGAGGATGAAAATGGAGACTTCACAGACCCAATTGGATGATGGTATTCCTCAAAACTAGCTATCCATCGAATATAATTTTAATATGTTTTGGTTTTATTATGTATTTTTTTATAGTTTAATTAAACATAGGTTTTTCACTAAAAATCAAGCTCTCTATTCTGCACATGTGGAAAAATAGCAAATTATCAAAAAAGAATTGAAAAATATCAGTGCACTAGATATTGATGTCCCTGGTCTAACAAAAAGAAATTGAATTTTGATACATACAAAAATAGTTATGTTTTAGCTAGTAAATCATGTCTAAATTGTAATTGGTTTGACTTTGAAACTTAATTAAGAAAAAAATATTCAATGAAATGCTATGAAACCAATTCCATGCACTATATATCATAGTTACAAATCTAAATTCCAAACAAAAAGAATTTTATCCTTCATAGAAAAAAAGTTATGTGTTAGCCAGTAATGTCACTCTTTAAAATGGTGTTTACTGTTAAAAACTTGTTTTCAAAGGAGATAGAAAAATAAGTGCAATCTGATTCCAAAATTTTTGAAAAAAATATATTTAGAATCTACAGACAAAATGTCACAAATCACTAGTTTGCATCATCTTCAAATTCCTCATAGTTTAGCCGCTATAGGTGCCCAAAAGTGAAGATTTAGTTTTAAAAAATTAGTTCAATGTCCAGTTTGGCCAAAAATTGTAAACCAGTATTGTGGGATCACCCTGCACATACACAAGGGATAACTAGTATATAATTTGTAAAGCTTTAATTATTTTCATTATATGAAAGGGAAACAAGTGTACCATCAAGATATTCCAAGAGATAACCATTCTTACTATATAATTTTATGATTTGGAAAGGTCCTTTCCAAAGCAAGTCAAATTTTACATGTTCTCCTTAGGGCTCCCTTATCTTATCCAAAATAATGAAATAATATCGAATCATAAATTTATTTGATCTTTCTCTCTTGTTAGAACTTATTTTCATGCTAGTTTAATTTTGAGCAACTTTATCCACCATGTTTTCCCTTTTTTCTTTAATTTTTTCCAACTATATAACTCCCTTTTCTAAGGCACTCTAAAATTACTCGTCTTCAATAACACATTGGAGCTTTACAACTCACAATTCTAGGGGAATAGGCAAAGAACTATTTATACCATAAACCAATTCAAAATATGGAATACAATATTCTCTTTTAGACATAATTCAATCAACTCACAATGTATCATATAGCTTCTTGTACCAAATTATCTTATTCTCATCAACCAACTTACATAATAGTAACTGTAATGTTCTTGTTTCTTGACTCATCTTGGTTGTGACTTTATGGATAATAAACTAATGATTGGTACAAGGTAGTCCCATGCTCATAACAACAAAGAGATTTTGATAGAAAATAATAAATTGTTGTATTGGAAATTACAATATTTTGTGGAACACCAAACCTAACAAAGATATTTTCTTTAATAAAATTACAAAATACTTTAGATGTAGTTTATTTCACCAAAATAGCCTTTACCCACTTTGTTTAATATTCATTCATAGTTTTTCCTAGTCCCGGTCTGGTAGGTCCCAGTTGTGGACCATAAGCAGAGGGGTGACACAGCCGCTTCTTAGAGATCAGAGAGATCCTGGTGCAGGTTTGTCTGGTGGGGGAGGCCTTGGTCATGTGATACTGACACCATCTGGGGGGAGCAGAAAATAGCTCCTATTGTGATTCTCTGATGTACTTTGGACATGTATACATTGATGTATTTGAGACATTGATGATGTACCTCTTGATTTCAGACATTATGATACACTGCCATTTTTGATATTGATGTATCTCTTTATACCCTTAGATATCCTTGTACACTTTGACATTATGATTTTGAGGTTATGTGATATGCTGCGATGATTATGATTTATGTGTCTATATGATGTTTATATGATGAAGATCATGATGATTATGATGGATGCATTTGATTTATATTATATATGCTATGTGATGTTCTATATGATGATGATATGATATGTTATGGATGCAAATGATAATAAAACTGATGTGTTATGATTCTATGATGCTTTATGAATGATGCCTATGTGATGAATTTTATTATGCCAATGAAATGTGATGCATTTTATGTTTTTGTACATTTCTATTGCAAATAAATGATGCAATGAATGAATGAATGAAATGATTGCCTGATGGTGTATAGTTTCATGTGTTTATGATGTTTATAAGATGATGATCGTGATGATTATGATAGATGCAATGATGATAATGCATGATTGATGATTTTATATGCTTAATGGATGATGTTTGATGCTATGTGAGATGGATTTTATTATGAAAGTGATGTATGTGATAATTGTGTGATGATGGTGCTGATCCAGTTAGTCCCTTGTCAGTCTGGGATTTGAGTAATAACAAATTCATCTTCACTACTGGTTTTAGATGTTCATAACAATGGCATTATGTTTTTACCAGTCATGTTCTTCAACAACTTTTTCTTCTTGGAAATCTTACTCTATTAGAGATGTCTCTCAATCATCTTATGTGAATCCAAGATCCATTTTATAAAAGGAGTAAATGATTTCATTGATGCATAAGTTCAATTATGCCCCTATTAAAATAGAGATGTTTTTGTGCTTGGAAATCTTACTCTTCTAGACATGTCTTTCAATCATCTTAATGGACCAATTTCTTAATCCATTAATAATTGATGAAATGATTTGGATCATGCAAGTGACATGGAATGCACTTTTTTTATGTTTTCTAATGCAAATATTATGATGTGATGCATGGATGAATGAATGATGTGATAATTTTTTCTAATGTATGCAAATGATGATGCAACTGATGTGCAACTATATGAAAATGATGTGTTTTTGGTTAATGTCAAGTGTACTCAATCCATTAGTGCAAGAGATAACATCATTGTGAAATTGTTGCCACTTTGGAAATCCCATAGATACAGATGCAAAATAACATGGATGCAATCTAACTTAACCACGCATAACTGATATGCAAATGTTGTCATTCGTAAAAGCCGATTTGTTGTTCTTTTTATCATCATTGAGCCTTTAAAATGTTGAAAGGGAGTACAAGAATTGATGGTATATTTAGACCATGATGAACTAAGTACTAATTCCATGATTTTTGATATTGCAAGTTAACACAAGCATCTAAGTATAATTAAACCGAGATGACCTGAGTATTGCTTGCGTAAACAAACAAGAGTTAATCATTTTCCTATGCAAATTCAGAATGTCATTAGTGATACTTTGTAGAGCACGTCCTTGACAATTTGAACAGTAATAATGATCAACTCACAGACAACAGACAAAGAAAAATCATACTCCTTCCTGGCTTCTCTAGTTCAATACATCATCGAGGTGCTCCAGAGATATGATAACAAAAATCAAAGTTCAACAGCTGAACATTCATGCCACAGTAATAAATCCATGATTCAGAAGGAACATCATCCATTTGAGGTTTGCTTTTGGTTTTTGATTGATTTGTCTATTTGATTTTGGATATGGATGGTTGATGTGTTCATGATTGTGTTTGATGTTCAATGTTGTGTTTTGCACTATGATTGTTGTTTTGGGTTGTGTTATCCTACTATTGTTTGTATATTGGTTTAAGCTCAACGTTTATTGCCCCCAGTGAGTTTAGGATTTTTCCCCCAGTCTAGGGTGAGACACGACCGCGATGCCAGGATATGTACACGAAGTTTTTTTATGATAGGCAGATTAATGGAGAAAGTGATTGGAAAAAGCGAATGGTTGACATGCTCAAATAGATGGAAAAGCTAACCTATCACAAATAGCATTTGTTGCCAAGTTTTCACCACTTATTTTTATTACACTTTTTCAGATTTTTTATTTTTTTTTTGATTTTTCACTTTTTTTGTATTTTTCTCCTTTTTCTCTTTTTTTGTTGTTACCAAGACGCCTATTTGCTAGGTTTTCATCAAGGCAACCATTTTTTTAGGACATTTTTTGATGTTTTTGTATTTTTTTAGGACCTTTTCTGATGCATTGGACGATTCAGATGTAGAATTTCTTGAGATGTAAGTTCTTGAGGGGTTCATCAAACAAATCCCCTTCTTGTGTGGACAACTGATATGCTCCTGATCTAAAGACTGATACAATGACAAAGGGACCTAGCCAATTTGGTTCAAATTTCCCCTTCTCTCAATCTTGTTGATTACGGGGATTTTCTTTTAGGACTAAATCACCTACCTGAAATTTTATAGGCTTGAGTCTGTGATTGTAACTTCTAGATATCCTCTATTGATAAGCTTTCAAGTGATCCACTACATGTTGATGACGCTCATCCAATAGTTCCAATTCCTGTAACCTAGACACTCTGTAATCCTCATATGAAATGATTCCTTTTAGTGACACACAGAGTGATGGTAGTTCAACCTCAATAGGTAGAATGGCCTATGATCCATAGACTAGAGCATAGGGTGTTGCTCATGTCGGGGTACAGATACTAGTTTTGTAAGCCCAAAAATCAGGGTTCAGTTGAACATGCCAATCACGTCCAACCTCATTAACGATTTTCTTCAAGATTTTCAGGATAGTCTTGTTTGAGGCCTCTACTTGGCCATTTCTTTGGGGATAGTATGGTGTAGAAAACCAATGTTGTATATGGAACCTCTCACAGAGTTCTTGGACATCCTAATTCTTGAAGGGTCTTCTATTGTCTATGATAATGGATTGAGGAATGACATACTGACAGATGATGTAATTTAGGATGAACGATGATTTTTTTTCCCTGTGATGGTGGTCAAAGGAACAAATTCAATCCATTTTGTGAAATACTTCATGGTTGTGATGATAAACTTGTGTCCATTGGATGAAGATGGATGAATCTTTCCAATGAGGTCCAATCCCCACTGACAAAAAGGCCATGTTGATGTGAAAGGTTGCAACTCTTGTGTCGGTGCATGTGTCAAGTTTCCATGTATTTGACATTTTGTGCACCTTTTGACATATTGGAATGAATCCTTCTCCATATTTGGCCAATAATACCCCAAATGTAGGAGTTTCTTAGCTAAAGTTAGGCCATTTGAATGTGTGCCACAAATACCATCATGGACCTCACGTAAAGCGGTTTCAGCTTTGTTACGTTCTAGACACTGAAGGAGAGTACCATCAAGACCTTGTTGATAAAGCACATCGACTATTAGGGTGTGTCAAGCTACTTGTCGGATGAGATTTCATTTTTGGTTCTGAGATAAATCAGGTGGGAGGGTATTGTCTTTTAGATATGTGTAGATTTTCCCATAGGTAGAAGTGTCAGCCTCGGCTAGATGGTAGATGACTAGGGATTTGGGGTTGTCATAGGATGGGTTGAACATTTGTTCCACCATGAACTCATAACTGGCTCGTTTCTCAGGAATCTGTAAGAGAGAAGCAATGGTAGCCATGGCATCAACAGCTTTGTTGTCGCCTCTAGGAATCTGCTCAAATTTTATCTCCACAGTAATTTTTGAAGTCATCAACCATTCTTTTATATGACATTAATTTGTCATCTTTTGTTTGGTAATCATCGTTCACCTAATTAAGGACTAGTTGTGAATCACCATATACATGTAACTTTGTGATCTTCCACTCAACTGCCACCTTGATTCCAATGATCAACGCTTCGTATTCGACTGTGTTGTTGGTGCAAGGAAACATCAACCTGTAGGACTTGGGAATGGTATGTCCTTGAGGTGTGATAAACAAGATTCTTGCGCTTGATCCATGTTGTGTATAAGAGCTATCAAAGTACAACATCCATTGTTGTGTAGATATTGTAAGGACATTAGCATTTGGAAATTCAATATTCATTGGATGATTGTCTTGCAATGGTGCTTCAGCTAGTTGATTTGTTATGGCTTGACCCTTGATTTCTTTTTTGTCCATGTATTGGATGTCAAACTCACTCAATATCATGACCCATTTAGCTAGTCTTCATGTTAGGTCAACTTTGTTGAGTAGACACTTTAATGGATCAATTCTAGCTATGAGTTTAATGTTGTGAGTCAGCATGTAATGTCTTAGTTGTTGAGTAGCAAACACTACCACCAGCAAGGATTTTTCAATAAAGGTGTAATTGATCTCATAGCCATTCAGGGTCCTATTGATGTAATAAATTGCTCTTTCCTTTCCTGTGGAATCTTCTTGTGCAAGTAAAGCACCCAAAGATACTTCACTTGTTGCAATGTAGAGTATTAATGGCTTTCCTTCAGCTGGTGGTACCAATATGGGTGGTGACATCAGATATTGCTTGAGTTGATTGAAGGCGGATCCACATTTCTCATCCCACTTGAAAGAGACATTTTTGTATAATAAATGATTGAAAGGATGAGTTTTGTCAGCCAGTTGTGCGATGAACCTCCTGATAGTAGAATCTTCCTTGTAATGATCTGAATTGACTAATATTTTTGGGAGGAGGCATCTCCATGATGGCTTTGACCTTTGCAGGATCCACCTCAATTCCTTTAGCTGATACAATAGACCCCAAAAGTTTAGTTGATGTTACACCAAATACACATTTCTTGGGGTTCAACCTCACATTGAATTTCTCCAGTCTAGTGAAGATCTTGTCTAAAATTTCTAGATATCCCTCTCTAGTGAATGATTTGGCCAACAAGTCATCTACATAGTCTTCCATAAAAGTATGCATCATGTCATGGAAGATGGTGGTCATTGCTCTCTGATGTGTGGCTCCAGCATTTTTCAACCCAAAAGGAATTACATTCTAATAGAAAGCTCCCCAAGGACAGGTGAAGGTTGTTTTATCTTGATCTTCGGCTGCTATCTTTATCTAATTGTAACCTAAAAAGCCATCCATAAGTGAGAGAATTTCATGTCCAGTTGTCAAGTCTACGATGATGTCAATGTTAGGTAGAGGAAAATCATCTTTTGGGAAAGCTTTGTTAAGATCCCTGAAATTTGTACATATCGTGATGCTTTTGTCTGGTTTCAATACTGGCACAATATTTGATATCCACTCAGCATAGTCAATAGGTTTGATAAATCCCACATCCAGTATCTTCTTTAATTTAGCTTTTACCAAGAGGGCGATATGAGGGTACATTTTCCTCAACTTTTTCTTTATTGGTTTGATTCCAGGTGGTAGTGATGAATGATGCATGATGAGTTTTGGATTTATGCCTGGCATGTCAGCATAAGACTAAGAAAATTTGATCTACCTCTCTTCAAAGAATTTAGTGAAACTGGCTTTTTCCTCCTTTGTCATGGATGCCACTAGATGCAAGGTCTTCACTGTTTCAGCTATTCTGACATTGATGGATTGTGTAGGCTCAATCAACACTGACGATCTCTTCTGATAGTGCTTGGGAAGAGTGTCAAATATTCTATCTCTCGATGCCTTGGAGAGGTTTTCACCTTGAGATGCACTCTTTATTTTTACTTTTTCTTGATAAAAATAGTGCCATTAAATGGTTTTCACTATTAGATCCATTTTTTATGTTCATTTTGCAGCTGGAAGATTTGGTACTCCCCTCTTCTGAAGCTCAGTTATGAGTATTGATGATGGAACATGTTTCAGGGTTTATCAGAACAGAGGAAGTTTATGATGGCGTCATCGTTCGGAAAGGTGGGTATGACAAGTAGCTCAGATTGGTCCCAGTCAATTAGTTTAGGATGTATTGATGACAAAGAATCATCAGATTGGCTAAGGTCAAAAGGGGTGAGTGTCATAATGGAAACATCATCAGAGTATCCAATAGCAATATCGAGGTCTATGATGTTACTCTCTTTCGAAGTATCTATCTCGCTCGAAGTATGATCATCTTCACTTGAGTCATCGATATGCTGTGATCCAATTTCAAGTGGTCTATAACTCAAGCTCTATCCCTCCATACGTGTTGGTGTATACTTTTTTACCACATAAATTTCCTTATCATGACAAGACTCTTCAAAGAGGGAATCCCATTCATATTCATTGGAGTTTTTTTTGGAACTATCTCTCAATTGAAGGATTCTCTCAACAACTTATTGTTTGGTTTCTTCTTTTGCTTCTTCCTTGTACCCTAGTCCCATCTTGTCTTTTGAATTCATTGTGATGGGCTATATTGGTTCTATGATGCCTTCTTTTCTTTTACCAATAGGACCTTTTCCCTCATATCCCATCTTTTCCCAGATTGTCTTGCCTTTGCCATACTGCTCTGTTAGTATATTTGAAGTGGATGCCTGTGATTGTTCTTCATCCTTGTACAACCAATTCAAAACCTCCTTGTCTTCTGATTCGTCCACTAAGGTGCCTACTCTTACAAATTTTCCATCAAAAAGTGTGGTTGGTTGTGACAATTGTTGTCTTGATGTTGATGGTTGTCCATATGACTTAGGAGAAGATGAAAGTTGTGATAAACACAAGGATTGCTCAAATGAGTATTCCCCCATGCTTTTGTCTTTCAATTGGATCTTTTCAACCTATTTTGATAAGGCATTGAGTTGTCCTTCATGATTTGATGGAGTAGACTCACTGATACCCTTATCTTTTGATTAGTCTTTTTTCTCCACCCACTTTGACAAGGAATTTAGTTGTTTTTCACTATTGGATGAACCAAGAGTTGTAGCTTCCCTGTTGTGTGGTACAAAAGTGTCTTGGATTGTTCTAAGTGTGTTGCAATATTGGGGGTTGTTGGAATCAGCAACAATAGTGATCTCTTGTTTGTTAAAAAGGAAATTTCAAACATTGGTGATATGTCGATGGTATAACTTGTATCTCATGGATCCATGGATGTCCCAAGAGTATGTTGTATGTCAAATCTTTATCCAACACTTGGTAGACTATATCTTTTACAACTGGTCCTACTTGAATTGGTAAGACAATCAATCCTTGGGAGGATCTCTCTTCATCATCATATGCTTTTATTGTGATTTTCCTTCTAGGATCAATAGCATTTTCAGAATATCCGAGTGCACGGACAATTTTTAGAGTGTAGATATTTAAGCTAGCTCCTCCATCTATTAGAACACGTTTGACACAATGTTTATGGATTAAAACCTCAATGTGGATGGGTGATGGATACATCAACATGTTCAAAAAATGATAAGCAGTGAGGTGCGGTCAAGTGTCCCACCATAGTTTGAAATTGGAAAACTTCCAAGTTGTTTGGTATTGTGGTGGCCACTAGAGCTTGTTCTAAGATTTCCTTGTGCACTGGTGAAATCTTGAGAAGTTCTAATATGGATATTTGGGTAGGTATTTTCTGCAGCTGATCAATGTTATATTGAGTTGCAGGGGTAGTAGTTGGTTTGGACACGGAAGGGGTAGCTCCTTTCAATGTTACCTTGGCTTGTCCTCTTGTGATTGCATTGATCGGTGAATTTTTTTGCTTTTCTTTTATTTTGATGACATTAATTTGGTTGTCACTTGCAGCAATGTTGGGGATCAAATTTATTTGCACAAGGTCATTGATTTGATGTGAGGTGGTTTCGATATCGTCGTGATGATTTTTAGTTGTAGCAATGTTTCTTTGGCTCTTGATTTTAATGTCTTTGGTTTGATGTTCAACCACCTCAACATAATGAATGGTAGAATCATAAATATAGTTTACGTTTTTTCCCTTGGTATTTGATGATGAGGACTCCCCCTTTTCATAGTTGGGTAGAGGGTTCTTGAATGCTCTATGATCATTGTTTGTTTGGAGTCCTACAAATATTGTCTTGTTGTCAATCAAGTCTTGTATCAAGTGCTTCAATTGCATGCAGTCATTGGTTTTATGCCCTTTGTTTTGATGAAAGTCACATAAATGTGCATCATTCCACCATGGAGGCTTAACTTGTGGCTCCCAATTTCTTGCCTCTAGTAATGTTATGACTTTAGCTTCAAGAAGTTCCTTTAGTGTTGATTTTGATGATTGTCCCAAAGGTGTGAACCTTCTTCGATTTGAGGACGTTCGATATGATGGTTTTCTAGATCCAACATTACCTTGATTGTTGTTTTGGTTGACATTTTGGTTGTTGGGTGGATTGTTGTTCTGATTAGTTTTGGTGGTAGCTGATGTTAAGTTGAATACAGGTTTTGCATTTTGGTTTTCAACTGTGCCATCATTGTTATGTACATTCTTGTTTCATTGCCAAAACTTTGGTTTTTCACCACTATTATAATTGTTAGAGGATCTTGATGTGTTATTTTCATTGTAAAGTTTTATGACTCCTCTTTTGACCAAAGCCTCCTCAATTTTTATTCCATTTTCAATTAATTTTTTGAAGGTAGGTTGACATTGCAATTCCAATCAGTAGCTCATCTTGTCATTTAGGTTATCAATAAAGATATTCATCTTTTATGTTTCAAGTATGGGACGAGAATACCTCACAAATAACCTTCTCCATTTTTGTAGAAAGTGAGGAAGGATTCACCCTTTTTTCTGTTTCAAGTTGCAAAGGTCTTTCATTGTTATATCATGTTGGATGTTATAAGAATATTGGGTGGTGAACTTGTTAACAAATTCTTCAAAGGTTCTAATTGGTGGTGTGAGTTTGGAAAACCATTCAAGGCATTGTCCACCTAGACTTCATGGGAACAATCTCATCAAATAAGTTTCTTCATGAGAAAATTCAAGACTCATGGTTTTAAATTCCCTCACATGATCTATTGGATCATTTTCACCATTGTATTTGTCATACTTTGGGAATTTGCAATGTTTGAGAAAAGGAATTATGTGGATATCTTGATCAAAAGGATATGGACAAATGTCTTAGTTCAAGTATCGTTTTGAGGTTCCCCTTTGCATATCAATAATTTGTTGTTGATGGTTCTTCATTTGATGAGTTAGGGAAACCACTTGTTCTGTATCATTTTCAGGATTTTTGGGAGGTTCTTTCAATTGATTAACATCAAAGTCATCAAGAAATTTGACACCTTGTTTAGCCAACATTAGGAGGTATTTTTCCCCATTTCTTTCAAAAATCTTTTCTAAGCACTTGTGGAAATTCGGATCTTGTTCAACATTTTGGATATCTTACTCAGTTATTTCTTCCCCTTCATTGTTGTGGATTCCATGGAAAGGATTCTCTTCAGCTTTAGCCATGGTGTTTTGAGTTTCACTGTTTTGAGTTTCGATGCTTTTAGTTCCAATGTTTTGCATTTCGATGTTTTGTGTTTCCATTTCTTTTTCCTTGAGTTTCTACTTTTGTAACCTTGTTTGAACAGGCATACAAGTGTTATACTTTGACTAAACTTTGATCTTTGTTTGGAGGAGTGACAAGGATGAAAATAAGTCAAATAGAATGACAAATTCTATTGATGAGACTAAGTTTGATTTGATTATATAGTTTTGTTTTGTGATGAAAGGATGATAAATCTTGATGATGAAACTAGGCTTAACAATCAAAGATATGATAAGTTTGATGATTTAGGCACTTTGAGATGTTAGATCTTGGTTTAGATTGGAGAATTCCACTTGTAGAGGTCACTTTTAACAAGTTTAAACTCTGTGGTACTTGAGGAATGATTCTGGGCTGAAAAATATTTTGAATATGCATTGGAAGATTACACAGATGCACTATAAGATTTCCTAAACATGCTAAAATAGAGGGTCGATGTGCTAAAATATGTAGTATATGCACTATAACAGAGGGTAAATGCACTAGAAGATTGCACATATGCGCTATAAAATTGCCTAGATGTGCTAAAATGGAGAATGAATGTGTTGGAATATTGCATAGATGCGCTATAACAGTAGATAGATGCACTACAATATTTCACAGATGTGCTAGAAAATGCAATAGATGTGCTGAACTAGGAAAATGTCACAGTTTCTTACAACTTTGTTTGATTTTTTTGATTTTCTAGCCAAAGAATTGGTTGTTTCAAAGGATGTTTTTTCTGAATCAAGGTTTTCACTTCCAATGTGTGATTTTTTGTTTGAAATTTTTTTAAAAACACATTGGTAAAACACATCAAACATGTACAATTTAAGGCTGTGTAGGACAATATTTAATGGATTCCCACTTGGATTTTACTCCAGTTATGCCTACTTTTAGTGGATGATTAGAAGCTTGACCCCACTAGCTCCCCTCCACGTCACTCACTTCTACGGGGAAGCCAAGCTTCAGTACCCATGAATCTCCCATGGCATACTTCTCATCTCTACTAAAAGCTGCAAAAATGTGGGACGACTTCAAAGGTTAGACCTTTTGTGCCAATAAATAGAATAAGTATTTTGGCCTTCTAAACAAGAGGTTCTAGTATAGGAATTTCATTCATGGGGGATCATCCATACGTCAAGATACCATTTCTTCCCTTCTTGTTGGAACAATCCTCGTGATACTTGAACTTTCCTCAAGTACCCACACTTATATACCAATTGGGTCGTTCCCTTGGGTGATTACTTTTTCCCACAAGGCAGGCCCTCTATGGATAAAACAAAATAAAAATGTATGGGTCTGGGTGATTCGTTCGTGGGGGATCATCCATATGGCAAGATACCATTGCTTTCTTTCTTGTCGGAATAATCCTCGTGATACTTGAAATTTCCTCAAGTACCCACACTTATATACCAGTTGGGTTGTTCCCTTGGGTGATTAATTTTTCCCACAAGGTAGGCCCTCTATGGATAAAACAAAATAAAAATGAATGGGTCTGGCTTTTTGGTCACCCAGCTAAGGGGAGACCATATGCCTACCATTCATCAAGCACATAAAACATGGGGTTAATTAACCTTTTAATTAAGCTAGATGCCTATCTTAATCAAAAGAAAGAATTCAAATAACTCCAACCCCTACATAAACCATTAGTAGTTGCATAAGTCTGTCTCTGACCAGCATATAAAAGTACCTGCAAACAGAAAACACCAATTAGTTCTCGAATTTTTAAGATTTTGCACATTTAAATAGATGTGCTAAAATAGTCATCCAATGCACTAAAAGAACTATTCAATGCGCTAAAAGAACTCATGTATGCACTAAAATAACTGATAAATGTACTAAAAGAAGTGATGAATGTGCTAAAGTATTGACTGAAAGCACTAAAAGACCCCCTGAATGTGCTAAAACATTTGTTGGATGCACCGAAATAAATGTTGTATCCATCGAAACAAAAGTTGAATGCGCTGAAATATTGGTCGTATGCACCAAAACAGAAGTCGAATGTGCTGAAGGATTCGTCGTATACGCTAAAAGAACTCACAGTCACGCTAAAATGTCAGATCTAGCCTGTTTACAAAAAAATTTCCTAGAAAATTGTTGAAAATGGGGTTGAGCCCCATGGTGGGCGCCATTTTATGTATGTGTGAATTGTGGGGGTTAGCAAATCAATAGTAGGACACAAACATCAATGAGACGCATTGCATGAGAGATTTGATTCATAAAACTACTCTAAATTGCAGTTAAACAAATCTCTTAAAACGTTCCATTGTTCTCTATTCTCAAGGATTCATTAAACCATTTGGCTCTCAGATTTTATATATGCACTATGATTGTTAGAATGACAACTTGAGAAATGAGATGCTCTTCAAAAATGCAAGAAATCTAAGTTCCTACATGAAACTATGTGATGAAAGCCATGATGCTATGATAATGGAGATATTGACAAATGGATAATTTTGTTAAACTATGTGATACAAATGTTGTGATAAGAAGCTAAAATGATTCTGCATATGCTCAAATAACTATTGATATGATAAACTAAAATGCAACTATAAGGCAAGACATGAAATAAAATGCAACTATAAAGCAAGACATGATTCTAATTTAACATGATACTACAATGCTAACTATGAACTCCAAATGCTCCAATGCTCCAAAGCTATTCCTGCATAATAAGTTTGCTAAAAGATGTGATTGATAATGCTATAGCAAAGGGTTGTATTTATAGGATTTTCAAAGCATCGTGTGATGTAGTAGCGATCGACGATCCAGATTCAAACATAAGGGATGAATGGTGGAAATGGAAGAATCAAGGAGGATGTTCCCTTGACCAAGGGCAACATGCCAAATGGATGAAGGAATAAAGTGTGCCAGGAATAAGCCATATGTTAAAATTTTGTTGAAGATAATTAGTTGAAAATAATGTAATTAAATATTAGTCATGTCTAATTACATGTGACATTTGATGACATGGCCAAAAAGTGTTGTAGACATGTGACTAATTTTGAATTTGAAATTATTCAAACTTAGTAAGGAGATATTTATAAATAAAAATAAACTATAGTCATTTGTTTATTTAATTAAATTTAGAAGAATGTGGTTTAGAATGAAGAATTTAGAAAAGTGTGAACTATATAAATAAATTGAGAATTTATTTATAAGTAGATGAATAAGGAAATTTTATTAATTAAATAGCTAGTATAAAATTAATTAATTGTCTTGACCAATTTTAGGTGTATACATCTATTACTAATACAAAAAAAACAACAATAAAATTATAATTTACATATAAATAAATTTATATTAAATTAACAATAATTATTGATTTAGAAATTTACATCTTTTGTTATAATATTATATATTTTTTTGGAGAAAATACATATCATTATTATTCTAAAATTAGAAATTTTGTACTTAAATATCTGAAACTAAACACAAAAAAATAATTTGAAAATGCATTCACATTTATAATAAGAAAATTAGAGTCTGTGCCACCATCACTACACTCAAAAACTAAGGCATCTCCCGATATTTTATACCACCAATTACAAAATATTTTCTAAAATTAGAATAAAAGCTACATGTTGATTTAGCTAAAAAAAAAATATTAAATACTTTAATTGAATAATAATTACTATTTAATTAGATAAATATAATAATGTTAAATTAAATTTTATCAATTAGTTTGTCAAAAATAAGAATTGTTAGCATTTAATTGGTAAATAGATTTAATATATTTTAGAATTTTTTTAGTTTATATATGTAAGAAAAAAAGGTATCTATAGAAAATATATCATAAGTTGTAGAGGAGCAAGGTATGTATGTCACCTTTTTATTCTATTACTTTATACTCACTTTTAAATTGTACTAAATGTATTTTCTACGATATTTCTTTGACCTATTTTTGCACATATATTGACATAATTTTTTTTGTATTGAATAAAGCTACTGAATTTTTTTTTGTATTTGACCTATTTTTACACATACATTGACATATTTTTGAAATATTCTCCTATTGACCTATCTCACTTCCTAATGGTCTTAACTAGAGCCATGATATATATTCCTAGACATTGACTAGATCTTAGGTGAGATTATATCCCTTGGATGAAATCACATCCACAATTACACTTTCTCGATTAAAGCAAATTTTTCTGCCTTCTCAAGACAATCCTTGCAATAGTTTAAATGTGATCAATACACATTAATTTGCATGAATAAAAGTTCACATTAAGCGCTTAGAGTTATATATTTAAAGAAAACCCTTAAAATAAATCTAAGGATCAATAAATTAAGAGAACTTAAAAGATAAATTAAATTGTAGCATATCAAATACATTGCATTATAGATACTCAACTTTAAGTTTTTTTACATAATCTATCATTTGTGTCTTCAATCTTGTGAAGTTGTCAATTGAACTTGATTTAGAGAAAAGAAAAATTCATACTTCAATCTTCATAGAAAATTCTCAAAGGCATTTCTTAGCATCACACTTTGTTTAACAATAGAAATTAGTGAATACAACATCATCAAAGCAAACTCTAATAGATAGAGAAACCACATAATACAAAAGTACCCACAAACTAAATTATAGATACAATTAAATCTAAAACAATATCCACATTATATCATCTAACAATTAGAAACACAATTCCAATTTTCTAAATCTAATAATTAAATACAATATATAACTATATTTATTTTATTTTATGTAAACAACTCCAATCCAAAAATAATTGAACAATCTTCTAACTTCATTTTTATTTATCACATACAAATCAATATTTATTTAAAATATATTTATTATTATTTATTTTATCATTTACTTCGTCATGTCATAAGGTGTGCTATCTTTCAATACAAAAGAAAATAATTTGGAACACTAAAGGAAAACAAGACAATTGATTTCTATAAATTTTTAATAAATATTCTCAAGAAAAAAATTCCTCTTGACATGTTATATTATGATGATAGGATATAACTTGTTAATGTTACTTCTTTATAAAGTGGTACACATTACTCAATAATAATATTTTTCTTTTTGAAGAATGTTTGTTGACCCGTACCAAAATTGATATGACCAAAATATTCCAACTCTTCCAAGGAGGGCTAGGAATAATATTTATTTAATCAATGCTCTTTTCATCATTGGTGTGACATAAGGTAATGTGTAAAATCATTCCATTTGAAAATGTTTTTAACTTTTAAGTCATATTTTAAATTAAATGAGTTGAAATTCAATATAATAATAAAATTAAAATAGAATCTAGTGAGGATTAAAAAAAATCAACAAGGTTAGATCCTTATTGTTGGAGATTGGCTAAATATTATGTTTGAGATGGGATTCTAATACATGTAATGTTGCTATGTATTATTCTTATTCATATAATCGCGTTTACATATAATCGATGTGTTGGTATCTTTTATGTTTGTGACTTTGTTTATATCATAAAAAATTGTAATTTATTATTTAGGAAAAATATGAGTGAAATAAAAATATTTGGAGATTTTTCTTAATCGCATCGTTGTGTGGCTAATCTTTTTCAAAAGATATGAGTATGATGTACCGACATTTTGCATAGTATAAAAGATTAGTTGTGAAAATAATGGGAGTACCTTTAGAATAATATAAATTCCTAATATTATCAAATTTATTATGCATGCTTCTAGATTTTATTTAATTCGTTGAAGTACTACTTGCTATGTGTTTCATTCTATATGTCAAAAGAGAGACTATGAAGGATGGATTTTAATTAGATTTGGGAATCTATGTCAATAATAGATGAATCTAATGCATAAGGAATGACTTCATTATTTTTATTTCTTTCTATCACAATTTTTTGGGACTAAATTATGCCCTATAAAGTCAATGGTCCTAACATATTTTTTTTATCTATAAATAAATTCAATTATTTTCTATCCATTTAAGTTCTTTAATTCAATAAATATCGTCTATACATTTTACACCATTTTAAAATGGTTATGATCAAGAAATAAATTGTTTCCTTGTGGATTTTTGTCTATTTAATTTTTAGGATATCCAAAGATTATTTCCCCCAGATAAAAAACATGTTTTATGTAGGGTTTGTAATAAATAGATGTTTAGATGAAATTAGTTACTTGAAAATACCAAAAAAGGAAAAAATCATTAACCCATAGAATAAGAAATTGTGTTTGTGTAAAAGGTATTTACCTTTCATGTCTTTGTTACTAGAAATAATAGGGTGAGGTTTTTATAAATCATTATTTAGAGAGGAATTTATTTAACTCACTTCAAAATCTTTTTAATGGCATGTTACTAATGACATCTTGATCTACATAGGTCCATCTTATATCATGCAACTATGTAATGTATTTTTATGGATGTTCTTAGTTTAAGAATGGTCTAACACTATAATTAGTTTTAAAATTTAGGAGGAATTAAACATATGGAATTATTGGAAAATTCTCTTTTGTAAAATTAATGTTTAGTTAATTGAAAATTTTTGGAAAGGAAAAATGAATTTCCTATTACAATAAATTGATTACCTCTCTATGGAAATAAGTATTTCTTTCTTTCAAAAAAAATTGGGAGAACCTAAATTTTTTTATCACAACTACATGATATTGGGTAGGATTTTTCCCAACTAGATGATAAGTAGAGATCATTATATATACAAATTTCTAATAGAAAAATACCTATTTTATATCTAGGATGAGAATTTGGGGCTATTGATGTGTAGATTATACACCTAGAAGTTAAAGTACCCATTAGTGTCAGTTCACTATAAATCATGAAAAATGTTGATATAATAAGATCTCATCGTTCATATATGATTAGTCAAAATTAAAAAAGGAAATACAAGAAATCCAAAGTTATTGGGTATGTAATTAGGCCTTAATGATAATATTGTATTCATAGTTACATATATGCATTCATGCAATTATAGGATATTATGAACAAGTTCAACCACTAATTATTAAGATACAAATCTATAATTCTACAATACAATATAGCGCATATACTAAAGAGGCCTTATGTTCAAGGACTTAGCCTTATGCGTCCTAGAAGGCTATTCTAGTTCATAGTGACTTATATAGCCACATCACAACATCTAGAGTTAATTGTGTAAAAAATGATGTTTAGATTGTTCTTGAGACTATTAGAAACGGTTTTTAATAATGCCCTCAATATTATCCCCATCAAAATAAACCCAAAACACTTTGAATTTTTATATTTATTGATTGAAAATAAACATAATAGAAATTAACTTTAGCTAAGATTAACCTTTTAATAATATATCTATTTATTACTTAATTAGTTAATTAACTACTACACAAATTGACATGCTATTATTTCTTTTATAAAGTAATAAAATAATACATTAAACACATGATTAAATAAAATATATTTACAATCACAACTCATATATATATTTTATTTCATTTATCAAATATTTGAATTGATTACATCATAAACAAGTGTTAGAGTAATCGTGCATTAGCTAATAATTAATTAATCTTTATTTGATTTTTAGTCTAATTTATTCTCATGCACTTAAGCTAAACTTAGGAGTGTTTTAATGATTTTATTAGTTGAGCTATTATTAGATCATTATGTCTCATCTCATGTGATGTTGACACTTGTCATGATCTAATCCCTTTCTCATTTAGAGTTTTTCTCTTATAAACACTCAACCCTCATTGTAATTATCTTGAGCTTTCATATCTTCTTGAGAGTCTTTTGCTTCTGTATCTTTTTCTTGTTGAGGAATATTGCATATATTGTTTGTAGATCTCTTGCATGGAAGGTGTATTTTTTTGTGGTTTTGTGCTTGTTTTATGGTTTTGTGGCTTGTGGTTTTGTGCTTATTTCATATCTTGATCGTACGACGATATTTTTTAGTGCAATTTTTTTTGAAACGGGGTGGAATTTTGTGCTCTTCGCGGTGGTGCAGGTGTTTTCCAGTTTTGTCTTCTAGTTTTTTACCAAAATTCTATTTTATTAGTGTTGTTGTTCACTTCTCATTTTGGAGACTTCAATGAGCCATATCTTTTGCATCCAAACACATTTTTGGGTGCCATTTTTTTTGTGTACTTCATCATGGTGCTACCAGTTTCCTCAATTTCTATCAAAGAATTATTTTTTAGCATGTAGTCCTTTTTTGGGCATTATGGGCTCCCATTGTATGAATTTTTCATTATGTAAATGTAATGAAATAAAGTGCCACAATAGGCACGCATGTATTATTGGGATTGCACATCACTTTGTGCCTTTTTTGTATTCACACTATGCTATAAAGTGCCATGGGGGGGTTTGATGTTTTTCCTTTGTTTGCCATCATACCTTTGTCAAGTGAATGTCCCTTCCACGACAACAACCTCATGCATGTGTGACTTTTCTTTTCATGCCCTTTATATGTGTTGGTACTTTCATGTTTGCACATTCAGATGTTTTTTATTCTTCTTCATGCAATTCTTTCTAGCATTCAGTTTTAGTGTACCTATCACGCCTCTCCCTTTTCAGCATTATGGGGGGTTTCTATTGTTGGTGCTACTACTTCTTTGGTTTCGTGTTGGAGTGATCTATGTATACAGTATTTGTTCCTATGTACTTTTGGATGCAACGTACATCAGTGGTTGGTTACTTGCATTTTGGTGAGATGGATCATTTACCATATGGACACTCTTGCATTCCTATTTCTAGAGCTTCTTGTTTCAACATTACAACAGTCATTCTTCAACAGTGTTTGCAACTTCTTCATGCTTCAGTGGTGTTCTTTTTGTTCATCCTTTGTTCCTATCTTTTGGGACAACATTGTATTGTTTGGAGGCTTCTTTAATCCTTCACTTGGATTTTATCTCTTTTTGGAGTGGAGTTTTTTCCATGAGGTTTTCTCTATTTCTCCGCATTATAGAGATCTTTTGTTTGTACATGGTACCTTACATGGCCTTGTTTTTTGAGACCCAACATGCATTATTTTTTAGGGTTTTTAGCTACTCCCTAAGTTCATCTTAACGAGGGGTGTTAGACTAATCATGCATTAGCTAATAATTAATTAATCTTTAATTGATTATTAGTCTAATTTATTCTCATGCACTTAAGCTAAACTTAGGAGTGTTTTAATGCTTTTATTAGTTGAGTTATTATTAGATCATTATATCTCATCTCATGTGATGTTGACACTTGTCATGATCTAATCCCTTTCTCATTTAGGGTTTTTCTCTTATAAGCAATCAACCCTCACTGTAATTATCTTGAGGTTTCATATCTTCTTGAGAGTCTCTTGCTTCTATAGATTTTTCTTGTTGAGGAATATTACATATATTGTTTGTAGATCTCTTGCGTGGAAGGTGTATTTGTTTGTTGTTTGATCTGTTGGCTCGTGGTTTTGTGCTTGTTTCAAAATTCCAACAACAAGATCATAATTTTCTCTTATTCATACATTACAAAGGTTGTACACTTATAGATAGGCTCCACAAGAAATAAAGTTCCATCTAAAATCACAAATATGCCTTTAATACAAATCATTATTATAGCTTACTATCCAAGGTTACTATTTCCTTCATAAAATACAAAGACATTTTATTTGGTAGATCAATATATTCATAATGTATCAAAATTGAAGTGAAAAATAATCCTAATCACCATTATTCTATAGGAAAAGGGTACTACGGAGGTGTTCTACCACCAACTATAGAGCCATTAAATTCCCCACACTTTATTCATGATACAAATGTGGCCCTTTCTACATGAAATGCATCACTTAAAAACATAAAAGGAGATAAAAAGAGATATTTGAATCATTATTGTGTTAGAAAAATGGTAAAGGAATAGCAGCAATAAAAGCTTTAATAGATTACTGTAAACCAGATTGTGCAGTGTAAACCATATGGAGATTTAAACAATTGTAAGTAATGAAAATGAAAAGAACAGAAGGCAGAACACATAACATGGTATTTACATGGAGAAATCCTTTTGGGAAAAAACTCCACCAAAGAAGAGATGAATAGCTTGTATTAACATCAAATATGTTTACAATACATCCACTCTAACTCCTCTTCAATTCGACATCTGTGTACCTATAAAACATCTCATAGTGTCTCCAACTCAGCCCCTTAATATATAGACTCATGGGGGCTCAAAATACCACCATAAAATATTACCATGGGTCAAAAAAAGGTTCGGAAATACCATGGTAAAAATCCATTCGACCCCTTACATGCTAAAGATAGTCTCTTACATGACATTACTCTTTACAAGATGTCATAAGAATCCCTATAAAATAGGAGATTCTCTTACATGTGTTATAAACCATCAATAGCTATGAAAAGATTCTCTTATGCATGTCATAGTTAATTCTCACGTCCAAAATGATATCCCCCACTAAGTGGGAATCTTTTGACAACTAATAACTTATTTTCCAAGGCACCGACATGTGGAAAAAGTGTCAACTCAAAAAATCATGCCCCTTTTGATGGAGCACAATTATTTAATAACATAAATGATATTTATCCATGGGAAAAACTAAAGTAATAATAAATAAACAACTTAGGAATTGCCAAGGTTGAGACACCTTAATTCTCAACATTCTCCCACTTGTCAAATACCTTGCAAGAGCTAGGGGAATCACGCCATCATGGAATCAACTAGGTACAAGTAACAAGGCCCATGGCCTTCCTGCACTAGGTAAATTTCTTTGTGCTCACAGGTTTGGTAAGAACATCTGCAATATTCTCTTGTGTGTCAATCTTCTTCAAGTTAATCTAACCATTAGAATCAACTCATGAACAAAATGATACTGAATATCAACATGTCTAGTTCAAGCATGATACATCAGATTCTTAGCCAAATGAATTGCACTTTGACTATCACAGTTAACCTAAACAATATTGCAATCAAAACCAATACCTATACACAACCTTTGCAACCAAATTTCCTCCTTAGAGACATGAGTAGCAGCCATCTACTTTGTTGTAGTGGTGGATAAAGCAATTGTATCCTGCCTTTTACTCATCCAACTCACTACTCCTCCAAACAAAGTAAACACATACCCACTAGTGGACCTTTGACTATCCAAGCCACCTTCCCAATCTGCATCAACAAATCCCTGTATATCCAATGACTTGACCATATTCTTAGTACCATGATAAGTCAAACAATAATCAGAAGTACCTCACAAATATCTAAACACCCTTTTAATAAAATTCCAATGCTCTTTACCAGGGTTAGACATAAACCTACTTAGAACTCCCAGTGCTTGGGCTATATCTAGTCTAGCGTAGACCATTACATACATCAAACTACCAAAAACACCATCATAAGGAACCTTAGACATATCCTCAATATCATCATCAAAATTATGACACATATCCAAGCTCAACTTAGTACCAACTAGAAATATAATACTAACTAGCTTACAATCATGCATATTAAACCTCTACAAAATGATATCAACATACTTACTTTGACTCAACCAAAGCTTTCTGTCACCATGATCTCTTTTGATTTCCATACCAAGAATGTGTTTAGCAGCCCCCAAGTCCTTCATATCAAAAGCACTAGAAAGTTGTTTCTTGAGTTCACCAATCATTACCTTACTGTTACCAATAAACATGTCATCAACATACAAGATAATAATTAGAATATGATCATCAATAACCTTAATATATACACAATGAGGTAGAATTTCAATCAATCCCACCATATTATCCATAGGACTTTGTTCATCAGTATCCATAGGACCTTGTTCAATGGTATATGTGTTGTCATCATCCGTGTCAACATTCATCACATCATTCTTTTGAGTTTCACTAGCTTTGACAAATGAAATATTGTGGTTTGGCATAGGATTGGTAAAGTTTTGCAAGTTTTGGTTAGGAGGGGAAATGAACTTATTTCCTTGATCATTAACACATCCAATTTGAAGTCGACCAAAATCAATAAGGTCTTGCACAAGATGTTTAAGACGCTTATAATGATCTATATCATGTCCATTTTTTTGGTGATAATGGCAATAATAATTCGATCTAAAGTTTGGAGGTAAAGGCTAATTAGGATCAGGAGTTTTAATGGGAGGTAAGGTGATCATTTTATGTTCTAAAATTTGGGACATTGTGTTGTGGGGGCATCGGGGAGTAAATTATGTTCAGTCGAAGTAAGGGAGTAAATTGTCTAGTTGGATCCCTAAATATAAAGGAGTTGTCTTCCTTATAGCAGCCACTTGGGTATCAACATGTTGAGTTGGTTGAGGGGGGTTAAGTTGAAGGAAGCCTTTATTCTATTTTCTAAAAGGTTGATAATTATTTTGGTTTGTTGATTCAGACTTCTTAGGATGACTAGAGGTGGATTTTGTTTCACAACTACTAACCGAGTTTTGATAATCATGAAGGGTAGTACACAAGTGTACGAAGGAAGGAAACTTCATCATGCTAAGCTTATCTTGTATCTTAGTTTGTAAGTTCTCAATGAAGATTCATTGAAGGTGAGGATCGGGAATCTGTACATCGATTTAGGAATAAAGCATTTGGTAGCATGAAATAAAGTCAATAACGTTTTCATCGTCTTTTTTCCTACATCTCATCAAATCGGCTAAGGTCATCTTAGCAGTCGTGTGCACTTGGAAATGGTTTATAAAGGCCTCAACAAGTTCATTGAATGAATTGAGTTATTTGGTAACGAAGAAAACCATTCTAAGGAAATATCTTTCAAGGATCTAGGGAAAAGCTTAGCTAAGAGCTTATCCTCAAGGAAAAAAATCACTACATAAGGCAATATAATCGGAAACATGGTTAGAAGGATCTCCTTTCCCCCCATATTTCTCAAATCTAGGAATCTCTATACCTTGTGGTATCGGCATTCTCAATATCTCCAATGATAATGGATTGCTTTTGACATAGTATGTAGGTTGGCCATTTTGATGTTGGTTTATGTGGAAATTTTCTTTTGAAGGGATGAAACATTTTGGAAAAGTTGGTTAAGAATGGTGTCATTGGTTGTATTTTGAGATGGAGGTGAATATGGTGGAGGTGTATATGTGTTCAAGGGGGAAGTGAATGGAATGCTTATGGGAGGTAAAGTGGTAGGAGATATGACATGCGATGCCACAAAGGTACAAGGATTGCTAGCAAAAATACCCAAGGTAGGAAAGATATTACTAGTAGGTTGCATTGTTGTTGTAACTTGAGGGTTGGTATAGGTAGGAGTAGAGGCAATGGTTGTAGGAAGAGGAATTTGAGTTCCTCCTTGACAAGTTGGACATTGTTCAAAGGTAAATAACGACTAGTTGTTGAGGTAAGATGTTTTCCAAAAATTTGAGCTACGTTACGCACAAGTTCAACTCCTTTAGTTTCAATCATGTGATGTATGTTATCTATGGTAGAAATAGAAGTGGTTGAATTTTTTTCAGTACTCAATTGATTCTATAGGTTTGCTAAGTCTTCATGGATTTGGATTATGTTTTCTTGTGGAATACTAGCAACCATTGTTTCAACACTTGTCACACTACTTGAAGGAAAATAGTTGTTAAGGGTATGGTCCATACCTAGTGAACTAGTATCAACACTAGTAGTGAAAGAGCTAGATAACCCAAGATCCACGATGATTGTGTTATTGTGGGACATGACATGAGTCTTGAGCTTTGTCTTACTATAGTATTAGCAATAGGACACCAAGTTGTAAAGCTCATGCAAGGGACAATCAATGAATGCAAGATAAATTGAATGGACACAAGATAAATGATATTCTCTAATTCTGATTCAAATGAAATTAATCTAGATGCAATGAAATGAATGAAACAGAAATTCAGTAATTTGAAACAGAAATAAGATTTTTAATGCTATAAAATGTAGTTGTGGGTCTAACACAAGACTAAATCACCCAAAGGAGCACATGAGTCCCAATTAGGGTTTTTCAGGGATTCAAATACTACAAAACAGTCCACACATAATACCTAGAAATCAAGTAAAACAACCTATACTGAGACTGAATCGCCTAGAGGGGCATATGAGTCCCAGATTAGGTTTTTTGCACTAATTTCAACAAATTCTAAGTGAATGTTAAGTTTTCTAGTTTGAATGATGTGTAGAAAATGTGAAATTACAAATTTTAAGTGAAAATCAATGATGCAAGATGTAAAAATGCAACCTATATGCACTTTCACTAATGTAGGATTTAGAAACCCTAGATGAAAATTAACTAATGCAAAGTTAATGCAAGCTAGATCTAGGACTATGATGCACTCCAAATCAGAAAATAAGGTGCTCTAAAGGCTAGGTTCACCAAAATGAAACAACGAAAAATTGTAGCTCTATGTTTTAGGACATAAAACTAAAGGGGGATTATGGTTCCTCCACCAATTTTCATCAAGTTTCATTCAACCTGATAGCTTAGAGATCTCAATCTAGGGATGGAAATGAGGGAAAGATATCTACAATAAGGTGTCCTAGGGGTGTAATTAAAGACTAAAAAGGGGGTTCAACACCAAGCAAAGGCTTGGAAAGAAATAAATGCAATGATATATAAACCTAACTATGCAACTCAAGATATGAAATTGAAAATCAGAATAATGGATTGAGAAAGGACAGAGGGCCACCTGGAAAACTGAACATGCTCAAAATAAGGTCTGAAATCATGAAAATATGACTTTTAAAGCACAATGGGACTCATACACTAGTAATGGGACTCATACACCAGTAGGGGTGATTTATTCCTAATTTAGGGTTTCATGTCGAAATCAGAATCTGGAACTGCTATACCAGGATCTATAGAAAATACTTGAAATCTGGTATACTGGGACTCATACGCCACAAGTTGTGATTTAATCCCAGTATCAGGGTTGATCTAAAACTCTGATATCCTCTAATTTTCTCCTGTAGCTTCTCTCCTGTCAAATCTCTAAGTCTGAAACACTGAATTGCAACCTGTAGATGACTTTCCATGATTTTGCAATGTAGATGACAACTTTGACAACTTGAAAACTTTTCTCCAATCTTGATTTTCAATGGATCTTCAACCAAGATCTACAAATCACACATCAAAGAGAGGGGAAAATTTTGTTTTGTTAGTAGATAGGGATTTGCCTTGGTCAAACCTTGTTTTGGTAATCAAACCTTGAAATGAATAGAAATAGAATGAAGGAATGATGAATGAACAAATAAGCTATATTGCCACTCACCAAACCATTAAACAAAAGGTTGCAATCTTGTATGTAATGGCTAGCATGAATGTGGATCTTCATTCTTAATTGTATGTTATGGATCTTGACTTGAATGCTTGCTTGAATCATAAGAACCTATATCACAAATGTTAGCTCAAAAACAAATTGACGCATGATGACCTTGACATGATGCTTGATTCTTGAATAATGCTTCAAAATACTTGACAATCAACTCTTGAATGCTCTTGAATTACTAGAATGCTTGAGTACTTAGATCATACTTGCTCATTAAAGTTGCTAGGAGAAAGTATGTGAAATAACCTTGTATTTATACTTGCTTATGCCAAATTTCCTGAAATTACAACACTACAAGCTGACATCAGATCTACGAGAATAAAATCCCACCAAGAATTGAATTCAAAATTAGGTCCAATCAAAGCAGTCTGACCCATATGCTAGTTGGGGCGTACGAGTCCTAGTAGGCTAAGTTTGGGACACAATTTTCTAGAAATGTTTAGTTTAATGCCAAATTTAGGTTTAGGCCCTAAAACTTAGGTGGGACCCATACACCCAAGGTGGAATATGAGTCCCAAATCACTAAATATGGTTCATACAAACCAAAATCATTAAATTATGATTGGTCATTTGATATGTGTTAGGATTATCCTCAGAAAGATGCATTAAGTAAGGCTTGTAGATGCAAAATAGGACCAAATAAGGCATAAAAAAGCCCAATTTAGCAAGGAGGGCCCAAACAAGTGTGAACATGTAGAGGGATACATTTTTCTACACTACAATTATTAAAGAAGACATAGATTTCAAGTCATGTGCAAATAATTATCAACTAGAGTAAAAGTCAAATAATGAATTTAACTATAGAATGATATTTTTCTTATGTGTAGAGCAAGTTAATATAATTATTAGGTGAAAAAAACCTTTGAAAGATAAAATTAGTCACTTTAGGTAACAAAAGGAAATGGAGAACACAAAATTTATAAGGTAATCTTTAATATGTATTTTTCAAAAATTGACAAAATAGAGATGATTTAAATACTAGAAATAAAAATAAGGAATTAGAAAGAGTATTCAAAAGGATATTAAAGATAATTTAATCAAATTTATAAAAAAAAAATTAATAAATATGATGGGAAAGAAAATAATAAGTAAAAATAGTTCAAAAAATACAATAAAAAACTCATAACATTTAATGATTAATGAAATGCTCCCATCCCAAGTTAGTTATAATGGTGATTTTTTTGCCACAAACTTACCAAGAGAGACCTTTGCATAAGGACCTTCATTTAACTATGCAAGATAGAACAACAAACAATTATGTAGATTCAAGAAGTATAAGACCAAAAGATCATATAATCAAAACATCACATTACGTAGAAAGGATATATGATTATTATCTCTAAATGACCTTGTTGGTGTAGCTTATGCTATAAGACAAAAAGATCATATAATCAAACATCAAGACATGTAGAAAGGATATATGATTATTATCTCTAAATGACCTTGTTGGTGTAGCTTATAAATGCATAAGACCAAAAGATCATATAATCAAACATCAAGACATGTAGAAAGGATATATGATTATTATCTCTCTAAATGACCTTGTTGGCGTAGCTTATAAATGCATAAGACCAAAAGATCATATAATCAAACACCAAGACATGTAGAAAGGATATATGATTATTATCTCTCTAAATGACCTTGTTGGTGTAGCTTATAAATTATCCATGGTAAGATAAGTGAGTGATTAAGTATAGATTATTAAATAGAGAGTGTTTAAATTGCATTGTGTCCAAATTCATCCAAGTAGAAGGGGTGTTAGAGAAGCATAAATTTATTCAATTTTTGTATAAGAAATGGAAGGAAAACCTAGATGAAACAAGTTTTCCTTACATTCATACAAATAATATAATGTATTCATAGACACCCAATAAATCATGAAAGAGATAAATATTAGTATTAATATGATTCTTGAAATGGATTCTAATAGATTTCTTGAACCAAATGTCAAATTTTAAAATAAAAATATATATAGAAAAAAATATAAGTCAATTCCATTATATTCTTTTAATTTTTTGGGAGGCTATGTGTATTATTTAAAAACAATTACAACATGATGTCAATAGTAATAATACCCAATTAAAATTGTATAGTTTTCATTGCCTAATATAAATCATGATCAAATTAGCTAAAAATATCTATAATCTATATCTACATTTAATTTTCTAATTTGTAATTCATTCATTAAGACATGTGTATGCTTTTTGGTATCACTTGAAAATAGTAACTTACTATTTATAGCAAGTTTATTTTCTATGTACTTATTGTTTATGAGGAATTAATTCAAATAGTGAAAAATAATTCTAAACTATTTGAAATATACCTAATCTTAGTTCAATATATTTGAAATATTTTAGTACTAATGTTGAACTGATTTATTTAAAATACTAGAGTGATAGTACATCTACAAGTAGTCCAAATTGAGAAGAATATGACCAACTGGTGAAGAATAAACTCTAATTATTTAAGTATCAATATTTTTAATTGAAATTATTTAACATTTAAGATTACTATCATAGTCAAATTGTGGGGAATAGGTCAAAAATGTGTGAATATATGCTAGTTTAGTTTATTTGGAGCAAATTTTACTTTATAATTTGTAAGTCATAAGTCCAAATTATTTAAAGTAGATATCATTTTCTCTAAGTGGTTTAATGAAATATATCCATCTTTCTTTGACTCAACCTCCCTACTTTTTAGCAAGATCTTGTAGTTGGACATCTTGAGGACTTGTCTCTAAGTACTTCTTCATCCATTAGATTGTGGACCCTTGTTAGTGTCATCCTCCAACTAGATAAGGTTTTAATTACTTGGGATGAGATAGTGTATTTTTGCACTTGTTTGTTGGTATAGTTACAGTTGTGTGGATGTCACACAATAGTGTATGCCGTCTTTTTTTCTTTTTTTCTTTTTGAGGCATAAAACGATTTGTTTCAAAACTAATCACATTTTGCTAGTCATAGCAAAGAAACAATCAAGAATTTAAAGAGTTTGTAAACTATTTAGTTGTGCATTTCTAATGCAGGAGCATCTCAAGGTGTAAGAGCAATCTTGCATCACATTTCACTACATCTACATATTTCACTTTGATATGTTTATCTTACATAATTCAATGACATATCCAAATTTTTGAATATTTTAATTACCATAAAGTTATATATTGATTTTTTATCTTTATCATCACAACAAAATAATAAAGAGACATTTAATATTACTATTCAGATTTGCATAGATTAAAATAAAGTGCTTTAAATTTTATTTTTAATGATTTATTATTTTGTTCTAATTTTCATAGAAACATTATAAATCTATTATTAATTTTTGTTTAATATATTTATTTTGTTGATTCAGCCTTGGCTAACATCAAAATCTATTATTGATTTTTTGTTTGTACATGTGAATGTGGTACAGATTCATTTTTGTAGACACAGTCATTTCAAATTCAGATTTGGATTAGCTAATTTAATCTGCTGTTATTTCAACTGATGTTATCGTTCTTGATTCATACATTTGCTGACAATATTCATGGGAAAGTGTGGCAGATTTTATTGGATTATAACTTCCTCCATTGTCATTCTATATCATTTGAATTTGTCTTGTCCCTCACGTCACAACCTGCAGTAGTCTTCAATGTTCTAAACATGGGGCTTCATGTCAAACTTGTGGTGAACTTTCCTTGACTTGTCTCTGACAAAATATAAACAGGCACAATATCAGTACATGTGTTGAAAGAATGGTTTATGATTCATTTACTATCAACTCCATCATAAAACAAGGTCATTTAGAGAGATAATAATCATATATCCTTTCTACATGTCTTGATGTTTGATTATATGATCTTTGGTCTTATGCATTTATAAGCTACACCAACAAGGTCATTTAGAGAGATAATAATCATATATCCTTTCTACATGTCTTGATGTTTGATTATATGATCTTTTGGTCTTATGCATTTATAAGCTACACCAACAAGGTCATTTAGAGAGATAATAATCATATATCCTTTCTACATGTCTTGATGTTTGATTATATGATCTTTGGTCTTATGCTTCTTGAATGTAGAGGTTGACATATTTGGTGGTCAATTATGATGCTTTGGGTGAGACCCTAATCCTTACGTCTCCTTCCAAATCCCTCACAGTCAACATGTTGAAGGCATCATTGACTCTTCTAAAGTCTCTATGGTCAGTGTCACTTAAGTTGTTGATAAAAATCATATCTTTTTTTAGTTTTATCATGTACCCCTTGAGTCTACAGACCAAGCCATACCTTCATGCTTGAAATAACTGTTATCAACAGGAGTGCAGCCGTGTGTGAAAGTAAAGATGCTTTGCAATCCTGTGTAACATGGGAATACCTTTAGGCTGTGGGTACCCTATATGAAAGTAAACCTCTAGATTATAGGCTGACTTCCTATAAGATATTCTGATGATTGTTTGTAACTTGGATGGAAAAGGGAAGAAAGTTTGAAATGAATGCATAAACTAAACTTAAAACTGTGCCCGTGAAGCGCATAATTGATAGAAACATGCAACTTCAACTCACAATAACTTTCAGAAAAACTGTCCACACAAATCAATTTAGTAATTTGATCACAAAAATGATTCTAAGGGAGGCTTGAATAAATTTCTTCTTTGGAGGAAAATAGGGTTCTCACAACTTGAAAAGAAAGGATTATTTCAATACACAACCTAAGACCTGTGATTTTCATCGCTTTTTAATGCATGCAAGTATAAATGAGACAATGATTTTAAAGGTTTTGATGTTAAAACGAAATAAAATCTCATCCAATCATTCATAAAAACAACACAATGATAAGGTAGATACTTGATTCAACTGAAATTAAAGGACCTCTTGTATAAAAATGGCAAAAATGGAACCTATAAAACCTGTTGTTGTATATTAAACTGTCATAAAAAATGAGTTACAAAATCTCTTTTCTCTCAAAATTAAGAGAGTAAAAGTCAAGAACCAAGGAAAAAGGACTAAGTCTTTTCCTTATATACAATGAAGGGCTTCAAAAAGCCAAGAGGAGATAATTGAAGTCAAAATATCTGAACTGTGAAGCCATCCACGAGCAAAAGCAAAACTGCATGAAAATCAGACCCACCAATGTTGTAAACTGAGCTTAAACAACTCAAAACTTTGTGTCATAATGTATATAACTAAATGGTAACTTGAATAGGCTCTAGAATGCATGGAGGTGGCATTGAAAGTGATAATATCTCCTCACAAGCAAAGATGAAAACCCCTAAAAAAAGGGATCAAAATTGGAGCTAACTGAACTCCCACCGTCTTAAAATGGTCATGCATGCATGTTGACCAAAAAGATCTCCAAAAACACTCCCATAACTAAAGATGTAACTCAAAAATGTCCCCATGTATGGAAATCTAAAAATCATGCAATCTCTCCATTTCACATGCATGTGAGCGAAAAAAAAATTAGTATTTTTTCCCTTTTAAAATAGTTGTTTCAAAACTTATTAAAAAGCAATTGATAATATTGCATTTAATAATTTTTAAACACAACTTTACAATAAAAATTATTAGGGGAAAAATATATGATTATTTGCAAAAAAAATAATTTCTCGTTATGACTCCCTTCCATGCATTTCACACTTAACAAATTTATGTAAAATTCATGCCACCATTCTTAACATATATTTCATCAGCCATCATAGCATATAAAATATATTTCATAAGGCATCATTCAAGAGCATGAAAACCCACAAGGAAGAAAAGCATAATCATTTGTTTTTTTTAAAAGATCCCACTGTAATACCAAATCCTGTGAATGGAAAAAGGGAAAAAAAATCGAACCCTAATCATTTTGCATCATTTTGTCTTTGACTTGAAGGAGAGCCTAGAAGAACGCCGCCATTTAGTGTAGGGTTTTGAACTTGATATGCACTCTTTCCTGTCGATTTTAATGATTCTGTGGGAGATTTTGAACAGGAAAGGTAAGATGAATGTTATTCTGTCACAAATCTGAGTCTTCTCTGGCATTTTAATGGCTTTTTTGGGCCTCAAGGTTGTGGTTGTACAAATTTCTGATGCTCTTTTTGCTTTGTATTCCTCTTTGTATGTTTCTTCTACCATTAAATCACCATGGAGAGTATTGTCTGAAGTTCCTTGAAACGAGAAAAACAAGAGAAACACGGGTTTTGAGTGCATTTTCCCATGATGAATTCACATAAATTTTAAGGTAGGGTCTCATCAATAGAGCTTTTAATTTCTCCCCTTCATTTCTTCTGTTATTCTATGAAGAAAAGACTCCAAGCTATGGCCATGGCTGAAGATTTTCTATCTTTTTCTGCAAACAAAAAAAATTGCCATTAGTTTCGACCCACAGTTGAAAATGTAATAAACTCCATGATTTGTGTTTCTTGATGAAAACCCCCAAGTGGGTATGCTACTTTCTATGAAAATCTGCACCTCCTATTTGTCTCCATGAATAAATGAAATTAGAAAGGTCGTGGCCTACTCTCACTTCTTCATTTGATAGCTAAATGATTCAATGCCATTACATAGTACGAAACTCATTCTAGTCTACTATTGAGGGTTTTTATTAAAGCTCGAACTATGACTGTCTCTTGTGGCTATTCTGCATTTGGAAAATGCTACTTTGTGCAAAATATTTTTCTTGTAGCAATATGGCTGCCTCCTATAGCAATATGATGAATAAATGTCATGAGAAAATAGCTATATGTTCTTCATACCTGGGTCATTTTTTGTACTTACTGTTTCACATTGATTAATTCAACACCATGCTTTTGAAATAATCATATAATAAGATCCTTTCAAATGTGTGACTTTCATATGTTGCCCTGTACTTGTCTTAACTCACATTGCTACTGCTACATGATGAAAACTGAAATAATGAGGGTGTTATGCCTATGTCATGTGACATTGCTTTAATATCCTTAAGACTCTTGATATCATGTATTGCTTTGTATCACTATTGAAGAGATATCTTACTGTATTTTTGTAAGCAAATAGGGGTAATAGGTGATAAAGTAGCCATACCCTTGATGTACCTGTAGCTTATTTTGAATAGATTTATTTGACAATACAATTGTATCCTATTGTTTTCCAACATATTTAGAATGTCATGGCTTGTCATCATCCCTGTTTGTAATGGCATAAGCCTTTTGTAGTAATTTGATGCTTGATTCTCTCTATAATAGGAATGAAGCATGGTTCTTTCTTATCCTTCTGTAGGCAATTAGAGATAATTATAACTTATAAAGTTGATATGTTAATGATGCCTCTTGATTCAAAGATGTAGTAATGTTGTCCTATAGTCATGTGGACTGCCCTCTTGGTAGTTATCTAAAATTGTAGCTTATGTGGACTGCCTTTTTGATTATGGTACTCTATTTTTATGATGTAGACCTATTTCTCTTTGAGTCTCTTAACTTGACAATATATGTATTTCAAAATTTGTTTAGAAACAATCTAAAAAGGATTGATACCCTGCTCTCCCTTCAATATAAAGGAGCTCAATATTGTTGACCTCCTACAATGATTTAATAACTAAGCCCTTACAACTATGATTCGAAGATTGGACATCTAACCTGAATAGCTATTTCAATCATCATGAAGGTGCATTTAACTTGTAAACTCAAGGACGTGAACTTGAAATGGGTCAGCATAGTATGTGCACTAGGAACTCAAAGTAGCCATTTCATTCTACAGCTAAGGAACACACAACGCTGAAAGTAAATTGCTTAGAAGGGAATACCATAAATACCAATCATCAATCAACAATTACATCAAACTAAAATGCATAACAAGAATGAAAAACTGAGCAACAAATAGGGCATTACTCTATCTGCTTTGGTTGTAGGTGTTAGGGTTAGAAAGGAAGATATCTAACAATTAAATGTAGATTTAATTAATAAACAGAGAAACTAAAAACACACAGAAGAAATTATAACACAGAGAATTTAACGTGGTTCACCTAATCCGGGCTACATCCACTAAACCACAACAATCCAATGATTTTATTATCCAATGAAAAAACCTATTACAATCTTGTGAATAATCGCATTTTTCATCATCATGTAACCCCCATCTGATCCCCTTTTTAACAAGCTTAGAAGCTTCCAGATTAGGGTTCTATAAAGTCAATTTTTTTCTTTTTTCATTGATTTTTCCTTTTTCGGTGATGACGCAAAAAAGTAGGAGAAAAAATTTTCTCAGGGGCTTCCGCCCCCGAACCCCCTCTTGGGGCCCGGCTCGGCCTTGGACCCCGGAAAGGATACATGCCAAGGTGTACAATATACCATGATTAATCACCACATACCAACAATCTCCCACTTGGAAGTGATCGGGCTCCACACCAACCCTGATCTCCATGAAGGCGATCTGGATGACACTGTGTGCGCCTACGACTCCCTTTGGAAATAGGAGTACAGCGGACCCTAATGCTTTATTGTAAGCGAAGTAAACCTTGAAGGCCAAAGCTGAAGCTATAGAGGCCAGCCCTACTCCTTGTCATGTAGCTATGCTTCTCTCTGCTGGATTGATATACCATATATCATACATCGGAGTTTGACCTATCCATCCTCCAACAACGGCCCAGATAAATGATATCTCAACTATATATGTTTTGTTTTAGAATGCAAGGTAGAATTCTTTGCAAGATGTATAGCACTCTGACTGTCTGTAAATAAGTAATTTCCATCCTGTTTTTTTCCCAACTCATCCATGAAAATTTGCAGCCATATCATCTCCTTTGCCGCCTCTGTTGCA
>VDFB02000015.1:451959301-452325975 GCA_007258455.2 Sequoia sempervirens | reverse complement strand
GTAGGAGTTATTACACATGGACAATGGACTAGTATGATCCTTTTTGCTCTCATATGATTTAGGAGGCTCAAATATTACTATCTTTTTGAATATGTGTTTTAAGGGACCTGGAATGTACATATCCTTGAAATATATATTATATGATGCACACTTTTGATAACAACTACTATCTTCAATATAAAATATGTATTAAAAAAGATTAGGAAAATGGTAAATTTAAAAACTATCTCGAGGCCTTTACCTTCAACTTGCAAACTAGAGTGGAGATAATAAAATAGATATCCATTCACTTTTATCTTGCCCCAGTAAAAATATATTTATTTTATTTCACTATCATTATTATTCATTTATGATTCCTTTAAGGCATCATTGGATAGATAAATTCAATATCCATCATACTAATAGTACTTTCATTTTTAATCTATTTCCCTATTGGTATGTGTTATAATATTTATCTCTTGCTATCTGTAAAGGATTCTTCTTGGATGTAGAGGCTAGTTTCTATATAGTTGGTCACACATGATGTCATTGATAGTGCATTTGTCAAATTGTCAAAATTTATTAATAAGAATGATATATGAGATATGATAGAGATGATGGACACATATAGAAGATGTGAGACCACTAGAAATTTCACTCCATATAATATTAAAGAAGAGATAGATTCCAAGTTATGTGCAAATGATTATCAACTAGGGTAAAAGTTAAATAATGTATTTAACTATAGGATGATATTTTTCTTAAGTGTAGAGCAAGTTGAAACAATTATTAGGTGAAAAAATTCATTTGAAAGATAAAACTGGTCACTTTCAATTAGATTTTCGGTAACAAAAAGAAATGGAGAACACAATATTTATAAGGTAATCTTCAATATGTATTTTTCAAAGATTGGTCAAATAGAGATGATTTAAATACTAGAAATAAAAATTAAAAATTAAAAAGAGTCTTTAAATTTTATTTTTAATGATTTATTATTTTGTTCTAATTTTCATACAAACATTTTGTTGAACCTAACATAAACGCCCCTTTATTATCAAAATATAATATTGTTTTTTGTTTGTACATGTGAATGTGGTACAGATTCATTTTTGTAAGCACTAAGTCATTTCAAATACAAATTTAGATTTGCTAATTATAATCTGTTGTTATTTAAACTGATGTTATTTTCTTGATTCATACATTTGCTGACAATTTTCATGGGAAAGTGTAGCAGATTTGTATAGGCATTCTTCTTAAATATAATCCCTTGCATCGGACTATAACTTCCTCCATTGTCATTGCCTGCGTTGGACTATAACTTCCTCCATTGTCATTGTCTATCATTTGAATTTTTCTTGAGTTAGACATTTTATTTGTCTATTCCCTCACGTCACAACCTGCAGTAGTCTTCAATGTTCTAATAATGTCAAACCTGTGTCCAACTTTCCCATCAATGGCTACCTTTCCTTGAGTTGTCTCTGACAAAATTTACATAAGAACAATATCAGTAGATGTGTTCAAAGACTAGTTATAGATTTATTTACTATCAACTCCATCATAAAACTCTGATTTGTTGTTCTGAGTTGACTTTATTTGGTTGTTGAATAGCAGGCACCATGAGATTGTTAGGTGAGGGGTTTGATTTGTAATTTGGAGCAACATCAATGTGTGAATTTTTCAACGCCAACACAACCTGCGAAGGTATAGATTCTCTGGGGTGGTATGGTATCCTGTGATATAATCTCTTGACCAAATTAGTTAACAGGGAAAACAAAATTTACAGTTAGTATTAGGTTTTAAATTTACTTTCTTGCATTTTTTTTAATTTAGCTAATAGACTATTTGAGTTTTGAGTGTCAAGGGGAAGAATAGTCCTTGGAACATAATGAGTGTTGGTATTAATTGGTGGTGGAGATGGATGAGTAGCTTTAAGAGGTATAGATGAATGAGATGGGGAGGAATGTTGTGGAGGAGAATAAGGTGAAGAAGAGGAATATGGATCAATTATGATTATTCTTTAATAAGAGTTCAAGACCTATCTTCACATTTTTGAGGAGGGTCCCTTTTTACCTCCAACTTCTTCTTTGGCTTTTGGATTTCTACTTTGCATGATCCCTAAAAAATAATTCCTTTTTTTATCTTCATCACCATCACTCGCACCCACAATAGACTTGGATATTGTGGAGTATGAAACTGTTGTGGTTGTCTGCCAAATGAAGAAGCATCTTTCTTTCATTTCATTATTGTATTATCCTTAGAAGGAATTCTAGTGGAAGCATTTTCAGAATATTTGAACTAAATCCATCTCTTTATCCTCATGAATAGATATTGTATTCTTTCTCTAATTTTTACAACTTTCTTTTATGTCTATTCGATCAGTAGAAGAGGTTATATTTGAATGGTGGAAATGAAAACGAGTTCCACCAAATTAGAACCATCATCTTCTATACCTTCTATATTTCATTAGATATCATAGTTTTTGACTACTCCATGGTCATCCTCATTCAGTCTCTTCTTTTGACTTCAAATTCATCAACACAATCCTCCCAAAAATATTATACAGGGGAACATGATTATATAGAAGATATAAGTTATCTCTAACATAGATTTTTCTATCAAAATTATTTTTGGTTGCATAAAAATGTATTTTATTTTTTTCACCAACCTTTCCACATTTTATGCATCAAAATAAGATTGTAGTAACATAGAGTTACATAGAAAGGATAATCTTTTGTATTTCTATCTTTACACCTCTTATTTATTCTTTCCATTTGTCTAGATACTTTATTCATGATCAAGATAATCACTTACATATTTAGTAAATTTGTAGGGAGAACCTTCAAACCCACCTATTCTTAATATTAAAAAATAGAATATTGAATGGAGAGGTTGTCATATTTGGTGATCAATTATGATGCTTCAGGTGAGATCCTAATTCTTAAGTCTCCTTCTAACTCCCTCACAGTTAACATGTTGAAGGTATCATTGACTCTTCTAAAGTCTATATGGTCAATGCCTCACTAAAGTTGTTGATAATAGTCATATCTTTGTATAGTTTTATCATGCACCCCTTGAGTCTACAAACCAAGCCATACCTTCATGCTTGAAAAAACATTAAAAAATAAGACATGTAGAAATACTAGTTTTTTTTTTTAAATTAACCAATTGGTCATACAAATGATCACGTATTATTTATCTAAGTCAATCTATTGTAATTGATATCTAATTGTAAGGATGAATTGGCACATCCAACACTCAAACTCACTAGTATCTTTGCTTCTGACAAACTTATTCAACAAAGTGATTATATCAAAAATTCCATCCATAAAATGATCCCTAAGAAAAATTTAAGGAATTTTTTACTTTCCCTTTTTGGGTACTTTTAACCATTTTTAGTAATATTATTCAAACAAGTGTCTTTCTTATCCTAGGATTAGTGACTCCCTTTTCAAACACTCACTTTAGTAAATTGGTCCCTTGGAGGAAATATAAGAACATGATTAATATTCTGACCGTCTGCCCTAGCCACTACTCTATCATCAATAGCCCTAACTTTCTAAGTGTGCTTTATAATGTTTAACACATGCCAACACCAAATCTATAGACACATTAGACTATAGTTGGAAATCCACCAGTATGAGCTAACCCACTTGCAAAAATTGCTTCAAACATTAATTTCTAAGGGTTTTCCTATAATTTATCCTATAATTATTTGATATCATTATGCACAAGCTATCTATCTCCTACTTTAGCTAGTGAATTTTGAATTATCAAGGAATGTTCATACCCCTAGTACTTTTATTTCAATGTGGGAGGTTTAAAAATTAACCAAAGATGGTGAGCTATAGTTACAAGAAAATATTGATACATATAATAGAGGAGCATGTTGTTTAGGAGTAGATAATATTGTTAGTAATAGAATTTCATTAAGAGGTGGATGGAACAATGGGGAATTTAAAAAATTACATATGAATTCATACAAGAAGCTCCAAAAAATTATAGTTCAATACTTAAAACACCATTGAAAGTGATGAAAATAATAAGCAAGTACAAGTCTTAGCATTGAACTAAAATAATGTAGTCACAACATCTCTTGATAGTTGGAATATGAAATACGAAGAAATAAACTTGCAAACCCTTACTTTATGCTAAAAACTAGCATTTTGAATGAAACTCTAACTTGTTACACTTTTTGAAAACTCTAGAAATTTAGGAGACTATAGAAAATTGTGACTTTGAGAAAATTAAAAATACTAAGAAGGGAAAATATTTAGATTTTTTAAAATTTTAGGACTTCTTTTCCATTAAGACTTCCAACTAATTAGTTTTCACAAGGCATTATCGTAACCAAAAAAATTAGGAGACTAAGGAAAAAAATTGGGTAATAGCTATCTCTAATTAGGGACAATGAATAAACGAGACACTAAAGGGACCTAGAATCTCCAACAAAAATAGTGATTTATTTATTGGGGACACGAAATTAAAAAAAAAAAGGAGGAAGAGGAAACACACACACACAAAAATTGGAAACAAGGTAATAGGAAACAAAAGAGGAAAATAAGGAAAAATAATGCAAGGTGATCCCACAATATTGGTTTACAATTCTGTTGAGGAAGGAAAATTGCAAAAATGCTCCCATGATTATTTTTTTGGTTTTAGGGGTTTGCATGAACTAAGGTGTTCGTATGGACCCAAAAATGGGTTCATAAGGACCCTCTTTGAGAAAACCCTATTTAATGATGGGACCCACTTTTTGGCACATTTTTTAAAATGAAGACAAAGGAAAATTCAAAAAAAAGGGGGGTTCACTCGAAGGGGGGTCCATACGAACCCCCCTTTTTCCCCCTTCCCCTCCTCTTCTACCAAATCTCTGCAAAAATTTTCCTTTCGAAGCTTGGGTTGAGGATGAAAATGGAGACTTCACAGACCCAATTGGATGATGGTATTCCTCAAAACTAGCTATCCATCGAATATAATTTTAATATGTTTTGGTTTTATTATGTATTTTTTTATAGTTTAATTAAACATAGGTTTTTCACTAAAAATCAAGCTCTCTATTCTGCACATGTGGAAAAATAGCAAATTATCAAAAAAGAATTGAAAAATATCAGTGCACTAGATATTGATGTCCCTGGTCTAACAAAAAGAAATTGAATTTTGATACATACAAAAATAGTTATGTTTTAGCTAGTAAATCATGTCTAAATTGTAATTGGTTTGACTTTGAAACTTAATTAAGAAAAAAATATTCAATGAAATGCTATGAAACCAATTCCATGCACTATATATCATAGTTACAAATCTAAATTCCAAACAAAAAGAATTTTATCCTTCATAGAAAAAAAGTTATGTGTTAGCCAGTAATGTCACTCTTTAAAATGGTGTTTACTGTTAAAAACTTGTTTTCAAAGGAGATAGAAAAATAAGTGCAATCTGATTCCAAAATTTTTGAAAAAAATATATTTAGAATCTACAGACAAAATGTCACAAATCACTAGTTTGCATCATCTTCAAATTCCTCATAGTTTAGCCGCTATAGGTGCCCAAAAGTGAAGATTTAGTTTTAAAAAATTAGTTCAATGTCCAGTTTGGCCAAAAATTGTAAACCAGTATTGTGGGATCACCCTGCACATACACAAGGGATAACTAGTATATAATTTGTAAAGCTTTAATTATTTTCATTATATGAAAGGGAAACAAGTGTACCATCAAGATATTCCAAGAGATAACCATTCTTACTATATAATTTTATGATTTGGAAAGGTCCTTTCCAAAGCAAGTCAAATTTTACATGTTCTCCTTAGGGCTCCCTTATCTTATCCAAAATAATGAAATAATATCGAATCATAAATTTATTTGATCTTTCTCTCTTGTTAGAACTTATTTTCATGCTAGTTTAATTTTGAGCAACTTTATCCACCATGTTTTCCCTTTTTTCTTTAATTTTTTCCAACTATATAACTCCCTTTTCTAAGGCACTCTAAAATTACTCGTCTTCAATAACACATTGGAGCTTTACAACTCACAATTCTAGGGGAATAGGCAAAGAACTATTTATACCATAAACCAATTCAAAATATGGAATACAATATTCTCTTTTAGACATAATTCAATCAACTCACAATGTATCATATAGCTTCTTGTACCAAATTATCTTATTCTCATCAACCAACTTACATAATAGTAACTGTAATGTTCTTGTTTCTTGACTCATCTTGGTTGTGACTTTATGGATAATAAACTAATGATTGGTACAAGGTAGTCCCATGCTCATAACAACAAAGAGATTTTGATAGAAAATAATAAATTGTTGTATTGGAAATTACAATATTTTGTGGAACACCAAACCTAACAAAGATATTTTCTTTAATAAAATTACAAAATACTTTAGATGTAGTTTATTTCACCAAAATAGCCTTTACCCACTTTGTTTAATATTCATTCATAGTTTTTCCTAGTCCCGGTCTGGTAGGTCCCAGTTGTGGACCATAAGCAGAGGGGTGACACAGCCGCTTCTTAGAGATCAGAGAGATCCTGGTGCAGGTTTGTCTGGTGGGGGAGGCCTTGGTCATGTGATACTGACACCATCTGGGGGGAGCAGAAAATAGCTCCTATTGTGATTCTCTGATGTACTTTGGACATGTATACATTGATGTATTTGAGACATTGATGATGTACCTCTTGATTTCAGACATTATGATACACTGCCATTTTTGATATTGATGTATCTCTTTATACCCTTAGATATCCTTGTACACTTTGACATTATGATTTTGAGGTTATGTGATATGCTGCGATGATTATGATTTATGTGTCTATATGATGTTTATATGATGAAGATCATGATGATTATGATGGATGCATTTGATTTATATTATATATGCTATGTGATGTTCTATATGATGATGATATGATATGTTATGGATGCAAATGATAATAAAACTGATGTGTTATGATTCTATGATGCTTTATGAATGATGCCTATGTGATGAATTTTATTATGCCAATGAAATGTGATGCATTTTATGTTTTTGTACATTTCTATTGCAAATAAATGATGCAATGAATGAATGAATGAAATGATTGCCTGATGGTGTATAGTTTCATGTGTTTATGATGTTTATAAGATGATGATCGTGATGATTATGATAGATGCAATGATGATAATGCATGATTGATGATTTTATATGCTTAATGGATGATGTTTGATGCTATGTGAGATGGATTTTATTATGAAAGTGATGTATGTGATAATTGTGTGATGATGGTGCTGATCCAGTTAGTCCCTTGTCAGTCTGGGATTTGAGTAATAACAAATTCATCTTCACTACTGGTTTTAGATGTTCATAACAATGGCATTATGTTTTTACCAGTCATGTTCTTCAACAACTTTTTCTTCTTGGAAATCTTACTCTATTAGAGATGTCTCTCAATCATCTTATGTGAATCCAAGATCCATTTTATAAAAGGAGTAAATGATTTCATTGATGCATAAGTTCAATTATGCCCCTATTAAAATAGAGATGTTTTTGTGCTTGGAAATCTTACTCTTCTAGACATGTCTTTCAATCATCTTAATGGACCAATTTCTTAATCCATTAATAATTGATGAAATGATTTGGATCATGCAAGTGACATGGAATGCACTTTTTTTATGTTTTCTAATGCAAATATTATGATGTGATGCATGGATGAATGAATGATGTGATAATTTTTTCTAATGTATGCAAATGATGATGCAACTGATGTGCAACTATATGAAAATGATGTGTTTTTGGTTAATGTCAAGTGTACTCAATCCATTAGTGCAAGAGATAACATCATTGTGAAATTGTTGCCACTTTGGAAATCCCATAGATACAGATGCAAAATAACATGGATGCAATCTAACTTAACCACGCATAACTGATATGCAAATGTTGTCATTCGTAAAAGCCGATTTGTTGTTCTTTTTATCATCATTGAGCCTTTAAAATGTTGAAAGGGAGTACAAGAATTGATGGTATATTTAGACCATGATGAACTAAGTACTAATTCCATGATTTTTGATATTGCAAGTTAACACAAGCATCTAAGTATAATTAAACCGAGATGACCTGAGTATTGCTTGCGTAAACAAACAAGAGTTAATCATTTTCCTATGCAAATTCAGAATGTCATTAGTGATACTTTGTAGAGCACGTCCTTGACAATTTGAACAGTAATAATGATCAACTCACAGACAACAGACAAAGAAAAATCATACTCCTTCCTGGCTTCTCTAGTTCAATACATCATCGAGGTGCTCCAGAGATATGATAACAAAAATCAAAGTTCAACAGCTGAACATTCATGCCACAGTAATAAATCCATGATTCAGAAGGAACATCATCCATTTGAGGTTTGCTTTTGGTTTTTGATTGATTTGTCTATTTGATTTTGGATATGGATGGTTGATGTGTTCATGATTGTGTTTGATGTTCAATGTTGTGTTTTGCACTATGATTGTTGTTTTGGGTTGTGTTATCCTACTATTGTTTGTATATTGGTTTAAGCTCAACGTTTATTGCCCCCAGTGAGTTTAGGATTTTTCCCCCAGTCTAGGGTGAGACACGACCGCGATGCCAGGATATGTACACGAAGTTTTTTTATGATAGGCAGATTAATGGAGAAAGTGATTGGAAAAAGCGAATGGTTGACATGCTCAAATAGATGGAAAAGCTAACCTATCACAAATAGCATTTGTTGCCAAGTTTTCACCACTTATTTTTATTACACTTTTTCAGATTTTTTATTTTTTTTTTGATTTTTCACTTTTTTTGTATTTTTCTCCTTTTTCTCTTTTTTTGTTGTTACCAAGACACACTTTTGCTAGGTTTTCATCAAGGTGACCATTTTTAGGACATTTTTCTAATGTTTTATATTTTTTAGGACAGCCCGATGTATTGGATGATTAGATGTAGAATTTCTTGAGATGTAAGTTGTTGAGGGGTTCATCAAACAAATCCCCTTCTGGTGTGGACAACTGATATGCTCCTGATCTAAAGACCGATACAATGACAAAGGGACCCAGCCAGTTTGGTTCAAATTTCCCCTTCTCTCAATCTTGTTCATTACGGGGATTTTCTTTCAAGACTAAATCACCTACCTGAAATTTTCTAGGCTTTAGTCTGTGATTGTAACTTCTCGATATCCTCTATTGATAATCTTTCAAGTGATCCACTGCATGTTGATGACGCTCATCCAATAGTTCCAATTCTTGTAACCTAGACACTTTGTAATCCTCGTCTGAAATGATCCCTTTTAGTGACACACAGAGTGATGGTAGTTCAACCTCAATAGGTAGAATGGCCTCTGATCCATAGACTAGAGCATAGGGTGTTGCTCATGTCGGGGTGCAGATACTGGTTTTGTAAGCCCAAAAATTAGGGTTCGGTTGAACATGCCAATCACATCCAACCTCATTAACGATTTTCTTCAAGATTTTTAGGATAGTCTTGTTTGAGGCCTCTGCTTGGCCATTTCTTTGGGGATAGTATGGTGTAGAAAACCAATGTTGTATATGGAACCTCTCACAGAGCTCTTGGACATCCTGATTCTTGAAGGGTCTTCTGTTGTCTGTGATAATGGATTGAGGAATGCCATACTGACAAATGATGTAATTCAGGATGAATGATGAATTTTTTTCCCTGTGATGGTGGTCAAAGGAAAAAATTCAATCCATTTTGTGAAATACTCCGTGGCTGTGATGATAAACTTGTGTCCATTGGATGAAGATGGATGAATCTTTCCAATGAGGTCCAATCCCCACTGACAAAAAGGCCATGTTGATGCTAAAGGTTGCAACTCTTGTGCCAATGCATGTGTCAATTTTCCATGTATTTGACATTTTGTGCACCTTTTGACATATTGGAATGAATCATTCTCCATATTTGGCCAATAATACCCCAAATGTAGGAGTTTCTTAGCTAAATTTAGGCCACTTAAATGTGTGCCACAGATACCATCATGGTCCTCATGTAAAGCGGTTTTAGCTTTGTTATGTTCTAGACACTAAAGGAGAGTACCATCAAGACCTTGTTGATAAAGCACATCAACTATTAGCGTGTGTTGAGCTACTTGTCGGATGAGATTTCATTTTTGGTTCTGAGATAAATCAGGTGGGAGCATATTGTCTTTCAGATATGTGTAGATTTTCCCATAGGTAGAAGTGTCAACCTTAGCTAGATGGTAGATGACTAGGGATTTTGGGTTGTCATAGGATGGGTTGAACATTTTTCCACCATGAACTCATAACGGGCTCGTTTCTTAGGAATCTATAAGAGAGAAGCAATGGTAGCCATGGCATCAACAACTTTGTTGTCACCTCTAGGAATCTGCTCAAATTTTATCTCCAGAGTAATTTTTGAAGTCATCAACCATTCTTTTATATGGCATTAATTTTTCATCTTTTGTTTGGTAATCATCGTTCACCTAATTAATGACTAGTTGTGAATCACCATAGACATGTAACTTTGTCATCTTCCACTCAACTACCACCTTGATTCCAATGATCAATTCTTTGTATTCAACTGTGTTGTTCGTGCAAGGAAACATCAACCTGTAGGACTTGGGAATGGTATGTCCTTGAGGTGTGATAAACAAGATTCTTGCGCCTGATCCATGTTGTGTATAAGAGCTATCAAAGTACAACATCCATTGTTGTGTAGATATTGTAAGGACATCAGCATTTGGAAATTCAATATTCATTGGATGATTGTCTTGCAATGGTGCTTCAGCTAGTTGATCTTCTATGGCTTGACACTTGATTGCTTTTTTGTCAATGTATTGGATGTCAAACTCACTCAATATCATGACCCACTTAGCTAATCTTCATGTTAGGTCAACTTTGTTGAGTAGATACTTTAATGGATCAATTTTAGCTATAATTTTAATGTTGTGAGTCAGCATGTAATGTCTTAGTGGTTGAGTAACGAACACTACCACTAGGAAGGCTTTTTCAATAAAGGTGTAATTGATCTCATAGCCATTCAGGGTCCTATTGATGTAATAAATTTCTCTTTCCTTTCCTGTGGAATCTTCTTGTGCGAGTAAAGCATCCAAAGATACTTCACTTGTTGCAATGTAGAGTATTAATGGTTTTCTTTCAGCTGGTGGTACCAATATGGGTGGTGACATCAGATATTGCTTGAGTTGATTGAAGGCGGCTCCACATTTCTCATCCCACTTGAAAGAGACATTTTTGTGTAATAAATGATTGAAAGGATGCGTTTTTTCAGCCAGTTGTGCGATGAACCTCCTGATAGACTAGAATCTTCCTTGTAATGATCTGAGTTGACTAATATTTTTGGGAGGAGGCATCTCCATGATGGCTTTGACCTTTGCAGGATCCACCTCAATTCCTTTAGCCGATACAATATACCCCAAAATTTTAGTTGGTGTTACACCAAATACACATTTCTTGGGGTTCAACCTCACATTGAATTTCTCCAGTCTAGTGAAGATCTTGTCTAAAATTTTGAGATATCCCTCTCTAGTGAATGATTTGGCCAAAAAGTCATCTACATAGTCTTCCATAAAAGTATGCATCATGACATGGAAGATGGTGGTCATTGCTCTTCGATGTGTGGCTCCAGTATTTTTCAACCCAAAAGGCATTACATTCTAATAGAAAGTTCCCCAAGGACATGTGAAGGTTGTTTTATCTTGATCTTCGGGTGCTATCTTTATCTAGTTGTAACCTGAAAATCCATCCATAAGTGAGAGCATTTCATGTCCAGTTGTCAAGTCTACAATGATGTCAATGTTAGGTAGAGGAAAATCATCTTTTGGGAAAGCTTTGTTAAGATCCTTGAAGTTTGTACATATCCTGATGCTTTTGTCTAGTTTCAATACTGGCACAATATTTGGTATCCACTCAAGATAGTCAATAGGTTTGATAAATCCCACATCTAGTATCTTCTTTAATTCGGCTTTTACCAAGAGGGCAATATGAGGGTGCATTTTCCTCAACTTTTTCTTTATTGGTTTGATGCCAAGTGGTAGTGACAAATGATGCATGATGAGTTTTGGATCTATGCCTAGCATGTCAGCATAAGACTAAGAAAATTTGATTTACCTCTCTTCAAAGAATTTAGTGAAACTAGGTTTTTCCTCCTTTGTCATGGATGCCACTAGATGCAAGGTCTTCACTGTTTCAGCTATGTCGACATTGATGGATTGTGTAGACTCAATCAACATTGACAATCTCTTTTGATAGTACTTGGGAAGAGTGTCAAATCTTCCATCTCTCAGTGCCTTGGAGAGGTTTTCACCTTGAGATGCACTCTTTATTTTTACTTTTTCTTGATAACAATAGTGCCATTAAATGGTTTTCACTATTAGATCCATTTTTTATGTTCATTTTGCAGCTGGAAGATTTGGTACTCCCCTCTTCTGAAGCTTCGTTATGAGTATTGATGATGGAACATGTTTTAGGGTTTATCAGAACAGAGGAAGTTTATGATGGCGTCATCGTTCAGAAAGGTGGGTATGAAAATTAGCTTGGATTGGTCCCATTCCATTAGTTTAGGATGTATTGATGACAAAGAATCATTAGATTGGCTAAGGTCAAAAGGGGTGAGTGTCATAATGGAAACATCATTAGAGTATCCAATAGCAATATCGAGGTGTATGATGTTACTCTCTTTCGAAGTATCTATCTCACTTGAAGTATGATTGTCTTCACTTGAGTCATCGATATGGTCTATAACTCAAGCTTTGTCCCTCCATACGTGTTGGTGTATAATTTTTTACCACATAAATTTCCTTATTGTGACAAGACTCTGCAAAGAGGGAATCCCATTCATATTCATTGGAGTTTGTTTTGGAACTATCTCTCAATTGAAGGATTCTCTCGACAACTTACTATCTGGTTTCTTCTTTTGCTTCTTCCTTGTACCCTAGTCCCATCTTGTCTTTTGAATTCATTGTGATGGGTTGTATTGGTTCTATGATTCCTTCTTTTCTTTTACCAATAGGACCTTTTCCCTCATATCCCATCTTTTCCAGGATTGTCTTGTCTTTGCCATACTACTCTGTTAGTATATTTGAAGTGGATTCCTGTGATTGTTCTTCGTCCTTGTACAACCAATTCAAAACCTCCTTGTCTTCTGATTCATCCACTAAGGTGCCTACTCTTACAAATTTTCCATCAAAAAGTGTGGTTGGTTGTGACAATTGTTGTCTTGATGTTGATGGTTGTCCATATGACTTAGGAGAAGATGAAAGTTGTGATAAACAAAAGGATTGCTCAAATGAGTATTCCCCCATGCCTTTGTCTTTCAATTGGATCTTTTCAACCTATTTTGATAAGGCATTGAATTGTCCTTCATGATTTGATGGAGTAGACTCACTGATACCCTTATCTTTTGATTAGTCTTTTTTCTCCACCCACGTTGACAAGGAATTTAGTTTTTTTTCACTGTTGGATGAACCAAGAGTTGTAGCTTCCTTGTTGTGTGGTACAAAAGTGTCTTGGATTGTTCTAATTTTGTTGCAATATTGGGGGTTGTTGGAATCAGCAACAATACTGATCTATTGTTTGTTAAAAGGAAATTTCAAACACTGGTGATATGTCGATGGTACAACTTGCATCTCATGAATCCACGGATGTCCCAAGAGTATGTTGTATGTCAACTCTTTATCCAACACTTGGTAGAATATATCTTTTACAACTGGTCCTACTTGAATTGGTAAGACAATCAATCCTTGGGAGGATCTCTCTTCATCATCATATGCTTTTATTGTGATTTTCCTTCTAGGATCAATAGCATTTTCAGAATATCTGAGTGCATAGACAAGTTTTAGAGTGCAGATATTTAAGCCATCTCCTCCATTTATTAGAACACATTTGACGCAATGTTTATGGATTAAAACCCCAATGTGGATGGTAGAATTATGTGGATGGGTGATGGATACATCATCATGTTCGTAAAATGATAAGCAGTGAGGTGCGGTCAAGTGTCCCACCATAGTTTGAAATTGGAAAACTTCCAAGTTGTTTGGTACTATGGTGGCCACTAGAGCCTGTTCTAAGATTTCTTTGTGCACTGGTGAAATCTTGAGAAGTTCTAATATGGATATTTGGGCAGGTATTTTCTGTAGCTGATCAACTATGTTATATTGAGTTGCAGGGGTAGTAGTTGGTTTGGACATGGAAGGGTATTTTGATGACATTAATTTGGTTGTCACTTGCAGCAATGTTGGGGATCAAATTTATTTGCACAAGGTCATTGATTTGATGTGAGGTGGTTTCGATATTGTCGTGATGATTTTTAGTTGCAGCAATGTTTCTTTGGCTCCTGATTTCAATGTCTTTGGTTTGATGTTCAAACACCTCAACATAATGAATGGTAGAATCATAAATATATTTTACGTTTTTTCCCTTGGTATTTGATGATGAGGACTCCCCCTTTTCATAGTTGGGTAGAGGGTTCTTGAATGCTCTATGATCATTGTTTGTTTGGAGTCCTTCTACAAATATTGTCTTGTTGTCAATCAAGTCTTGTATCAAGTGCTTCAATTGCATGTAGTCATTGGTTTTATGCCCTTTGTTTTGATGAAAGTCACATAAATGTGCATCATTCCACCATGGAGGCTTAACTTGTGGCTCCCAATTTCTTGCCTCTGGTAATGTTATGACTTTAGCTTCAAGAAGTTCCTTTAATGTTGATTCTGATGATTGTCCCAAAGGTGTGAACCTTCTTCGGTTTGAGGACGTTCGATATGATGGTTTTCTAGATCCAACATTACCTTGATTGTTGTTTTGGTTGACATTTTGGTTGTTGGGTGGATTGTTGTTCTGATTAGTTTTGGTGGTAGCTGATGTTAAGTTGAATACAGGTTTTGCATTTTGGTTTTCAACTATGCCATCATTGTTATGTACATTCTTGTTTCATTGCCAAAAATTTGGTTTTTCACCACTATTATAATTGTTAGAGGATCTTGATGTGTTTTTTTCATTGTAAAGTTCTATGACTCCTATTTTGACCAAAGCCTCCTCAATTTTTATTCCATTTTCAAGTAATTTTTTGAAGGTAGGTTGACATTGCAATTCCAATCAGTAGCTCATCTTGTCATTTAGGTTATCAATAAAGATATCCATCTTTTATGTTTCAAGTATGGGATGAGAATACCTCACAAATAACCTTCTCCATTTTTGTAGAAAAGTGGGGAAGGATTCACCCTTTTTTCTGTTTCAAGTTGCAAAGGTCTTTCATTGTTATATCATGTTGGATGTTATAAGAATATTGGGTGATGAACTTGTTAACAAATTCTTCAAAGGTTCTAATTGGTGGTGCGAGTTTGGAAAACCATTCAAGGCATTGTCCACCTAGACTTCATGGGAACAATCTCATCAAATAAGTTTCTTCATGAGAAAATTCAAGACTCATGGTTCTAAATTCCCTCACATGATCTATTGGATCATTTTCACCATTGTATTTGTCATACTTTGGGAAATTTCAATGTTTGGGAAAAGGAATTATGTGGATATCTTGATTAAAAGGATATGGACAAATGTCTTATTTCAAGTATCATTTTGAGGTTCCCCTTTGCATATCAATAATTTGTTGTTGATGGTTCTTCATTTGATGAGTTAGGGCAACCACTTGTTTTGTATCATTTTCAGGCTTTTTGGGAGGTGCTTTCAATTGATTAACATCAAAGTCATCAAGAAATTTGACACCTTGTTTAGCCAACATTAGGAGGTATTTTTCCCCATTTCTTTCAAAAATATTTTCTAAGCACTTGTGGAAATTCAGATCTTGTTCAACATTTTGGATATCTTACTTAGTTATTTCTTCCCCTTCATTGTTGTGGATTCCATGGAAAAGATTCTCTTCAGCTTCAACCATGGTGTTTTGAGTTTCACTGTTTTGAGTTTCGATGCTTTTAGTTCCAATGTTTTGTGTTTCGATGTTTTGTGTTTCCATTTCTTTTTCCTTGAGTTTCTACTTTTGTAACCTTGTTTGAACAGGCATACAAGTGTTATACTTTGACTAAACTTTGATCTTTGTTTGGAGGAGTGCCAAGGATGAAAACTAAGTCAAATAGAATGACAAATTCTATTGATGAGACTAAGTTTGATTTGATTATATAGTTTTGTTTCGTGATGAAAGGATGATAAATCCTGATGATGAAACTAGGCTTAACAATCAAAGATATGATAAGTTTGATGATTTAGGCACTTTTAGATGTTAGATCTTGGTTTATATTGGATAATTCCACTTGTAGAGGTCACTTTTAACAAGTTTAAACTCTGTGGTACCTGAGGAATGATTCTAGGCTGAAAAAGATTTTGAATTTTGGTTCAAACTGTGAAACAAGGGATAAATTCAACTCTCGGGTTTTGCATTTAATGGATGTACTAAAATAGAGCTCAGATGCGCTATAAGATCTGACAGATGCGCTAAAAAAGAGAATGAATGCACTGGAAGATTACACAGATGCACTATAATATTTCCTAAAGATGCTAAAATAGAGGGTCGATGTGCTAAAATATGCAGTATATGCGCTATAATAGAGGGTAAATGCACTAGAAGATTGTGCAGATGCGCTATAAAACTACCTAGATGCACTAAAATGGAGAATTAATGCATTGGAATATTGCATAGATGTGCTATAACATCAGACAGATACACTACAATATTGCACAGATGCGCTAGAAAATGCAGCAGATGTGCTGAACTAGGAAAATGTCACAGTTTCTTGCAAGTTTGTTTGATTTTTTTAATTTTCTAGCCAAAGAATTGGTTGTTTCAAAGGATTTTTTTTTGAATCAAGGTTTTCACTTCCAGTGTGTGATGTTTTGTTTGATTTTTTTTTAAAACATTGGTAAAACACATCAAACATGTACGATTTAAGGCTGTGTAGGACAATATTTAATGGATTCCCACTTGGATTTTACTCCAATTATGCCTACTTTTAGCGGATGATTAGAAGCTTGACCCCACTAGCTCCCCTCCACGTCACTCACTTCTACGGGGAATCCAAGCTTCAATACCCATGAATCTCCCATGGCATACTTCTCATCTCTACTAAAAGTTGCAAAAATATGGGACGGCTTCAAAGGTTAGACCTTTTGTGCCAGTAAATAGAATAAGGATTTTAGCCTTCTAAACAAGAGGTTCTAGTATAGGCATTCTGTTCATGGGGGATCATCCATACAACAAGAGATCATTTCTTCCCTTCTTGTTGGAACAATCCTCATGATACTTGAACTTTCCTCAAGTACCCACACTTATATACCAATTGGGTCGTTCCCTTGGGTGATTACTTTTTCCCACAAGGCAGGCCCTCTATGGATAAAACAAAATAAAAATGTATGGGTTTGGGTGATTCGTTCATGGGGGATCATTCATACGGCAAGATACCATTGCTTTCTTTCTTGTCTGAACAATCCTCGTGATACTTGAACTTTCCTCAAGTACCCACACTTATATACCAGTTGGGTTGTTCCCTTGGGTGATTAATTTTTCCCACAAGGTAGGCCCTCTATGGATAAAACAAAATAAAAATGAATGGGTCTGGCTTTTTGGTCACCCAGCTAAGGGGAGAGCATATGCCTACCATTCATCAAGCACATAAAACATGGGGTTCATTAACCTTTTAATTAAGCTAGATGCCTATCTTAATCAAAAGAAAGCATTCAAATACCTCCAACCCCTACATAAACCATTAGTAGTTGCATAAGTTTGTCTTTGACCAGCGTATAAAAGTACCTGCAAACAGAAAACACCAATTAGTTCTCAAATTTTTAAGATTTTGCAAATTTAAATAGATGTGCTAAAATAGTCATCCAATGCACTAAAAGAACTATTCAATGCGCTAAAAGAACTCATGTATGCACTAAAATAACTGATGAATGCGCTAAAAGAAGTGATGAATGCGCTAAAGTATTGACTGAAAGCACTAAAAGACCCCCTGAATGCGCAAAAACATTTGTTGGATGCGCCAAAATAAATGTCATATCTGTTGAAACAAAAGTTGAATGCACTGAAATATTGGTCGTATGCTCCAAAACAGAAGTTGAATGCGTTGAAGGATTCATCATATACGCTAAAAGAACTCACAGTCACGCTAAAATGTCACGTCTAGCTTGTTTACAAAAACTTTCCCAGAAAATTGTTAAAAAAGGGGTTGAGCCCCACAGTGGGCGCCATTTTATGTATGTGTGAATTATGGGGGTTAGCAAATCAATAGTAGGACACAAACATCAATGAGACACATTGCATGAGAGATTTGATTCATAAAACTACTCTAAATTGCAGTTAAACAAATCTCTTAAAACGTTCCATTGTTCTCTATTCTCAAGGATTCATTAAACCATTTGGCTCTCAGATTTTATATATGCACTATGATTGTTAGAATGACAACTTGAGAAATGAGATCTTCTTAAAAAATGCAAGAAATCTAAGTTCCTACATGAAACTATGTGATGAAAGCCATGATGCTATGATAATGGAGATGGATAATTTTGTTAAACTATGTGATACAAATGTTGTGATAAGAAGCTAAAATGATTCTGCATATGCTCAAATAACTATTGATATGATAAACTAAAATGCAACTATAAGGCAAGACATGCAATAAAATGCAACTATAAAGCAAGACATGATTCTAATTTAACATGATACTACAATGCTAACTATGAACTCCAGATGCTTCAATGCTCCAAAGTTATTCTTGCATAATAAGTTTGCTAAAAGATGTGATTGATAATGCTATAGCAAAGGGTTGTATTTATAGGATTTTCAAAGCATCGTGTGATGTAACAGTGATCGACGATCCAGATTCAAACATGAGGGATGAATGGTGGAGATGGAAGAATCAAGGAGGATGTTCCCTTGACCAAGGGAAACATGCCAAATGGATGAAGGAATAAAGTGTGCCAGGAATAAGCCATATGTTAAAAGTTTGTTGAAGATAATTAGTTGAAAATAATGTAATTAAATATTAGTCATGTCTGATTACATGTGACATTTGATGACATGGCCAAAAAGTGTTGTAGACATGTGACTAATTTTGAATTTGAAATTATTCAAACTTAGTAAGGAGATATTTTTAAATAAAAACAAACTATAGTCATTTGTTTATTTAATTAAATTTAGAAGAATGTGGTTTAGAATGAAGAATTTAGAAAAGTGTGAACTATCATAAATAAATTGAGAATTTATTTATAAGTAGATGAATAAGGGAATTTTATTAATTAAATAGCTAGTATAAAATTAATTAATTGTCTTGACCGATTTTAGGTGTATACATCTATTACTAATACCAAAAAAAACAACAATAAAATTATAATTTACATATAAATAAATTTATATTAAATTAACAATAATTATTGATTTAGAAATTTACATCTTTTGTTAAAATATTATATGTTTTTTTGGAGAAAATACATATCATTAGAAATTTTGTACTTAAATATCTGAAACTAAACACATAAAAAAATAATTTGAAAATACGCTCACATTTATAATAAGAAAATTAGAGTCCATGCCACCATCACTACACTCAAAAACTAAGGCATCTCCTGATATTTTATACCACCAATTACAAAATATTTTCTAAAATTAGAATAAAAGCTACATGTTGATTTAGCTATAAAAAAAAAATAGTAAATACTTTAATTGAATAATAATTACTATTTAATTAGATAAATATAATGTTAAATTAAATTTTATCAATTAGTTTGTCAAAAATAAGAATTTAGAATATAGGTTAGCATTTAATTGGTAAATAGATTTAATATATTTTAGAATTTTTTTAGTTTATATATGTAAGAAAAAAAGTATCTATAGAAAATATATCATAAGTTGTAGAGGAGCAAGGTACGTATGTCACCTTTTTATTCTATTACTTTATACTCACTTTTAAATTGTACTAAATGTATTTTCTACGATATTTCTTTGACCTCTTTTTGCACATATATTGACATAATTTTTTTTGTATTGAATAAAGCTACTAAATTTTTTTTTGTATTTGACCTATTTTTACACATACATTGACATAGTTTTGAAATATTCTCCTATTGACCTATCTCACTTCCTAATGGTCTTAACTAGAGCCATGATATATATTCCTAGACATTGACTAGATCTTAGGTGAGATTATATCCCTTGGATGAAATCACATCCACAATTACACTCTTTCGAATAAAGCAAGTTTTTCTACCTTCTCAAGACAATCCTTGCAATAGTTTAAATGTGATCAATACACATTAATTTGCATGAATAAAAGTTCACATTAAGCGCTTAGAGTTATATATTTATAGAAAACCCTTAAAATAAATCTAAGGATCAATAAATTAAGAGAACTTAAAAGATAAATTAAATTGTAGGATATCAAATACATTGCGTTATAGATACTCAACTTTAAGTTTTTTACATATGTAGACACATAAAAATGGCCTTGACTTGCAAACCATATTTCATACGATGACCATGCTTCTTACTCACATAATTCAATTATTTAATCAGGTCCTAATGTCATAATTATTCCTCCATGATTATTTAAATAAATAAATTGCATTTATTTATTTAGATACGTCACTAATTAGTCCTTATGCCTTCTAATAATTCTCCATTTAACCATTTATCCTTCAATCAAATAAATTTATTTATTTATCCCACTTTCCATCTCACCAAATAAATAATTAAAATGATTATTTGTTCTCTTTTGTCTCATTCCCATTTATGAATTAAATCATTATTTAATTCATAAGTCAACATTCCTCCATAAATTAAATAATTTCTATTATGCCAACTACCTATTTTTCTCCACCATTGATTTGATTATCTCCAATTAAATCTCAACCCTTCATTTCAAGGCTTGCCCTAACTTTGACCTAATGTTGCCCTAACCCTAATCATCCTTATCACATTGAATCCTAGCCGTTGATCTTAGGGCTTCACCAACTTTTAATCATGTCCGTCCATTCACCATTTGGAATTCTTTAAAAGGCCCTCTCTCAAGTCATTTTAGACACACACAAGTTATTTTCAGTATGCTTGAGAGCTTTTGAGCACTTGAGCAATCACATTACTTCAATATTTTGCTTGGCTTTGTCATAGGTTATAGTTGCACTTCAAATTTGAGGGCAATTATATCATTTTCAGCAAGATGGAGAAGACCAATGGAGGTGAATCAATGGAGGCTTGAAGACTAGGTGAATTTGTTTCATACTCTCATGTTTCTTGCTTTCATTGTTCTCCATTGTTATTAGGGATTTAATGGTTTTATGCTATTTGCAATCTAACTTGGAAATTTCTCTAATTACATTTGGTGAACCCGACGTGAATTTGTGGCTATTTCCATTGGTGGCCATCTAATTTTCTGCTTGTTTTGGTAATGGTCATTTAACTTTTTGCTTTAATTTGCTTGGTAACACATGTTTGGTGACCATATGAATACTATCTTTGGCTGTATGTGAGGGTGCTTTCATTGAACGATTATTGAATCCTCCAAAAATCAGCGTAGGGTCTTTCTTTACTGATTTCACAATATATATCCCTAAGCTGAAAAAGACAGGTGACATGCAAATGTTTCTCAAAGAGTCTGCTAATTTACACTTTTTCGAAAGTTTTTAATAGCTTGTTCAATAAATCCATTTTGTTTAAATCTAGATATCATTGTATTCCATGTAATGACATCTCTTTGAAGCATAATCTCTTTATCACTCATACCTACAAGAAGCACATTTTTCTAGATTAAGCCTTACAACATAAAGGATTTTCTGCGTAGAAACAGTTGAAATCACCTTCCTGTGTCCCAAAGCCTATGTTCCTATGATCCCGCATTCAAAAAAATAATAATAATAATAAAAAAAAAATCAAAGTTAAAAAATTAAGAATCTGACTTCTTTGGAATAGCCCATGTATGTCCTCATGCATTTTCCACTGTTGAAAATGTCCCATAACTTGATCTTGGCGTCCATGCTGGTAGACAACAATTGCCTTGTCTATGCATACACATTCTGGTGTTAAAAACAGTTTGCATTTCTTTATTGATCATCTCCGTGCTGCAATAAAAACCTGCCCATGATTTTTGTGATGTCTCTTTATATTTGATTGTTATCATCCGGTGATCTCTGGGTTTCTACTCTAGGATTGAAGCTTCTCAGAAAATTGTGGCTTTCTTCCACACTATCGCTGCTCTTCATCCCCTTTCATGGTCATGAGCAACATAGGAGGCGTGAAGATTTATAACTCCATTACAAATATGATCTGCATCATTTATGTCTAATGTGTTGGTTTGTTGTTTTTCCAGCTGCAACACGGAGTGCATTCAATGCGCTGGTAGTTAGTTAAACTCATGGAGTACAGTCATTAATTTGTCGCCATGCTTTCATGCTTTCAATTTCTCATGAAATCTTGATAATATCTTGTGGTCTGGCATCTCAATGGTTGTGAACTGCAATAGCATTAAACATTTATTGTAGTCAACAGGCAACTCTATTGTCTTCTCATCAAAGCCATGTGCATGAAGGCTTGCTGTGCCGAAAATTGGATGAACGCGGAATGCAGTCATTAATTATGTTTGACGAACTTCACCAGTAGCGCATTTTTTCTTTTGAAGGGAAAGTCCCGTATTGACTTCTTGAATGCTAAGTATGGGAGTAAGTGATTTTATACTATAGTGCATGCGCTAGGCTAAAAGGGCTAGATAAAGTCTTGTCTATTTTTAGACTATTGAAACATGTGGAGACCCTTTTAAAAGTGCTATTCACAATACATCGAATGTTAAGATCATTTATAGTCAAAGGAAATCTTTGTTTGACAACATAAAATATTTAGGATAGCTTACAAGTGAATGTTTTAGATAGAGTCATAATTATAGTTTCGATTTTAGATTTTACTTTTAGCTTTTTCTTTTGGCTTCTTAATAAAGAGTAGTCTTTCTCACTTTACATGGGATAAGATTTTCATTTAGTTAGATTAGATTTGTTCTTTTAGATTTAAATTTTTATTTTAGATTTAGGTTTCCTTAATTTAATTTAGATGTAAATTTTCTAATTCAGATTTTAGAGTGGGATTTAATAATTTAGTTTAGTTTTTTTAGTTTAGATTTTAAAGTTAGATTTTAAATTCTGATTTTTAATTTAGACTTTTAGTTTAGATTTTTAATTTGATATTTGTATTTAACAATTTTTTTTATTTTAGATTTTTAACTAGCTTTTATTTAGTTTTAGATTTTTCATTACGCTTTTAATTAGTCTTTTAATTAGATTCTTAACTAGCTTTTTAATTAGATTTTTCATTACGCTTTTAATTAGCCTTAAACTAGAATGTTTTGCTTAGATTTTAATTAGATTTTAGTTTTTTAGATTAATTAGAACTTAGATTAATTAGATTCAATTATTTTTGTCTATTAATGTTAATTAGTTATATTAATGTCATCTCGCTTCTTAGTTTAATTTTTATTTTTTATCTTTGACCTTTTTTGTAGGTTTGAATGTCTACGATTCGGGATTTGCAACGTCAACTATCGCTTGTCAAAGACGGAAGACTCAAAACTACTAATTGTGTTTTTGCAGGGCTCTCGCTTCAATTGTGCTTTATCTTGAGTGCCTTCTTCACATAGATGATTTATTGGGCCTACAAAGAACTTGCGTGCTTGAGTTGAAATCATAAGCTTGGCTTAAAATAAACAAAATGTTTGATGTGTTTTCCTCACACTTCAATTTGGCTATTAAAATGAACAAATGCTTTCAACTTGTGTAACCTTCGATTCAATAATGGGAGTATCCTCTCCCCTTGCGCACTTGTGCGATCCTGGGTGCAAGAGAAACTGTTATTGACTCTAGGAATTTGGGCCTTCCTTGGTGGGAAAAAGTACTCACCCCAAGGTGACTCAGACCGGCAACGGAGCTCTTTGGCCGAGCTACCCCCGACCGGTATATAAATGTGAATCCTAAGGGAAAGCCTAGGATTACGAGTGCGGATGTGTCATACGGACAGAGTAGTACTCCCATAAACCCTGTTGAGCGTAACCTCTTCAGGCTGGAGTGCCACCTAATCAATGATTAATCTCTTGCCCCATGTATGGCCACTCGAACGGGGGTCCCGAACTAAATACTCTTGTGTAGTAGCCAAAAACCTTCTATCCGCTAGCGCAACAATAGTCGTTGTGAAGGCATCCACATCTTCACAGTCTTTAGTAGAGGTGATCAGCGTGCCATGGGAGTTTTATGGGCGCTGGAAGCTTGGTTGTCCTGAGAAGAGAGTGCACTGTAAGGGTGAGCCCGTGTAGCCAAGCTTCTGGATTCACACGCTAAGGATATGTGGCTGGGGAAACCCAAGTGGAATCTAGCGGATATTGTCCTGGCTTAACCATAGGATTGTGCTTGTCTTCTTTGTGATTGATTACACATTCAAAACATCATGTTTGCCAAGTGTTTTCTAGATACTGAAACAAAACACACAACGCTCACCAATCTAGAAACAATCAACTTCAGACAATCCAAACTTTTCATCAAAACATCACAAAATTGAATTCGAGTCCAACAATTTTGCCTACTGTCAAACATCTTTTCTCGAAGTCTTTGTCAGAAACCAGAACTAAAATTGCTCAAAATTTTCATCATTCAACCATTAGCTTGCATTTTTACCTTAGGTTCATCCTTGTTAATTTTAGTTGCATTCCCTAGGCTTCATAATCATCATTTCCTACATAGACTTGTCATTAGGTTTTCATCTTTGCAGACTTTGGATTAGGCCACCTCATCACACTTTGCAAAATCATTGCCTTCAAGAGTAGGTTATCTTGGGACTTAGTCAACAATCTCCTTTTCAGTCATTGTCCTTTTTGTGAGAATTTCCAACTCAACAGTCTAGTTAGGAAAACTCACTAGTCATTTTGACCTTGTCGCTTAGTCCTTTTAACAAGTCCTTTGATAACCAAAATTAAGACATAGATTATGCTTAGAGTGGTTAGGCAAACCTTTCTCCACATTGCATTCATCTTAGTCCATCCTTTGCATACTTTATGCCTAAAAATCCAAAAATAGTGTTCACCCTAGTCCTCATTTTGCACCTTGACCTTGCATTAGTCACCTTTTTAGTCAACATTATCATCTTAGTACTCATTTTACACCTAGTCAATTCTATCACCTTGCATTAATCAACATTGTCATCATAGCCATCATTGTCACCTTGACATTTGACATATTTCTTTGGCAACTTTGTCATCTTGCATCAATCATTTCCTTAGGAATACATTGTAATCACCTTGCATTGTCATCCTTTATCACAAAAACACCAAAAACATAGACTAGTTGTCATCTTCATTTGAGCAATTCTCTTTTATGGTCGAAACTAGGCTTCAAAGAAAGAAAAGACAAATGGCAAACTTTGGACAAGACTTCAACACCAACATCCACACCAACACTTATGACATGAACCAAGACATGAATTTTAACGATCCATTCACCAACATGAACATACCATCTTCCATGAACCTGCCAACATCCTCTCGAAATCCATTCGAACCATTCATACAGAGAGACCACCATGGACAACTATTAACTGAGGATCTAGAGGCTGCAGCCCAAAATCCTGACGTAGCTTCATTGGTAGAGGACTTGGTCTTGAATGATGCTGACAGATACCTTGCTATGCTTTTAGACCAAGGGGAAAAACTACCAAGAGGCTTTGACATCAATACCATAAGACCTTTGTCTCCAGACAACATGACACAAAAATTGACACCTCAACAAAACACAAACAATGCCTCCAACAATAACACTGTGTTCACCACACAAATTGCTACAAGCACCATCAATGTTACATCTAGTGGCACCATAAGTCAAAACACCTCCAACTCAATCAATGCAACATCTATTGGAGGAACACCCACCATGTCACAAGCAATATCACAATCCATGCCCGCAATGTCAATGACATCTTCACAAACAGTTGGAACTACCCTTGGATCTACATCAATGGGGGCAAGTTCCTCAAACCCCATATTTGGAACTTCATCTATGACCATAGGGACATCATCATCAAATCCTTATGTTGGAACCTCATTTAACCCCTTTGGAGGAACTAAACGGCGTATTCTTATTAGAGGTCCCCAACCAAACATTAACACATCGTCACAATTAAACATCAATGCCTCACAAGGACAAAATACCAACATCCCGCATGGACAATTCCAAGGACAAAATACCAACATCCTGCATGGACAATTCCAAGGACAAAATACCAACATCCCACATGGACAATTCTTCCAATATGGACAAGGCACTCAAATGACACGACAAATGAATACCTTTGGGCACCAAAATAGTCAAGGTTACCAGATCCCCCAAATATCGACAAATATGGCTGGATCGCACATCCCCACATATTCATCACAAATTCACACGCAACAACACGTTCCTCATCAAAATTGGCAATACCAACAATTGCCAAACCAAAACATATCATACATTCCACAACAACACATGTCACATTCAAACTCGAACATGCTATCACAATCAATGGGGACTCAAGGGATACCCATCACTCCCATGTGTGATGCGACCAATAATCCCATAATAGATGCCTTGACAGCCAGAGTGGCAGACCTCCAAAAACAGATGGAAAACATGCAAACATCCAACAAAATGCCACCAATGTCATATGACCTATGTCCATATCCTTTTGACACAACTTTATACATGCCACCATTTCCTCCTGGATATGTGGCCCCAAACTTCACCAAATACAAGGGAAAGACAAATCCTATTGAACACATTCGAGAATTCACGACCAACTGTATGGACATTGCATATGAACACACTTACTTGATGAGACTCTTCTCCAAGAGTCTAACAGGACCCACACTCGAATGGTTCTCCACTTTGAAGGGGATAAAAACATGGAATGAACTTGTAGAAAAATTTGTGGAAAATTATGCCTATAACATTGACACAGACACCTCCATCACTAGCTTATGCACACTTACACAAGAAGACGCTGGTGAAATGTTTATCCCATTTTTCCAACGATGGAGAGGCCTCGCAAGTCGTTGCCACATAGACATACCTGAAAAAGAGAAGGTTGACATGTTTGTACAAACACTCCTAGGCCCATTGAAAAATGGCTTGCGAGTTCATTGTTGTACAACCTTTGCAAACCTAGTCGAACGAGGTGTCCAACTTGAGAAAGCACTTATTGCTGAGGGAAGATTAAAATACGGTCCTAAAAACATAAATGCAAGTCCTCCCACTGACAAGAACAAATACTGGGTTAAGAATAAACATGTCACCAATGATGGCGTTGTAGATGCTAAGGCTATCAATGCAATGGGTCCTGTGCTTACCCTTAAAGGGGCTCAACCACAAAATACACAGATGACCACACAAACCCATGCTACCAATGTTGTACAGACAAATCAAAATAACCAAGGTAATCAAAATAACCAAAATCAAAGGCAGCCCCGACAACCTAGACAGTTCCCCAGGAGTCGCACATACACCCCCTTGGGTGAGCCCATTGAAGAAGTCCTCAAGAAACTCCTTCAAAATGGTGTCATAACACTTGAGGACCCAAAACCATATGACCCAGGGCAGTTTAAACCATTTTGGTGGGACGACAATGCATTTTGTGATTATCATCGGGCAAAAGGACATAAAACCTCCTCCTGTCGACAACTGAAAAATTTAGTACAAGACCTTATCGAGAATCGTACCATTGAGATAGGTGGACCACAATTTGCATCTAATTCAGACCATACCATACACAAGAACCCACTGCAGGACCATGGTTCTAGTAACCCTTCCACGTCAAAATCCAATAACAATAATCGAGCCAACCATGCCCGTATTGCATATGACTATTCTGGGGGACCTATCATAAATCATATTAGAACAACTGTTGAACATGTCAACACAGTTACTGTCAGAAATGCCCCTGAATGCAATGTCACTACCCGTGGGGGAAAAGTCACCATAGCTGGCCCTCCTCCCAGACAACCAAAGATAACAATCGCTGGCCCATCCACCCAACAATCGCAGTCCAATCCATTACCCAAACAATCCCAGCCTAAAGGAAATTTTAACCTCATTGACCAACTTGGGAAGACACCTGCACAAATTTCTATACTTGAGTTGCTACGTATTTCCCCAGCTCATAAGGCTATACTCGACAAAACATTACAAGAGTCTTCTATTCCCCAAGACATTGATGTCAATCAATTTGAGGCCATGGTGGGATATCTTACCGCTCCCCACCATATAACATTTTCAGACCAAGACTACTCATCGTCCAAATCCAATCATAATGATGCCCTTCACATTGAAGTTTTTATCCATAAGCATAAGGTCAGACGAGTGTTAGTAGATGGCGGAGCAGGACTGAACATATGCTCCTTAAAATTGGTTAAGGCCCTAGGCTTTTCTGATGCTTGTGTAGACGCTACAAAGAGCATTGTTATCAAGGCATATGATGATGAAGAACGTTCCTCTCGGGGCGTAATTACACTTCCAATTCATATTGGACCAGTCATTGTGGACACCACTTGTCAAGTCCTGGATCTAGAACTTCCATACAATATTTTACTTGGTCGACCTTGGATTCACGCCTTGAAAGTTGTCCCTTCCACGTATCACCAGTGTTTGAAGTTTCCCTTTGAAGGCACTGAGATTACCATATATGGAGACCCTGACCCATTTCAATATTGTACCAATTTGAGAGGTATCTCAGAGCGCCAAGTGCCTATCAACAGTGAAGCTTCGACATCTTCATCCTCTAAATTCATTGACCCATCAACACTTGCGAAGCCTCCCGCATCCACATCCACTTCTGCTTCTTCAGCAACCATGACCACCTCCATGACATCTACCACTTCATCCATCACCCCAAGCATCGACGCAAGTATTAAGATCCAGGACCAAGGGTGTGGAGAGTATAAGTTGAATACGGCCTATTGCATAACGAGGATGCCTAAGTCTCCCCAGGTCTACGGCAAGCCTTGCTTCATGTTAGAGTCAAAAGAAATTTTTAGAGTCCCTCCAAAAATAGTATTCATAAAGTGGGGTGAAATGAGTCAAGAGGACATTGACAACGTGCTATCTTGGATTTATAGAGAACCAGAGGATCCAACTCCCTTGCCAGTAAAAATGTATGGTAAAGGATATGACATGATAAAGGAAAAAGGCTACGATGGAATTAGTGGCCTCGGCAAGCACAAGACAGGAAGGCAAGAACCTCTAGCACCTAAAGGAAGACCTAAACATCTTGGGTTAGGGTTAGGACCAGGAGAATCTGGTGATCATAGTACCAATGCACTTTCTAGCGAGAGAGTAAATGCTTCAGACTGTGTCGAGACAATTGAAGATCCCCTTTCTGAAACTGACTCCCACGAATGGGAATTTGGCTCCCAACGATCCCTAAGTGACTGTTGCCTTGATGACTTGTTCCTTGAACCTGGAGAGCCTACATTTGAAGAGAGATTCTGGAAAATGTTCAAAATTGACACGACACCAAACAACACCCAGTCCAGATCCTCTTCTACTCCTATTGACCATAATCCCGACATACTCGTCTACCCTACTGAACCTAATGACCATCATTCAGATTCATTTGAATTGCCACATGACACTACTGACCCAAACTCCACTCCCTTTGTTCCTTACTTTGCTGATGAGTGTGAATCAAGCGAGGCAGAGTACTGGATAGAATCGGATATAGAGCCTGATGATGACAATTTTATCTTTAACCTCTCTGAATCTGTCGGCATGCTTTCCGCGTCCTACCCACCATTCACCAATACTGATGATGGTATTTCCTTAGTCTACCCACAACTAATCGATTGGGATCAACAAGGCCCGCCAATTATGGACATATTTCAAAATGATGAGGCCATTGCAGAATTCATGGGACTGCGTGAGGGTATACCAAGTGGAGACCACAAGGCTGGATTTTCCATTGACCTAGATTGTGCCGCTTACTTTGGGGAGACTGCTCCATCCTCTAGTCAGAAAATGAAAAATAAAAATAAGGTAAAAAATGACATGTCTTTAGGTGAAAACCGCAAGGCACCTTCTGATGGTAAAGTAGTAAAAATAAAGGACGCGCCTAAGGATGGAGAATTGGACTTTCTCCCCGTAACTCAAGAAAAATCGGCCATGCTCATAGAGGACACTATAGAAGTAAACATATCTACAGCAGAAGATCCTAAGATGGTTCTCTTTGCGGCATCTTTGACAGAGGAAGAGAAACCTGAGTTCCACAAATTCTTTTCAGAGCATAAGGTCAACTTTGCATGGTCTTATGCCGATATGCCTGGGTTGGATCCAGAACTTGTCTTGCATCACTTGCCATTATTTCCAGAGGCCAAGCCAGTGAAACAGAAGCTGCGAAAGATGCACCCACAGATCGCCTTGTTAGTGAAAATAGAACTTAAGAAATTGTTAGATGTGGGATTCATACGGTCCATAGACTATGCTGAATGGATATCAAATCTTGTACCAGTCACAAAGCCAAATGGTCAAATCCGCATTTGCACAGATTTTCGGGACCTGAATAAAGCATGTCCAAAGGATGACTTTCCCTTGCCAAACATTGACATCATAGTGGACCTTACGGCAGGATATGAGATGTTGTCCCTCATGGATGGTTTTTCCGGTTATAACCAAATTCGTATTGCTCCTGAAGATCAACACAAAACAGCCTTCATATGTCCTTGGGGCACATACTGTTGGAATGTCATGCCTTTTGGTCTTAAGAATGCAGGTGCCACATATCAGAGAGCCATGACAACCATATTCCATGACATGATGCACAAGATAATGGAAGATTATGTAGATGACCTTTTGGCAAAATCTTTGACACGAAAAGACCACTTGAAGGTGTTAGACAAAATTTTCAAGAGACTAGAAGAATACAAGGTCCGCTTGAATCCAAAGAAATGTGTCTTTGGCGTGACATCAGGCAAACTTTTGGGATACATTGTTTCTCGTAGAGGCATTGAGGTCGATCCTGCCAAGGTGAAAGCCATATTAGACATGCCTCCTCCAAAAGGGATAAGTGAACTCAGGACATTGCAAGGCAGGTTACAATCCATCCGACGCTTCATAGCACAATTGGCAGACAAGTGTCACCCATTTCAGTATCTTTTGCGCAAAAGTATCCCTTTTGTGTGGACAGATAAATGTCAGGAGGCCTTCCAACAAATAAAAGAATATCTACTGTCACCACCTGTTTTAATGCCACCAATTGAAGGGAAACCTTTGATTTTGTACATTTCTAACAGCTTCAGCACTGGGGGCATTACTGGCACAAAATGACCATGAAGAAAAGGAAAGGGCCATATACTACATCAGTAGGACACTGGTTGGATATGAGCTAAATTACACAACCATCGAACGTGCTTGCCTAGCAGTTGTCTTTGCGGCTCAAAAATTAAGACACTACATGCTGAATCACCAAACACACTTAGTGGCAAAGATTGATCCCCTGAAATATCTCCTAAGTCGCGCAGCATTGACAGGTCGCCTGGCCAAATGGGTAATGATCTTGAGTGAGTATGATATTCAATATGTTGAAAGAAAGGCAATAAAGGGACAAGTGATAGCAGACCAACTGGCAGACGCACCTATACAGGGTGATCATCCACTAGTAGCAGACTTTCCAGATGAAACAATATTTCATACTGAACCTAAATCACCTTGGCGGCTATATTTTGATGGATCCCATACTAATCATGGATCGGGGGCAGGAATATTATTTATCACCCCTCAAGGAGACTCCATTCCTAAGTCCTTCCGCATTGCTTTTCCATGTACAAATAATGTGGCAGAATATGAGGCACTTGTCACAGGACTCAGAATGGCCATCAAATGGAAAATTAGAACACTTCATGTCTATGGCGATTCTCAATTGGTCATTAACCAAGTCAATGATGACTATGACACTAAGGACGAGAAATTAATGCCTTACAAACGAATGGTTGATAGCTTTCAAACATATTTTCACATGGTGACTTTTGAGCAAGTTCCAAGAACACAAAATAAGGCAGCAGACGCAATGGCCACAATTGGCTCTCTTCTAGACATTCCTAGTAATGTGCCTCAATTTGAATTCTTGGTAGAACAGCTTTTGGTTCCTGCATATGACATACCAGAATCAGAGATGGTTTGCGAGCTTGTTGGTCCCAATTCTCCATGGTATCAAGACATTTATGACTACCTCAAGTCCCAAACCCTTCCCTCCAACCTATCCAATAACCAACGAAAGTCCTTTATCCGAAAAGCTGCCAGATACACCATCCTCAGTGACACCCTTTACCGACGTAGCTTTGATAACTCCCTTCTTCGATGTCTTGACACTGATGAAGCACGAACGACCTTGCGAGAGGTACATGAGGGTATATGCGGATCCCATTCAAGTGGTCCTACTTTAGCCAAAAAGATAACGAGACTTGGGTATTACTGGCCAACCATTGAGAAAGATGCACTTGAATTTGTCAGAATGTGTCGCCAATGTCAGATACACAGTGACTTGATTCATGCACCAGCACAGGAACTTCGGCCGATTACATCTCCTTGGCCCTTCACACAATGGGGACTCGACCTCGTGGGCAAGATCCATCCTACCTCATCCAATGGCCACAAATTCATCATTACCGCCACTGAGTACTTTACTAAGTGGATCGAAGCCATCCCGCTCACTTACATTACCGGAAAACAAATTTCCAAGTTTATCCTCAACTATATCATCTGTCGATATGGTATTCCACAATCCATAATCACAGATAATGGTCGTCCCTTCAAAAATCAGGATGTCCGTGAACTTTGTGAACGCTTCCATATCCGACACCACTTCTCCACGCCTTACTACCCACAAGGAAATGGTCAAGCTGAGGCATCCAATAAAACAATCATCAAACTTCTTAAGAAAACCGTCAATGATGCTGGTCGTGACTGGCACATACAACTCAATCCTGCTTTGTGGGCATATCGCACTAGCATCCGTACTCCCACTGGAGCCACTCCATTTTCCCTTGTCTTTGGAGCCGAAGCCATCTTGCCCATAGAGGTCGAAATTCCATCCCTACGAGTCTCTATGAAAGGTCTAATCACTGATGAAGAATATCGACAGTCACGACTGCATGAATTAGAAATGCTAGATGAACGCAGACATAATGCCTTGAACCACTTACAGGCATATCAAAATCGTCTTTGTAGAAGCTACAACAAAAGAGTGATGACTCAAAAATTTGACATTGGTGACTTGGTTCTCATGCAGAATCCTAAGAATCAGTCTGACAGAGAAAAACCAGGCAAGTTTGAGCCCAATTGGCTGGGTCCGTACATCATCACTGCGTCATTTGGTTCTGGCGCATATCAGTTGGCTACTCCAGATGGTGAACAATTAACAGAGCCAATCAACAGTCTGCATTTACGCAAGTTCTATACATAGCATCAGAAAGTCTGGCCGATAACCAAAACATTACAAATAAAAAAATAAAAAAATAAAAAAATGAAAAAATTGACAAAAATAAAGAGAAATAATTCATCCAACAAGTGAAAACCTGGTAAACAGGCGCTTTGGATAAGTACCATGGTGAAAACTTGGCAAACAGGCACCATGTGTAGTCGGTCATTGCTTTGACATCTACTATCACTCTATCTACCTTCGTCCATAATAAACATCCATTTTGCTAAGATTTGTCACAACGTTTCACCCTGACATCACGACATTTCTTTCCATGGCCGACAGTGATTGACATCGAAGTCTTGTGCATCGCCTATCGTCCATACTGGTCATGTCCTTTCCATCAACTTGACTAGGGGCAATATTTTATCATGAGACTGCAGTGGGTATCGCACATGGTCTTGACAATCGAAAAAGTCCTGAACAAATCCTAAAAATCATAAAAAGTCCTGAAAAAATCATAAAAATGATAAAAAGTCCTGAAAAAATCCTAAAAATTATAAAATGTCCTGAAAAAAGACCTAAAAAAAAAAGACCTAAAAATTAAAAATTCCTGAAAAAAGACCTAAAAATTGAAAAATGTCCTGAAGAAAGCACAAAAACATCCAAATAACATCACAAATCCCAAAAACAGAATCAAAGTTAGTCATGTCAGTCGTGTTATTCTTTGTCAATAGTCGAACTACGTGGTCTCTGCGCATTGCTACGTAGGCAAGGCCATCAGTCAATGTGCCCCCGAGGCCCCCTAGGTTCAGTCCCTTAGGGTTTGTTAGGTCAAGTCAAAACATGTCAATTCATCTTCAATTTGTTCATCTGTCCCAGTCGAACTACGTGGTCTCTGCGCATTTGCTACGTAGGCAAGGCCATCAGTCGATGTGCCCCCGAGGCCCCCTAGGTTCAGTCCCTTAGGGTTTGTTAGGTCAAGTCAAAACATGTCAATTCATCTTCAATTTGTTTGTCCTGTCCAGTCGAACTACGAGGGTCTGAGTGCCTTTGACGTAGGCAAGGCCATCTGTCGATGAGCCCCCGAGGCCACCTAGGTCAGTCCTTTAGGGTTTAATTTTGGTCAAATAAGTCAGACATAGTCACACTCAAAACCAAGACAGTCATTTGAAAGTTAACATTCAAATCAATCAATAGACAACATAGCCCAGTCAGTCATCAAGCCAAACATCCGTCAAATTGCCAACACAATGTCAACCTAGTCACTTTATGGTCCCCTTCAAGATGTGTCCTTCTTGGAATTGGACCCCGTCAAAATTCATTGGCCTTTTCAGGATGTGTCCTTCCTGATGACCGGCTTTGTCACATAGTCATTGGCCTTTTCAGGATGTGTCCTTCCTGATGACAGGCTTCATCACATAGTCATTGGCCTTTTCAGGATGTGTCCTTCCTGATGACAGGCTTCAGGCTTCGTCACATAGTCAACCTTTTCAGGATGTGTCCTTCCTGACAACAGGCTTCATCACATAGTCATTGGCCTTTTCAGGATGTGTCTTTCCTGATGACAGGCATCACCAAAACGTCAATACTGTCAAACTCTTCAACTTGTCAAACTGTCAAACTGTCATACAATCAACCTTCGACACACAAATCTTGGCAAATATATTGAATGGCTGTTGATTTTTCTGGTCTATTTTGTTTTATCTTTTTTTGTTTTGACTCTTGGTCATGTTACTAGCTACCTCAAGGATGTCCCATGAAGGATTTAGAGGTGCAATGATGTCTCATGACCTAATTTTCCTTGATTGTTGTCTTTGGTGTGTCTTGACAAAAAGACTGGGGCAACTTGGCCTTTAGTATGAGTTAGGACATTCCTTGTCTGTGGCTGTCTGTTTTTACAAGTGGACGACCTTGCACACCTTGGTCTATGTCATATCATGGTGTTTGTTGTCCATTTGTCACATTTTACTGCCCAATGATGATTATGCAACCCCTATGATGTTATTTGGCAAAATATTGAAGTATTCCTTTTTCATCATCACATCCATGACTTCCACACTAACATTTCTTCTATTCCTTCATCTTCTAGTCCTCTCATCCATTTCGAGAGCACACTCATGTTCTTTGAACCTGCCTGTCCTCTCGAGGGGGCATACCACTACCTCCTCATCATCCTTCCTCTCCTCACTTTCAAACTGGGGCATATTTTTTTACTTGTTCTTTGACACAATGCGATAAACTGCATCATGTCAAAGAGGGGCAAAATGTAGACACATAAAAATGGCCTCGCCTTGCAAACCATATTTCATATGATGACCATGCTTCTTACTCACATAATTCAATTATTTAATCATGTCCTAATGTCATAATTATTCCTCCATGATTATTTAAATAAATAAATTGCATTTATTTATTTAGATACGTCACTAATTAGTCCTTATGCCTTCTAATAATTCTCCATTTAACCATTTATCCTTCAATCAAATAAATTTATTTATTTATCCCACTTTCCATCTCACCAAATAAATAATTAAAATGATTATTTATTCTCTTTTGTCTCATTCCCATTTATGAATTAAATCATTATTTAATTCATAAGTCAACATTCCTCCATAAATTAAATAATTTCTATTATGCCAACTACCTATTTTTCTCCACCATTGATTTGGTTATCTCCAATTAAATCCCAACCCTTCATTTAAAGGCTTGCCCTAACTTTGACCTAATGTTGCCCTAACCCTAATCATCCTTATCACATTGAATCCTAGCCGTTGATCTTAGGGCTTCACCAACTTTTAATCTGTCCGTCCATTCACCATTTGGAATTCTTTAAAAGGCCCTCTCTCAAGTCATTTTAGACACACACAAGTTATTTTCAGTATGCTTGAGAGCTTTTGAGCACTTGAGCAATCACATTACTTCAATATTTTGCTTGGCTTTGTCATAGGTTATAGTTGTACTTCAAATTTGAGGGCAATTATATCATTTTCAGCAAGATGGAGAAGACCAATGGAGGTGAATCAATGAGGCTTGAAGACTAGGTGAATTTGTTTCATACTCTCATGTTTCTTGCTTTCATTGTTCTCCATTGTTATTAGGGATTTAATGGTTTTATGCTATTTGCAATCTAACTTGAAAATATTTTAATTACAACATAATCTATCATTTGTGTCTTCAATCTTGTGAAGTTGTCAATTGAACTTGATTTAGAGAAAAGAAAAATTCATACTTCAATCTTCATAGAAAATTCTCAAAGGCATTTCTTAGCATCACACTTTGTTTAACAATAGAAATTAGTGAATAAAACATCATCAAAGCAAACTCTAATAGATAGAGAAACCACATAATACAAAAGTACCCACAAACTAAATTATAGATACAATTAAATCTCAAACAATATCCACATTATATCATCTAACAATTAGAAACACAATTCCAATTTTCTAAATCTAATAATTAAATACAATATATAACTTCTTCTTTTTTATGTAAACAACTCCAATCCAAAAATAATTGAACAATCTTCTAACTTCATTTTTATTTATCACATACAAATCAATATTTATTTAAAATCTATTTATTATTATTTATTTTATCATTTACTTCGTCATGTCATAAGGTGTGCTATCTTTCAATACTAAAGAAAATAATTTGGAACACTAAAGGAAAACAAGACAAATGATTTCTATAAAAATTTTAATAAATATTCTCAAGAAAAAATTTCCTCTTGACATGTTATATTATGATGATAGGATATAACTTGTTAATATTACTTCTTTTCTTTATAAAGTGGTACACATTACTCAATAATAATATTCTGTTTTTAAGTACCTTATCTTTTGGTGTTTAATATTTTTCTTTTTGAAGAATGTTTGTTGACCCGTACCAATATTCATATGACCAAAATATTCCAACTCTTCCAAGGAGGGCTAGGAATAATATTTATTTAATCAATGCTCTTTTCATCATTGGTGTAACACAAGGTAATGTGTAAAATCATTCCATTTGAAAATGTTTTTAACTTTTAAGTCATATTTTAAATTAAATGAGTTGAAATTCAATATAATAATAAAATTAAAATAGAATCTAGTGAGGATTAAAAAATATCAACAAGGTTAGATCCTTATTGTTGGAGATTGGCTAAATATTATGTTTGAGATGGGATTCTAATACATGTAATGTTGCTATGTATTAGTCTTATTCATATAATCACGTTTACATATAATCAATATGTTGGTATCTTTTATGCTTGTGATTTTGTATATATCATAAAAAATCGTAATTTATTATTTAGGAAAAATATGAGTGAAATAAAAATATTTGGAGATTTTTCTTAACCACATCCTTGTGTGGCTAATCTTTTTCAAAAGATATGAGTATGATGTACTGACATTTTGCATAGTATAAAAGATTAGTTGTGAAAATAATGGGAATACCTTTAGAATAATATAAATTCCTAATATTATCAAATTTATTATACATGCTTCTAGATTTTATTTAATTCGTTGAAGTACTACTTGCTATGTGTTTCATTCTATATGTCAAAAGAGAGACTATGAAGGATGGATTTTAATTAGATTTGGGAATCTATGTCAATAATAGATTAATCTAATGCATAAGGAATGACTTCATTATTATTGTTTCTTTCTATCACAATTTTTTGGGACTAAATTATGCCCTATAAAGTCAATGGTCCTAACATATTTTTTATCTATAAATAAATTCAATTATTTTCTATCCATTTAAGTTGTTTAATTCAATAAATATTGTCTATCCATTTTACACCATATTAGAATGGTTATGATCAAGAAATAAATTGTTTCCTTGTGGATTTTTGTCTATTTAATTTTTAGGATATCCAAAGATTATTTCCCCTAGATAAAAAACATATTTTATGTAGGGTTTGTAATAAATAGATGTTTAGATGAAATTAGTTACTTGAAAATACCAAAAAAGGAAAAAATCATTACCCCATAGAATAAGAAATTGTGTTTGTGTAAAAGGTATTTACCTTTCATGTCTTTGTTACTAGAAATAATAGGGTGAGGTTTTTATAAATCAATATTTAGAGAGGAATTTATTTAACTCACTTCAAAATCTTTTTAATGGCATGTTACTAATGACATCTTGATCTACATAGGTCCATCTTATATCATGCAACTATGTAATGTATTTTTCTGGATGTTCTTAGTTTAAGAATGGTCTAACACTATAATTAGTTTTAAAATTTAGGAGGAATTAAACGTATGGAATTATTGGAAAATTCCCTTTTGTAAAATTAATGTTTAGTTAACTGAAAATTATTGGAAAGGGAAAATGAATGTCCTATTACAATAAATTGATTACCTCTCTATGGAAATAAGTATTTATTTCTTTCAAAAAAATTTGGGAGAACCTAAATTTTTTTATCACAACTACACGATATTGGGTAGGATTTTTCCCAACTAGATGATAAGTAGAGATCATTATATATACAAAATTCTAATAGAAAAATGCCTATTTTATATCTAGGATGAGAATTTGGGGCTATTGATGTGTAGATTATACACCTAGAAGTTAAAGTACCCATTAGTGTCAGTTCACTATAAATCATGAAAAATGTTGATATAATAAGATCTCATTGTTCTTATATGATTAGTCAAAATTAAAAAAGGCAATACAAGAAATCCAAAGTTATTGGGTATGTAATTAAGCCTTAATGATAATCTTGTATTCATAGTTACATATATGCATTCATGCAATTATAGGATATTATGAACAAGTTCAACCACTAATTATTGAGATACAAATCTATAATTCTACAATACAATATAGCACATATACTAAAGAGGCCTTATGTTCAAGGACTTAGCCTTATGAGTCCTAGAAGGGTATTCTAGTTCATAGTGACTTATATAGCCACATCACAACATCTAGAGTTAATTGTGTAAAAAATGATGCTTAGATTGTTCTTGAGAGTATTAGAAACGGTTTTTAATAAAGCCCTCAATATTATCCCCATCAAAATAAACCCAAAAAACTTTGAATTTTTATATTTATTGATTGAAAATAAACATAATAGAAATTAACTTTAGCTAAGATTAACCTTTTAATAATATATCTATTTATTACTTAATTAGTTAATTAACTACTACACTAATTGACATGCTATTATTTCTTTTATAAAGTAATAAAATAATACATTAAACACATGATTAAATAGAATATATTTACAATCACAACTCATATATATATTTTATTTCATTTATCAAATTTTTGAATTGATTACATCATAAACAAGTGTTAGAGTAATCATGCATAGCTAATAATTAATTAATCTTTATTTGATTTTTAGTCTAATTTATTCTCATGCACTTAAGCTAAACTTAGGAGTGTTTTAATGCTTTTATCAGTTGAGCTATTATTAGATCATTATGTCTCATCTCATGTGATGTTGACCCTTGTCATGATCTAATCCCTTTCTCATTTAGAGTTTTTCTCTTATAAGCACTCAACCCTCATTGTAATTATCTTGAGCTTTCATATCTTCTTAAGAGTCTCTTACTTCTATATCTTTTTCTTGTTGAGGAATATTGCATATATTGTTTGTAGATCTCTTGCATGGAAGGTGTATTTGTTTGTGTGGGGGCCCTAGCTTCCGGTTGCCTAAGTAATTACACTCTGTGGTCATGAGTTCTAGTCTCCCTCGTCTGAGTAGTGTTTGGTGTGTATGCCAGTAATACGTTAAAAAGTTTACAGTATGCACTTTATAGAAATTCGTGCTGCGATTCTGCTTGATCCTAAAAAAAAAGGTGTATTTGTTTGTGGTTTTGTGCTTGTTTTTCTAGTTTTGTGCTTGTTTGTGGTTTTGTGCTTGTTTCATATCTCGATTATACGATGATATTTTTCAGTGCAACTTTTTTTTGAAACGGGGTGGAATTTTGTGCTCTTCGCAGTGGTGCAGGTGTTTTCTAGTTTTGGCTTCTAGTTTTTTACCAAAATTCTATTTTATTAGTGTTGTTGTTCAGTTCTCATTTTGGAGACTTTGATGAGCCATATCTTTTGCATCCTGACACATTTTTGGGTGCCATTTTTTTTTAAACTTGCATTTTTTGTGTGTACTTCATCATGGTGCTACCAGTTTCCTCTTTTTCTATCAGAGAATTGTTTTTTCAGCATGTAGTCCTTTTTTGGACATTATGGGCTCCCATTGTATGAATTTTTCATTATGTAAACGTATTGAAATAAAGTGCCATAGTAGGTGTATGTATTATTGGGATTGCACATCACTTTGTTCCTTTTTTATATTCACACTATGCTATAAAGTTCCATGGGGGGGTTTGATGTTTTTCCTTTGTTTTCCATCATACCTTTGTCAACTGAGTGTCCCTTCCATGACAACAATCTCATGTGTGTGTGACTTTTGTTTTCATGCCCTTTATATGTGTTGGTGCTTTCATGTTTGCACATTCAGATGTTTCTAATTCTTCTTCATGCACTTCTTTTTGGAATTTAGTTTCAGTGTACCTATCATGCCTCTCCCTTTTCAGCATTATGGGGGGGTTTCTATTGTTGGTGCTACTGCTTCTTTGGTTTCATGTTGGAGTGAGCTATGTATACAATATTTGTTCCTATGTACTTTCAGATGCAGCATACATCAGTGGTTGGTTACTTGCATTTCGGTGAGATGGATCATTTACCATATGGACACTCTTGCATTCCTATTTCTGGAGGTTCTTGTTTCGACATTACAACAGTCATTCTTCAACAGTGTTTGCAGCTTCTTCATGCTTCAGTGGTGTTCTTTTTGTTCATCCTTTGTTCTTATCTTTTGGGACAACATTGTATTGTTTGGAGGCTTCTTTAATCCTTCACTTGGATTTTATCTCTTTTTGGAGTGGAGTTTTTCCCATGAGGTTTTCTCTATTTCTCCGCATTATAGAGATCTTTTGTTTGTACATGGGTACCTTACATGGCCTTGTTTTTTGAGACCCATCATGCATTCTTTTTTAGGGTTTTAGCTACTCCCTAAGTTCATCTTAACGAGGGGTGTTAGAGTAATCATGCATTAGCTAATAATTAATTAATCTTTAATTGATTATTAGTCTAATTTATTCTCATGCACTTAAGCTAAACTTAGGAGTGTTTTAATGCTTTTATTAGTTGAGTTATTATTAGATCATTATATCTCATCTCATGTGTTGTTGACACTTGTCATGATCTAATCCCTTTCTCATTTAGGGTTTTTCTCTTATAAGCACTCAACCCTCATTGTAATTATCTTGAGGTTTCATATCTTCTTGAGAGTCTCTTGCTTCTGTAGCTTTTTCTTGTTGAGGAATATTGCATATATTATTTGCAGATCTCTTGCATGGAAGGTGTATTTGTTTGTTGTTTGATCTTTTGGCTCGTGGTTTTGTACTTGTTTCAAAATTCTAACAACAAGATCATAATTTTCTCTTATTCATACATTACAAAGGTTGTACACTTATAGATAGGCTCCACAAGAAATAAATTTCCATCTAAAATCACAAATATGCCTTTAATACAAATCATTATTATAGCTTACTATCCAAGGTTACTACTTCCTTCATAAAATACAAAGACATTTTATTTGGTAAATCAATATATTCATAATGTATCAAAATTGAAATAAAAAATAATCCTAATCACCATTATTCTATAGGAAAAGGGTACTACAGAGGTGTTCTACCACCAACTATAGAGCCATTAAATTCCCCACACTCTATTCATGACACAAATGTGGCCCTTTCATACATGAAATGCATCACTTAAAAACATAAAAGGACATAAAAAGAGATATTTGAATCATTATTGTGTTAGAAAAATGGTAAAGGAATAGCAATAATGGAAGCTTTAACAGATTACTGTAAACTAGATTATGTAGTGTAAACCATATGGAGATTTAAACAATTGTAAGCAATGAAAATCAAAAGAACAGAAGGCACAACACATAACACGGTATTTACATGGAGAAACCCTTTTGGGAAAAAACTCCACCATAGAAGAGATGAATAGCTTGTATTAACATCAAATGTGTTTACAATACATCCACTCTAACTCTTCTTCAATTCGGCAGTATTTGTGTACCTATAAAACATCTCATAGTGTCTCCAACTCAGCCCCTCAATATATAGACTCATGGGGGCTCAAAATACCACCATAAAACATTACCATGGGTCAAAACAAGGTTTAGAAATACCATGGTAAAAATTCATTCGACCCCTTACATGCTAAACATGTCTCTTACATGACATTACTCCTTACAAGATGTCATAAGAATCCCTATAAAATAGGAGATGCTCTTACATGCATCATAAACCATCAATAGCTATGAAAAGATTCTCTTACGTGTGTCATAGTTAATTCTCACATCCAAAATTATATCCCCCACTTTTATCCCTTACAGTTTTCATAGAATCTATCATAATATCCTTAAAAATAGGCTTTCCATTTTATACCACTAAGTGGGAATCTTTTGACAACTAATAACTTATTTTCCAAGGCACTGACATGTGGCAAAATTGTCATCTCAAAAAATCATGCCCCTTTTGATGGAGCACAACTATTTAATAACATAAATGATATTTATCCATGGGAAAAACTAAAGTAATAATAAATAAACAACTTAGGAATTGTCAAGGTTGAGACACTTTAATTCTCAACATTCTCCCACTTGTCAAATACCTTGCAAGAGCTAGGGGAATCACACCATCATGGAATCAACTAGGTACAAGTAACAAGGCCCATGGCCTCCTGCACCAAGTAAATTTCTTTGTGCTCACAGGTTTGGTAAGAACATCTGCAATATTCTCCTGTGTGTTAATCTTCTTCAGCTTAATCTGACCATTAGAATCAACTCGTGAACAAAATGATATTGAATATCAACATGTTTAGTTTGAGCATGATACATCAGATTCTTAGCCAAATGAATTGCACTTTGACTATCACAATTAACCTAAACAATATTGCAATCAAAACCAATACCTATACACAACCTTTGCAACCAAATTGCCTCCTTAGAGACATGAGTAGCAGCCATATACTCTGCTGCAGTGGTGGATAAAGCAATTGTATCTTGCCTTTTACTCATCCAACTCACTACTCCTCCAAACAAAGTAAACACATACCCACTAGTGGACCTTCGACTATCCAAGTCACTTGCCCAATCTACATCAACAAATCCCTGTATTTCCAATGACTTGACCATATTATTAGTACCATGATAAGTCAAACAATAATCAGAAGTACCTCGCAAATATCTAAACACCCTTTTAACAAAATTCCAATGCTCTTTACCAGGGTTAGACATAAACATGCTTAGAACTCCTAGTGCTTGGGCTATTTCTAGTCTAGTGCAAACCATTTCCTACATCAAACTACCAACAACACCAGCATAAGGAACCTTATACATATTCTCAATATCATCATCAAAATTATGACACATATACAAGCTCAACTTAGTACCAACTGGAAATAGAATACTAACTAGCTTACAATCATGCATATTAAACCTCTACAAAATGATATCAACATACTTACTTTGACTCAACCAAAGCTTTTTGTTACCATGATCTATTCTGATTTCCATACCAAGAATGTATTTAGCACCCCCCAAGTTTTTCATATCAAAAGCACTAGAAAGTTGTTTCTTGAGTTCACCAATCATTACCTTACTATTACCAATAAACAACATGTCATCAACATACAAGATAATAATTAGAATACGATCATCAATAACCTTAATATATACATAATGAGGTAGAATTTCGATCTATCCCACCATATTATCCATAGCACTTTGTTCATCAGTATCCATAGGACCTTGTTCAATGGTATATGTGTTGTCATCATCCATGTCAACATTCATCACATCATTCTTCTGAGTTTCACTAGCTTTGACAAATGAAATATTGTGGTTTGGCATAGGATTGGTAAAGTTTTGAATTTTTTGGTTAGGAGGGGCAATGAACTTATTTCCTTAATCATTAACACATCCAATTTGAAGTCGACCAAAATCAATAAGGTCTTGCACAAGATGTTTAAGACGCTTACAATGTTTGGTATCATGTCCATTTTTTTGGTGATAATGGCAATAAGAATTAGATCTAAAGTTTGGAGGTAAAGGCTTATTAGGATCAAGATTTTTAACGGGAGGTAAGGTGATCATTTTATGTTCTAAAATTTGGGACATTTTGTTGTGGAGGGTATCGGGTAAGGGAGTAAATTGTCTAGCCGAATCCCCAAATGTGAAAGGAGTTGTCTTCCTTATAGAAACCACTTGGGTATCAACATGTTGAGTTGATTGATGGGGGTTAAGTTGAAGGAAGCCTTTATTCTATTTTCTAAAAGGTTGATAATTATTTTGGTTTGTTGATTCAGACTTCTTAGGATGACTAGAGGTGGATTTTGTTTCACAACTACTAACCGAGTTTTGATAATCATGAAGGGTAGTACACAAGTGTACGAAGGAAGGAAACTTCATCATGCTAAGCTTATCTTGTATCTTAGTTTGTAAGTTCTCAATGAAGATTCATTGAAGGTGAGGATCGGGAATCTGTACATCGATTTAGGAATAAAGCATTTGGTAGCATGAAATAAAGTCAATAACGTTTTCATCGTCTTTTTTCCTACATCTCATCAAATCGGCTAAGGTCATCTTAGCAGTCGTGTGCACTTGGAAATGGTTTATAAAGGCCTCAACAAGTTCATTGAATGAATTGAGTTATTTGGTAACGAAGAAAACCATTCTAAGGAAATATCTTTCAAGGATCTAGGGAAAAGCTTAGCTAAGAGCTTATCCTCAAGGAAAAAAATCACTACATAAGGCAATATAATCGGAAACATGGTTAGAAGGATCTCCTTTCCCCCCATATTTCTCAAATCTAGGAATCTCTATACCTTGTGGTATCGGCATTCTCAATATCTCCAATGATAATGGATTGCTTTTGACATAGTATGTAGGTTGGCCATTTTGATGTTGGTTTATGTGGAAATTTTCTTTTGAAGGGATGAAACATTTTGGAAAAGTTGGTTAAGAATGGTGTCATTGGTTGTATTTTGAGATGGAGGTGAATATGGTGGAGGTGTATATGTGTTCAAGGGGGAAGTGAATGGAATGCTTATGGGAGGTAAAGTGGTAGGAGATATGACATGCGATGCCACAAAGGTACAAGGATTGCTAGCAAAAATACCCAAGGTAGGAAAGATATTACTAGTAGGTTGCATTGTTGTTGTAACTTGAGGGTTGGTATAGGTAGGAGTAGAGGCAATGGTTGTAGGAAGAGGAATTTGAGTTCCTCCTTGACAAGTTGGACATTGTTCAAAGGTAAATAACGACTAGTTGTTGAGGTAAGATGTTTTCCAAAAATTTGAGCTACGTTACGCACAAGTTCAACTCCTTTAGTTTCAATCATGTGATGTATGTTATCTATGGTAGAAATAGAAGTGGTTGAATTTTTTTCAGTACTCAATTGATTCTATAGGTTTGCTAAGTCTTCATGGATTTGGATTATGTTTTCTTGTGGAATACTAGCAACCATTGTTTCAACACTTGTCACACTACTTGAAGGAAAATAGTTGTTAAGGGTATGGTCCATACCTAGTGAACTAGTATCAACACTAGTAGTGAAAGAGCTAGATAACCCAAGATCCACGATGATTGTGTTATTGTGGGACATGACATGAGTCTTGAGCTTTGTCTTACTATAGTATTAGCAATAGGACACCAAGTTGTAAAGCTCATGCAAGGGACAATCAATGAATGCAAGATAAATTGAATGGACACAAGATAAATGATATTCTCTAATTCTGATTCAAATGAAATTAATCTAGATGCAATGAAATGAATGAAACAGAAATTCAGTAATTTGAAACAGAAATAAGATTTTTAATGCTATAAAATGTAGTTGTGGGTCTAACACAAGACTAAATCACCCAAAGGAGCACATGAGTCCCAATTAGGGTTTTTCAGGGATTCAAATACTACAAAACAGTCCACACATAATACCTAGAAATCAAGTAAAACAACCTATACTGAGACTGAATCGCCTAGAGGGGCATATGAGTCCCAGATTAGGTTTTTTGCACTAATTTCAACAAATTCTAAGTGAATGTTAAGTTTTCTAGTTTGAATGATGTGTAGAAAATGTGAAATTACAAATTTTAAGTGAAAATCAATGATGCAAGATGTAAAAATGCAACCTATATGCACTTTCACTAATGTAGGATTTAGAAACCCTAGATGAAAATTAACTAATGCAAAGTTAATGCAAGCTAGATCTAGGACTATGATGCACTCCAAATCAGAAAATAAGGTGCTCTAAAGGCTAGGTTCACCAAAATGAAACAACGAAAAATTGTAGCTCTATGTTTTAGGACATAAAACTAAAGGGGGATTATGGTTCCTCCACCAATTTTCATCAAGTTTCATTCAACCTGATAGCTTAGAGATCTCAATCTAGGGATGGAAATGAGGGAAAGATATCTACAATAAGGTGTCCTAGGGGTGTAATTAAAGACTAAAAAGGGGGTTCAACACCAAGCAAAGGCTTGGAAAGAAATAAATGCAATGATATATAAACCTAACTATGCAACTCAAGATATGAAATTGAAAATCAGAATAATGGATTGAGAAAGGACAGAGGGCCACCTGGAAAACTGAACATGCTCAAAATAAGGTCTGAAATCATGAAAATATGACTTTTAAAGCACAATGGGACTCATACACTAGTAATGGGACTCATACACCAGTAGGGGTGATTTATTCCTAATTTAGGGTTTCATGTCGAAATCAGAATCTGGAACTGCTATACCAGGATCTATAGAAAATACTTGAAATCTGGTATACTGGGACTCATACGCCACAAGTTGTGATTTAATCCCAGTATCAGGGTTGATCTAAAACTCTGATATCCTCTAATTTTCTCCTGTAGCTTCTCTCCTGTCAAATCTCTAAGTCTGAAACACTGAATTGCAACCTGTAGATGACTTTCCATGATTTTGCAATGTAGATGACAACTTTGACAACTTGAAAACTTTTCTCCAATCTTGATTTTCAATGGATCTTCAACCAAGATCTACAAATCACACATCAAAGAGAGGGGAAAATTTTGTTTTGTTAGTAGATAGGGATTTGCCTTGGTCAAACCTTGTTTTGGTAATCAAACCTTGAAATGAATAGAAATAGAATGAAGGAATGATGAATGAACAAATAAGCTATATTGCCACTCACCAAACCATTAAACAAAAGGTTGCAATCTTGTATGTAATGGCTAGCATGAATGTGGATCTTCATTCTTAATTGTATGTTATGGATCTTGACTTGAATGCTTGCTTGAATCATAAGAACCTATATCACAAATGTTAGCTCAAAAACAAATTGACGCATGATGACCTTGACATGATGCTTGATTCTTGAATAATGCTTCAAAATACTTGACAATCAACTCTTGAATGCTCTTGAATTACTAGAATGCTTGAGTACTTAGATCATACTTGCTCATTAAAGTTGCTAGGAGAAAGTATGTGAAATAACCTTGTATTTATACTTGCTTATGCCAAATTTCCTGAAATTACAACACTACAAGCTGACATCAGATCTACGAGAATAAAATCCCACCAAGAATTGAATTCAAAATTAGGTCCAATCAAAGCAGTCTGACCCATATGCTAGTTGGGGCGTACGAGTCCTAGTAGGCTAAGTTTGGGACACAATTTTCTAGAAATGTTTAGTTTAATGCCAAATTTAGGTTTAGGCCCTAAAACTTAGGTGGGACCCATACACCCAAGGTGGAATATGAGTCCCAAATCACTAAATATGGTTCATACAAACCAAAATCATTAAATTATGATTGGTCATTTGATATGTGTTAGGATTATCCTCAGAAAGATGCATTAAGTAAGGCTTGTAGATGCAAAATAGGACCAAATAAGGCATAAAAAAGCCCAATTTAGCAAGGAGGGCCCAAACAAGTGTGAACATGTAGAGGGATACATTTTTCTACACTACAATTATTAAAGAAGACATAGATTTCAAGTCATGTGCAAATAATTATCAACTAGAGTAAAAGTCAAATAATGAATTTAACTATAGAATGATATTTTTCTTATGTGTAGAGCAAGTTAATATAATTATTAGGTGAAAAAAACCTTTGAAAGATAAAATTAGTCACTTTAGGTAACAAAAGGAAATGGAGAACACAAAATTTATAAGGTAATCTTTAATATGTATTTTTCAAAAATTGACAAAATAGAGATGATTTAAATACTAGAAATAAAAATAAGGAATTAGAAAGAGTATTCAAAAGGATATTAAAGATAATTTAATCAAATTTATAAAAAAAAAATTAATAAATATGATGGGAAAGAAAATAATAAGTAAAAATAGTTCAAAAAATACAATAAAAAACTCATAACATTTAATGATTAATGAAATGCTCCCATCCCAAGTTAGTTATAATGGTGATTTTTTTGCCACAAACTTACCAAGAGAGACCTTTGCATAAGGACCTTCATTTAACTATGCAAGAATAGAACAACAAATAATTATGTAGATTCAAGAAGCATAAGACAAAAAGATCATATAATCAAACATCAAGACATGTAGAAAGGATATATGATTATTATCTCTAAATGACCTTGTTGGTGTAGCTTATAAATGCATAAGACCAAAAGATCATATAATCAAACATCAAGACATGTAGAAAGGATATATGATTATTATCTCTCTAAATGACCTTGTTGGCGTAGCTTATAAATGCATAAGACCAAAAGATCATATAATCAAACACCAAGACATGTAGAAAGGATATATGATTATTATCTCTCTAAATGACCTTGTTGGTGTAGCTTATAAATTATCCATGGTAAGATAAGTGAGTGATTAAGTATAGATTATTAAATAGAGAGTGTTTAAATTGCATTGTGTCCAAATTCATCCAAGTAGAAGGGGTGTTAGAGAAGCATAAATTTATTCAATTTTTGTATAAGAAATGGAAGGAAAACCTAGATGAAACAAGTTTTCCTTACATTCATACAAATAATATAATGTATTCATAGACACCCAATAAATCATGAAAGAGATAAATATTAGTATTAATATGATTCTTGAAATGGATTCTAATAGATTTCTTGAACCAAATGTCAAATTTTAAAATAAAAATATATATAGAAAAAAATATAAGTCAATTCCATTATATTCTTTTAATTTTTTGGGAGGCTATGTGTATTATTTAAAAACAATTACAACATGATGTCAATAGTAATAATACCCAATTAAAATTGTATAGTTTTCATTGCCTAATATAAATCATGATCAAATTAGCTAAAAATATCTATAATCTATATCTACATTTAATTTTCTAATTTGTAATTCATTCATTAAGACATGTGTATGCTTTTTGGTATCACTTGAAAATAGTAACTTACTATTTATAGCAAGTTTATTTTCTATGTACTTATTGTTTATGAGGAATTAATTCAAATAGTGAAAAATAATTCTAAACTATTTGAAATATACCTAATCTTAGTTCAATATATTTGAAATATTTTAGTACTAATGTTGAACTGATTTATTTAAAATACTAGAGTGATAGTACATCTACAAGTAGTCCAAATTGAGAAGAATATGACCAACTGGTGAAGAATAAACTCTAATTATTTAAGTATCAATATTTTTAATTGAAATTATTTAACATTTAAGATTACTATCATAGTCAAATTGTGGGGAATAGGTCAAAAATGTGTGAATATATGCTAGTTTAGTTTATTTGGAGCAAATTTTACTTTATAATTTGTAAGTCATAAGTCCAAATTATTTAAAGTAGATATCATTTTCTCTAAGTGGTTTAATGAAATATATCCATCTTTCTTTGACTCAACCTCCCTACTTTTTAGCAAGATCTTGTAGTTGGACATCTTGAGGACTTGTCTCTAAGTACTTCTTCATCCATTAGATTGTGGACCCTTGTTAGTGTCATCCTCCAACTAGATAAGGTTTTAATTACTTGGGATGAGATAGTGTATTTTTGCACTTGTTTGTTGGTATAGTTACAGTTGTGTGGATGTCACACAATAGTGTATGCCGTCTTTTTTTCTTTTTTTCTTTTTGAGGCATAAAACGATTTGTTTCAAAACTAATCACATTTTGCTAGTCATAGCAAAGAAACAATCAAGAATTTAAAGAGTTTGTAAACTATTTAGTTGTGCATTTCTAATGCAGGAGCATCTCAAGGTGTAAGAGCAATCTTGCATCACATTTCACTACATCTACATATTTCACTTTGATATGTTTATCTTACATAATTCAATGACATATCCAAATTTTTGAATATTTTAATTACCATAAAGTTATATATTGATTTTTTATCTTTATCATCACAACAAAATAATAAAGAGACATTTAATATTACTATTCAGATTTGCATAGATTAAAATAAAGTGCTTTAAATTTTATTTTTAATGATTTATTATTTTGTTCTAATTTTCATAGAAACATTATAAATCTATTATTAATTTTTGTTTAATATATTTATTTTGTTGATTCAGCCTTGGCTAACATCAAAATCTATTATTGATTTTTTGTTTGTACATGTGAATGTGGTACAGATTCATTTTTGTAGACACAGTCATTTCAAATTCAGATTTGGATTAGCTAATTTAATCTGCTGTTATTTCAACTGATGTTATCGTTCTTGATTCATACATTTGCTGACAATATTCATGGGAAAGTGTGGCAGATTTTATTGGATTATAACTTCCTCCATTGTCATTGTCTATTATTTGAATTTGTCTTGTCCCTCACGTCACAACCTGCAGTAGTCTTCAATGTTCTAAACATGGGGCTTCATGTCAAACTTGTGTTCAACTCTTCCATCAATGGCTACCTTTCCTTGACTTGTCTCTGACAAAATATAAACAGGCATAATATCAGTAGATGTGTTCAAAGAGTGGTTATAGATTCACTTATTTTTATTGTTCTGAGTAGACTTTATTTTTGTTAGTAGATTGGTTGTTGAATAGCAGGCATAATGATTGGGATTGATTGTAATTTGGATTGTTCAACATCAATGTGTGAATTTTTCAACGCCAACACAACCTGCAAAGGTATAGATTCTCTTGTGTGGCATGGTATCCTGTGATATAATCTCTTGACCAAAATGGTTAACAGGGGAAACCAAATTTAGAGTTAGTAATAGGTTTTAAATTTACTTTCTTTTTTATTATAGGCATTTTTTCATTTAGCTGAAGACTATCGAGGAAATTAGACCATTTGAGTTTTGAGTGTCAAAGGGGAAGAGTAGTCCTTGGAACATAATCATTGTTGGTAGTAATGAGTAGTCCTTGGAACTTAATCATTGTTGGTAGTAATTGGTGGTGGAGATGGATGAGTAGCTTTAAGAGACATAGATGAATGAGATGGGGAGGAATGTTGTGGAGGAGAACAAGGTAAAGAAGAAGGGATATGGGTCAATTATGATTTTTTTAACAAGAGTTCAAGATCCATCTTTATATTTTTGAGGAGGGCCCTTTTCACTGTCAATTTCTTCTTTGGCTTTTGGATTTCTACTTTGCACATAATTCCTAAAAATAATTTTCTTTTTTGGATCTTCATCGCCACCACTCCCACCCACAATAGGCTTGGATATTGTGGAGTATGAAACTATTGTGATTGTCCACCAAATGAAGAAGCATCTTCCTTTTATTGCACCAAATGAAGAAGCATCTTTCTTTGATTTCCTTATTGTATTATCCTTAGGAGGAGTTCTAGTGGAAGCATTTTCAGAATATTTGAACTAAATCCATCTCTTTATCCTCATGAATAGATATTGTATTCTTTCTCTAATTTTTACTTCTTTCATGCCTATTTGATTAGTAGAAGAGGTTATATTTGAATGGTAGAAATAAAAACAAGTTCCACAAATCAGAACCATCATCTTCTATACCTTCTATATTCCATTGGATATCATAGTTTTTTACCTACTCCATGGTCAACCTCATTCAATCTCTTCTATTGACTTCAAATTCATCAACAGAGTCCTCCCAAAAATATTATACATGGGAACATGATTATATGGAAGATATAAGTTATCTCTAACATAGACTTTTCTATCAAAAATAATTTTGGTTGAAAATGTATTTTTATTTTTTTTACCAACCTTTCCACATTTTATGAATCAAAATAAGATTGTAGTAACATAGAGTTACATAGAAGGGATAATCTGCCTTAGTTCTATATTTAGACCTCTTAGTTATTATTTCTATTTGTCTACATACTTCAGTCATGATCAGGGTAATCACTTAATACTTTGTAAATTTGTAGGGAGAACCTTCAAACCCACCTATTCTTAATATAAAAAATTGGGATATTGAATGTAGAGGTTGACATATTTGGTGGTCAATTATGATGCTTTGGGTGAGACCCTAATCCTTACGTCTCCTTCCAAATCCCTCACAGTCAACATGTTGAAGGCATCATTGACTCTTCTAAAGTCTCTATGGTCAGTGTCACTTAAGTTGTTGATAAAAATCATATCTTTTTTTAGTTTTATCATGTACCCCTTGAGTCTACAGACCAAGCCATACCTTCATGCTTGAAATAACTGTTATCAACAGGAGTGCAGCCGTGTGTGAAAGTAAAGATGCTTTGCAATCCTGTGTAACATGGGAATACCTTTAGGCTGTGGGTACCCTATATGAAAGTAAACCTCTAGATTATAGGCTGACTTCCTATAAGATATTCTGATGATTGTTTGTAACTTGGATGGAAAAGGGAAGAAAGTTTGAAATGAATGCATAAACTAAACTTAAAACTGTGCCCGTGAAGCGCATAATTGATAGAAACATGCAACTTCAACTCACAATAACTTTCAGAAAAACTGTCCACACAAATCAATTTAGTAATTTGATCACAAAAATGATTCTAAGGGAGGCTTGAATAAATTTCTTCTTTGGAGGAAAATAGGGTTCTCACAACTTGAAAAGAAAGGATTATTTCAATACACAACCTAAGACCTGTGATTTTCATCGCTTTTTAATGCATGCAAGTATAAATGAGACAATGATTTTAAAGGTTTTGATGTTAAAACGAAATAAAATCTCATCCAATCATTCATAAAAACAACACAATGATAAGGTAGATACTTGATTCAACTGAAATTAAAGGACCTCTTGTATAAAAATGGCAAAAATGGAACCTATAAAACCTGTTGTTGTATATTAAACTGTCATAAAAAATGAGTTACAAAATCTCTTTTCTCTCAAAATTAAGAGAGTAAAAGTCAAGAACCAAGGAAAAAGGACTAAGTCTTTTCCTTATATACAATGAAGGGCTTCAAAAAGCCAAGAGGAGATAATTGAAGTCAAAATATCTGAACTGTGAAGCCATCCACGAGCAAAAGCAAAACTGCATGAAAATCAGACCCACCAATGTTGTAAACTGAGCTTAAACAACTCAAAACTTTGTGTCATAATGTATATAACTAAATGGTAACTTGAATAGGCTCTAGAATGCATGGAGGTGGCATTGAAAGTGATAATATCTCCTCACAAGCAAAGATGAAAACCCCTAAAAAAAGGGATCAAAATTGGAGCTAACTGAACTCCCACCGTCTTAAAATGGTCATGCATGCATGTTGACCAAAAAGATCTCCAAAAACACTCCCATAACTAAAGATGTAACTCAAAAATGTCCCCATGTATGGAAATCTAAAAATCATGCAATCTCTCCATTTCACATGCATGTGAGCGAAAAAAAAATTAGTATTTTTTCCCTTTTAAAATAGTTGTTTCAAAACTTATTAAAAAGCAATTGATAATATTGCATTTAATAATTTTTAAACACAACTTTACAATAAAAATTATTAGGGGAAAAATATATGATTATTTGCAAAAAAAATAATTTCTCGTTATGACTCCCTTCCATGCATTTCACACTTAACAAATTTATGTAAAATTCATGCCACCATTCTTAACATATATTTCATCAGCCATCATAGCATATAAAATATATTTCATAAGGCATCATTCAAGAGCATGAAAACCCACAAGGAAGAAAAGCATAATCATTTGTTTTTTTTAAAAGATCCCACTGTAATACCAAATCCTGTGAATGGAAAAAGGGAAAAAAAATCGAACCCTAATCATTTTGCATCATTTTGTCTTTGACTTGAAGGAGAGCCTAGAAGAACGCCGCCATTTAGTGTAGGGTTTTGAACTTGATATGCACTCTTTCCTGTCGATTTTAATGATTCTGTGGGAGATTTTGAACAGGAAAGGTAAGATGAATGTTATTCTGTCACAAATCTGAGTCTTCTCTGGCATTTTAATGGCTTTTTTGGGCCTCAAGGTTGTGGTTGTACAAATTTCTGATGCTCTTTTTGCTTTGTATTCCTCTTTGTATGTTTCTTCTACCATTAAATCACCATGGAGAGTATTGTCTGAAGTTCCTTGAAACGAGAAAAACAAGAGAAACACGGGTTTTGAGTGCATTTTCCCATGATGAATTCACATAAATTTTAAGGTAGGGTCTCATCAATAGAGCTTTTAATTTCTCCCCTTCATTTCTTCTGTTATTCTATGAAGAAAAGACTCCAAGCTATGGCCATGGCTGAAGATTTTCTATCTTTTTCTGCAAACAAAAAAAATTGCCATTAGTTTCGACCCACAGTTGAAAATGTAATAAACTCCATGATTTGTGTTTCTTGATGAAAACCCCCAAGTGGGTATGCTACTTTCTATGAAAATCTGCACCTCCTATTTGTCTCCATGAATAAATGAAATTAGAAAGGTCGTGGCCTACTCTCACTTCTTCATTTGATAGCTAAATGATTCAATGCCATTACATAGTACGAAACTCATTCTAGTCTACTATTGAGGGTTTTTATTAAAGCTCGAACTATGACTGTCTCTTGTGGCTATTCTGCATTTGGAAAATGCTACTTTGTGCAAAATATTTTTCTTGTAGCAATATGGCTGCCTCCTATAGCAATATGATGAATAAATGTCATGAGAAAATAGCTATATGTTCTTCATACCTGGGTCATTTTTTGTACTTACTGTTTCACATTGATTAATTCAACACCATGCTTTTGAAATAATCATATAATAAGATCCTTTCAAATGTGTGACTTTCATATGTTGCCCTGTACTTGTCTTAACTCACATTGCTACTGCTACATGATGAAAACTGAAATAATGAGGGTGTTATGCCTATGTCATGTGACATTGCTTTAATATCCTTAAGACTCTTGATATCATGTATTGCTTTGTATCACTATTGAAGAGATATCTTACTGTATTTTTGTAAGCAAATAGGGGTAATAGGTGATAAAGTAGCCATACCCTTGATGTACCTGTAGCTTATTTTGAATAGATTTATTTGACAATACAATTGTATCCTATTGTTTTCCAACATATTTAGAATGTCATGGCTTGTCATCATCCCTGTTTGTAATGGCATAAGCCTTTTGTAGTAATTTGATGCTTGATTCTCTCTATAATAGGAATGAAGCATGGTTCTTTCTTATCCTTCTGTAGGCAATTAGAGATAATTATAACTTATAAAGTTGATATGTTAATGATGCCTCTTGATTCAAAGATGTAGTAATGTTGTCCTATAGTCATGTGGACTGCCCTCTTGGTAGTTATCTAAAATTGTAGCTTATGTGGACTGCCTTTTTGATTATGGTACTCTATTTTTATGATGTAGACCTATTTCTCTTTGAGTCTCTTAACTTGACAATATATGTATTTCAAAATTTGTTTAGAAACAATCTAAAAAGGATTGATACCCTGCTCTCCCTTCAATATAAAGGAGCTCAATATTGTTGACCTCCTACAATGATTTAATAACTAAGCCCTTACAACTATGATTCGAAGATTGGACATCTAACCTGAATAGCTATTTCAATCATCATGAAGGTGCATTTAACTTGTAAACTCAAGGACGTGAACTTGAAATGGGTCAGCATAGTATGTGCACTAGGAACTCAAAGTAGCCATTTCATTCTACAGCTAAGGAACACACAACGCTGAAAGTAAATTGCTTAGAAGGGAATACCATAAATACCAATCATCAATCAACAATTACATCAAACTAAAATGCATAACAAGAATGAAAAACTGAGCAACAAATAGGGCATTACTCTATCTGCTTTGGTTGTAGGTGTTAGGGTTAGAAAGGAAGATATCTAACAATTAAATGTAGATTTAATTAATAAACAGAGAAACTAAAAACACACAGAAGAAATTATAACACAGAGAATTTAACGTGGTTCACCTAATCCGGGCTACATCCACTAAACCACAACAATCCAATGATTTTATTATCCAATGAAAAAACCTATTACAATCTTGTGAATAATCGCATTTTTCATCATCATGTAACCCCCATCTGATCCCCTTTTTAACAAGCTTAGAAGCTTCCAGATTAGGGTTCTATAAAGTCAATTTTTTTCTTTTTTCATTGATTTTTCCTTTTTCGGTGATGACGCAAAAAAGTAGGAGAAAAAATTTTCTCAGGGGCTTCCGCCCCCGAACCCCCTCTTGGGGCCCGGCTCGGCCTTGGACCCCGGAAAGGATACATGCCAAGGTGTACAATATACCATGATTAATCACCACATACCAACAATCTCCCACTTGGAGACTGATCAGGCTCCACACCAACACAATCTCCCACTTGGAGACTGATCCTGTATGACACTGTTGCACTTATAGCTCCCACTAGAAATAAGTACTTTGGACCCTAATGCTTTGTTATACTTGAAGTAAACCTTGAAGGCCAACTGAATCTAAAGAGGAGCTCAACTTCTCCCTTGTCACCGCCTTTGTAAACATATCCACTAGATTGGAATTTGTATGTATCTTGTCCAGTTTGACCTGTCCATCCTCCAACACTGACTGAATGAAATGATATCTCAACTGTATGTGTTTTGTTTTAGAATGCAAGATAGAATTCTTTGCAGGATGTATAGCACTCTAGCTGTCTGTAAACAAGTAATTTCCAGCCTGTTGTTTTCCCAACTCGTCCATAAAAAATTGTAGCCATATCATCTCATTTGTTGCCTCTGTTGTAGCAACATATTCTGCCAATGTGGTGGATAAAGAAACCACCTTTTGCAATCAATAAATCCAACTCATTATTGTCCCACCAACTGTAAATACATAACCTATGGTAATATGCCTGGTATCTATATCCCTTTCCAAATTTGAGTCAACAAAGCCTTTTAAATCAGTATTAGAGCCCCCAAAACATAAACATTTATTGGATGTACCTCTCAAGTACTTGAGAATCCATTTTACTGCATTCCAATGCTCAACTCCGGGATGACACAAATACCTGCTAACAACTCCTATGACATTTGCAATATTTGGTCTCGTGCATACAATGGTGTGCATTAAATTGCCTACAACTGAAGCATATGGTACCTTGGACATTTTTTATTCCTCCTCTTGTGTCTTTGGACACATATCCTTAGTCAATTTAACATGACTAGGCAAAGGTGTGTTGACAGCTTTTGCATTCTCCATATGAAATCTCTGCAACACCTTTTCAACATAATTAGCCTGAGATAAAAACAATTTTCTATTTTTCCTATCTCTACAAATTTTCATACCAAGGATTTATTTTGATGCCCCCAAATCCTTCATAGCAAAATATTTTGCTAACTGTTGTTTTAGCTCACTTATGTGATCCATGTTAGACACTGCTACAAGCATGTCATCAACATATAAACATAAAATAATGTAGTTGTCATTATCCAACCTCTTAAAATAAACACAATAGTCAGAATTACACCTGTTGTAGCATTTCTCAGCCATAAAACTATCAAATTTCAAGTACCATTTTCGAGGTGCTTGCTTCAAGCCATATAAACTTTTCTTCAATTTGCACACTAATTTCTCCTTACCTTTGACCTCAAATCCTTGTGGTTGTTCCATATATATTTCCTCTTCAAAATCACCATGGAGAAAGGTTGTTTTAACATCAAGTTGTTCTAAATGCAAATCTTCAGCAGCCACAATACTTAAAACAATACGAATAAAAGTCATTTTAACAACTAGAGAAAAAATCTCATCAAAATCAATACCCTTTTTCTGTGCAAATCCCTTTACAACTAATCTAGCTTTAAATCTCTTCTTACCTCAATCCTCCTCTTTTAGCCTATAAACCCATTTGTTTGGTAAAGTCTTTTTACCTGCAGGCAACTTGCATAATTCCCAAGTCTAATTTTTCAGCAAGGAATCCATTTCTTCTTCCATTCCATGCTCCCATTGAACCTTGGTATCCACCTGCATAGCTTCATCATAATATTCCGGTTCACCAGCATCAGTTAACAAAATAGTATACAAAGAGGGAGAGAATCTTTCTAGAGGTCTACTTATCCTTGAAGATCATCTAACATTCACGGGAGTTTGTGGTATTTGTTGTTGTTGTTGTTGTTGCGGAGCATGAGGAGCCACTGAAACATCATTGTTTGGAATATCATCCAACACTGCATAATCATTTTCTTTCTTCTCATGCTGCAGCAACAGATCTTTGTACAACACTTTCTTATTGAATATGACATCCCTACTTCTCACAATTTTTTGATTTTCAAAATCTCAAAGCCTATAACAAAATTCATCAATGCCATATCCAACAAATATACATTTCTTTGATTTTGAATCAATCTTGGTTCTATTTTCAAAATCTACATGTGCAAATACTTCACAACCGAAGGTTGTGAGAAAAGAATAAGTCACCTTCTTACCTTTCCATGCTTCCTCTGGAATACCACAATCCAAGGGATTAGAGGGACCTCTATTAATTAAATAAACAACAGTTTTTACAGTCTCTACCCACATTTTTAAAGGCAGCCCAGCATGCATTCTCATAATTCGTGCACACTCCATTATTGTTCTATTCATGCGCTCAGCCACTCCATTTTCCTGTGGAGTCCTTGGAACCCTTTTTGGCCTATGAATACCATTAGAGGAACAATAATCTTCAAACTCTTTGCTGCAATACTCACCACCATTATCAGAACTAAGACATTTTAGCTTTTTACCTGTCTCATTCTCAACCAAGGTTCTCCATTTTTTAAAAGTTTAAAATACATCATATTTCTGCCTAAGGAAATCAATACATACCTTCCTAGTTGCATCATCAATGAATGTAACATAATACTAAGAGCCACTGAGAGAAGATACCTGAGCTGGTCCCCATATATTTGTATGCACAAGCTCCAATTTCTCATCTTTCTTTTGCTTCCCATCCTTGAGAAAACTTACTCTCTTGTTTTCCATACACACAACTTTCATAGAAATCCATATTAACACATTTTAGACTTGGTAAAACATTATTTGAATGAAGTAATTTCATACCTTTTGCACTCATATGCCCAAGTCTATTATGTCACAGTGTTGATTCATAGTCCACAACAACTGTATGATCTTCTACTTGCTAAACTACAACAACTATTCCTGAACATTGACCTTTTTTCCATAACAATTAAAGTAGAAGGAACAGTATGACCTGTACAAAGATATAAGGTGCCTACTTTCACACCTTTTGCTACCACTAAGGCACCCTTTGTGACCTTCCAATTTTTATCACTAAATATAACAACACAACCTTCATCATCTAGTTGCCCTGCTGAAATTAAATTTATGCTTAACTTTGGAACATGCCTTACCTTATGTAGTAGCCAATGATTCCCATTCTGCAAATTAATCTTGATTCTTCCCTTTCCAACAATTTGATAGGGTTTGTTATCTCCTAAATAAACCAGCCCAAAATCCCCTTGGACATAATCAAGAAAATAACTTCTATGGGGGGGTAGCATAAAATGAAGCCCCTGAATCTAACACCCAAGAATCATCAATATTATCAAGAGGAAAGAATCAAAGCATCCTCATCAGATTTATTACTTACCATATTTGCCTCTTTACTTCCTTCCTTTTTGTCTCCTTTATTTTTTTGAGACCAACAATCCCTCTTATCTCTAGATTGAGACCTTTTGTCCTTTGATTTTCCTCGTGACTTCCTGTTGTGCAGTTTTTGCACACACGCCCCACTGAAAGTAGGGACCCTCTTTTGCTTTCGCTTTTGTGCTTTTGGCCCTTTGATTTTTAGGAGTTGCATGTTGAAAATTTTCTTGGCATGTGCTTAATATGTTTATCTTGCTTTCCCAAGTGTTTTCCCAAAGTTTCACGTTGAAAATATTATGTTTCTGGCCAAATCTGGGTTTTCACCCAGGTTCGGGATTTTTCGGTTCATCCGAATTTTCCTAGATTTCTTGCAAATTTTGGTTTCATGTTGCAGTTCCAGTTTTTGAGCCAATTCAGAATTTTCTGATCCCTTCGTATTTTCTCAAATTGCCTTCGGAGTCCAGCTTGGTTGGTTTCAACTCTGCTATTTGAGAATTTTTGGTCTCTGTGGAAATCCACCTGGGTCCGATTTTTCTGAAATTCCACTGTCCTGTTGAGTTTCTAGATTTCATCTGGTTGTCTTGTCTGCTTCATTGATGCTCTTTGATGGGGTTGTATTTAGTCAATCTTTGGAGATTTTCTTTCCATTATGCTTTATCATTGGCGTCCTGTTGAGTTTTGATATTTGATATTGTTGTGCTTTGGCGTTTTGTTTGCTCTATGTGTTCATGGTTAAAATCTAGGGTTTCATGCTTAGGGCATCCCCATTTAGTCTTGATTTACTTTCGGTTGAACCTAGTTTGTTCAAGGAAGATCTATTAAAGGTTTTGAGTTAACCGGTTTCGTGCCTAGCTCCTCAAATTCGTGACCTTCGGTCAATTTGAGCGATTTCGTGTTGGATTGTCGGGGTTTCTATTGACTTTGGGAATTTTTGGTCTAGCTGGATTTTTCCAGATTTTCTGGGACGCATTGTGGAACGAAGCAATTCGATGAATTGGATGGATTTAATGATGAATTCTTGTCATTCCATGCTTCTAATTGATAAATTATATGGTTATCTGCAATTGTTCTACATTTTGATGATTTAATGGTGGATTTTGTGCCTTCTTTGCCAGAATCTGCTTGGGCCGGATTTTTCTGGAATTTCCCTTATGGCCTGAATTCTGCGGCTAGCTCAGGATTCTAGATTCTATGTTGATTGCACTCGAATGACGTTTCTGGGTTGATTTTGATTTGTGTTTGAGTTTATATGGATGATGAATGTGTTGTTGATGATATACTAATCTTGATCTTTATGTTTTAATGGTGTTATAATGAATACTTATGCTGGGTTTTGTTGAGTGCAGGATGAGTCTGGCATGGTCGATTGGAATTTTGGAGATGAAATTTAATGAAGAAATTTGAAATACTGGTTGCTCCACCCCTTGGCTAACTTGGAGAAGGTAGTTAATTTGGGGCTACATTGAAACTTGTGCCTTGGTTCAAATTCTGTTGAGGATCCTAGGCCGACCTTGGATTGAGTTCATGTATTTAATATCAATTTATTTTTTTGAATTTAGTAGTAGAACAGAAGTAGAAGTTAGTCAATTTCTGAGCAAGTGTTGTAACAGAACATTGGAATTGTTGTTGAAATATGGTGATTCAATACAATTACAGACATTGTGATTTTTTGGTATCTCTTTTGTGTTGACTTATATTGCATGGTTCTTATGATTCTATCTTTCAAATTGCTCAAGGTTATTAGATTTAGATTTAGATATGATTCAATGATGTTTATGATTTAATGTTTGAAGTGTTGCAGCAATCCCTGGTCCATACTTTTTGCAGCTAGCTAATTGTTAGGTGCTTTGCAAAGTTAGCCTGGACTTTATATTCATTGTGCTTAGTTCAATTGTGAAGTTCATTTATTTCAATTGCAATTGGGTTGTCTTGGATGAATGTTCATGATTTGAAAATATTAAAACCTTAGAAGATTGCACTATTTTTGTAAGATTGTAGATTTATCTTGCTCAAGCAGGAATTAGTTTATGAGGGATTGGTCCATTTCAAATATTTCATCATTTGCATTGTTAATCTTAGGAGTAGTTGAATTTAGTAATCTCTCTGAAACCCTAACCTTTTGTTATTTCTTTATTATTTGGATTAGATTTAGGATTGAAGTATCATTACGTTGTCAGATTTGATAAATTCAAGATTCATTCTTTGCTTGTAGTAAGGTCCCTTTGTGATTATCATAATTTTCACATTTATCACTAAGTTGTTTATGCATTGTCAAGACCTGACATTAGAGACCTTGGGGTTATCTCTTGAGTCTTGCTTATAGAGATTTACCTTTCAAGAGAGATAGGATTTCATATTATGTCTGAGTTGTTGTGCAGAAAACATCATCAATAGATTGGTGCTAGAAGGAGGGCTTGAATAAGCTAAGCTGGATCAATTTTTGTACGTTATCTCTCCCAAAAGATTTAGAAGAAGAACCAAATCTACTCCAAGAGAGGAGGAATTTCAAGAATTTCCAGACCCTACTAGGTCAAGGAGGACCAACAGAAGGGGAGAATCATCATCCACCCAACCACCTTCATCATCTCCATCATTTTCAAGTCCATCTTCATCTGAGTCTGAGGACATTCCCATTCCACAACCTCGGCCAGTCATAAATCATCCATTACCACCCCCACCTCCACCAATGGCTTTCCTAGCTAATAACCCATCTCCATTGAGTTTCACCAATTACAATGTTATGCCCAAGAACCCTGAGCACTTTTGTTCAAAGTTCCATGTCAATGATCCCAATAGAACTGTTGAAGAACACATCAAGATCTTTCAGACTAGCCTTAAGGATAGAGGAATCAATCATGAAGATGTAGCATGTAACCTCTTTCCTTATTCCTTAGGAGAGGATGCATTCTATTGGTACAATCATTTACCTGCTGGGTCTATCCAGAATTAGACTGAGCTAGAGACTAAATTTCTGCATAAGTTTAGGATTCTCATTAGTTCCAATGAGCTCTATCGTTAGTTCACTAATGTTAAGAGAGAAGTTAATGAGCCTATAGGGCCCTTTAACAATAGGTTTCATTGTGCCTAAACCCAACTGCAAGCCCCTTATGCTATTGATGATGCCACTGCTTTGGAAGTCTATTATGAGGGACTTGATAGTTTGACAGCTACCTTCATGAAATGGAGAAACAATCCTCCTAATACTTTGCTTGATGCATATGTAGAGGCTGTAAAGGCTATCACTACCTTAAGACAACATTTTTCTGGACCTTTACCATCATTAGGACCCACTGCTCACCCTGGACAAGTCCAAGTCCTGAATCAAGCTCTCACTAATCATACTCCCATCATGAATCTAGTTCCTCATTTGCCTCTTGTCTCTCACCCAGGGCCTCCAGTGAATCAAATTCCACCTACAGTTAGCTATTCCCAGCAAAATACCAATCAGCCTCTTCATCCACAATCTCATGCTAGTTATCCCCCATATCTGCAGAATTCTGAAGTTTTGAACTAGTCATTAAGTACCAACACTGCAGTAGGATATTCCCAAAATAATGTGAGCCCGCCCCCATATAGAAGTCTTGACTAGGAGAGACTGGATGAATTTTCTAAACAAGTGAAGAAGCTGAATATGGAGGTGACTTACTTGAGGAACCGGAACAGTCAGTTGCAAGTTGCTCAAAGAAATATGCAGTCCAATCAAAACAGAGAAAGTTGAGAAAATCAACAAGGACAACACTTTGATAGAAGGCAATGTCATGAAAGAGGATATAACCATGAAATAGGATACAAAAACGATAGAGGATATAGTAATGACAGGGGATATGGTGACAGAGGACAAAATTATGATAAGGGGCAATCTTCAGGCCAAAACTTTGATAGAGGTCATGCTAGTGGATAAGGTTTCGACAGGAGACAACCACCCAAATAGAATGAGACTTGGAATACAAGGCCTAACAATGTAGGAGTCCCTACCCCATTGGATCAACCAGTTAATCAGACAGTCAGTCAAGAGAAGCCTCCTAGTGCTGTATTTTTAGCTGAAGTTGCTTTGTCAGGATGGTGTAGGCTTCACAAAACAAGTCAGCATTCTGAGTTAGATTGTCAAGAATTCCAGACAGTAGCTTCAATCTTCCAATATGAAGTGGGGAACAATTTGAGTAGTCAAGAGATGGTGCATCCACTCCTTATGATTCACCAGTGTTAGTCCTGAAACATGCTCCTTTTCTACAGAGCAAAGACAATGTGCCTGAAGAAGAGTCAGAACAGTTGAAAGAAGAGGCAAACTAGGTATGCAATGGAGATGAAATTTCACAGTTTAATGAAAATATAGTAAATGTCAATGGCCCCTTGGATGAAGAAGAAGCTTATGTTGAAGAGGTGTAGACTTTATAGATGCATGTTAAGAATTATGATTTATGAGACATGCCACATAGACATCCACCAATTGGAGGTCCCTTCACCACCTCCATTCCACCAAACAACTTCACCACACCTTTAGATCCCAATGCAAGTAATAATCCATCGTATCCTCATGTACCAAAGCAGTATCTATCAAAGGAAGGGCAAGCGCAAGTGGACATGTCAAAAGGAAGAGGTGTTGAAGCAAGTAAAGACAATATGGTGGATTATCCAAAAGAGGCTCCTGTTGATTTGAGTGATGAACAATTGGCTATGTATGTTGCAGAAGAACTCAAGAAGCTAAAGGTAAGTCTATCTGTATTTGAGTTATTGAGAGTTCCAACCATTAGGAATGCAGTTCTAGGAGTTTATAATGCAAATTCCATATCACAAGATAGATCAGTTAGCTCTCAAATAGTAGGAAGGCAAAATCAGACTCAAAATCAAGTTCATGTGCCTCCTGGAGATAAGGGAAAAGAGAAAGATAGGACTCAAGTTGCTCAAGTAGATATTCCCTTAACTTTGTTTCAAGGGAAAACAGAGACTCCTCCATTCCTGATTTTTGTCCGCATATTTGGTAAGCACTTGTACAATTGCTTGTTGGATTTTGGTGCTTCCACCAATGTAATGCCATATGGTGTCTGTAGAGCTTTGGGCATTACTCCTATTGATTCTCAGAAGAAATTTATACAATTGGATAGGACTGAAGTTAACGTTGTAGGAGAATTAAATATGATTCATATGCAGGTTGCTTTTGACTCTAGAATTCAACAAGTTATCAATATACAAGTGGCTGACACACCTGATGCTTATGGCTTGATTCTAGGAAGAGACTTTACCAGGGCCTTGAATGGATATGTGTCAACTGATAACTCTCATATGTGACTTCCCTAGAAGGGAGTGCCAAACCAGATTAGAATTGAAAAAGAACTTGGGATGAAGTATATGATCACAGAATATCAAAATACCTCTAATGAAATTCTGATATCAGAAGTATGGGTAATTACATGCTTGCAGTTCCTTTTGAGGAGTAAGATGTAGAGGAAGTCCTTATGTTCCACACAGCGCCTGCAATAGAATCCAGTAGTATTGAGGCCTTGGTGGAACCAGTTGAAAATGAAGATGATCTTGAAGATAAATTTTATAGATTTGCTCTTGCCAAATTGGTGTAGGGTTCATAATGCCTCCCATTCTGAACTAGATTGTTTCTTATGCCAGACTGCAGTGGAAAAAGTGTAGAAGTGTATCAACCCTACTCCAGCAGTCAAAGTTGATATCCAAAATATTCAAGAAGACCCTAAGGAGAAGAAAGTGATGCTTTTTGAAGAACCTTCAAGCAGCAACAATGCAAGAGATATAGCAAGGAAATCTGCAGTTGCTGACTATTGGACTTTAAGATTTGATGGGTACAAATCAAAGCAAGGAGCTGGGGTAGGATTTGAGCTAATCAGTCCAAAAGGTAAGACATTATTTGTTGCTCATAGACTTCAATTTCATTGTACGAATAATGTAGTAGAATATGAGTCTTTGTTCCATGGGCTATTAATGGCACTAAAGAAAAAGGTCAAGATCTTGCAAGTTTTTGGGGATTCTGAGTTAGTGGTTAAGCAAGTAAGAAGATAGTAATCTTCTCATGACAGAAGAATGACCAATTATAGACACAGAGTATGGGACCTTATTGAAGGATTTGATACCTTCAACATTCAACTGATACCACAAAGTAAAAATCAGACAACTGACTCCCTTGCTCAGGCAGCTAGTACATTGCAACCTCTATCTCTTTCTGGGTTGAAAATTTTTATAGTGGATTTAACTCCAGTACCTTCAGTACCTGACAATGTCACCAACTTCCAGGTATTTGAATATGATAAGAATATTTTATATTTTATCACAAGCTCAGATGTTTTTTCTTCTCAAATTATTGATGAAACTGAACTCCAAGAAGTAGAAATGGATTTAGAAGGGGTAATCAATTTTAAAACCAATACTATTCCCAGAAGAATGGTGCAGTTAGAAAGAATTTTTTATTTGGATAAAGTCAGAGATCAAGAGCAAAATGCTAGGAAGGAGTCCATCAGTGGACAATGTGAAAAGTATAATATGGGAACTCAAGATGATGCCAAGAATGTCTTCATTGGAAAAGTATGCACTCCAGAAGAAAGAAAAGGAATAATTGATGCATTACATAGATATCCATATGTGATAGCCTGGAGTTATGAAGACTTAAAGACCTATGACACATCAATCATAACTCATACTATCCCTCTCAATCCAAGAGAAAAACCTTTCAAACAGAGGCAAAGGCCAATTAATGCCTTACTAGAACCCATAATATAGAAGGAAGTGTAGAAGTTACTATCCGCAAGAATCATATTTCCAGTGAAACATTCAACTTGGGTTGCAAACTTGGTTCCTGTCAGGAAAAAGAATGGTGAAATCAGGTTGTGTGTAGATTTTAGGAACCTCAACAGAGCATCAGAGAAGGATAATTATCTAGTACCCTCATTGGATGAAGTACTTTAGATTGTCAATGGTTCTTAGATGATGTCTTTCTTGGATGGTTATTTAGGATACAACCAGGTCATGGTGCAGTATGAAGATAGACATAAGACTGTTTTCATCACCAAGTGGGGCACTTTTTCCTATAGAAGAATGCCCTTCAGTTTGATTAATGTTGGAGCCACATTTCAGAGGGCTATGGAAATTTCCTTTAAAGACATAATTGGTAAGTGCATAATCATTTATATGGATGATCTGATAGTCTTTTCCAAGAAGAGAGGTGATCATATCGTAGACTTGTTTAAGGTGTTCCAGAAGTGCAGAGAATTCGATATATCCCTCAATCTAGAGCAATGCATTTTTGGAGTTATAGAGGGAAAGTTGTTGGGACATATTATCTCTGAAAAAGGAATTGCCATTGATCCAAAATGAGTGGAAGCTATACTCAAGATCCCACCACCTGCTAGCAAGAAAGAGATGAAGTCATTCTTTGGTAAGATCAACTTTGTGAGGAAGTTCATCACTGGATTCACAAAAATAGTCAAGCCACTAAATGCAATGTTGAAGCAAGAGGCCAAAGTTGAATGGAATGTAGAAGAAGAGGAAGCATTTGTAGAGATAAAGAAGGCTATTGTTGAAGCTCCGATTTTGGTGAGTCCAGATTAAGCTAAGCCATTCTACATATATTTGTTTGCTTCTGATCAATCATGTGTTGCCATGTTAACTCAAAAGTCTGATCAAGGAAATGAACATCCCATAGCATTCGTGAGTGCACCATTGAAAGATAGTGAACTAAGGTACCCAAGTGTGGAGAAGCAAGCCTATGCCTTAGTCAGAGCTATAAAGAAATTTAGACATTATATCCTCAGAAATAAGATCTTTGCTATAGTTCATGATCATGCAGTCAAGTTGTTGTTGATGTGGAATGAGCTAGGAGAGAATAGGGCTAAGTGGGTAACTATGTTACAAGAATATGAAATTGAGATTCAGCCCATGAAGCTGGTAAGAGGGAAAGGACTTACAAGGACAATGGCAGAGATGGACCCTGATCTTGCAGCCCAGCATTACAATCTAGAAGATGTTTCCCCCGGAGAATGGTATGATGATATTGTTCATTATCTCCTGACTCAGAGATGTCCTGACCATATGAATGCAGTACAGAGAAGAGGATTACGCTTGAGGAGTGATAGTTTCATGCTGAAGGGAGTTGTTCTATATAAGAAGAATCATGAAGGTATCTACCTGAGGTGCTTAGGAAGACAAGAAGTTGAGAGAGTCATGGCTAAATTTCATGCTAGATATGGTACTGGCCATGGATCAGCACATTCTATTGTAAACTAGATTCTAAGGGATGGTTACTATTGGCCTACATTGTTCAAAGATACACGTAGTCATGTCATAACTTGCCACATATGCCAAACCGTAGCAACCAAAGAGAAGTATGCGACTCTTCCACTTCGACTAGTCTTTGAGGTAAAACCTTTTGCACAATGTGGAATGGACTTCATAGGTCCCATCAATCCACCTTCTTCTACTAGTCACAGGTATATTCTCACCATTACTAATTATTTTACACGATGGACTAAAGCTCTTGCATGCAAATAGTGTACTTTTAAGGTGGTGATTGATTTCATTGAATCAAGTATTATCAATCGCTTTGGGTGTCATTTATCTTTAGTTTATGATAATGGTCTTGCATTTGTATCATTGAAATTTTCCAATTGGGCCTTTGATCATGGGATTATAATAAAGTTTACATCTAATTACTATCCATAAGGTAATGGGTTGGTTGAGTCTTCGAATAAAAACCTCTTGACAATCATCCGTAAGTTACTAGAGAAGAATCCCAAGGATTGACACACTCAACTTAGATTTTCTCTGTGGGCAGACCGTACCAGAAAAAAGACTTCCATAGGGACCTCCCCTTATCACCTTATATATGGTCAAGAACCTATATTTCCAATCCAATTGAGGATCCCTATTTTACAGTTCATTAATGAGTACTATGATGAAGAAAATAGGTGTGCGGCCCGCCTACATGAGTTGTTACACCTTGAAGAAAGAAGAGATGAAGCCTTAAAAAAATTTTCTAAACATCAAGGTGTAGTCAAGAGATGGTTTGATAAAAGAGCCAAGGTAAAAGCCTTTAGGATTTCTAACTTGGTTCTATACTGGGATAAAGCCCACGACCGTAAGGGGGAGCATGGAAAATTTGACAAACTTTGGCTTGGCCCTTACCAGATTTTAGAAATCCTGGGAGATAATGCTTTCCGTTTGAAAACTCTCACTGGGGAGGATATCCCACTGCTTGTCAATGGGCAGTATTTGAAGCATTATTTCTAGCCTTGAGTTGTTTTCATCTATTTTCTTGTATATAGTTAGAGTAGGTTTCCTTTCTATTTTGTTTTCTTTGCTTTGCTTTGGTTAGAGTGGGTTTCCTTTCTATTTTGTTTGCTTTGTTTTTCTTGGGTTAGAGTAGGTTTCCTTTTTTGCTTCGCTTTTGCTTGTTTTGGTTAGTTTAGGTTTTCTTTCGGTTTGGTTTGTTTTGCTCTGCTTTTGCTTTGGAGGTCTTCTTGTTTTCTTCAGAATGTGTTGCATCTGTATAGAAAATGTTCTCTTATCTGGGACTGTTCTAAGTATTTCCTTGATGAACTTTAATCCTGTGTCTGGAAAGGATGGTTGAGGTCTTTGTTATCGCCATGTAGTCTAAATGTCTGATTTGAAGAGGATGGGTCATTGGTTTGATTTGAATTTGAAGTATTCTGAAATCTTATATCTTTTATAAATCTTAAAAAACTTGAGGTTGTTGTAGGATCCTTGTGAGGTCTTGTCAAGTGAAAAATCCTATTTCTGCTTCAGTGCCACTGTGATTCTCAGCCCTGAGGGTGAACTTCGTTGTTCACGGGTCAAAATGAAAAAATGAAAAGAAAAGAAAAGAATATTAAAAGGAAAAAAGAAAAAAGAAAATATTGAAAATCAAAAGAATACATTCAATTTATTAGGGGTATCTGAATATCTCTATCGGGGCTATAGACGTCTGGCTGGCAGTAGAGCTATGTTCGGGAGAATCATAGTGATAACCTTATCGGGGCTATGGACGCCTGACTGGTAGCGAGGTTCTATCTAGGTTTCTTTTGAAGTTAGAATCTTTACGTAGCCTGCACTAACCGAACTTGGTTTTTGTAGTAGCTTAAGGAGGGAAATGAACTCATATGCACACACTTGGATTTTTAGTTTATGGAAGGTTCAGTCTGTCTTTGGTTCTGATTCTTTGATCTTGCATTTTATTTGTTTGTCTGATAGTAGGATCGAAACCAAATATTCTAGGTTCACGATTCTTGTTCATCATGAAATCCTCTAGAGCATTTCCCCAACAAAGTCGCCATTTGTTGTGTAGCTTTTGCACACATGCCCTGCTAAAAGCAAGGACCCTCTTTTGCTTTCACTTTTGTGCTTTTGGCCCTTTGATTTTGAGGAGTTGCATGTTGAAAATTGCCTTGGAATGTGCTTAATATGCTTATCTTCCTTTCCCAAGTGTTTTCCCAAAGTCTCACATTGAAAATCTTATGTTTCTGGCCAAATCTAGGTTTTCACCTAGGTTAAGGATTTTCTAGTCCATCTGGGTTTTCCCGAATTTCTTGCAAATTCAGGTTTCGTGCTACAGTTTGGGTTTTTGAGTCAGTTCGGGATTTTTCAGTCCCTCTAGATTTTCCTGGATTGGCTTCAGAGTCTTGCTTGGTTAGTTTCAACTCTGCTGTTTAGGAATTTTCGGTCTCCGCGAAAATCTGCCTGGGCCGGATTTTTCTAAAATTTCGCTGTCCTATCGGGTTTATGGATTTCGTCTAGCTATCTTGTCCGGTTCATTGATGCTCTTTGATGGGGTTGTATTCAGATGATCTTTGGAGATTTTCTTGTCATTATGCTTTATCATTGGCATCCTGTTGAGTTTTGATATTCGATATTGTTGTGCTTTGGCGTTTTGTTTGCTCTGTGCGTTCATGGTTAAAATCTAGGGTTTCATGCTTAGGGCATCGCCATTTCGTCTTGATTTGCTTTTGGTTGAACCTAGTTTGTTCAAGGAAGATCTATTGAAGGTTCTAAGTTAACTGGTTCCATGCCTAGCTCCTCAAATTTGTGACCTTCGGTTAATTTTAGCAATTTCATGTTGGATTGCTAGGGTTTCTGTCGACTTCGGGATTTTTCGTTCTGGCCGAATTTTTCCAGATTTTTTGGGAGGCATATGGAATGAAGAAATTTGATGAATTGGATGGATTTAATGATGAATTCTTGTCATTCCATGCTTTTGATTGATAAATTATATGGTTATCTGCAATTATTTTGCATTTTGATGATTTAATGGTGGATTTTGTGCCTTCTTCACTGGAATCCGCCTGGGCTGAATTTTTCTAAAATTTCCCTTATGGCCCGGATTCCATGGCTGGTCAAGATTCTAGATTCTGTGTTGATTGCACTCGAACGGTGTTTCTGGGTTGATTTCATTTTGCATATGAGTTTATATGGATGATGAATGTGTTGTTGATGATATACTACTCTTGATCTTCATGTTTTAATGGTGTTATAATGAATACTTATGCTGGGTTTTGTTGAGTGCAAGCTGAGTTGATTGGAATTCTAGAGATGAAATTTAATGAAGAAATTTGAAATACAAGTTGCTCCACCCCTTGGCCGACTTGGAGAAGGTAGTTCATTTGGTGCTACATTCAAACTTGTGCCTTGGTTAAAATTGTGTTGACGATCCTAGGCCGACCTTGGATTGAGTTCATGTATTTAATGTCAATTTATTTTTTGAATTCTCCTTGGGCCAACTTGTTTTGGCTATTTTATTATTGTAAAACCCTTATTGGCCGACATGCTTTGGGGTTCTCTATAAATTGGGCACTTTTCATCATTTGTAATAGAGAGATAGATGTTAGAGTAATTAATATTTAATTACACTTTGCATAAGTTTACTTAGGTAATTATTTAATTCCTAGGTTAATTAGTTGTCATCCTTATCTTGTTGAGCTATCTTATCACTCAAGATAAGAATAGGGTTATGCATCTTTGCTTTTATAAAGTAAATCATTATCATGTAATTATAGAATTTTTGAATAATATTATGTTGCACATCTTTTTGCAACCTCTCTGCTTTTTCTATTTTTCTCTTCTATGGAAGGATATTCTAGTTTACAAATCTGATCTGGTTTCCAACATGGTATCAGAGCCTTGATTTGCAGCCCCTTCTAAGATTTCTGGAGAGATTCATTGTAGAGTTCGTTCGGGATTCCTCGAGGGTTTCATACCTTGAGTTTGTCTCTCTATTTGGGTGCTCTTGCATGGTTACTTTCGGTGCACATTGGAGGAAATCTAAGCTTATTTTTGAGTCCAGAGCTATCGAAAAAGTCAAGATCAACTTTTGTTTCGCCTGAATCTAACATTTTATGCCAGAGTTATGAGGGTTTGAAGATTTGTTAGATCTGGGAGTTACAAAGCTTCTGGTGCATTTTCAGGCAGATCAGACCTTGCCATCCGATCCAAAGTGTTTGAGAGAAAAAAATTGAAATATAACTCAACCTATTTTGGCATCGGAAGCTTTTGAGGCAAAAAAAAATTGCACGTACGGCCCGTACGTCCATCTGCACGCGGATCGAGAAAAATTAAGACGCTGGTAAATTCTTTTTATTTTTTTGGCTTTCATATTTTTGTCAAAAAATTGAAAAGAATTATTGAAAGGTTTTTTTGAAAGAATAAAAAAAACAATGTCAAAAGTTTTTTTTGAAAAGGTTTATAGGCTTTAAGAGCCTGCAACTGCAGGGTACTCTGTAACCTATCACGGCAGGTCCATAGGCCTACCAACAGCAGGGCAGTGTGTGTCCCTGCTGCCGGCCTTCCACCATTTGTAGCCACCGGCGACCGACTCTGACATCTGGCGCTCACTCCACCCCCTTGTCGGCACCTTCACAATCTCTGGCAACTGCAAAAGGTTTTTTGGCACTTCCAAAAATCTCTGGCGAGCACATGCAAAAACCAGCGGCAAAAATCCAACCAGGAATCTATAAGATTCCAATGGAATATTTCGGGGAATCACATCAAATTCTGGCGACTGTAAAAAATTTCTTGGCATGGGGGCAATTTTTTCGCCAATGGCCAGATGGTCGTCAAATCTTTTTCCGTGAAGTACTGACGTCAACATGATGTCACCCGACCGTACGGCCCTCTTTGCCCCTCCTAGCCCTAATTTTTCCTAAAGGAGTTGTTTTTTTCTTTTGGTCATAACTTGGGCATACTGTATCAAAATTGGGCAAACGAGATATCACCAAAAAGCTAGTTCTGAGCACTTTCTAGTGGTGTAGGTTATTTTTCAGAATTTTTCTATTTATCTACTATTTTTTCTGTTTGAGGTCAGATGTTCTTTTTGGGCTTCCGAGCTCATAACTTTTTGCCACGATCTCCAATTTTCGTCTTCTTTGAGGCGTTGGAAAGGTATTGAGGAGCTATATCTTTCTATCCATGTACATTTTTTTGTATCTATCCCAAGTTTATCATTACTCCAGATTTTTCCCGATGGGTGTTTTGGAGATTACTTGGATGTTTTGGCAGTTGGAAAAGTGAAACCTGAATATTTGCACTTCATTTCAGTACCACATCATGTTATTTTCTATTTATGCATGCATTATCATTGTCTCCTTTTACAATCGTTGGGTTATTGTAATAAATGAACTAAGATAAAGTTCCATCAAGGGGGTTTCTTGCATAATAAATCTTATTAGAGTGTGCATGCACTTTGATCTCCATATTCATCTTGATTTGTTGGCAACTCATGGGTTATCTTGTTTCCTAGTTTCTTTTGGCCACATCTTGTCTTAGCTTGGCACATCTCAAATTCACATCGGTTCACACTTTAGATTGAGAGCCTATAGTTTATGATCTGTATTGAATCCATTTCGGTTTGAGGGCCATGTTTTTATGGTTAATGTTCTAGAGTCTTCATGGTATTCCTTCCCTTGAAGATTTTTAGTCACAGTTTGGCATCGGCATCGAGATACACAGTTTCCAAATTCTGTCATCATTTCATTTACTGTTACATCATAGATTCCAGGGTTGTTCTAGTTTGTGAGTTTTCCAGTGTTCCATGTTATCGAGTCTGTTGTCACATTATCATGATTCTAGTTTTGGTTTCAGTTGTAGACAGAAGTATCTTTCCTTGCTTGTTGGATTGTGGTTCCAGTGTTACTCCATAGTGTTCTTCCAATGCTTCTTGCAGCAGACATCTCATTGTAGGGGGGTTTTGTCCCACTGGGTTTTTCTTCTCTACCTCATCTTTGCATTTGTACATGAGTACCTGATCAGGCCTTGTTGTCAGGACTCATATTTTCATAATAATCTGCTTCTCCCTAAGTTGCACTTATGGGGGGTGTTGGTGTAATTAATATTTAATTACACTTTGCATAAGTTTACTTAGGTAATTATTTAATTCCTAGGTTAATTAGTTGTCATCCTTATCTTGTTGAGCTATTATGTTGCTCAAGATAAGATTAGGGTTATGCATCTTTTCTTTTATAAAGCAAATCATTATCATGTAATTATAGAATTCTTGAATAATATTATGTTGCACATCTTTTTATAACCTCTCTGCTTTTTCTATTTTTCTCTTATGTGGAAGGATATTCTGGTTTGCAAATTTGATCTTGTTTTCTAACAATAGATACACAAATAGCTATTTTGATACAAGATAATTTAGTAGTAGAACAGAAGTAGAAGTTAGTCAATTTCTAAGCAAGTGTTGTAACAGAACATTGGAATTGTTGTTGAAATCTGGTGATTCAATACAATTACAAACATTGTGATTTTCTGGTGATCTCTTTTATGTTGACTTATCTTGCATGGTTCTTATGATTCTATCTTTCAAATTGCTCAAGGTTATTAGATTTAGATTTAGATCTGATTCAATGATGTTCATGATTTAATGTTTGAAGTGTTGCAGCAATCCCGTGGTCCATACTTTTTGCAGCTAGCTGATTGTTAGGTGCTTTGCAAAGTTAGCCTGGACTTTATATTCATTGTGCTTAGTTAAATTGTGAAGTTCATTCATTTCAATTGCAATTGGGTTGTCTTGGATGAATGTTCACGATCTGAAGATATTAAACCTTAGAAGATTGCACTGTTTCTATAAGATTGTAGATTTATCTTGGTCAAGTAGGAATTCGTTTATGAGGGATTGATCCTGTAGACACCTAAATTTGATCACTCCCATATGATCAAATTTACCTCTTTATTCATCAATTATGTCAATATTAATTTATATTGCGCTTCCCACATAAGACTCTTAAAGTGTTTAATTTAATAATTAAATACTTTATTTGATGCCTTTATCTTCTCTAAATTAAATAAATACACCAATTTATTTAATTTAGTCATCCTAATCCATTGAATTAAAATCAATTTAAAATTCTTCTTTTCTCACTCCTTGTCACATCCTCCATAATCCATCTCTAAGGTGTGCATCCTCTTAATCAAGGATTAATGTCACATCTTCCTACATTTACCACTTGTCTCTAATCTTCCATTAATTATCATAATCAAGTATTTGCACAACTTTAATCAAAGTCATTAACCATTTTTAGCACCACTTTTTGGTCAATCTTTCCATTTTTCCTCTTTGGACATTGACCCTCTTTCCTATGAGAATTTTCAATTCTCATTTATTCATCCTATGTCTCTCTCCTCCCTATGTGAATTTTTAATTCACATTTTGTCTTTCCAAGGCTTCTAGAATATTTGACATGTCACCTCATGCACATGTGACCAATTCCCACCTTTTTGGAGACCCTCTCTTATCATTTAGACTCTCCTAAGAATGTGAATTTTTAATTCACATTTATATTTTCAACCACCTCTCTTTTTCCCATGGAAATTTTTGAAGAATTCCAAAATTCCTCAAATGTCCCTTTCATTCTCACTTGGGGACAACAAATCCTTTTTTGAGAAAATTTTTTCACTCCCCAAGGTACTTGGAAGGTACTTGTCCTTCCTCCACCTCATGTACCTTTTGGCCACCTCACTTACACCTCATCTCCCCTTGGCCACTTCACCATCCACATGTCAAGATGTGAGGGCTTGTGAGTTCTCAACTCACCATAGCCCTTCATCTTGACCTTGTTGGATGAATCTCAACCATTGAATTCTCTAGAGAATTCAAATTCTCCTATAAATACCCCCTCCTCAAGGGAATTTTCAAGACTTATCCATTTTGCAACTAAATGTTGTCATTTTGTGCACTCATTTAGCCATCAATTTCATCCATTTTTATTTGCATCCAAACACATAATCAAATCCTCCATTTAGCCACATCAAGAGCCATCAAGGAGCATACAAATCAATCCAAATCAAGGGCCAACCAAGGAGTTTTAGCTACAAGAAGGAAGGTATAACCACTTGTCTTCATTTAACATTTTCCTCTTTGCATTTACAAATTCCTTAGGCTAATCATGAGGTGTTTCATTATGTTTTCCATTGCATTTTAATTGCTTATAATAGGTTAAATATTTTGATCACATTTATGGCACGCCCGGTGGGACCCACAAACAGGTTCCTATATTTCATGTTTGTTGTTGTTGAAATTTGTGCTAACACTTTTCCGCAATGGGGCGATTATGCCCCTGATTTACTGCAGTGAGGCGACTACGCCCCTGATTTACTGCAGTGAGGCGATTACGCCCCTAATTTACTGCAGTGAGGTGACTACGCCCTCCTTGGCTAAAAAATATTTTCTCTGCTAACACTTTACTGCAGTGAGGCGAGTACGCCCTTCTTGGCTGAAAATTATTTTATGTGCTAACACTTTACTGCAGTGAGGCGACTATGCCCTCCTTGGCTGAAAATTATTTTCTGTGCTAACACTTTACTGCAGTGAGGCGACTACGCCCTCCTTGGCTGAAAATTATTTTTTGTGCTAACACTTTACTGCAGTGAGGCGACTACACCCTCCTTAGCTAAAAATTATTTTCTGTGCTAACACTTTACTGCAGTGAGGCGACTATGCCCCCCTGGGCTGAAATTTGTGCCAACACTTTTCTGCAGCGGGGTGATTACGCCCCTGATTTTCTGTAGTGAGGCGATTACGCCCTTGATTTTTCGCAATGAGGCGATTACACCCCTGATTTTCCGCAATGAGGCGATTATGCCCCTGATTTGCTACAGAAGGGCGAATGCGCCCCTTGGAAGGTAAAACTATTATCTTGGCTTCAGTTTTCTTTGCTATTTTTCTCCCTAACATTGTTCTTGCAAGGATACATGTGTTTTTTGCTAACTTTTTGAAGCATATTCTTGTGAAGTTGATGGAGAAAGTGGGATAAAACATCTACCATTTGCTTGCAGGACTATTCGTTTGCTCAAACTTTTTAAACTATCATTGTTGTTGGCATTAATCTAAGAACATAGTTTAATTAGAGGGAGTAATATTCATTGCTTGTTGTGCTTGTCTTTTTGTGTTACCCAAAGGGAGCATTAGCTTGTCTTCGCTTTCCCCTTGCACTTTGTGTGAGCTTGGGGAGTAGTTGGAGATGGTTAGTGTTTTCTTTATAGTGGGACCTGCTTGGGGATTTCATCACCCCAAGGGATGATTCCAACCACGTGTACCAGTGGGGTATATAAAGGGGGGAGAGCAAAAGCTATACCCCAATCTAGTCACGTCATAATTGGCAGTGTCGAAGCTAGGGTGATACCTAGATAGACGTGAAGAGTTGGTTTGAGCCCTTCAGTATCTCGCTGGGGTTCCCGACTCATGCTTGTGACGGGCTGGTGTTCACGGTTGTGCCTCACATACCGAGAGTATATCGAGGACTCCCTAGAAACCTTATGCATCCTAGATTAAGACCTCTTTGGCCATACCCTTAACACTAATCATAGGGTTGTGTTTGCTTAAGAGTGTTTTCTTGTGAGAAACTAGTGAAATTTTTGACAAATTGGCCTTATCATTGTCATTTTAAAGTCCTTTCCATAGTCATTTTCATCAAAACAAGCCCCTGATTTACCGCAGTGAGACAATTACACCCCTGATTTACCGTAGTGAGGTGATTACGCCCCTAATTTACCTTAGTGAGGCAATTACGCCCCTGATTTACTGCAAAGGGGAGAATTTTTCCTCCTGAACACCCGAAATCGCCCTATTTGGATATGTTTAGTCTCTAAACCATCATTTAACCATTCCCAACCATTATCTCATCATCCCAAGCCTCCGTTTTGTCACTCTAAACCTCCAAAAACCTCCATTTGATCATTTAAACCTCCATCTTATCATTCCAAACCTCTATTTAACCATTCTAAATCCCCATTCATTCTCCACAATTATTTTCAATCCACCCGTTCATTTTAATTTCCTCATAATTCATTCAAAAGTCCATACCCTCACCTAACGAACACCATAATTTTACCATTTATATCGCCAAACACCACCCATAACCAAATTGTCCTAACCTTGTATTACAAAGTGGTTACCCAAATGTACCATAGCACTTGAACTTGATTATTAGTTTTTAACTTCGACCCAAATCAATTTGCTTCCATCTTGAGGTGAATTCAGTGTCATAAGTTATCATCCTCGGCCCAATCAATCCATTCCTATCTTAAGGTGGATTCGGTGTCGTGATCATCCTCTTAATCAATTAAATATCTTGGTCACTAAGGGTAACTTCGTTTGGTTAAACTCAAGGTCTCTCTCACATCTTTCATCATCCAATCATACCCATCCAATCATTCAAATCTATCAAAATCAATCATTCGATCAAATTATCTAATCAACCAAATCACATCCGTTCAACCAATGCAATCCTATTGATCTTAATATTCCAATCCAATTCAATCAAAATCCGATCCCATCAACATCCGATCCAATCCAATATATCCAAACAAAATCTGATCAAAATACAAATCCTATCAAAATCACATCTCATCCAACTACAATCAAATCATTCGTCAAAAGGATTTTTATAATCCACTCATAACACATTTGCATGCCCATTTAGACCCGATCATAGGCAAAGAAAATGGCTGACCAACAAGCCCAGAATGCCCAATCAAACAACCCTTAAGATCCCAACAACACAATGAACGTCTCATCAGATCCTAACAAGGGTACTAACATCCCTCATGACCCTCATAATGGTACTTCATCGCACTCCAATATTAAAAATCAGAACAACTCACCACACGGTGAAGAGAGTATGGCTAATCAACCTAAACTCACACTTGAGGAACATTTTAGTAATCCCGCCAATGTGCAAATGACTGACCGCTTGCTTGAAAAACATGGGGGAGAAATCTTGGCCCACCTAATTGAGAAGGGTGTAAAACCCCCCTCGGGTGTTGACTTATCCAAATATAGGGGTGGCCCATCCAATGTACTCCAAGGTTCACAAAATGCACCAGAAAGTTCATACTTCCCCAATGTTCCTCCAGTTGAGGGTTGGCATCAACCTGAATTTGGCAATGTCGTTCTCTATTAGGTTAACTATCCCTCACACGCTTTGACCTCAATTATGGGAGGTCCTCAAGTGCCTGATCCCAATAATCCTTTTGCCTATAGTATGCCACAAAATGTTCCACAACCTTCGCCATTAACCTTAACAGCACCCCCTCCTCCGAATCAATCTACAATCAACATTGGGGGAACCTCCTTTATCACATCGCTTCCACCTCCTGGGACCACAAATATACCATCTCAATAGCTTCGCCAATCCAACATTCCACCTCAATTACCTCCACCAGGCACACCCCAGCTGAATGTTTTGGGTGGTACCCAACAACCCCCTTTACAAAACACTTCTATGCTACCTCTACCATCTCATCCACGACAACCTATACATAATACTTTGGCCTCTCCACAACAAACACCCTACCAACCACAAGGCAATCCATCTCAACCCATTGCTCAAACCATATCCCACTTTCTCGCATCCATTTTGTGTTCGCAGGCTCAACCACAACACAATATCCCATCTCAGCCCATACAACATTTAACGTCACAACAACCCCCCAGCACTACTACTATCACATTCAGTAGCAATTTCACCAACAACCACTTTATGCGACCTCCCAACAATCACAACAATATCTTCAACACCAACAAACCAATATGCAACATCCCATCCAAACCTCTCAACAATCTACCCCACACTTTTATCAAACAAATATGTACTATATTCCACAACAGCAGCCCCCATATCAACAAAATCCCCCATCTTATCAACAAGTCATATCATTATCCAACCGTCCAAATCCATATTTCAACAATCTGATGCTCTCTTACCAAGATCCTCTATCATCCTATCATCAATATCCCCCCAACCCGCCACCGGCCAATTCGGATCTGTTTGAAATCAAAGCCACTCTAAAGGACCTTCAGGATAGGGCTACCAAACAATCATTCAAATTTGAAGACATATGCCCATATCCATTTGATCCCTCCATCTCATTAATCCCATTTCCTAAACATTTTGAGATACTAAAGTTTGAAAAATACAAGGGAAACAAAGACCCTTAAGGCTCACTTACAGGAGTTTTACTCCCAGTGTCAGGAAGTTATGTACAATGACAACTATCTCTTGCGCCTGTTCCCATGAAGCTTGGAAAGCCACACCCTAGAGTGGATCATGACTCTCGAAAAAGGGTCCATAAAAAATTTTGCAGACCTCTCAGAAAAATTTGTATCCTACTTCTCTTTCAATTTGGAGAAGGATACGGACACCTTAGATCTCCTCAAAGAGAAACAATGTGAGGGGGAAACCTTTACTAGCTACCTACAACGGTGGTGTGCATTAGCAAGTCGAATGAAGACCCCTCTGAAAGAAAAAGACATGGTCACTCTTTTCATGGAAAACTCTCATCCTGACATGGCCCATAATTTTAGGTTACATTGTGTCACCACTTTAGTAGAGATAGTGGAAAAGGGACCCATCCTTGAACGTGCCCTTATTGCCAAAGGACACATCAAAATACATAGTCAGGATAAAGAGAGGTCGTTTGGTGATAAACCACAATTCTGGAACAAGAACAAGAATGAAGTGAATGATGGTGCAATAGACACTAAACATGTCCAAGTGGCTAATACATCCCAAAAACAACAACTTTCTGTACCCAATGCCATATCTGTAGCATAGGGGGCACCTCGTCCTCCTCAACAGTCAAACCAAAACAATCAGGGGAACACCAAACATCAATATGCTCAATTAGGAGAACCTCTGAGTGTTGTCTTTAATAAGTTGTTACAAATCAATTATCCCATCACATACCCTGTCACCAAGCCATTTGATGAGTCCAAACCCAAGCCCGCATGGTTTAAGGAAAATGAATATTGTGAGTTCCATAAAATCAAGGGACACTCTTTGAATAAATGTCAGGGTCTAAAAAACTATGTCCAAGACCTCATTGATCGAGGAGATATCAAGGTTGACACCAGTCAAGCCTCATCGTCCAATGCTCAATTGCAGATATACCAGAATGCCTTTCCAAACCATAATCAAGGCCCAAGCACATCTTGCAATAATCCCCAAGGAAACAACACAAATAATGTGAGCTACAAGAATGTACCCTTCAATTACGAGGGTGTTATTCATTACATTGAGCAGGTGGAACCTCGTGTATCCATGATACATGTCAAAGCCAAAGACCCTCAATGTGTTGTTACTACACGACAAGCCTGCATCACTGTCCCTGCAGCCTCTGCACCCACCCAATCAACTCCTGTAAGCTCTCAGTACAACATCCTTGATCACTTTAGAAAGACCCCTGCTCATATATCCATTTTGGATTTGCTTAAGTCTTCCCCAATACATCAAGAAATCCTCAACAGAGCCCTGCAGGAAACCCATGTGCCAAATGACATCGACCCCACACAATTCCAATCTTTGGCAGGACACTTGGCTTTATCTCATCAACTGCACTTTAGCCAAAATGATATGCCAAACATCGATGTCAATCATAATCGCCCCTTACATATCAAAGTTGTGGTTGCCCGTCACAAAATAAAAAGGGTCTTGGTAGATAATGGCTCTGCCCTTAATTTGTGTACTCTGAAATTCATAAAACAGGTGGGGTATACTCAAGCGGATTTAAGTAACCAGATCATCACAATCAAAGCCTATGATAATGCAGAAAGAAATTTAGAGGGAATTATCAATCTTCCTATCCAAGTGGGACATGTGCTTCAATATACTATCTATCATGTCCTTGATCTAGACTTACCATATAATCTCCTCCTTGGCCGCCCGTGGTTCCATGCTATGCAAGCCGTCCCCTCCACGTACCATCAGTGCCTAAAATTCCCTATCAACAGACAAGAAGTCACCATCTATGCTGACCCCCAACCATTTGAATATTGTCATGCTTTAGAAGCGCCATTCCCCCATTTACATTATTGTCCTGAGGTTGAAATGGGGACATCCACTCATCATCCGCTAATCCACCCTCCACCGTGATAACCACTCCATCCTCCACCACTGATCCTATGGTTACCAAAGTCCAGATCATTGACAAAGGGTGTGGTGAATACGAAATGCATACGGCTCTCAATGTAGCAACTATGTCATCGTCACCACATGAGTATGGTCAACCTTCACATGCTACACAAAAGGAAGACAAGACTATCACCTTCAGTGGTAAAGACATCCCTACCACCACTTTCAAATCCCCAAGTGTCAAGATAGCTGCACTAGAAGAGGACATAAGCCAATGGGTCTACCGAGAAGAACCCCAACTGGACCCTCCTCTAAAGGAATATTTTCAGGAAGCATATCCGTGGTTAGCTAAGTTTGCAAAAAAATATAACTACCAAGGCAGGGGCATAGGTAAAGAAGAACAAGGGCAGTTGCAACCTATTGATACACCAAAGCTACCAAAAAACATAGGCATTGGGTATGATAGAAAATAGAAAATCCCTACAACATCATCTAATACTTCCAATAGTATCACCGTGGACAATGGATCATTGGAAGACATACCCAAGGAGGAATCCATCATACATGCGTATGATGATGTCGATCACACCGACTTATCATCCATGTTTGAATGCCTATCCGTCTGCACCATTAGCCTATCCCTTTGTCACCCTGAACTTATTGATTGGGACCTACGTAATACCACACCTTTTAATATTTTTGTGGATACACATGTCAACCTTATGGGATTGGGGGAGGATGAACACTCCAGTTGCAAAAATAAGAATAAGAAAAGTGAAAAACAGTCATCTAGTGAAAACCTCCCTGAGGCGCTTCCTGACCTTAAAAAAGTAAAAATAAAGGATGCATCCGATGGCGGAAACCTCGAAGAGGCACTGGACGATTGAGATGTTCATCTTCCCCTTGTAGGGAATCAGTTATCCGCCCGATCATCCATTCTAATTGAGGAGACTCAAGAAGTTAATCTAGGTACTGCTGAAAATCTTAAAATCACCTATGTGGCTAAGTGACTCTCAAAGCAAGAGTATCCAATCATCATACAGCTACTCTGAGAGGGAATCGTCAACTTTGCTTGGTCATATTCAGACATGCCAGGTTTAGACCCTGCCTTAGTGTTTCATCATTTAGACGTTTGCCCAGATGTCAAGCCTGTCAAACAAAAGCTCCACAAGATGCATCTGCAAGTTGCATTATTAGTCAAAAAAGAATTGGAAAAGTTACTAGAGGCAGGTTTTATTAGACCAATTGACTACTCTGAGTGGATCTCCAATATAGTACGAGTTGCCAAACCAAATGGAGACATTTGAGTCTGCACAGACTTCAAGGATCTTAACAAAGCCTGCCCAAAAGATGACTTCCCTCTGCCTAACATTGACATGTTGGTCGACCTGACAGCAGGACATGAGATGTTATCACTTATGGATGGCTTCTCCAGTTATAATCAAATTCGAATCGCACCTGAGGACCAACACAAGACCACCTTCACAACACCTTGGGGCACCTTCTGTTACAATGTTATGCCCTTTGGTCTCAAAAATGTGGGGGCAACATATCAGAGAGCAATGACGGTCATCTTCCATGACCTCATCCATATCATCATGGAGGATTATGTTGATGACTTGCTAGGAAAATCAAAAACACGAGCAGAACATCCTACTGTCCTGAAGCAGATCCTTGACCGGTTAGAACATTACAAGTTGCGGCTAAATCCAAAAAAGTGCATCTTTGGAGTTACATCAAGAAAATTGTTGGGTTTCATAGTCTCTCATAGGGCCATTGAGGTTGATCCTGCCAAGGTAAAAGCTATCCTAGACATGCCACCTCCACGTAATCTGAAGCAGTTAAGAAGCCTCCAGGGGAAGATGTAGTCCATTCGTCGGTTTATAGCCCAGCTAGCAAAATTAATGTCAGCCATTCACCCATCTTTTGAAAAAAGACTCCACCTTCTGATGGACCCAGCAGTGTCAGATGAGTTTCGACAAAATTAAGGAATATTTAGCTAATCCACCAATCTTGATGCCGCCTATTCTAGGAAAACCCCTCCTGCTTTACATCTCTGCTACTTCAGTCCCACTAGGGGCATTGTTGGCACAACATGATGAGTCGTTCAAAGAGAGGGAAATCTACTACATTAGTCGAACATTGGTTGGCTATGAGTTAAATTACTCCCCCATGGAAAAAGCTTGCCTTGCGCTAGTCTTCAACACACAGAAACTCCATCATTACATGCTCAGCCATCCAATCAAATTAATCACTAAAATTGATCCCCTAAAGTATTTGTTATCTAGAACCACTCTGACTGGCCGCATGGCCAAATGGGTCATGCTCCTAAGTGAATTTGACATAGAATATGTAGAGCGAAAAGCCATAAAAGGATAGGTCATAGTTGATCAATTGGCTGAGGCACCATTAGTAGATGCCTACCCGCTAGACACTGAATTCCCAGACAAAGAAATCTACACAATCACAGAAGCACCAGCTTGGATGCTATATTTTGATGGATCATACACTCATAATGGATCTGGAGCAGGAATTTTATTAGTCACCCCTCAAGGTGACTACATCCCAAAATCATTTAGGATAGCATTCCCATGTACCAACAACATCGTAGAGTACGAAGCTCTCCTCACCGGCCTTAGGACTACAAAGCAGTGGCACATAACTCGTTTGAAAGTCTTTGGTGAATCTTTGCTAGTCATTAGACAAGTTAATGATGAATTCCTCACGAAAGATGATAAACTGTTACCCTATAAATGCATGGTGGATGATTTCAAGAAATATTTCACTTTCATACAGTTTGACCAAATCCCTCGGGTACAGAATAAAGTGGCAGACGCAATGGCCACTATTGGTTCCCTGATTGACATGCCTAAAGACTGAACAGAATGTGAGTTTCTTGTTGAACAGCTTTTAATCCCTGCATATGATGTTCCTGAGACTGATATGGTGTGCGATATTGTAGGTCCCACCTCCCCTTGGTATCAAGACATATACACTTATCTCCGTGATAATATCATACCCCCATAACTTACACGCAACCAACACAAATCCTTTATCCATCGCTCTTCCCAATACATCATTGTTGGTGATATGTTTTATCGTCATGGGTATGATGGAATCCTCCTTAGATGTCTGAATGAGATTGAGGCCAGCGCGGCACTAACAGAAGTACATGGTGGTATTTGTGGAGCTCACTCAAATGGTATGGCTCTGGCCAAAAGGATCCTACGAGTTGGATATTATTGGCCTACATTGGAACATGATGCTTGTGAATTTGTGAAGAAGTGCCTTCCATGCCAGTAACATGCAGATTTGATTCATGCCCTGGCACAAGATCTCCAACCCCTCCTAACATTGTGGCCCTTTTCACAATGGGGTTTCAATTTGATTGGAAAGATTTACCCACCATCATTTGACGGCCATACATTCATAATTACCGCCACTAAATACTTCACTAAGTGGGTGGAAGCAATGCCACTCTCACAAATCATCGGTGTCCAAATCTCAAAATTTATCCTTTACCATATTCTCTGTGACACCTTCCATATAACAGGAAACCCTTCAAAAAACCAAGCCATGAAACACCTCTATGACACCTTCCATATCCAACATCATTGGTCAACACCTTATTACCCTCAGGGCAATGGTCAGGCAGAAGCAACCAACAAGACCCTTATCTGCATCCTCAAGAAGGTTGTCAATAACACTAGACGAGATTGGCACCTCCACATTCACCCTGCCCTTTGGGCATATCGTACCTCCATCTGCACTCCTACCAGCGCCACCCCCTATTCTTTAGTATATGGTGCTGAAGTCGTCTTGCCAATCGAAGTTGAGCTGCCATCACTGAGGATTTCTTTGAAGAATCTTATCAGCGAAGAAGATGCTTGTGTTGCACGACTTGCATAGCTAGAATTACTAGATGAATGAAGAATAAAAGCCTATGATCACCTGCAAGCATACCAAAATTGCCTCAAATGTAATTACAATAAAATGGTCCATCCTAGACAGTTCTAGGTTGATGAGCTTGTTCTCAAAGAAAACCAATGCACTCAACTGGACCATGGTAAAAAGGAAAAATTTGAGGCCAACCGGTTAGGGCCTTATACCATAGCTGCCAAATATGGATTTGGGGCCTACAGATTGACTACTCTTGAAGGGGATCCCCTTAACAAACCCATCAATATCATCCATCTAAAGAAGTTCTACGCCTAAGTCCGCTTGGTAACCCCACCTAAATCAGAAAATCAAAAAAATAATAAAAAATAATAAAAAATCTAAAAAATAGTAAAGAAAAATAAATCCGTCCTATGGTGAAAACCACCTCTTGGTGGCACCTTGGATAAGTATGGATGGTGAAAATTTGGTAACAAGTGTCATCCGTAGAGGGCTTAATCATTATCTACCTGACATCCTAGTTATTTTATGCTCTCATTTGCACTATCGTCCTCACCCACCTCAGCCTAGGCCGCTTGGTATTTATTGATTGAGCATTGGACAACCCATCTTGCCTATCCCTCATCCTGAGCATTTTAGTATCCCACTTTGAGATTATGTCATTCATTCCCTTTGTCGGTTGGCCCATGTCATCCTGTAGGATCATCCATTGTGTCGGTCTCCATATAGATCTCATCTTTCCCCGTCACTTTTGTCCTTTGACGAACTATGTTGCCCCTGCGCTTTCACGTAGGCAAGGCTGATCATTCGATCTGCCCCCGGGGCATTTTGGATTAACCTGTTTTGATCCTCCATCACTTAGCCTTCACCAGTCTTCTTTCTGCTTTCTCCATGGTCTTTTCATCAAACTATGTTGCCCCTGTGCTTTCACGTAGGCAAGGTTGATCATTTGATCCTCCCCCGGGGCATTTGTCTGTCATGTTTTGTGTCCTTCATCATCGATCACCATTTTCTTCTTTCTGCTTTCTCCATGGTCTTTTTCCATGAACTACGAGGGCTCTGTGCTTTCATGTAGGCAAGGTTAATCTCTGATCCGCCCCCGAGCCCCTAGGTCTTTAGGTTGTGTCTTCTCTTCCTTGTGTCGTGTCATCAAGCTATGCCCTTATATGGCTGGTTTTTAACAAACAAGATCCACTTGTATCAACAAATCCAATCAATTTTGAATATCTTACATCATATCAATCTTTTCACTTAGTATTCATCATAGGTCTCAACAGGATGCATCCTTCCTAACAGACCTCATCAATCCCATCTATTCCCTTGATCTTATGGCAAAGGACATTTGAAATTGATTGCGATCTTTTGATGCGTTTGGCTTTTGTTTATCATTTGAAGCTCCCTATCATCACTTGTCAAGGCTGCCATAATCCATCATATTATGGCATGTTTTGATTGGTCCACATAGGGGCATATCTTGATCTTTTGTTTGATTGTGTCTTCTTGGTTGTCCCACATAGTACCCACCAAGATCCTTGAGGTCTTGTGTTATGTTGGGGCATCCTTTTGTGCTTGTGGTTATCTTAATACCTGGCCCGACCAAGGTCTTTCTTTGTGACTTTGGGGTGTTGGGATAGCCTTCTTGTATGTTGTGTTTGTTTCATGCATTAGACACTAATACGCCTTGGTTCCACATACCCTGGCGCTGGATGTCTTATGCTATAGAAAAAATCAGTGCTCTAAAGATGGAAAATAGTATTAGGATTGCATTTCATAATCATGACCATTTCATTACATTCATCCTATGATTTTGGTTGTGCAAATATTTCTCCTCCAGCCCCTATTCTTCTCAGGATACTAAAAGGTTTTGATAGGTGCACACTCACACCATGTTCGCATGCATATTCCACTATCACCTATGACCCTATGGATACTCATCATGAAATAATTACATTTTAGATCCATACATTTGCACACTATCTTAGGTTCATCCATAATATCACCACCTGCAATGTCAAGTCTTAGGTCCACCATCAATACCGTCATAATACATCCATTACGTCCTGCATCACACACATTAGTCGCACATGCACATAGCCATCATAAGCATATAAAACATAAACATTTATCATGTCGTCATAAGCATATCCACATCTATCTTACACATATACATCATACAACATAGGCATTCATCATCCATGAAAATAAAAAGCACCATACATTACATCTTGCATCACTCACATTAGTTAGCATGCATAAAGCTCCTCAAAAACCATCATACATAAAAATATATATATATAAATATTCATACATATAACATCCACTACCATCAAATGACCATCCACATATGCATCAACACAATCATCTATAGATCTCAAAATCCATCACACACATAAAACATGAGGTCAATAAGAGCTATCGTATATATAAATATACCACAAGTCCACAATACATCTCATAGTCAAGAATAACATATAATAATGTCGTCGATGTCATCACAATTTGTGACCATTGTATACAAAAATCATCCAATCAAAACACCAGTACAAGGTCCTGCAAATATCCACTGCACCTCTACCCTATCCATCTACCCTGCACCTATCAAAAACATGGTATCCTGTCATCTACTAAATGAACTCCCCACATCTGATCTCTGTGGAGAATCAGGTACTGCTCCCCTGCCTGGTAAAACCCTCGGTGAATCGCTATAACCTCGAGTCTGTGTCTTCAATGATTGGGATGGCACTGGCATCTGGGGTGCCTGTCGGGTATACTGAAATATCCGTTGGGTCGGGTCTAGAACTAAATAATATTTTGCAGCCATCCAAAATCCTACCTCTCTTGCATTCTCCTCTCACTCCGCAACCTGAACCCAAGGGGAATTCCGCTCCTGATGATACATGTCCCAATCCCTCATAATCATCCTCCTCTCTTTCTCCCAGGCCTCCTGGGATAAGCGTAACTGTGCCATCTCCGCCTGCATCTGATCTCTCATCTCCTCAACAGCCACCGCCCTGGCTACTGCTACATCCCTCTCCCTCTGTAATCCATGCATATCTCTCCCTATCACATCACTGCCCTGCATAGACTGCCACTGTGCCACTGTTACATCTCGCTCTCCCTGTAGTGTCTGCATCTGTACCTCCATAACATCTCTCTCCCTCTAAGCGGCTTGACACTGAACCACTGCTCCATCCCTCTCCCCCTGTAGCTCCTTGACTCTCAACATCACTGTATCTCGCTCACCCTGCAATACTAATACCTCTAAGGCTGCCTCCTCTCTCCTCTAAAGAGGCCAAATCTATGCCTCTGTCAACTCTCTCTCATCCTATAGCACCTAAACTCGCACCTGCACTGTATCCCTCTCTGCCTCCACTGCCTGTACCGCACCTGTGCTACATCTCTCTTTGCCTGCATAATACGAACCTGCTCCCTCACCTGTCTCTCCCTCTCCTGCATCACCCCCATCTCTCCCACCATCTGCTCTAAGCAAAACACTTTGTCCCATAGCTCATCGCGCTCCCACTGGAGATCATCCACCTGATGCCCACTACCTGCTGATACATGATCAGTCATCCCCACTGCCGCCCCTCTGGCCTACAATATAACAGTCTTCGCCTATAGTCTGTCACAGTCCCAACTGACAGCAGCTAACTCATCTCATAGCCCTTTTATGTCAACCAGCAGTACCTCCCTCTCTCTCCCCATCACCTCTACCATAAATCTATCAGTCCTCTGACCTGCTACTGGTGCTCTCAATAGCTCGACTCTGAGTCTGATCACCTCTGCCTCTACCACCCTCAACCTCTAATCTATACTCTGAAGACTCTCCATAGTATCTCTCGGCTGAACAATCGACTCCCCTGAAGAAATGATAGGAACCACTGCCAATGGCTCTACATCCCAAATATCCATATCTGGCACATCACCGTCTATCTCCATAACATCATCGCTCTCCCCATCCTCCTCCTCCTGCTGATCCTCCAAGTCCTACATGGAAGGACAGACTCGCACTCTCCACGGCTGACCATGCCTCCCCACTCTCATCAATCTCCTCGGCTCTCCTATCTCCGGCTGCTCCTCATCCTCACTCTCCCCTATCTCTACAATAGGAGGCTCCTACCCTAATACCATATGCACCCCCCTCTGCCATCCCCTACTCCCCATCCTCTCTAGCTGACTCCTGGCCTCAGTCTCCTCTCGGGCACCCTCCTGCTCTGTCACGGTCTGTACCCTCATCAGTTGCCTCCTGCCTGCTATCAACTCTGGCTGACTCCTGGCCTCCATCTCCTCCTGACCTCCATCTTGCTGTCTCTCCCCTCCCTGCTCCACCCATACCAACACTCTCCTCTATCATACTCTACCCCCTATACTAGTCTGCCAGCCCCCTCTACCCTCCACTGCATGTATCATCTCCACCTTTGACTCCTCCTGTCCTCTCGCATCAGGCTCCGGATCTCTCCTACCCTCCTGTCGTACTGCCTCTCTCACCCTCCTCCACTGCCCTCGGTCCCCCTCCTCCTCCTCCTACCTGCCCGTCCCACTACCTCCATCCTCTCTCCTCCCATCTCCAGCTCAGGACCTCTCCCACCCTCATGTTGTACTCCCTCTCTAGCCCCATGCCGCTCATCCTCTGATCCAAATTCGATGGCTCCTACAATCAACACCAATGGTGTAATTCTCTCCTATAGGTGGTTGCAAAACCACCGGTCATATCGCTCTATCACTCCTGCATCCTCTACTCCCACACATCTCCTAGGATAGGCTACCTGCACTGTCGCCGCCCATGATGCCTGACCTCCCTCAAGCTAATCGCCTGCCCCCATGGTCACTCTCTGGTGAGTCACCGAAACATCACCAGCGGACCAGGAATATCCTGTGTCAGCCCAAACTGTCTCTTCACCCTATCTGGTCGGTGCATCTCCACTATCTTTGGAAGAATCCTAATCAAGACACATTGAGCCATAAAATACCCACTCTGTCTCGCAGTCTGCTCTCTCCATCTCCTGAAGCATCGATGCATATAAGGTCGCCACACCCTCCTCCAAATCATCTACCATCCTCCTCCATTCCTCCACATCTCCCAACCCCTTATGCTGAATAACCCAGCCCCTCACCTCTCCATACCTCCACGCTAGTGGCTCTCTATCATCCACATCTCCCTCCTGAACAACAATCGGTCTCATCACCATGATATGCTCTCATGCCCACACCTGTAACAGGGTCATGTGTGTCAAACTCACTGCCTCCCGTTAACAAATCAAATGCATATCTCTATATAACTAGGCTAGGATACAAGCACCCCATGCAATCTATCCCTCAAGCCACTCCACAATGTGTCGAATCGCCTCCATGAACCGCAAACTGTAATACCACCTACTACGATCTAGTAGCAATATCCCACTGATCAACCCAGCTAAGAATAAAGGCAAAGCTGGTACTCCCATTATCAAACATCTATCTAGATCTAATTATTGACCCTGCAGAGGTAGGACAATATGACCAAATAGCACTGTCATAGTCTGCCTCAACTCGGCCCTGCTTGACACCACATCACTCAACAAAATCCCTAATATCGGTAGCTTCAGGATGCGCCATCCATCTTCCAGCGTCACTGTAATCTCCCTCATTGGTAGCTAAAATGTTAATGTCTCTGAGCTCCATCTCTCTATTAGGGCCGTCAGCATCGCTCGATGCGCCCTCATCACTGGTACCTCTAAAAAATGTAATAACCCTGCATGCTCTAAGGCCGCATGATACATGCCCGGCATTGCTGCTAGAGCCACTGTCAATGCCTCTGACCGTCGCTCATGTGTCTGTATCCGCCCTAAACCCTGCATCCACATCAACCATTTATTAGTACACAATCTTCCTGGCCCTGGGACATGTTTACTTTTATTCTTTCTTCATCCTCATCCTGTCCCCCATCGAGGCAGTCTCTTCTCTCTGACATCTATCGCCCCATCCCTCTTTCCCCTTTCTTCTTTCTTTTCATGACGTCTCCGCCCCCACTCGGGTCATCTTTGTCTCCTTTTCCCACGCTCTTGGGGCAGCTTCGTCCCCTCGAGGCGTCTTTTCCCTTCCCTGGGGCGGCTCTGCCCCCTCGGGGCGTGTTCGCCCCTCCCGGGGGCGGCCCCGCCCTGTCGGGGAGTGTCCGCCCATCCCAGGGGTGGCTCCGCCCTATTGGGGCATCTCCACCCTCCTGGAGCTGCTCCGCCCCTTCCCAGGGCGTGTCCACCTCGGGCTCCTGGGGTGTGTCCGCCCCTATCCGGGGTGACTCTGCCCCAGGCTGCCGAGGCGTGTCTGCCCCGAGCTTCCTAGGCGTGTCCACCCTGGCCAAGGCATATTCGCCCCATGGCAAGGGTGGCTCCACCCTTGGCGAGGCATGTCTGCCCCGTAGCTGGGGCGGCTCCGCCCCTACCGGGCTGTATTCGCCCCGAGGCTAGGGAGGCTCCGCCCCTGCTGGGGCTTGTCCGCCCTATGGCCGGGGTGGCTCCGCCCCTGTCGGGGCATGTCTGCCCCGCGGCTGGGGCAACTCCACCCTAGCTGGGGCGTCTACACCCCAGCTCGGGGTGCATACGCCCCATTGTGCAGCGGCGTGCCCATTCCCGCCCCCCCCTCCAAAACTTTTCTACCCCATTTTTTTGCCAATTTGGCCACCTACCCAGTTTCCCATTTCTCCCCACCCACCAAACCCATGTGCTACATTTTTTACCTATCTTAAGAAAACATGTTTAAATATTTAAAATAAATAGCATGGGTTTTTGTACTCACCTTGCGGGGCACCGCAAAGTGGGTCCAACGTCTCCACAAGTCATCTGCTCGGTGAATGATCTCGGTGTCATAATCCCATGGCATTGTTGCTCTGTCTCCTCTTTCCCTTCTTCACCCTTTCCTCACTTGCTATAGTAACAATGAAGCAAGGTAGTTCGTTTATGAGGGATTGGTCCTATAGACACCCAAATTTGATCACTCCCATATGATCAAATTTACCTCTTTATTCATCAATTATGTCAATATTAATTTATATTGCGCTTCCCACATAAGACTCTTAAAGTGTTTAATTTAATAATTAAATACTTTATTTAATGCCTTTATCTTCTCTAAATTAAATAAATACACCAATTTATTTAATTTAGTCATCCTAATCCATTGAATTAAAATCAATTTAAAATTCTTCTTTTCTCACTCCTTGTCACATCCTCCATAATCCATCTCTAATATGAATTAATTTAATTAATTCATATTTAGGGTGTACGTCCTCTTAATCAAGGATTAATGTCACATCCTCCTACATTTACCACTTGTCTCTAATCTTCCATTAATTATCATAATCAAGTATTTGCACAACTTTAATCAAAGTCATTAACCACTTTTAGCACCACTTTTTGGTCAATCTTTCCATTTTTCCTCTTTGGACATTGACCCTCTTTCCTATGAGAATTTTTAATTCTCATTTATTCATCCTATGTCTCTCTCCTCCCTATGTGAATTTTTAATTCACATTTTGTCTTTCCAAGGATTCTAGAATATTTGACATGTCACCTCATGCACATGTGACCAATTCCCACCTTTTTGGAGACCCTCTCTTATCCTTTAGACTCTCCTACGAATGTGAATTTTTAATTCACATTTATATTTTCAACCACCTCTCCTTTTTCCCATGGAGATTTTTGAGGAATTCCAAAAATTTTCAAATGTCATTTTCATTCTCACTTGGGGACAACAAATCCCTTTTTGAGGAAATCTTCTCACTCCCCAAGGTACTTGGAAGGTACTAGTCCTTCCTCCACCTCATGTACCTTTTGGCCACCTCACTTACACCTCATCTCCCCTTGGCCACTTCACCATCCACATGTCAAGATGTGAGGGCTTGTGAGTTCTCAACTCACCATAGCCTTTCATCTTGACCTTGTTGGATGAATCTCAACCATTGAATTCTCTAGAGAATTCAAATTCTCCTATAAATACCCCCTCCTAAAGGGAATTTTCAAAACTTAGCCAAATTGCAACTAAATGCTGCCATTTTGTGCACTCATTTAGCCATCAATTTCATCCATTTTTATTTGCATCCAAGCACATAATCAAATCCTCCATTTAGCCACATCAAGAGCCATCAAGGAGCATACAAATCAATCCAAATCAAGGGCCAACCAAGGAGTTTTAGCTGCAAGAAGGAAGGCATAATCACTTGTCTTCATTTAACATTTTCCTCTTTGCATTTACAAATTCCTTAGGCTAATCATGAGGTGTTTCATTATGTTTTCCATTGCATTTTAATTGCTTATAATAGGTTAAATATTTTGATATCACAGGTCCATTTCAAATATTTTATCATTTGCATTGTTAATCTTAGGAGTAGTTGAATTTAGTAATCTCTCTGAAACCCTAACCTTTTGTTATTTCTTTATTATTTGGACTAGATTTAGGATTGAAGTATCATTACATTGTCAAATTTGATAAATTCAAGATTTAGTCTTTGCTTGTAGTAAGGTCCCTTTGTGATTACCAACATTTTTACATTTATCACTGAGTTGTTTATGCATTGTCAAGACCTGACATTAGAGGCCTTGGGGTTATCTCTTGAGGCTTGCTGGTAGAGATTTACCTTTCAAAAGAGATAGGATTTCATATTATGTCTAAGTTGTTGCTGTGCAGAAAACATCATGAACACATCCCATGATTTTCATAATTGTTTCCTCTCTCCTTTGTTCTGCCCTTGCTTTCTACATTAAAATCACTGCCTGATGTGGATGTTCCACCTGAGCTTTTCCTACAAATTTTCTCGCTCAAAATAACACCAGCAACATCATCAAATTTCAATGTATTCAAACCAAAAATAGAATTGCTAACAGCCATTACCAAGCTATTTCAGCTTTCAGTGAAAGAACACAGAATGAAAAGAGCTCTAGCTTCTTCATCAAAGTTTACTTTTACAGAATTTAATTGACTAGTGACCATATTAAACTCATTTAAATGATTAGTAACTAACCCACCTTCTACTATTTTCATATTAAATAAACGCTTCATAAGAAATACCTTATTCGAAGCAGAAGGCTTTTCATATAACTTCACTAGGGTTTCCATCAACTCTTGAGTTGTCTTTGTTGTTGTAATATTGAATGCCACCAATGGTGCCAGGCATAAACGAATACTGCCAAGAGCCTTTCTATCCAAAATATCCTACTCCTCATCAGACATTGTTGAGGGTTTCTTGGTTTTCCCTTCCAATGGCCACCATAAATCCTTCTGATAGAGGTAGTCCTCCATCTGCATCTTCCATAACTAATAGTTCTACCCATTGAACTTCTCAACCTTCTTACCCTCATCTGCCATTACTCCCACTCAACTGTGAGACCTTCCTACAAATGATAATTGAAACACAACCCACTCTAATACCACTTGTTAGGGTTAGAAAGGAAAATATTTAACAATTAAATGCAGATTTAATTAATAAATAGAGAAACTAAAAACACATAGAAGAAATTATAACACAGAGAATTTAACGTGGTTCACCCAATCCTGGCTACATCCACCAAACAGCAGCCATCCAATGATTTTATTATCCAGTGCAAAAACCTATTACAATCTTGTGAATAATCACATTTTTTATAATCGTGTAACCCCATCTGAACCCCTTTTTAACAAGCTTAGAAGCTTCCAGATTAGGGTTCTACAAAGTTAGTTTTGTCTTTTTCATTAATTTTTCCTTTTTCAGTGACAACGTGAAAAAGTAGGAGGAAAAAAATTCTTGGGGGCTACCACCCCCGAACCCCCACTTGGGGCCCGGCTCAGCCTCAGACCCCGGCAAGGATACATGCCTGGGTGTACAGTATAGCATGAATAGTTGCCACATACCAACAGTAGGAATAATCACATAATAGAATTCTAGTGGTTGCAAGAACAGTCGATGCCAGATTTATAACTAATTACTAAACAGTAAGTAATACTAAACTAATACTAAACTAAGAAGATGGATTACTCACCAAGTGGGCCCCCTTGGATAAGTATCTTCTAAAACTAATGAGAACTCAGATGCTCGAACTCAGAACTTTATTTTATTCATTGTAAATCATGAGTACAAAAGAGTAATGTATTTGTATTATTGGAAACTTGAGAGTGCAAGTACAATATCAAATCATGCAACCTCCTGAGGAAGGAGCATCAAATCCTTATTTATACTATCAGCTAAACAAGGTAGTCAACTCCACGACTGGGAGCACGCCATTTAGGGAAAATAGAGAAAATGGAGTGGTGGCGGTTATGCGTGCATAGAATCTGGTCAGACATGCAAGTCTAAACATAGATTTGGCACAACAATAATTCCTATGCATGCTCAATCATTAAATCCCACTACAAGGTGGTTACATTCAGTTGCATGAGGAATCTTCTATCATCGACCTCCTTTGACCTTGAGTGATTCCTTTGTTGGACGTTATGGTGCATGCACAACTGGCAGTGTCTTCCTCAACTTAGCATTTTTAAATCAAATTTGCATGGAAATGTCAGTACACACAATAACTGCACATCTATAACCACCTTAAGGAACATTCATTAACCACATGCAAAATCAATATAGATAATCTACATAATATACCAATGTCATTAAAACTTGTAGAGATAGGATTTAAGCCCAATGTCTATGGTTTAGAGGGAAACATTATGAAAATATCAACATTTAACATCAAATTCCATGACAAATTCTAGCAAATAAACTATAGATTCTACCCAAAATTGGACCAAAACTAGGCTCATCACTCCCTCCAACCTATCGTTTTGTTGGTCCTCTAGCAGGGGAAGGGTTATTCTTCTGCTTGGTCAAAGCTCTAAAATTTGCAACTGATAGTTGTCCAACATCAGTGGATGTTGTGTGTGAATCAGGATCCCAATAGAATCCTCCTAATCTGTTCCATCTCTATTTTTTTGCAGCAATGTCATACTGTAGAATCTGAAGTTTGGCACGGGCCACATGAGCATGGGTGGTTGGAAAGTCAAGAGAATCCATGATCACCCCTCTATTCTCCTAATATGAATATACCTATCAATCCTTATTAGTGTTGCAGCATAATTGTAGATGGAATGAGGCTCAGCCTACTTCAGCTCATCAGTTAGGCTATTCCATCTTTGTGATAGACATCTTCTCATAGTTTCCTCCTTTGTTGTTGTCTTTACCTCATACTCACTGTAAACTGCCTCAATCTAAGGCATAATCTTGTTGCCATAACTAGGTTTAAGAAGAATTCTGTGAAATTCTCTGTAAATATCCCTTGGGTTGCTTGATTCAACCCTAATGGGCAGAGGGATGTTAGACTCTAATTGCTTATAAGAACCATGTTGTTGTCCCCAACTAATATCATTTTGTACCTAAGACATAAATGCCCTTAATTGGACATCCCCAACATACAATAGTGGGTTCCAATCATGGTCTTGAGTTACAACATAATTATGCAAATAAAACTCACACAACAAATTCTTCATTTCAGGTGAGGCAATCCTATAAGCATTGAAAAATTCAGCAGGGGTGTCAATAGAAGGATTAAAACCTGAGGCAATCCTTGACAGTTTAAAAGAGAGATATTTATCTTTCTGGAGCAAAGCATAGACCCTTGGAGGGGTCCTACATTCCAAAATCTATGGTACCAAGGTTGTCATATCATCCACCCTCTGCTTCAGGGTGGAAATTTTTGCATCCTTATCTTCAATCTCCTCCTCATCCCTATTTTGAATTTCCTTCTTCAATTTCTATTTTTCCTTTTTCCATTCTTCCTCCCTCCTTTGTATTTATTTCCATAAATTCAAAATTGTAGTATGTGTTGTAAAATCAGGAGGATGATGAATTCCTACTAGTATTTTTGTCGATGGTGGCTCCTCATATAGCACTATCTGCATGGACTTAAGTTGTCCAGTTATCTCTAGTTGTAGGGGTATTGTTTCTTCTTCCACTTCTTGTTGTAGGGACCCTCCTTGTTTTTGTTGTGGTTGCAAGAACTCCTCCTCTAGTTCTGGTTGTTGTTGTAGGACTTCCTGCATTTCCTCAAACTCTTCTGCAGTGTTAGCAAGATCAGTCACTGTTATATTTGTTGCTCTCTCAAATATGTCTTCTTCTTTGGCATTCTCCTGCCCCATTGGGGATTTAGGGACCTCATGTGATGTCTCACTGAGCTTAGGGCTTTCCTGTGGAGGCATACCAAATGTTGGCCTAGCTGGTCTTGATTTCCTAGGAGGTCTCTCACATTTTTCTTTGGCTGTAGGATGAACAGTGTTATCCTTCCTCTTCTTAGAAATTGGCACCTTTCTTTCTATCAGCTGCATTTTGGCCTTTCCTTTTCTCATTTCTACTTCTCTCTATTGTGCCTTAGTTTTCATCAGGGTTTCAAGTGGAACGTCGTCATTAGAATCTGATGAAGAGCTTTCTTTTTCTTAGTTCTCTATTCTAGAAGAACTAATTTCTATGGTTTCTTCTACTACATAAGGGTTCACACTAGAGCCTATGCCAGAGGTTGAAGCACCAAAAGTGGCTTCATTCATGCTCAATTTCCTGCTAGACCTATGGGGTTGAGGTAAAACCCTAGGTTGCAAATGCTCAGGTCTAATTTGATCAACATTTATAAATTATTCCTAAGTCATTCCAGATACATCATGTAGAGACTTTTCAACTATCAATTTAATTAGACAATGGTGGGAAATAGAATTATCCCCACCTTTTTGGGTCTCAGCTGCCATGATTGAGAGAAGATTGTATAGCACGTTAGGCACATTCATCCTCCTTTTGTACCTCATGTGATTCAAAAGCTTGAAGTGCACGAAATGCAAATTTGACTGGCGACCCTCACAAGTGATGTATTTGATAACATAAACGGCTATCTGCTTCCATGGCTCGAGCAAAGAAATTCTCTTTGCACCTTGTTTATCTATGCTCAATGGGGGGTCGTTTGGCTTTGTAAATTTGGCCCTAGCTGATCTGGCGTCTCTAGAGGCAGGGTAATTTTCACCATCAGCCGGTAACCCTGTGACCTCTGTAATTATTTCCTTAGTTGCCACAACTTCCAACCCTTTTACTGTGACTTTTCCTTCAGAAAATGTATGGGAAAATTCAAGGGCAATGCTTTCATCAAAGCCATCCAGCTTCAGGAAGTAATCTAACCATCCATAGTTTCTAAATTCGGCCAAGCATTGTGCATCCTGCAATAAAACATCATGCATCGTGGGTTAATTTTGAATTAACCCACCTCCCATTGTTTGTAATCAAAAAATGCTCTACAATTTCTTTCCTGCAATTCCCATCCGAAAATCAAGTTCACTTTCCTACAATACCTGCTAAATTTCTAGTGCCAATATCGACTGAATTTCCTTTCTTTTGTTTCACCTTTTTGCTTGCAACTCAAGATTACGACAGAGTCTAATGGCAAAAAAGAGTGATAAAGGAGAATTATGATGGGAAGAAATGGCGGCTGTAGTTATTGTCACTTCACACATCCAATTCATCCTCTCACTTAGATTTCAAATCAGCTCATTTTGAATTTTCTGGAGTAGCCTAGCATAAATTGACACATGGGAAATATATTTGCATCTTTTTCTTTCCCCCCAACCTAAATTTGGACATGTCTCTGCACATGTGAGATGGGAGTGGTGATTTGACAAGGAATATTGACTTGTTATGTGAACGTCTATACTAATGTATAGTGATTAAATGAACACTTAAAAGATGATTAAAAGATAGAAATTAATGCACACATACCTAAATGTGTAGAGGATTTGTTGCAAAGATTGTGGATAAAGTACCACTCACCTTTTAGGGAATAAATTGAGCAATTAATGAAGATGAAGTGGAATGAGGTGAGATGGAATGAAGTGATCGAAGAGAGAGAAAGGTGGTGATGGGTGGGTGAATGGGCGGATGGGCGAAGAAATGGACTTCCACATAAGTGAAAGTCTTTATTATGAGAAGTATGTACCTTAATTAGCCAGAAGGAGGGACACTAGGTCCACTTCCTTTGGTTGCAAGAAGTTCGGGTGCTGAATGTTGGGTGAATTGCTATAGGAACTCTTCTTTGGAAGTTGGCTTGTGATATAATCTGAGGCGATGACCATTGACAAGTAATTTGAACCTGACAGGTTCAATGGTAGTAAGTTGAACAACTCCATTAGGAAAGACCTCAGTGACTTCATATGGTCCTAGCCACCTTGTCTACAATTTTCCTACATTGTCCTGGTATCTTGAGTCATACAACAAGGCCCAATCTCCTGGTTGGAATTTCTTGTCCTTGATAAATTTTTCATGCCACTTGATTCTCTGATTCTGCACTACCTCTATATACTGCAGGGTTTCTCTTCTTATCTCATCCAAAGCATTTAGTTGCATGATTCTTTCTCTTTGTGCCTCAAAAATATCCATCCCCAAATCTACTACAGTCCGCAGAGTCTTATATTCAAATTCAACGGGCATCATAGTTGTCTTTCTATATAGCAACTCAACTGGAGTGAAGCCTGTAATTGTTTTCCAAGTTGTCCGATAGGCTCAAACAACTTTTGGTAATCTATTTGTCCAATCCTTTCTATGAATATCTATTGTTTTGGTTAGAATGGCTTCAATTTCTCTATTGGTTACCTCAACTTGGCCATTAGCCTGGGGGTGATAAGGAGTAGACTTCCTATGCCTTATGTTGTACTCATTAACTAGTGTTGTAACAAAGGTTAATGTGAATTGAGCCCCTTGATCAGTCACTATTTCTCTTGGGACTCCATATCTTTTGAAAATCTCCTCATAAAGAAATTTTGCAACTTTTTTATCTCTTGCATGCTTCATGGTCTTAACTTCTACCCACTTTGCCGCATAATTAGTGCATACCAATATATAAGAATTACCATTTGATGGAGAGATAATGGGTCCCACAAAATCCAATCCCCACTTGTTAAAGGGAGTGATTACTACCTGAGGGCACAGTGGCATCTCATCAAATCTAGTTGGCCTGCCCATTCTTTGACATCTATCACATTTTCTAGTATACCTTCCTGCATCCTTATGGAGTGTTGGCCAATAATAGTTTGTGTTCAAAAACTTCATTGTTTTCCTCTTGGCTACAAAGTTTCCTCCACATGGTTCATTGTGACATGCATGTAAAATTTCATATGTCTCATCTTCTCTCACACATCTCCTCATGACATGGTCTAGTCTAGTATAAAACAAACATCCAGCAATCCAAGAGAAAGGAAAATATTTTTCAATGAGTGCCCTTTTCTCTTTTGGAGAGAAGTGAGAAGGAACTCTACTTGTGACCAAATAATTGGCTATGTGAGCATACCAAGGTGTTTGTATACTAAGGGAGAATAGATGCTCATCAGGAAAAGAGTCATCTATGGGTTGATTGTCTTCTGATGTAGTCAGTCTTAAAAGCATTGACCTTCCCTAGCTTATCCACAATGGTTATATCAAACTCCTGCATCAACAATAACCATCTTAATGCTATGAGATTTCCATAATCCATCATATTTAAGATTTTGAGATTTTTGGACTTTTTATTGTGTTTAAGTTTTTTTTTTCCATCAAAAATCCAATCAAAAATCCAGAAATCTCAAAATCAAAAATCCAGAAATCTCAAAATCAAAAATCCAGAAATCTCAAAATCTTAAATAGCCATCTTGCCAATCTACCTGTGATCAAAGGTTTATTCATGAGATATCTAATGGTTGTATGATGAGTGTGCACAAAGATTTGGTAGCCTATTATGTAATGTCTAAATTTGTTCAGTGCATAGATTACTGTCAGAATTTCTTTCTATGTCACTGTATAATTGAATTCAACTCCTTGCAATTTTTTGCTGACAAAGTAAATGGCATTTTGAACAGCTCCTTTCTATCCTAAGATTGATCCTATGGTATAATCTGATACATCAGTATGGATGTGGAAAGGAAGCTCCCAATTAGGCCCTTTGAGTACAGGAGCATGAGTCAAAGTTGCCTTCAAGTCAGAAAATGCCTTGTCACAGGCTTCAGTCCACTTAAATTCAGCATCTTTAGTGAGAAGAGTATACAATGGTGTTGTTACCTTGCTGAATCCTTGATGAAATTCCTATAATATCTTGCATGACCCAAGAAACTCCTAACATCCTTCTATTTTGCAAGTGTGGGTAGATTTGTGATTACCTCAATTTTTGCAGGATCTACTTGAATTCCCTTGTGGGAGATGTAGTGGCCAAAAACTACACCTTCCTGAATCATCATGAAGCACTTTTCACTATTTAAGGACAAGTTTTGGTCTTCACATCTCTGTAGGACTCTCCTGAGATTTTCCAAAGCTTGATTAAAATCAACACCATAAGTGGTAAAGTCATCCATATAAATTTTCATGCAATCATGAGAAATGTTTGAGAATATGCTAATGACTACCCTCTGAAAAGTTGCAGGTACATTGCATAAGCCAAATGGGAGTACTGAATAGGCATAGGTCCCCCATGGATAGGTAAATGTGGTCTTCTCCTGGTCCTCTAGTGCAATTTGGATCTGGTTGTAGCCGTTGAATCCATCTAGAAAAGAAAAGTATTGCTTTCTTGCAAGTGTGTAGAAATCTTGATCAATGAAAGGTAAGGGAAAGTGGTCCTTCTTGGTGGCAGCATTAAGTTCTCTATAATCAACAAAAACTCATCATTTCCATCCTTTCTTTGGAACAATCACTAATGGAGAAACCCAATGACTATTTGAAATGGGGTAGATAAATCCTCAATCTAGTAATTTCTACAGTTCTCCTTTCACAATTTCTCTTAGTGTAGGGTTAATTCTTCTTTGTGGTTGTCTTACTAGGGTGCAATCATCTCTTATGTAAATTTTGTGTGTACAAATTTTAGGGTCCAATCCCTTCATATCATGATAATCCCACACAAATTCATGTTGATGGATCCTTAATAGGTTTGCCAATAACAATTGTTCTTCATTTAATTTACTATTAATATTCAGATATTTTTCTTCTGACACCTGTACTTGTGTAGTTAACTCTATCATGGTTGTTTCATTAACAAATAGTACCTTTAGTTCATATGGAAGCAATGTATGGTACATACATGTTGTTGTAGGAAGTCTATCTGTAGGAACAGTGGCTATAGGAAGAACATCTACAAGAATAGTGGTTGCAGGAAGAGCAAGCAGAAGTGTCTTGATTGGAGTAGCAAAATGAGAAGATGATGCTTCCTCCACTTCACAATGGTTCTGAATGATGTTAGCCAATACTTCATCCTTATCTTGGAGCTGCATGAAAGACTTCTGCCTAGCATCATAAGATGTGCCACAAAATCAACTTCCTCGGCCTCTTCACCAACATGTGGCCATACGAGATTATCTTCATCATGAGATGGTTGAGCAGGAGGATAAAGAACAAAATTTTTTGTTCTCTTCTCATATGAAATGGTCATGTCACCTAACTGACATCCAATGTATGCATTTTCAATTGTTAACCAAGGTCTTCCAAGAATAATGGGATACCTACCTAGTGTAGCTTTAGGAGAAAGAATCATAAAGTTTGTTGGGTACTCCCAAGAGTCTAGAACTACCACAAGATCCTCCACTACACCATTAGGCTTAACAATAGAGTTATCATCAAGCTACAGGACAGTAGGAGTAGATCTCATGCTTACAACATTTAGTTGTTGCAAGATGTATTTGGTCATTACATTTATTGTTTCCCCTAAATCAATTAGAGCATTATTTACTTGGACCCCGTTTATAACAACTGCTACCATAGGACTAACTAGGTCATTATACTTGGGGATAGTCACTTTTCCTAGCATGATGTTAGCTAGTTGTCCCACCACATGAACTGTAGTTGGGTCCTTCTTTTTCCTACTTGGCTTCTTGAGGCATGCTTCTTTGATTGCTTTGTCATAGATTGGAACATCCTTTATGGCCTGAAATAGAGATATCTGGACACATATATGCTTCAGTTAATCCAAGATATCAAAATTTGTATCCTCGTTTTCTTCCTTCTTCTTGGAAACTTCCAATCTCTGAGGAAATGGCGGTTCTTGTTCATTCTGCTTGACTTGGACTAGTTCAGGATTTTTAGGTACACTGGGTTGAATGGGATCATTTAGAGGTTCTTCTTCCTCTTCAATAGGAATTTCAATGATAATAGGCTTAGAAGGGGCTAGTAGAGTAGTTCCTGAACACAAGTGGATGTCACTTAGACTCACAACATATGCAGAGAATTGATTTGAATCAGCAGAGTATGCAGGTTGTTGTTGTGGTTTGTTATTTGGATTGGGTGTGGGATGAGTTGGTAGTTGAGTAGGTTTAGATGCATTTGAGCTTGGATTTGTTTGCTGCCAATTTCCTGGAGGTGGCTTCCAATGCCCTTGAAATTGCTTTCAATTCCCCTAGGGTTGTTGTCACTGGGGTGGAGAACTCTAATGACTAGGCCAAGCATTTAGAGGGTTACTCCAAGGCTATGGTGGATATCCTCCATAACTAGATGGATATGGGGGCTGCCATTGGTTACCACATGAATAGGAATTAAAATATGGCCCAACATAGGATATTGGATCCGATGGAATACCTTTTCATGGAGCCCAAGGCTTCCTTTGTGCAACATAGTAGACTTGGTATTTTTCAATTTGAATTAGCTTAAACTCAGGTGGAATCTTTTTTCTTTCAAGATTAGCTACCATCTTGCATCTGTAGTCCTTCTTTTGTCTGTAGTGGGGGCAATACTCTATCAACATTGTCTCTGCCTCCTCTTGCTTCTTCTTGGCCTGAAGTGTATCTAGTTGAGTAGCTAGATTATTTATGATGTCTTGCTTGAATTCTACCAGCAAATGAGTAATCTCCATTCTTGAAACTCCATCGGTAGTTGACTTACCCATGGAAGATTGGTAAGCTCTCCCCTTCTTTGAAGCTTCCCTAGAGTAGTTCTGGCATACTTTCTTGATATCTTCCCAAGGAACTTGTGAGATATCTCCTCCTCCCATGAGGTCCAAGGCATCAGTACAACTATCATTGATTCCTCTCAGGAAAAGCAACTTTTGTGAGTCTTCATTAAGTGTATGGTGTGGAGATTTTTGTATGAAAAATAGAAACCTTTTAATGTAATCTTCTAGGCTCTCATCCTCCTTTTGTTGTATCTTGAAAATGTCACCTCCTCTTATGTTGTTTCCCCTACAATATTCCTTGTATTTCTCAAAGAATTTTGTCTTCATGTCTTCCCAATTTTCCATAGTATCTCTGCCTAAGCTCATGAACCATCTTAATGCAATCTCTTTCAGAGTGGTAGGAAATAGCTTAAGCCTATGTGCATCAATAGTATAATCATACCTCCTGCAGAGTATGTCAAAATCAAATAAAAAGGTGTCAAGATCTTCTGTGACAAGCCCGTAAAACTTGGGGAGTGTTGAGGTAGGAATGTTCTTGATGTTTTCAACTTCAATTTGATGGGCAATGGGGAAAGGAAAAGTCAGTTGGTTAGGTCTTTTCCTATTTGCATCACCCATTCCTGCTTGATGCAGTTCCAAAGCAAAGGGGTTCTCAAGCTCATTTTGATCTTCAGAGGAGACTTCAAAGCTAGTCAGATCAGGAAATGCATCAACAAAAGGGTGTGGATTTTCTTCTTCTTCTTCTCTTGGTATGTTCTAACATTCAACTAGCTGGAATGGATTAGGATTGTTAGTAAGGAATATCCCATAAGCATCCCTTCTCCTTCCTCTATGCATGTGATATCACTCACTATCAGTCAGCTCACACAAAGAATTGGTAAAAAAATAAGGGGGGTAATTACTTCCTAAATGAGGATATACTAAGAACAACTTCCAAAACATTACAACAAGAAAACTACCAATGACTCCAAAAGACTCTCTAGTTTGACACCATCCCCAACAACGGCATCAAAAATGTTGGCCTCCTACAATGATTTAATAACTAATCCCTTACAACCATGATTCATAGATTAGACATCTAACCTGAATAGCTATTTCAATCATCATGAAGGTGCATTTAACTTGTCAACCCAAGGACGTGAACTTGAAATGGGTCAGCACAATATGTGCACTAGGAACTCGAAGTAGCCATTTCATTCTACAGCTAAGGAACACACAATGTTGAATGTAAATTGCTTACAAGGGAATACCATAAATACCAATCATCAATCAACAACTACATCAAACTAAAATGCATACCAGGAATGAAAATCCGAGCAACAAATAAGGCACTACTTTGTCTGCTTTGGCTGCAGGAATAGTCAGTGCTAGATTTCTAACTAATTACTAAATAGTAAGTAATATTAAACTAAGAAGACAGATTACTCACCAAGTGGGCCCCCTTGGATAATTATCTTCTAAAACTAATGAGAACTCAGATGCTCGAACTCAGAACTTTATTTTATTCACTGTAAATCATGAGTACAAAAGAGTAATGTATTTGTATTACTAAAAATTTGAGATTACAAGTACAATATCAAATTGTGAAACCTCATGAGGAAGGAGCATCATATCCTTATTTATACTATCAACTAAACAAGGCAGTCAACTCCACGATTGGGAGGACGCCATTTAGGGAAAATAGAGAAAATGGAGCAGTGGCGGTTACGTGTGCATGGAATTTGGTCAGACATGCAAGTCCAAACACAGATTTAGCACAGAAATAATGCCTGCACATGCTCAATCATTAAATCCCACTACAAGGAGGTTACATTCGGTTGCATGAGGAATCTTCTATTGTTGACCTCCTTTGACCTTGAGCGATTCATTTGCTGGACATTATGGTGTGTGCCCAGCTGGCGGTGTCTTCCTCAACTTAGCATCTTTAAATCAAATCTGCATGGCAATGTCAATACACACAATAAGGCAATGTTAGTACACACAATAACTGCACATCTATAACCACCTTAAGGAACATTCATTAACCACATGCAAAATCAATATAGATAATCCACATAATATGCCAATGTCATTAAAACTTGCAAAGATAGGATTTAAGCCCAATGTCTATGGTTTGAGGGAAAAATTATGAAAATATCAACATTTAACATCAAATTCCATGACAAATGCCAACAAATAAACTATAGATTCTACCCAAAATTGGACAAAAAACTAGGCTCATCAAATACCTCACTAAAATGCAAAAGAATGTAAGGTAGAGTTGAAATAGGATAACAAGGAAATTGATGATCTCTTAACATGTTTTGATCATTCTTTTAGTATGATGAGCAATAAGATGCTTGCTCATTATTTTTTCATCATGTTGAAATAAGATTGCTTTATGAATCTCTTCTTGGTTACAACAGCTTCTCTTAATGACTATTTTGAATATTTCATGACTCTCATATAATGATGTGAATGAGAGGGTGTCCTCCTGATATGTTAGGCTCAACCCTTGTGGGAGCCCATTTTGCTCCACATATCTGATGAAAACTAATCATGAACATAATGAACCTATTCCTACACATTAAACAAACAAGTTAGCAAAATAATTGAAGCTAAAAACTTCCATTGAACTTTGTGCTCCCTGAACATTTGCTTTTTTGATGACTTAATCATACGATGAATGCCTGATAGGATGCAGATTACATTTTTGTTGGTAATGTAGGGATAAGGTAGAATGTGATTTCTCATTGCTCTAACACCACCTTTCATCAATCTTGTAGGTAAACCTTGGAGCTGGAGTTGGACCTAGAGTTGGAGTTGAACCAAGATTAACACAATTGTAACAACGATTCGTCATTCCAGGCAATGACAAATCACCTTCTCTCCTTGTTCTTATATTATCTTCAGTTGTGTGATCTCAATTTCTTTCTTGTATTTAGTATTTGATTAAGTAATCAAATCAAGCTACTCCATGGCTTGTGTGGGACTTTAGTTTTCACAATATGAATAAAACAACATTTCTTATGCAAATTTATGAGTTTTTTTGTTACAAACATTTGCATAATAATATTGGAAATTCAAAAGTAATCAAATTTGTACAGCAATGAATACTTCGCAGAAAATTTTGAAATTACTTGTGTACCTTTTAAAAATAAATGCAATTCAGCTCTACCTGTTTTGAGTTGTGGCTAAAAATAGGTAACAATGACATTAAAAAATAAGACATGTAGAAATACTACTTTTTCTAAAAACTAACCAATTGGTCATACAAATTATCATGTATTATTTATCTAATTCAATCTATTGTGATTGATATTTAATTGTAAGGATGAGGTAGCACATCCAATACTCAAACTCACTAGTATCTTTGCTCCCTACAACCTTATTCAGTAAAGTGATTATATCAAAGATTCCATACATAAAATGATTCCTAGGAAAAACTTAAGGTTCAACTAATTACTTTCCTTTTTTGGGTAATTTTAACCATTTTTAAGCAATATTATCCAGACAGGTGTCTTCCTTATCTTAGAAGTAGTGGCTCCCTATTTAAACACTCACTTTAGTAAATTGGTCCCTTGGAGGAAATATAAGAACAAGATTAATATTCTAACAGTCTAACCTAGCCACTACTCTATTATCAATAGCCCTAACTTTCTAAGTGTGGTTTATAATGTTTAACACATGCCAATACCAAATCTGTATACATTAGACTATACCTAGAAATCTACCAGTATGAGCTAACCCACTTGCAAAAATTGCTTCAAACATTAATTTCTAAGGGTTTTCCTACCTTTTATCCTATAAGTATTTGATATCAATATGCCCAAGCTATCTATCTCCTACTTTAGCCAGTGAATTTTGAATTATCGAGGAATGTTCATACCCCCTAGTACTTGTATTTCATTTTGGGAGGTTTGAAAATTAATCAAAGATAGTGATCTATAGTTATAAGAAAATATGGATACACAAAATAGAGGAAAATGTTGTTTAGGAGTAGATAATCTTGTTAGTAATAGAAGTTCATTAAGAGGTGGATGGAACAATGGGGAATTTAAAAAATTACACATGAATTCATACAAGAAGCTCCAAAAACTTATAATTCAACACTTCAAACACCATTGAAACTGAAGAAAATAATAATCTTACAAATCTTAGCATTGAACTAAAATAATGGTGGAAAATTCAACAAAGAATGGTAGTAATAGTCACAACATCTCTTGATAGCTGGAATATGAGATAGTGACAAATAAACTTGCAAAAACTTACTTTATGCTTCAAACTAGCATTTTGAACAAAATTATAATTTGTTGCACTTTTTGAAAACTCTAAAAAATTATCATATTTTCACAAGGTTCGTGAATTTGTAAACTTTGTGACAACACAAAATTTGAAACATTTAAATATATTTTACTATCTCCTCCAACTTTTTTGGTCTTTTGGGAAGTTCACAAACTCGTGAACAAATTGAAACAAAAAACTTCAACACTAAAAAATAAAACTTATTGACATTTTGGAAATTTCATGAACTAAATAACTTTGTGACAACAAAGGAAAGATGTTTTATCAATAAATAAAAAAAGTTTTGTTAACTCACAAAATTTGTGACAAAAGGAACCTGTTGCAATGTTGTAAAGTTCATGAACTTGTAACATTTTTATGAAAAGAAACTACCACAATTTTGTACAATTCACAAACTATAGAAATTTGTGACAAAGTTTGAGAAAAACCATAAATATTGATAAGGGAAAATATTAGATTTTTTTCATTTTTAGGACTTCTTTTCCATTAAAATTTCCAACTAACTAGTTTTCATAAGACATTGTGAAAACCAAAAGAATTATGAGACTAATGTTTCCCTCTCAGTTGTTGTCCTTGATGACAAATACACAAACTCTCAAGTTTGTGGCATTGTAAGTTGATCTTAGTAGTATGGACAGGCATGGTATGAACAGGTACAAACAAGATCATGTTTCACTTAGATGGCATATAAGGTGCAATATTTGGATTATCTGCAAGGTATAAAGATTGGTGCAAAGTTCTCAAGCTATTAGAGGTGATGATTATGGTTGACAAGTCTAAATTCATTTAGACTTTGTGCATAGACAAAGGTTTATATGTTTAACAAGGCACATTTATAAGGCTCCATGATATATTTCATTTGATGGTTATTTTGGTCACAAGGAGACATTTATATAATGAATGATAATTTCACCGACAACGTTTCATATGTTTGATTACTTCAAAGGTCATCATTCAATCGAGCTTTGCAAATGCATGTGAAGATAAAATTTTTGACACCAACATAATAATGATGTTTTTTATCATGCTCTAAAAGATTAATCATTTTGTTCAAAATTCAATAGAACTTTATAAAGTTTTGAATGCATACGAAAATAAAGGATTTCCACCGAAAAATATGATAATGTTTTTTTTTTTTTGTGATGCCCTAATTATTCTTACATTCTTTTCAAAGAATAGGGCATGGTAGTGCCACATTACATAGGTGGTTTTGACAGTTTGAAGAAGAATTTTGATTGATTTATGCTCAGATTGAAACAAAACAAGAATAGTGTATAACTAAGGGCTAAAACAAGTGTTATTATTCCCTAATTTCTTGGTTCTTCATTTTTCAAAACTAAGTATTTCTTGGTGTTTCATTTTTTCTCTATTGTTGTTTTAGGGATTCTGTTTGGTGGAAACGAACTTTGCTTGTTTTGTGTTTCAACTGAAAAAGGTTAAAATTATGTGAAAATTGATTAACGTTTTTTGTTTCTAAACCCTAGTCGAGTTCTGAGAAGAGAAGAATGTTGTAACTATTTGTAACCCTAGTTCATGGTTGTATTTTGTTTGAGGATTAGTTTTTATTGTGAAAATTTTATTTGACTCATTGGAACTCTATATGGGGCTTAACATTCTTTATTGAACATGAAAATCATTTGTTAAGGAAATACAGATTAGTTATGAAGATAGCAGTTTGTTTTCAGTTCAAAGACAATGTACATTATAAATGCTATGTTAAAAGATAGTTAGATTGTATTGTCACATTGGTGACTTGTAGTTTGGTATAGTTTGAATATGGTTTGAACAGGGGGGCAGTTGTGTAGATAGTTAGCAGGCTACGTGTGGCATTATCTGAAAGGCAGTTACGAGAGCAGTTTGACCAAGATTCATTTGACAGTTTTAGACAGTGACAAATGGCAGCATATATGATCTTTTGTAGATTTATATAACTAGTTGTTTATCATTGTTATGAGGTTGATGCTTTTAACAGAGTTATCATGCTAGGTGTGAAAATAGAATTTTGTGATTGAAGTTTTGCAAATATAATGCAAAATAGTTTGTATTACTGATATATTTAATATTTTAGGGATTCCATAATGAATCTTTAAGATGTTAAATGTATTAGAATGAAAGTAATATATGAATTGAATGGTAACAAAGTAACCCTCTGATATATAATTGTTTTGAGCTTTTGTATTGGAGTTGGTGCTCCTGAAAAGTGAAGGAGTTGGTGCTCCTAAATTGTGGAGGAGTTGGTGCTCCTGAGAAATGGAGGAGTTGGTGCTCCTAAATTATGTGGAGTTGGTGCTCCTGAACTTTGTAGAGTTGGTGCTCTAAGTGAATAAAGAGAAATATTTTTCGAGTGGTTTTTATTCGCCAAGAGGGTTTTCCACTAAGGACATATAATGTGTTATGTGATGGTTTTATGTGTGTGATTTTTCTTATCTGACTGATTTTAATGTGTCATCAAATGCATTGAATGGTTGCTAATCATCAGTCTTTCACATCTGCTAATGTTTATGTCAAAATTTCATGCATAAAGGTTCTAATTTAAAGTGAGCTCTGATACATGTGAAAGTGTTAAGTTTCACCTTGTTAATGTTTTATGTTTAATTCATGGTTCATGCAAATATAATATTGTTCATGCACAAATCAAATTTGTTCTTTGAACTGTCATTTGGTGTTTTGATTTAAAAGTCAAGTTTGCTTCACATATTGTCATTTGTCCTCTTGGTTCAAAAGCAAACATAAATTCTTGTTTTTAAAAAAGTTTGTGACTTTTATAAATCACTAATTCACCCCCCCTCTCAGTGATTTCAGTCTTCCAACAACTAAGGAAAAAATTTGGGTAATAGTTGGCTCTGATTGGGGACAAGGAATAAACAAGACACTAAAGGGACCTAGAATCTCCAACAAAACTAGTGATTTATCTATTGGGGAAACAAAATCAAAAATAGGAGGAAAAGGAAACACACACAACAAAATTGGAAACAAGGTAATAGGAAACAAAATAGGAAAATAAGGAAAAATAATGCACATATATAAGGGATAACTAGTATATAGTTTGTAAAGCTTTAATTCTTTCCATTATATGAAATGCAAAAGAGTGTACTATCAAGATATTCCAAGAGAGAACCATTCTTACTATAAAATTTTATGATTTGGAAAGGTCCTTTCCAAAGCAAGCCAAATTTTGTTAGAGTAATAAGTTATTATGCTTAATTAATTATATCATACTAGTTAATAATTAAGTCACTTATTCCTTTAGTTGCTTAAGCTAAACTTAGGCACATTAATAATTGATTAATTATTAAGTGTGCACATTAGGGTTTCATTTAGGGTTTCCCTTTTAGGGTTTCTTGATCTCCTTCATAAGGATTTATCTCTTTGTAATAATTAATTCTCGAATAATAATATTTGCATATCTTTTTGCAAATCTCTGCCTTTTCTGATTTTTCTCTTCTGTGGAAGGTTATTCTGGTGTGTAAATCTGATCTTGGTTTCTAACATTGTATCAGAGCCTTGATTTGCAACCCCTTCTCAGATTTTTGAGAAAATCATTGTAGGGTTCGTTCGGGATTCCTCAAGGGTATCATGCCTTGAGTTTATCTATGCATCATTTTAGGTCAGATCTAAGCATTCCATTGAATCCAGAGCTACTGGAACAATCAGGTTTTCCTTTTGTTTCATCGAAAAAGACCTTCGTTTGTCAGATCTATGAGGATTTGAAGTTGATGAGGGTTTCCAGATCTAGAGCATACCTAAAATTTTGGAGTGTTTTCAGCCCAAACGGACCTCACCATCACGTTCAGAGCACCCAAAAACCCCAAAATTGACTATCAAATCATCAAAATTAGACACAGTGACTCCGGGAGGTAAAAAAATTTCATTTATGGGTTGTATGGCCTTGTATGGCACCCAATCCAAGAAAAAAACAAAAAACCAGAGTTAATGGATGCTGCCGTCAGTTAACCGCTAGTGGTTAATGCTAGCGTTAATGCTAGCGGTTAGCCTAGCCGCCAGGCTTAACTCCAAACCCTTTTGGAGGAGTTTTGGTATTTTGGGCATAATTTTTGCGTCCGAACTCAGATTTTCAAAAACAAAATATCCTGAAAAAGCTGGTTCCGAGCACTATCCTATGGTGTAATTTATTTTATAGTATTTTTTTGTTTTACTACATTTATTGTTGTTTGAAGTCACATGTTCTTTTTGGACTTTTGAGCTCATAACTTTTTGCCACGATCTGTGATTTTCGCTATCTTTGCAGCGTTGGAAAGGTATTAAGAAGCTCTATGTTGCTGTCTATGCACTTTTTCTGTATCTGTCCCAAGTTGATCACTTAGTCTAGATTTGGCCCGATGGGTTTTTTGGAGATTACTTGGATGTTTTGGCAGTTGGGAGGGTGCATCTTGCATCTTTGCACTTTGTTTTCAGTAATACATCTTTCAATAATTTTTTGTTGCTTCATAGATTCCAAAGTTGTTCCCGTTTGGAGTTTTCGAGTGTTTTGTGGCATCGGGTCTACTATTTCTTTATCATGATTCCTTGAGTCAATCAGTGACTCTCATCTGGTTTCAGTAGTAAACAGAAGAATCTTTCCTTGCTTGCCAGTATCAGGTTCCAGTGTTACTCTACAAAGTTCTTCCAGTGCTTCTTTGCAGCATGTCATCTCATTGTAGGGGGGTTTTGTCCCACTGGGTTTTTCCTTCTCTACCTCTTTCTTGCATTTGTAAATGGGTACCTGATCAGGCCTAGTTGTTGAGACTCATCTTTGCTTTCATGCGTCTTATTCTAGTGTTTTAACTTCTTCCTAAGTTCATCTTAAGGGGGGGTGTTAGAGTAATAAGTTATTATGCTTAATTAATTATATCATATTGGTTAATTAATTAAGTCACTTATTCCTTTAGTTGCTTAAGCTAAACTTAGGCACATTAATAATTGATTAATTATTAAGTGTGCACACTAGGGTTTCATTTAGGGTTTCCCTTTTAGGGTTTCTTGATCTCCTTCATAAGGATTGATCTCTTTGTAATAATTAATTCTCGAATAATAATATTTGCATATCTTCTTGCAAATCTCTACCTTTTTTGATTTTTCTCTTCTGTGGAAGGTTATTCTGGTTTGCAAATCTGATCTTGGTTTCTAACAAATTTTACATGTTCTTCGCAAGGATCCCTTATTTTATCCAAAAGAATGAAAAAATATCTAATCATAAATTTCCTCAATCTTTCTCTCTTGTCAAAATTTATTTCCATGCTAGTTTGATGTTGAGAAACTTTATCCACCATGTCTCAAACCATTTTTTCTTTATTTTTTCCAACTGCATAACTCCCTTTTCAAAGGCACTCTAAAATTACTCATCTTCAATAGCACTTTGGAGCAGTACAACTTATAGCTCTAGAGAAATAGATAAAGAACTATTTATAGCGTAAACCAATTCAAAATATGAAATACAAATTTCTCTATTAGGCATAATTCAATCAATGTACAATGCATCATATATCTTCTTGTACTAATTTATCTTATTCTCATCAACCAACTTACATATATAGTAATTGTAATGTTCTTGTTGCTTGACTCATCTTGGTTGTGACTTTGAGGATAATAAACTAATGAATGGTACAAGATAATCCCATGTTCATAACAATAGAGATATTTTGACATAAAATAATTTTGGTGTATTATCAATTACAATATTTTGTGGAAAACCAAACCTAACCAAGATACTTTCATTAATAAAATTACAAAGCTCTTTAGATGTAGTTTATTTTTCCAAAATAGCCTTTACCCACTTTGTAGAATATTCATCCATAGTTATAATATGGGTATCCCAATCACAAGAATGTGGATTTATATGTCCAATGAAATCAAGCCCCCATTGTTGAAATAGTTCCTTTATTACCATTGGTCGTAAAGGGAGCACTACTAATTATGGTTTTCCAACAAATTGCACACTTGTCACATTTAACTACTCTTTTATAAGAATCTTTAAACATGCCTATCTAAGAATAATATTTCTTTAATATCTTAAAATATATTATTGAAGAAGAAGAATATCCTTTGCAGGCCTCGTTGTGAAAAAATTCCAACACTTCAACTACTACTCTTTATCAAAACAAATTAAGAATGTTCCATCAAGACCTTTCTACTATAGAGTATCACCCCGAATGACATATATAGCCACTTTAAGTTTGAAATTTCTCTTTTCCTTGGTTGAAAGGTGATTTTGGAATTCTATGTATGTTATGAAATAAGTGACATTTAAAACCATTCATCATTAAAACCTACAAAAATTTTAAGAGGAAGATTGTTTTCTCTTTTAGGTTTATTCTCAATAATTAATTTATAGATTCCCCTACCTCTAACTGATTTTTTTAGTATGATTTATACATCATATTCCTACACTTTTGTAATCCAATATCCTTGTTTATTTCATCATATCTCTTGTTGATCTAATATGCTCTTAATTGTTGGGTCAGGTACTATGCAATTATATGCAATTGTAAGATATAGATTATGGACTATTTTATTACTCGAACCACAAAAAAGGCATGCCTTTTGATCTTAGAATAATTCATCTCATGTTGTTTGAGAGGAATTATCATGAAATCTATATAATATTCTACACCATGATAGTTCTTTTGTTGTAATATTGTTGACATAGTATGCTCAAATGCATAACTTAAATAATAAAATATTTATCAAAATTAAGATGAACCAATATTGGAACATGATCTATGGCTATTTGTATGTCTCTATCTAAATCCTTGTATCTCCTTCATGATATCCATAATATATCTTGTTAACTTAGAAAATTTTAGTTACAATTCTTGGTAGAAAGTTAATTATCCGAAGAACGATCTAACTCCATTTCTACTTGATGGGAGGTTGAGTTATTGAATATATTTCACCTTGTTTGGATTAATTCTAATACCTTATTTGGAAATAATATCCCCCAACATTTTTTTCAATGACACCAAGAATTGACTTATTGGGATTTAATGATATTCCATGTTGTCTATCCCTTTGTAATACAAGATCTAGATCCTTGAAGTGATATTCTCTTTTTTTTTTAAATAAAATTATATCATCTAGATGTATGATAATAATTTTATTTTTTAAATCTACAAATGATAGATACATTTCTCGTTGGAATGTAGTGCTTGCATTGGCTAAACCAAAAGGTATATGGTTGTAGGTGAAGGTACCCCATAGTGTAATGAATGTAATGTTGTGTTGATCTTATTTAGCTACACTAATTCTAATTAATAAGATAAAACATCAAGACTAAAGCATATTCTTATCCAAAGACAAACTATAGAAGATGATCCATCGTTAGCAAAGGATAGTTATCTTTTAAATATTACTAGTTCAAATTCCTAAAGTCTACACAAATTATAATCTTACCATTCTTCTTACACACTAACACTATGCTAGCTACCCAAGTAGAAAAATGATAGGGAAAATGATACGTTTCTTCAACATCTTGTCAACTTCTTGAAAATATCATCTACAACCTTTGGGTTGTAAGGAATTTATTTATGTTTGAAAGGTAATGCACCAAGCTTAAGTGGAATGTATTGTTACATCTTCTCATCCATAAAAATCTTCAAGTCATCATAACACCATGTGAAGACGTGTTTCTATTTGATCAATAGCTTAATTAATCTTTCTCTTTATTTTAAAGTGTATAACTTCCTAATGCAAACCAATTTATGATCATCTACTATGCCAATGTTTATCTTTTCATTTTTGGAAAATTTGTTTGTGGCTTCACAGATCTTCTATTTTATAGATCTATCATGTTTATAAAACAAATATTTTAAAGAATCTAGCCCTTTTGGTATTTTATTACCCTTAATATGAATCACCCAATTGATTCCCCAATCTACATGTCAATTAATTCTAAAGATTTGCAAGGTCTTATGCTTTGAAATGTTGAAAGATTAGGCCAACCAATAGGAGATAAGATTTACAACTACTCTCCTCTAGACATTAGGATTTACAAAACCTAGGTTGGCTTCCCTGTCATGACACCAATTTAAGAAATATGCAAAACATAATCACAAAATAATTCCTAGCAGATATAAAATATCATACACACTAACAAATATTTGTAGGTTAAGTTTTTAGATTATTAATTTCCTTGTAATCTATTTAATCCTAGTATGAGATAAAAAAAAAAAATAGAAATAAGTTATGAATTGGCTTTAAGATTTGTCAATAAAGATTGTTTGTAGAGATGGTAGGATGTGCAAAATGAAATTGGTACTTAGTGAGGGCACATAGTCACAATCATATGCATCATTTTCCCTATGCTAAACATGTATGATGGTCATTAGACTCAAATATTATTGCCTTGCAATAACATGACGTACCAATTGCTAAATCATACAATTCTACTTAGTAACCCATCTACAATGTAAACACTCTAAGTATTTTTCATGAAATACATTACACCGCTACTTAAATGGATACTAACACATAAAATAATTCATTATTGTTAGAAACCAAGATCAGATTTGCAAACCAAAAATACCTTCCACAGAAGATAAAGTTAGAAAAAGCAAAGAGGTTGCAAAAGAATGTGCAACATAATATTATTTGAGAATTCTATAATTACATGATAAAGATTTGCTTTATAAAAGAAAGATATGCATAACCCTAATCTTATCTTGAGCAAAAAGATAGCTCAACAAAATAAGGATGACAGCTAATTAACCTAGGAATTAAATAATTTCCTAAGTAAACTTATGCAAAGTGTAATTAAATATTAATTACACCAACACCCCCCATAAGTGCAACTTAGGGAGAAGCAAATTATTATGCAAATATGAGTCCCGGCAACAAGGCCTGATCAGGTACTTATGTACAAATGCAAAGATGATGTAGAGAAGGAAAACCCAGTGGGACAAAGCCCCCCTACAATGAGATGACTGCTGCAAGAAGCACTGGAAGAACACTGTGGAGTAACACTGGAACTGCAATCTAACAAGCAAGGAAAGATACCTCTGTCTACAAGAAACCAAAACCGGAATCATAATATGACAGTAGACCCAATGCCACGGAACATTGGAAAACTCACAAACTGGAAAAACCCTAGAATCTGTGAAGCAACAGTAAATGATATGATGACATAATCTGGAAGCCATGTATCTCGATGTCGATGCCAAATTGTGACTGAAACTCTTCAATGGGAAGGAGTACTAAAAATAGACTCTGGAACATTAACCATAAAAGCATGGCCCTCACTGAGAAGAATCTGAACCAATGAGGATCAAGAAACATAATTTCCCAACTGAAGTGTGAACTGATGAATCCGATATGTGTCAAATAATAGCAAAAAATGTGGCCAAAAGAAACTGGGAAACTAAATAATCCATACAAGTTGCCAACAAATCAAGATGGATATGGAAATCAAAGTGCATGAACACTCTAATCAGATTATTATGCAAGAAACCCCCCCCGAATGGAACTTTATCTCAGTTCATTTATTACAATAACCTAACGATTGTAAAAGGAGAGCATCCTAAACATGCATAAACAGAAAATATGATGATGTGGTACTGAAATGAAGTACAAATATTCAAATTTCACTTTTTCCAACTGCCAAAATATCCAAGTACTCTCCAAAACACCCATCGGAACAAATCTAGAATAATGAAAAACTTGGGACATATATAGAAAAAATTGCATGATAGCAAGATAGAGCTCTTCAATACCTTTCCAATGCCGCAAAGAAGACGAAAATCGGAGATTGTGACAAAAAGATATGAGCTTGGAAGCCATAAATGAACATCTAACTTCAAACAGCAATAAATTTAGCTAAACAGAAAAATACTAAAAAATAAACTACACCACAGGATAGTGCGTGGAACCAGCTATCCAACGATATTTTGTTTTCAAAAATCTGAGTTTGGACGCAAAAGTTATGCCCAAAATACTAAAACTCCTCCAAAAGGGTTTGGAGCTAAGCCTGGCGGCTAGGCTAACCTCTAGCATTAACCACTAGTGGTTAACTACTAGCATTAACTGCGGCGGCACCCATTAACTCTGGGTTTTTTTATTTTTTCTTCGATCGCATGTCGTACCAGGCCGAACGACCCAGAAATGAATTTTTTTAACCTCCCGGAGTCAGTGTGCCCGATTTTGACTATTTGACAATCGATTTTGGGGTTTTTGGGTGCTCTGAACGAGATGGTGAGGTTCGTTTGGGCTGAAAACGCTCCAAAATTGTAGGTACACTTTGGATATGGAAACCCTCATAAACTTCAAATCCTCATAGATCTAACAAACGATGGCCAAAATCTGCAAAATAAAAGTCAATCCTGAATTTTTCCAGCGCTCTGAATCCAATGGTGAGGCCCGATCTTATCCAAAATGCCACATGAATGAACTCAAGGCATGATACCCTCAAGGAATCCCGAACTAACCCTGTAATGATTTTCTCAAAAATCTAAGAAGGGGCTGCAAATCAAGGCTCTGATACCATGTTAGAAACCAAGATCAAATTTGTAAATCGAAAAGACCTTCCACAGAAGAGAAAATCAGAAAAAGCAGAGAGGTTGCAAAAGAATGTGCAACATAATATTATTCGAGAATTCAATAATTACATGATAAAGATTTGCTTTATAAAAGAAAGATATTCATAACCCTAATCTTATCTTGAGCAATAAGATAGCTCAACAAGATAAGGATGACAACTAATTAACCTAGGAATTTAATAATTACTTAAATAAACTTTGATTTTTGCCACAACCCTTAAGTGTTTTGTTCAAAGAAATAATTTACATTGTAGACTAGAAACAGTTGTATAAACCAACATATATTCGTATAAATTAAATCAGAAATAAAGATATATTCATATATTCATATAAGTGTTACTATACTCTTCCTAATATAGACCTGAACTAATTCATTGCATCACCTTTACCAAGTTTTCCCAACTCTATAACCCTCCACAAATGATAAAAAAACACCTTAAATGAGAAGAGGAAAGACTATATTAAATACAGGCACTTGGCAAAAAGTTTACTCCAACAACTTAGCCATAAAATAATATGCCTTAGGCATTCTTACCTCCTCTACTCTTTTTCAAACTGGAACTGACTTGCACCTTCTCATTGCACTTCCCATGCAAAATTTTCACCACTAAAAATTTAGCCCTAGGCAATTACCCACTTATTGGCATTTGAAAACATGATTTAAGTCACATTTTAACCTCCATAACTACTTCATTTCCTCTGCAACATATTAGACAATTTTCCAAATAGTTTTCCACACAAATATTAGCCAACGAGGAGGTCAACGCATGGTTCAAACCCAACTCAAGTTTCATTTCAGACCTCCACTTGCAAGTTGTGCTTATGCGGTAGCCTTTTTCCTTTAATCTTGCACTTCAAAAAAATTCCATAAATTACATTTACTTGCCAACTCGCATTCCTTCTCTTTGAGGGGTGTGTAAAACATTTGAAAATCTGTTAAAACTTGGTAAAATTGGCAATAAAATGCATTGCAGGTGGAATGATGGTATTTGAACCACAAGCACACATGACATATGGGGGCTGCAAAAACTTGCAAGGAAGGTTGATATTTGATGTAGATTTTGTTTCATCATTGGAAATTAAACAATAATTTTATTTCTCTAACTTCTTTAAAATTGAGGTCAACCGACAAGCCATTTAAAAAAAAAAATCATTCTGGCCTTAAAACACATCAGACAACCACGAAACAGAACTGGAGATTGGTGATGGCATACGAACACTTGTACAATTTTTGAATTTGATAATTTTTTATATTATGATGATGCTCTATGAACCTGCAGGCTAGAAACATTAGAACATTAAAATTGGGACCAAAACTCTTTTGATCACCTTGAAAACAGGTTTGCAATCTCATCTTGTATTATCTAAAATTTGTACCAAACAAATTTTGAAGATGAGCTATCGATCTCAAATGAGGCAAAAATACAAGTGCCAACTCACCTCATCTGTTGTTATTTTTGAATAATCATGGCTAAATTATTTATATTTGAACGAGCTCCCCTCAAATTATGAGTTAGAAAACATTCTTACATTCTCAAGAAAATCTATAATTTAGCTATCATTCTCAAACACCTACTAGTGATCAATGTTATTTAGTATTTTGGGATAATAAATAAATTCCACCTTGTATGAATCCTCTTTAAGGGCAAGATGAGGAAGTAACAAGGATGAAAATATAGGTAAAGAATCCACCCTAGAGTTTTGTTCTCTATGAACTACTTCTATAGGAATTCAATGATTTTCCACACCCTTTTTTTATAATATCTAAGTGAAGTTCATTCTTGAATATGAAGATTTTACAAATTTATTTCACTATTAGTTTAGCATCAGCTCTTAATTTTTCAATCATAACTTCTTTTTCTATGGCTAATCCTAATAATAAAGCCTCATACTCAATAATAATATTTTTATTCTTGAACTCTAACTTATAAGAAAATGGGAATTTCTCATTATTTGGGAATATTAATACCACACCTTCCATAGAACCAAAAGAATAAGAACTACTATCAAATTCTAAGGTCCACAATTCTAAAGACATGTTTGAACAAGGTAGTACTAAGTTTTTTTTCCTAGAATTAAACATAGTATATATCTTTGATGACATGTCACTTCATACAAAATTTTAGACCTAGAATCATCTAGTTTGGTCTTAAGTTTTAGGTCAAGATGAACCTTTTTATTACTAAGAAGAATATGTGCATATGACAAATCCATTCAAATTTATGTGCACAAGTATTTACAAAAACTATGACTCAACAACATGCTACAGCTAGCTAGAATGCCAACTATTAAGATGGTTAACTTCAACCTTTTATTGGGATAGGTTACAAGGGATATATTTTACTTTCTTTGATTCCATGGAATAATATTTTCTCAAAGTTTTTGTCAAAGAAAGACCAAGGGTTTGGCCAACCTTTGTTGGTATTATTTTACCATATTCTCATAAATCTATGATATAATTACTCAATCTATGGTGAAAAATATACAAGGAAATATAAAGGGGGTTGGGTTTTTCATCCAAAATTAAAGGATCATGATTTTTGGACTTTGAGGATAAACTAGAAGAGGGTACTTTGGCATTAGAAAACTGATTGAGAGAGGAAGCATTAACATGAGTGGAAGAAGGTGAGGAATTAGACTTTACATATTTTACAAGATGATCTAATTCATTAGGGTTCAACCTTATGTATTTTTCTTGTAATATTTAAAAATTATAATTTTTAAAATGTTCAACAATATCAATGGATTTGAAAAAATTAATTATAGGTAAAGAATTCAAAACCGTAGGAGACCATGTTAGTGTAATACTATTTTACAACATGTTTCAATCCTAAGTATATTATTGCACTTTTTTTTTAATTTTACTTAGGTATTTCTTATTTAATTACTTAGGTAGGATAATGTTACACATTCATGGGATTATTCTTTTCTCCTTATCCTCGTGGATTTAGAAACTTGATAAGAAATCCCTCCCCTTTTGGATTATAATAGCCTTATCCATAGTAGATTTGAAAACGTAAGGTTATTTAATGTAGCTTCCATTTCATATTTTGAACACAATCAAAATAATGGAACAATATTTTGTGATCACTCTATTCAAGAAGCTTGGTTAATTTAATTTTCATTAAGTTATTTTAAATTTATTTCTATGCAGTAGATTATAGGTTATAGATGTGACTTCATATTCTAACATGTTATCAAAGCACCAAAGTTAGGATAGGTTTGTTTTGTTTTCTAAGTTTTGAATATTTAAAAATCTTATCAATTAGAATGCAAGTTTTTTTATAACTCAATATGTTCTTCTCTTACATCTTCAAATGATCTAAAGAATTAGAAAGGTTTAAATAAAAATATTTTTTATTTTTCATGTGTGTCCCTTTCTTCTAATATGGTGAAATGTATGGTTGTGGTGTAATTTTTTATTAGATTGTAAGCTATTTTATTAGATCTAGAATGTCTAAGAAATTCAACATTGACTTTTGTTTTATCAAAAATGGAGTTTGTGGGATATAATAGTAGAAGGATTTTTAATCCTAGACATAGTGAAATTCTCAATAATAAAATATTTTCAAAGAAAATAGAGCCCACCATTTCTTCTAGAAGGCCAAAAAACCCTATCTTCATATAAGATCTTTCATTTTTTATGTTTATGGTCCCTAGAAGGGCTTTTCTTTGGCTTGGCACTATTCATCCATACGGTTGTACCATTACATTTTCTATTCCTATGCACAAACATTTTTTGCTAATGTACATTTCTAATGTCATCAAATGGATTTTTGATGTCATCAATTCAAAAATATACCCCTCGAGCCATTTTTAATTTTATTTTTTAACCTCAACTTTGGAAGACCATAATTTTGTTATTCAAACTCAAAAAACTAGGTGTAATTTATTTGTATTCAAGGGTGGAATTTCACACTCTTCTTAGTGGTATAATTTATTTCTTGATTTTACTCTATTGTTTCCAAAAAAAAAATATCAAGCATTTTTTGTTTAATTGTGCTTTTTGGAGCTTGAATCACTTGTGACATTCACAAATGGGCTCCTTTTGAGGTGTCATTTTTAAAGTTGGTGCTTGTAATGTTGTAAAATTGTACCCCTTGCAATTTCACATACATCTTTGCATCCATTTTAGTTTCCACTCCCTTAGTATCTTGTGTAGGCTCATTTTAGCCCTTGCATCAGCCTTTTTCCCTCTCAGGATTCTTGAAAACCCCTTTTCAGCAGCTACCCTCGTGCATCAGCTTTGCGTCAAAACTTGTAATGTGACGTGTCTAGACACTAGTGTGTTGTGTGGACATCTGCATGCTATGCTAGCATCCTACGACGTTTCAATGTTCAAATGACCATTTCTGAGCATGTTTTTCAATTGTCAACCTCTTTTGTCAATGGTAACGGCTTGGGATGCCTTGTAACCACTTGGGAAGCTTATTTTCTCTCATTAAAAGCTATCTTTTCAATTCATTTGGCCTCTAGCTTCTTTCCAGCCTTGGAACTTGCATTTCTCTCCTGCTATCTTGCTTGCACAACTCTCCTTACTTGTTACAATAGCTTCAAGCACTCTCAATCTCTCTTAGCAACACTCTTTGTAGCCTTCTTGGCTCTCGCATCTATCTCCCTTACCTTATGCTTGCAAGCATCCTAGGATTTCATATCCCCTATCATTTGCATCCTTACTTTGTGATATAGGTTTTCCTCCTCAAGCGGGGATTGCTTTTATCACTCACATTTTGTGATACGAGTTCTCCTCCTCAAGTGTGGATTGTTTTTATCACATCACATTTACTTACTTCTCTCACTCTCTCTGTCTTTTTGGCTATCTGTGGAGGTGGGAACACCAAAACAGGGGTTTGAATGAGGCAAACCCCTATATAGCCCAAACAATTTCTCCAGATCTTATGCATGTAGGTATTGAAGGCATTCACATGCTAGAGGCTTCATCACTTGCGTCGTTGTGAGAATTTTGTTTCTATCTCTTATTCTCTTTATCATCTATTTCAGTTTATTTCAGTTCTATTACTTTATCACATTGTGTAAGTTCTTAGCAATCAGATTGCTAATAGTCATTTCACTATTTTCTATGATAAACTCACTTTCTGGTCCATACGGACGCTAGTGCGCTAGAGAGACACTAACACACCGCTCTATCATCCCAAACCCACACTGTCATCCCAAACTCGCACTATCATCCTTTGGTCGAGAGCTTGTCAGTTTGTCCAGAGAATTTTTGTGACCTGCTCTTTTTGATTCTAGAACTCTCGCGTTGTTCCTTGAGGTAGTTTAAGGTAGTTTGCCCCATGAGGCTCTCTGAATGAAGAGAACTCATGAGTATTGAATCCCCCTTCTCTACATTTTGGTGAACCTAAAGTGAAGAACAACTTTTTTTCAAAAACTAGAAATTTATTTACCCTTACTTAGCGGGGTCATACTTTTGACTCGATGCTCAGAATTCAGAACTATTTGCATTGTTGGAAAGGTCTCAAGGAGGACTAATTCAGTCTTTAAAATATTGTGCCTTTGGCACTTAAATTTTAGGGACCGACGCAAGTTTCGAGTCCAAATTCCACTTTGAAGACCTCCAAAAATGTAAATTACTAGAACATAGAAAATACTGAAAAAATTAGAAAATTTAGATTCTCGGTTTTTCTTAGTTTTGTCACCAAAATGAATTTGATATCTTCTTTTATTAGCTCAGTATCTAGTTATATTTAAATTTTTAATGATGTTCCATTTCATGCATGTGATGGTGACTTGGTTTTATCCATGTCACTCGATATCTTTGATCCTTCTCATGAAATTCCTCTTACATCGAAGGATATTTTATTACAAGAAGATGAAATCATTGATACCTTTCTCAATGTTACTCTACCTTCTATTCATTCCAATGCACTCTCTTTTGGAGATGATGCATTCATGAATGATGAATCCCATATTTTTTCTAATGCACTCTCTTCTAGAGATGATGCATTAGTGCATGATGAATTTCCTTCCACATTTGATCTTGTTTGGATCAATGTTGAGAATATGTCTTTGAATAATTATTCTACTAGTTGTGATGATTCTATAAATGTAATCTATGTCTCTGCTACCCGTCAAAGTCCTAAGAGACCAATCATTTACGTGACTCCAGCTAGTCCTTCTCCTAAAAGGATTTGTTCTATTGAAGTTGTTACATTTGATGGTGATTCTCCTGATCTTTCTAAGGCTCCCTCTTATAGAGCGGTAGCCCATACTTATGAGAATAGAATGAATAAACAACCAAGCCTTCCTCAAGCACCTAAACCCATGACTAAAGCACCTAGTGATTATGATCTTGTTGAGAAACTTTGGGTTACTCTGACTAAGATCTCACTATGGGACTTGCTTCAGTCTGCTTTGATTTATCAAGGTATGCGTCAAGAAGCCTTGCAAAAGATCCTCTTGCCTTCTTCCACTAGGCCAACAGATACTAATGCGTTGATAGCTCATATTTGTGTGGTTTCGTCGAATATTACGTTCTATCCATAGGAACTCTCGTCTCCGTAAGTACAAAAGCAAGTAGATCCTTTAATGATTATAGTTAACATTAATAATATCGGCATTAGACATACTCTCGTTGACATTGGTTTGGCGCTCAATGTATGTAGCATTGATCTATTTCCTAAGATTAATATTGATTCATCTTCTCTTAATGCTTCTGCTGTTGACATTCATGGGTTCGATAATGTCAGTTGACAAGCCCTGGGCATGATAGTCTTGCCTTTGAGGTTGGTACCCTTTACTGTACCTACCCTTGTATATGTTATGTCAGAAAAATTACCATATAACCTTCTTCTTGGTAGACCATGGATTCACGCTATGGGTGCAGTCCTATCTACCTTGCATAAATCTATTAAGTTCATTTGTAATAATTGAGTAGTCACAGTCAAGGTTGACCCTAAGGCTATGCACTTATGTGAAATGGCAGTTGTTTGTTAGATCTCGATTGTGCCTACTCTTATCCCTTCAGTGTCTTCCAATGTGTCAATTTTTAATCCAGTAGTACCCACTACAAAGGATACTCTTGAGATAGATGTCCCTAAGGAAGATCCTTTTGAAGCAAGAAATCTCAAGTTTTCTCCTACCTCTTCTCAAAAGAATCCATGTCTTGGTGATGATTGGGGTTCTTTAGAATTTACAAATTCCTTCATTAGGGAATATAAATTCAACCTGATCCACTTAAGCCTTCCAATAACATCATCCAAACCCACTACCAAAGATGATCATTCTTTTGTATTGCGGGATAGTGTAAATTGTAATGTCCTTAGTGTTGATCCTCCTTCTGAGGAAGATGATCAAACTTCTATTAAAAAGGTTAATGTCATCAGCCCTATCAAGAAGGTTGATAGTGATCCCGTAGAAGAGTGTGATCCCCATTGTTGGAATAATACTCTCTATGGGGATCCTCCTCTATTGTCTCCTATCTTTGTGCCTTCTTCTTCTGAGTAGTTGAGTCTTTCTCCACAAGAGAAAGGGTTACTTCCTAATCCTTATTCTTTGTCTGAGTAAGACCGTATTTTGTTGTGGCTTCTTAAAGCCCGCTTGATTACTCTTCCTCCTCCTAAGAAATCTCATAAGCTTGATAAAACAAAGAATTATTTATATGCATACCATTGAGTGCATTGCCATTCCACTAGTGAATGTAAGGCCTTGAAGGATAAAATATAACAACTTCATGATTCAAGTGTCATCACTCATTTATTTATCGATGCATCTACCTCTTCTTCAAATGACAATTGATACTAAGGCTTGCCTCTATCCCGTCCATTCTAAGCATTTTCTCATTAGGTTCTCACACCTCCCCTCTATAGTATCTTGCATGGTTCTCCTCCCCTACATGTTGGGGGCAGTGATAACTTGTTCTAGAGATGTGTGTCCTTCTTAAGGACCCACTCTCTTCTCTATATCTTTCAAATAAAGTGTCCCTTGATTGGACCCTCTTTCTCTTGAAGGGTTCCTGAGGGACCCCCTTTGAAATTTTTTATCTCAAATGAATTCTATAGTGTCTAGCTTGGGGGTAGCCTGACTGGACCTCGCTTTTCAAATAGTGTGTCCCTTAAGTGGACCCCTCTCCTTTTGAAGGGTTCCTAATGGACCCCTTTCAAACTCTTCCAACTTGTCGATGGTCTACGTGACTATTCGCTTGACTGCCTACGTGGCCGCTCTGTCTTTTGGCATGTTTTATCTACAGATTAACATGTCGCTTTGCAGGTGCACCTGTAAAGCCACTTTCTAATTTGAATCTGTGAAGTCTCCTCCTTTGGGTTTGCTCCATGAAAGAGATCTTGGGGATGCCTCCTTGTGGGTCTATGGGCTTGTAAGGTGCTTTCATCTGGGTTTCCTTCATGTGAGATATCTTGGGGGATACCTTCTTGTAGGTTTGTGAGCTGGTAAGGCACTTGCTTCATGAGGCTTCCTTCATGTGAGATATCTTGGGGGCTGCCTCCTTGCAGTTCTATGGGCCTGTGAGACACTTTCATCTTGTAGTATTTTTCCATCATTGGTCTGTGGGCCTTTGGTGCACTTTTTTCAGCTCTCCTTGGATCTAAGGACCTGTGGAGCCATCCCTCTTGGAATTTTCATTCCTTACTTTCTCTTAATTCTCTCTCTTCTCTTTTGCATGTACCAGATTGAAGATCTACATCTTCTTCATCTTGAGTATATTCCCTTCCTTTCTCCATTTTAGAATTCTTCTATGTGTTATTTTTTAATTTGGGGATGACACATAGTACTGAGACAACCCTTCACATTGAGGTCTCTTTCACTTTGCTAGCTCAAATCCTTTTAGATTTTTTTCTATGTTCTAACATTGTTGTTTGGTGTAGGTTTTTCTTGTCTAATGTGTTTGTTTTGTAGGTCTTCAGTCTAGGGGCATGCTTCTTTGGTTCAAAGATTTATTTGCTTCCTCTATAGTATCCTTTTGGCATCATGATGTTATTTATGTTTAGAAGATTTCCTTTAGTGTGCATATTAGTATAGATTCATATTCCCACTAAAGTGGGGGAAAAATGCAATGTCGTAAAATTTTACCCCTTGCAATTTTATATACATCTTTGCATCCGATTTAGTGTCCACTCCCTTAGCATCTTGTGTGGGCTCATTTTAGCCCCTACATCAGCCTTTTTCCCTCTCATGATGCTCAAAAACCCCTTTTCAGTAGCTACCCTCGTGCATCAGCTTTGTGTCAAAACTTGTAGCGTGACGTGTCTGGACACTAGCACATCATGCGGACGTCTGCACACTGCACTAGTGTCCTGCAACATTTCAACGTTCAAACAACTGTTTCTAAGCATTTTTTCCACTTGTCAGCCTCTTTTGTCAGTGGTAACGGCTTGACATGCCTTGTAACCTCTCAGGAAGCTTTTTTTCTCTCCTTAAAAGCTATCTCTTCAATTCATTTGGCCTCTAGCTTCTCTCTAGCTTCTTTCCAACCTTGGCACTTGCATTTCTCTCCTGCTAGCTTGCTTGCACAACTCTCCTTGTTACAACAGCTTCAAGCACTCTCAAGCTCTCTTAGAAACACTCTTTGTGGCCTTCTTGGCTCTTGCATCTATCTCCCTTGCCTTATGCTCACAAGCATCCTGGGATTCCATATCCTAGATCATTTGCATCCTTACTTTGTGATACGGGTTTTCCTCCTCGAGCAGGGATTGCTTTTATCACATCGCATTTACTTACTTCTCTCACTCTCTATCTTTTTGGTTGTCCATGGAGGTGGGAACACCAAAACGAGGGTTTGATTGAGGCAAACCCCTATACAGCCCCAACGATTTCTCCAAATCTTACGTATGCAAGTATTGTAGACATTCACTTGTTGGAGGCTTCATCACTTGCGTGGTTGTGAGCATTTCCTTTCTATCTCTTATTCTCTTTATCATATATTTCACTTTATTTTAGTTCTATTACTTTATCACATTGTGTAAGTTCTTAGAAATTATTTTGCTAGTAGTCATTTGGCTATTTTATGTGATAAAATCGCTTTCTAGTCTGTATGGACGCTAGCATGCTAGAGAACCCGTGTTGTCATCCTTTGGTCGAGAGCTTGTTAGTTTGTCCAAAGAATTTTTGTGACCTGCTCTTTCTGACTCTAGAACTCTCGCACTATTCCTTGAGGTAGTTTAGGGTAGTTTTCCCCATGAGGCTCTCTGAATGAAGAGAACTTGTGAGTAGTGAATCTCCCTTCTCTACAGTGCTTTTCCAAGATCTACGAAGTGGTGTAATTTTTGAGTTCATATTTAATAAACACATAAAAGTTTCAAAAGTTTGGTCAGTCATCCTTGTAAAACTTGATTAAATCTAGAATCTTACATTGTAATCACACTAAAATAAAGTGTCAAAGATTATACTTTCTAGGGGGTCATTTTAGTAACTAAGAGTACTAAATTAAACAATACGAGGGATTTGTTAATACACAATCACTCAACTTATAAAATACTAATTTAATGTGCTGATCTTGGATGGCCTTATACACAAGAACTTTGAAATCATGAACTAAGATAAAGATCCACTTATTGCATTTTATCATGAATTTTAGAATAAAATTTAATAATTCTATTGTAATTTTAAATTCATATAACTATTTGTCTTGGAAAGAAGGGATAAAGAATAATCGGCTTGATAAAAATCTATTTCCCCACCTCCTTGGACTTGTTCTTGAGCCAAGTAACTATAAATAGAAGAATGCACAATTTAACAGAGCTGACATGGAATGCAAAAAAATATGTCTTACTATTTATTAAGATACTCTACATCACATAGAGCATAGAGCATACTAAGTGCCCTTTCATTACTTGGAACATCATCTAGTAGTTGTATGCTTATTTTGGATCTTCATTTGATAGTGATGTTTCCTTAGATGATTAGGCACTTGTGGATGACATTAATACTTCAATTGCCCCTTCTTGTGTGGACACATCCACATGGGATGATTAGATTTTTTTGGCATGCACTATTTCTCCATATACTTTGAACAACATTCCAAATCTTCCTTCTATTCCTGCTTCATTAAATCTTAGAGTCACTTTTTTGATATCTCCTATTGATTATCTTTGGCGGGTTTCTTCATCTTTATAGGAGCTACTTTGTTGTAATGTCTACTTATCCAAAATATCACATTTATTTTTGGATGTTCACTTTTTAGATATTGGTGAAAATATTGAGGATATTTTTGTCCTCTTTTATGATAACTCGCATTAAGTTTCATCATCTCCTATTATGGATTCTTTTGATTTCTCTCTTCCATATCATGCTACTCACTTGACACTTTCTAATTCATAATGCTATAGGTATCACACTATGGTGGTCATTATTTTTTAATCTTGTTAGGATTAAGGTTCCATCAACCTTGTAAATCCTATGTATTTAATAATGCCTAATATAATTTATAAATAAATTCATTAAGGGATGAAAGTTTCACTTAAAATGATCATTATTATTATTGGTATGGTAACTAATTTTTTACCTGTAGTTTTTACTGTTTTACTAGAGGCATCGTTTATTGTGGGAAGGTGATGAGGTATAAACATTCATCTCATTACTAGGGAAAAATTACCCTTTCTTTACCATCCATAACCTTTATCATTCTCAAATTAATAGGATTATATAATAAATTAGCTATAATCTTATTTGATTTTAATGTATGAATTTACTTGGTATCCTTTTTATGTTAATATAAGTTTTTCAATGTTGATGATTACGTAGGAAGTAATGGATTTTTATGAAAAAGGGACTAATTAATTATCAAAAAAGGACACTCTAGAGGATTAGAATACCACATCTCTTGAAGTTCCAAAAGGGTACTACTTTAGAAGATTTACATTTTTTTTTGCAACTCTAGAGTTTGTGTGGGCCAAAGTTACTACCTAAATAATTATGGAGGAAGACATATCCTTTCTTGAAAAAGACCAAGATAAATTCAATGTCATTGCTAATTCTACAAAAGATATAAAGAAAGAGGACTCATGTTCAATAATTATTTCCTTAAGAGTTAAATTGTTTCATTTAATACAACTCAAACTGCATTTATGAATTTTATATAATGAACTTTTAATAGCATTGTTGTATGTCACCATGATTTTATAATTTAGGAAATAGGTCATAGTATAAGTATCTTTTTTTTGTTCAATAAGAGCGGATGAAAACACTATACTAAATTTTGATGCATGAATCAAAATAAAATCTCTTTGTTCAACTATTTATATTGTTTTCCATATTTCAAGAGGCATTGTTGCACTTTGTTAATGCTCCTATGAGTTTAATAATTAAACCTCTATTGAGTTGCTTTAAACCTCTATCAAGCTAGCAACTCAATTGAGGGTTTGGAATGTATGATAGAGACAAGTAGTTCAATTATGTCTTATATTTATTTCTAATTAATTATGTTCATATCATTTATATCCTATAATTTTATCTTGTGTATTATCGTATATATATTTATGTGATAGGAAAATCCTACATTTCATAGATACAAAAGTATATATTGCTTGTTAAGTTCTTCTACGTATGTTTGTGAAAACATCATTTTTTGTAAATAGAGAAGTCCATATTATTGTTGTGTTTATCTAAAAGCTTTACCTTACACATAAATATAAGAGAGTAGAATTATTTAAAAATATTTTATTTTTATCAAACCAATAATTATAGATATTTCATTTCATTAGAGCATATTTTAAACAATCTTTCCATATATGACATTCTATATGTTTTTGTAGATCACAGTTTTCAAATGATTTTTAGTTAAATGTTTTTGTAGATCACAGCTTTCAAATTATTTTTAGTTAAATTTTATTTCAAGTGCAAAATTTTTTTATTTAATTTTAAATATTTAGAATTATAATATAATATATAGAATCATTTTTCAAATATCCTTGGAAACCACCCTAGTTGATATGATAATTTATTGATGAAAGTGTGATACATGACAACACCTTGCCACTTTTTGACACTTTTATTAGGAATTCATGCTCTTTCACTAGGTTTTATTAGGAATTCAAATAGATAACCTTTTAAAAAAAGAATCAAGGTGAGTCCTCTTTCTTCTACATGGTCATAAAAAAGATCTCATGGGTGATGTTTTGTTGAAACAACCAACCACAAACACTAGAAAACAAAATGGAAAGGAATGTTTAAATTATTATCATTGATGTAAAATGGGAAAACCATTATCATTGATGTCAAAGCCATGCATAATAAGAGACTCTTACTTTCTTTGGTTTGTTTGTCCTAGGAGAGTTTCTATATGGAGTTATGGTGGTTTGGTTTTTTCTGGACTACATCAAAGTTAAGGTTTCATGCTTTTCTAAGGTTTTAGCCCTAATTATTCTAAACCCTAAGTATTTTGTATGGGTGTGCACTTTATATTCTAATTCATCATTGACTTTCCCTAGGCAGTTTCCAGTCAGTTAAGTTACATCTTATGCCCCTAGGCATTGTTGGTTTACCGGCACCCTATACTGCTTGCCTTGGTTCTAAAATATGTTAGCTGATCAATGACAACTTGACCTTTGATTGCTTTTTGAGTGACGAACTTAAGGTCAGACTCAAAAAACAACATCACCCATTTTTCTAACCTTCCCGAGAGATCAACTCTAGAAAACAAGTGCTTAACAAGATCACTTTTAACTATTACATGAGTCTCTGCATGGTGGAGATAATTCCTTAGCTTCTACATTACAAAGATGAGAGCAAGACATTGATCTTCCCTCATAGAGTAGTGAGTTTCGTAATCGACTAGAACATGGATAATGTAATAGACTGCTCTTTCTTTACCATTATCATCATGTTGAGCTAGTAAAGTTGCTAAAGTAGGAGGTTCGATGCTAAAATATATAGTAGAAAGGGTCAATCTTGCATAGCCAACATTAGGATGGGAGGATTATCCGAGTATCTTTTGATAGACTCAAATCCTCTTGACACTCATCATCCCACCTAAAGCATACATCTTTCTTCAAAAAATGCATGAACAGAAGGGCATGGTCAGCCAATTGAGATATGAATCTATGGATTTCTTGAATATTCCCTTGTAAACTATGAAGTTGAGAGATGCTCTTAGGTGGAGGAATGTTAACGACTATATTGATCTTATATGTGTCGACTTTGATTCCACGATGAGAGATGATAAACCCCAATATTTTATCAACAACTATGTCAAATACACGCTTAAGAGGATTTAATCTCATCTTATATAGTTGAAGCCTTCCAAAGATAAGATGAGGATTCTTAACATAATATTGACAAGTTATGGGTTTAGCCAAGATGTCATCAACATAATCTTCTAGGATCTTATGAATGAAATCATGAAAGATCAAAGGCATCACACATTGATAGGTTGTTCTAGAAATTTTCAACCCAAACAGTATGAATACATAACCGAAGGTACCCCAAGGGGTTGTAAAGGTTTTCATGTACTGATCTTCTAGATTGATGAGGATCTAATTATATCTAAGAGACCATCCATAAAGGAAAGTAAGGCATGGCCTAAGGTCAAATCAACAATCATATCAATGTTAGATAATGGAAAGTCGTCTTTAAGAGAATCCTTATTAAGATCATGAAAATCAATACAAACATGAATACAACCATTAGGTTTACTAATGGAAATTTTATTTAAAATCCAAGGTAATTAGTGAATGGGATGGATAAAAGTGGCTTTTAGAAATTTTTCTATCTTGGTCTTGACTAACAAGGAAACCTTGGAATTCATCTTACAAATATCATAGGCTTGATGGGCTTAGTATCGGGACATAGAATGATATTTATGAATCATAATGGATTCATCAATACTGGGCATATCCTCATATGACCAAGAAAAGATATCAAGATAATGATGCAGGAGATTAAAATGTGATTTAGATTCTTCTGAAGAAAGGAATTTTCCAATCTTAATCACCTTTTTAGGAGACTTTGGATCCATGAGGATAGATCAGAAGTATCTCCCTTAAGGAGAGTACTATAGTCTTTACAATGTGGCATCTAGACATGTTCTCATATTTCTCATTAACACTCCTAACAGACTCTCCAAAGTATGCTTTGCTATTCAGGCAATATGGGAATTGATGTTTATGGTGATACGAAGGAAGATTGGAATAGATGCCCAAGAATTCTTCTATAGATTCCTCCAAAGAGAAAACATCTAGAGGAAATTGATTATAATTTACTTCTCTTTCAATATATTCTAGATGAACAAGTTTGAGAGGAAGAAGCTTGACCAAAATCATGTTGACATTCAACCATGGTTTTGCCTTAGATGTTGTAGGGTGGTATATAGGTTCAATCTTAGAGCCATGTGGATCAACTTCTAAAGGGACTTTAATACCTTGTTCTTCATTTCCACAACCTTTACCTCCATAACCAAATTTAGAAAGAATATCAAATCTTGTTCCATTATGGGATTGCAACTCTTGAGAAGTAGGAGGACTAGTATAAATGACATGATCAATATTATTAGTATCACCCTGCTTTACAAAGGCATAATCATCCTTTTTAGCAAAGGTGAATGAGAATTTTAGAATATTCAAGTGGATTGGATCTACTTTGTATTCCCCAATGTAATATTTCATGAATTCCAAAGATCCTCAATCCTCACCCAAACATGCATTCGATTAAGGAGTAGAAGAAGAAGACTTATAACCTTATTCTTTAGGAGGATCTTCTTTAGGGATATTCTTCTCAAGGGTATATTTTGCAAGAGATACTATAGGAGTAGATGTTGACTCATTAGAAGATAATGAAGGAATGTAATTCTGAAAGGTAGGTGTAATCAAAATAAGACCAGATGTTTCCATTTGACATAAATGCATATCATTAGGGTTACCCTTGATTGTAACTACTTGATTGTTAAAAACAAACTTAATAGAACCATGAAGGGTACAAGTGATGCTCCTAAATCATGAATCCAAGGTCTACCTAAGAGAATATTAGATGGTAAAGGTCCTAGAATAGCATACACTAGGGTAGGGATGATGAATGATCCTATCTTTAAAGGAAAAATATAGTGTCCAAATCTTATCGACTAGTGTTACCAAAACCATGAATAAATAAAGAAGATCCAACAAGAGAACTTGAATCAACTTTGACCTTAGGAAATAGGTTGAGACTCAAAACATTGAGTGTTGAATTAGTATCACTAAGAGTCTGTTGAATGTCAATGTTATTAATATAAACAATTATCATCAATAGACCTCCTTGATTTTGTACTTCTAGAGGTGGGAGTTCATGTGGATAGAACGTAATATTTGGAAAATCTACTCGAATATGATCTCAACACATTTGCATCCATTGACCTACCAAAAGAGGGTAAAATAATCTTTTGAAGAGCTTACTAAAGTATACCTTGATAAATAGGGTAGTCTGAAGCAAATTCCAAAGTGAGATCTTAGTGGGAGTAACACAAAGTTGGTCGATAAGATCATACTCACTTTGTTGCTTGACTAAAGGTTTAGGTTCTTGAGGAAGATCTAGTTGAGAAGGTGGTAAGAAAGTAGGCTAATTAAAATTTTGTTTATTCCTTCTAGTCTTATAAGTATGAGCTACTGCATTATAAGAAGAAGCTTTAAATTGTGTATACCTTGTATAGAGATCTAGAGAATCATTATTAAATGGAACTCCATGAATAGAATGTAATCTCTTTAGAGAAGGACTGGCTGGAGTCACATAAATGATTGGTCTATTAATCCTTTCAGGGGCAGCAAATACTACAATTACATTTATGGACTTCTCATCCTGCAAAGAAGGGGTTTCTAAGGATGGGGTTTGTATAATAAGTTTTTGAATAGGAGGAGATGCCTCTAGGAAATAATCCAAGGTATCCTCTAGCATATCAAAATCTTGCTTTAAAAATACAATATCAAATACATCGATATGTTGAACAAAAAGATTCAACATTAGGTCACCAAAATGTAGAGGGGATTCGCTACCCTCAAGATGATGGGGTCTTAAGGATAAAATATCTTTCAACTACTTCAATTGAAAAAGCTCAAGTGAACTAGGAATAGAGGTGCTTAAATTGAATTCTAAATGATGTTTAACAAGAGATGTAACTAAAAATTTCAAATAACTTACATATACAAAATGATAAAAATGTTTAATTTACATAAACAGAAAGCACTAAATGCACAAAATATGATACTAATCAGATGACATCATGACCTAGGACACTAGCACGTCATGAAGATGTCCACACATTTGCATATCGTTTATATGAACAAAGCTCAAAAATTACCAGAATGAAGTCCTTTGTTCGTCGAACCTGTTCGTAACCTACATACAAGGAGATAGAGAAAATTGTTGGGGTTATATAAGGGAACTCCATTGTGAAGGAGAACCCCTATCATGATAAAAGACACAAGATGAGATCATATAAAAATAATAATAAACGAGATTGCTTGAATAATAAGCAAGAGAGTGTTAGTAGTTGTGGACCCTCTTTCAAAATGATAGACATGACAAGATCATAAGCTAGAAGAGTCTTTGCTACTGCAAATGTCTAAGATGTGAGAATATTTGGTAGAGTTTTTTAAGAGGAAGATGGAGAGCTCCACGCCAAAATTTCCCCAACAACTTGTGAAAAATGAGGAAGAAAAGTAAGTTTTGTTATTGAAATGGGTAGGAATAGTTGTTATAATCATATTTGGGTGTTGGTACATGCATCACAAATAAACTACATGGGATATTCTCATTTAAATCTCAAATTTTATCAAGATGTTTGTGTGTCACGCAGAAATCTTTGCACCATGCTCCTATCTAGCAAAATTCTTCTCAAATTAAAACCATAGGATTCTAATGCTTTTTTGTTGCCATCCATGAGATCAAAATCATAAAATCTCGATTATGGATTTTTTCATAAATGCACCAAGTGTAATGCATAAGTGTGAAATTGACATAGGGTACAATTTTTTGAGAAATATTTTATTTTAGATGGCCTATAAAACCATTTCCCATAAGATAATTCCATACTGATTTTCTCAATGAAGCATAATTATATGGATTTAGGATTTTAATTTGAGATTTCTCCATTGCAAGAACACACAAAAATCAAAAGAAAGCAATCAACCACCACAAGATTACCCCCTAAATTACTCAATCAAGAAAACCCCCCAGTATTATATGATTGGGCACTTTATGCATTGTGTGACTACAAGTGCCACTTGCCAAAAATAGCAAAGTGTACTTGATCTTAGTGCTTACAAATGCCAAATTTAGCCACAAACTCAAGTAAAATGTTGAAATAGAATGGGATCAATCTAATCATACCATTTCAAATTACACAAAAAATCATGCACTTAAAAAAAATGCACCCAAAAATGTTACTATAGGAGGGAGAACAGAGCCCCAAAAGTTCCCAAAACAAGAACAACTTAGCAAAAGCTATGATAATCTTCAATTTCTAGAAAAATTGAAACAAAAATCAAAAACCAATTGTACCACTATGTAGAGCATGAAATTTTACCCTAAATAATAATAAAAAAATTTGAAAAAAGGAAGTCCTGAGCTCGAGTTATGTGCCTGCAAGGTTGGATTTCCAAAACAAAAAAAAAATGGGAGAGGAGGCAAAAAATTAGGCACCTGTTGATGCCAGCAGACAAAATATTCCCTTTATTAGCCTAAATTTTTATATCACTGGTATATTTTATGGAATATGCTCCAAGTGGCAGGTCAAGAGAATTTTGACGAAGCTCACAAAATATTTTATTGTTCACTGCTAGTATATTCTTTTTATGGTGGAATATTTCACTAACATATAGGGGTTCACTACGTTGTTGATTGGTCTAGCAAGTCCATAGTTCTGGTGTGGTTGTCCCTACACATGCCACATGGCAAGCACTAGCAAGCCCATACATGACCTATGTTATGGAGATACCTTGTGGACTATGTAGGGTACATCTACAACAAAAGAATTTTTATATATTTTGTAAAAAAAATTAAAATCAACAAAAATTTAATAAAAAAAAAAATTATGAATATTTTGACCTATACAATTTTTTCACTTGATGACTGGTGCAATTATGGCAGTCGTATGGTTGTAGAAATGGCCAAGGAGGGAAAATTTTTCTCTAAGGGCTCGAGGAAAGTGCTCAAATTTTGGTGATTTAATAGTTGATCTCATGGATTTTGGCCCTCCTGGATGTGATGGTAGGGTCTATTTTGACCCAAAATGATCCAAAATTGCAACTAACTCTTAAATCTAGTAACCACTTTTCATCTTTAAACCCTCATAGATTTGGCCTCATATCTGATTTGGATGAAACAAAAAGAACAAATGACTTTATTAAACCCTTTGAAGTCAATGGTGAGCTCAGATTTGCACCAACAAGCTCCAATTTGAACCTGCAATACAAATTCACAGAGAGGAAACCCCCAAATCTAATATTTCTTTCATTTTTTTCTAATTCTCTAGGTCATCATTCGATGCAAGAGAAGAGCATACTTAAATTTTCAAGATCTATCAAGATTTGAAATGTATATCTCTCACTTAAGACTAACAAGAAGCAATCCCACAATCTCTTAATACGATGTAAGAGTCGATATAGAATACTCTACACCATGCAAGATTTGGTTGAAGATTATAGCCGCCCAAGATCTAGGAACTTCATAAAAGCACAAGAGAGATTCTACCAAATAATACAAATGACAAATTATGATTATGATTGTTTACTTACATGTGAGACCACCTAGTTATATATCCAAGGTGAGACATGGGATTAAACAAAATCACCGCAAGTCTCTTAATCATATGTCATGAGACAACTAATATTAAATGAATTAGGACACAATCATTAAATTTTAAAAGATAAGATAAGATCTTATGACAACTAACAACCTTCTAGAAAGATTCTTTAGGACCTAAGTAAAGTTAACATGTAAATAGGAAGCACTAATGAACTAGTTAGGTTAAAAAATTATATACATCAACAATTTGTCCTTATGGAAACATAATTTGTCTAGCTTACAAGTTAGTATCTAACTTCATGTGGAGGTGATATAACCATCCAAGACATCACTACAAGTGTCCAAGATTCCTTTCCAATAAATAGTAACTCATTGCCAATAAAAATTAGTTATCTACCCCCAATAAAAATTAGTTACCATATTAGTAAAACCTTGATGGTAAAAAATAATTACTCTTAATGATGAATCTCTCATCACTTATAAATTATTTACAAAAAATATTAGGAGTAATTAGATGCATAGGATCTACAAGGTTGATGGCATCTTAATCCTAACAGTTTCATCATATATTTCATCCTTGATGGCTATTGTAATCCTATTGTTGACCTTGTGCAATCATGACAATCCCAAAAGAAAAGTGCAAATTCCATTAATGCTTAGCTACGTATTAGGTATGCCAATATTTTGTCTCATAAGGTTATTAATAGATCACAAATATGTTTAATCTTGGGGCTGATCTGATCTAGGTCCGCCTTGATAGATTCCTTTTTTCTCCCAATTGGATTGCTCTTCTTAATGCTAATTTGTTGGCTCTCCATAGAACGGTTTCAGACCACAATCCTTTGTTGTTACTCCCAATTGGCCACTCTATTGTTGGTATGTTCCCTTTCTAGTTTGAAATCATGTGGAATTCCCATCTGGACTTCAAGAACAAGGTTGCTACCTGGTGGAATATCCCAGTGCAAGGATCCCCTATGTTCAAGCTCTCTCAAAAACTCAAACATGTCAAATATATGGTTAAAGGGTGGAATAAGTGAGTGTTTGGTGATGTGTTCCATCAAAAATGGGTTGTGGCTAACAAACTTGGTGAGTTACGAAAATAATGGAGGATGGTGATAACAGTATTCTGACAGGCCAATAGAAGGAGGAGTGATTGGAATGGGAGAAAATATTAAAGAGAGAAGAGGTTTTCTGGAAGCATAAGTCTAGAATATAGTGGCTTTTTGAGGGGGATCGGAACACATCTTTCTTCCATGTGTCGGCTCTTAAACATAGAAAAAGGAATCAAATCAAAAAACTGAAAAATAAGGTTGGAGATGAAGTTACTAATCCCTTACATATTGGTCTATTAGCTACTAATCACTTTCAACCAGCTTACTTGCTTCCTTTAGAGGCTCCTGCCCCTGAGTTGGTTGATTTGTTGTTGGAACCCCTCCATACTCCTATTTCCCATGAGGATAATGTTTCAATTTTGAGGGCGGTTTCTACTGAGGAGGTTCATTCTGTTGTGTTTATTATGGGTTCCTATAAAGCCCTTGGGCCTGATGGTTTCCCCCCGGCTTTTGAACCACACCTTCATAGCCTTGGTCCCCAAATATTAGGACCCTCTGACCATGTTTTATTTTCATCCTATTAGTCTTTGCAATACTATTTATAAGATCTCCAAAATTTTGGTGAACCGACTGAAACCCCTCTTGGAGAAAATGATTGGTCCCAGTCAAAAAGGTTTTGTACCTGGCCGACATATTTTGGATGTTGCTTTATCCAACCATGAAACTCTTCATTCTATGGATACGTGTAACAACCTAACATGGCATTTAAGCTCGACATTTCCAAAGCTTATGATAAAGTCCTATGGAACTTTCTCCCCAAAGTCCTTGATAAGTTTAGCTTTAATCAAAAAGTTATCAATATCATTATGGAATGTGTCTCCGCGATCAAATATTTAGTTTTGATCAATGGAGTGTCCCAAGGTTTCTTTGAGGCTAGGAGGGGAATAGACAGGGAGACCCCCTATCCACTTTTTTATTCATTATGGTGGTTGAAGTGTTGAGCAGAAATGTGGCGAGTATGCTATAAGAGGGCTCCGTCAAGGGTGTCAAAATGGCCTCCACCCTTGATCCCATTACTATTCAACAATTTGTGGATGACACTATTCTTTTTGGGAAAGCTTTGGTGGTGGAAGCCAGAAAGTGGAAAGGTTGCCTTAATCTCTATGTGGCTTGTTCTGGTCAATGCATCAATTATAATAAAAGTATGATCTATTTCTTTCACTGCACTCCTAGACTCCATGATTGAGGGGTTGCAGTGTTAGGTTGTGTGAGTGCCACTCTTTCTTCAATCTACCTTGGCCTTCCCCTTACTGTTAAGGAAGTTACTCCCAACTTTTGGAATTATGTTCTCAAAAGGGTCTAGAGAAAGCTTGCTGGATGGAAAGGTTCTCTCCTGAGTCATGCGGGTAAGTTGCAGCTCCCCACTGCTGCTCTCCAAGGAATACTTGTTTATTTTTTTTCCATGTTCAAAATTCCTAGTAACATTGTTGAGAAGTTCAAGAAGATTCAAAGAGTCTTTCTATGGTATGGTATAGAGGATAAAAAGAAGATGTTGCTTGTCAACTGGGAGAGAGTTTTCCTTCCTAGGCTCGAGGGGGTGGGCATCAAGAAAGTCCTTGCTTCCAACAAGGCTTTGCTTGCTAAAGTGGGGTGGGATCAGTTAAGAGATAAAAAGGATTGGTGCAAAATAATGAAAGCCAAATACCTGACCAACTATCCCCTAATTAGATGTATTGAGAATGATCATCCTCGTGGGTCTCTAGCGTGGAATAATATTTACAAATTGAAGATGCTTCTACTGACTGGCCTGAGATGGAAGCTTGGTAGAGGTAGTAAGATCTACTTCTGGGAAGATTCCTAGCTCTTAGACTTCCCCTTGGCCTGTTCGAAGTTCAAAAATATGATGGAACCTGCTTCTTGGTTCTTTGGTAGGAAAGTGTGTGATTACATTCATGGATTACAACGTGCTAGGTGTTGGAAAGATATTGGCTCCTGTGGCCCTCTTTCCCCTAGCCTACAATGTCTGGAATCCTCCTTATAGGTCTTACTCTCTTAGTACAGAATACCTCTATCGAATGTTGAAGATGATTTCTTTTGGGCCTGGATAGTAAGGACGATTTGACTATCAGAACGGCTTACGGTTTGTTGTTGGACAATAGCCTATAGAGTAAGTTATGGAAAAAGGTCTAGAACCGTCACTTGATTCCTAAAATAAATTTTGTCTAGTGGACGGCTTGCCAAAATAGGATCCTAACCCAATATAATTTAAGAAAGAGGGGATTCCAAATCTCGAACAGGTGCTTGTTGTGCAAAAACAACAAAGACACTGCGGATCATTTGCTTTTGCACTGTCCATTTGTTGTTGGTGTCTGGGACCTTGTTTTTCAAAAGTTAGAGACACACTGGACAATGAATAAAGATTTGGTTTCCTTTGTGGAGGGGTGGAATGGTCCTTTTCGACACCCCCTTCCCTTGGAAATTTGGAGGAAAATTCCCCCCATCATCTGCTAGTGCATCTAGAAGGAAAGGAACAATAGGGTGTTATGTGGCATAGAGAAGAGTCTGAAGGAAGTGTTTGCTTGTGGGTCAAGACTTATCTCTGAAATTCTCTCCTTGCTCAAGTGGAAACCTCCAGACACTATGTCAGTTGTTTGTGAGATCAAGATGGCTAAATCCTAGAAAATTGTGCTTGGTATTGATTCCTTTGACAATTCCAAATCTCTTGCTAGGAAAAAAACTGTTTGGAAACCCCCAATTGAGGGTTAGTTTAAACTAAATTTTGACAGTGCGACCAAGGGGAACCCTAGGCTGGCCAGTATAGGTGGTGTTATAAGAGTTTATCAAGGCAACTTGGTTGTTGGGTATGTTGGTGGTATTGGTATTCACTCTTCTATGGTGGTGGAGTCTCGGGAACTACTCAAGGGTGTTGAGATTGTTGTCACTCTAGGTATTAAGAATCTAGAGATTGAAGGGGATTCTAAAAATGTGATAGACTCTATTAATTTGGGTCATCTACTTGGTTGGAACTTAAGGGATATTCTTTTGTATATTAATAGTTTAATCTCTAAATTTGAAAGGTATCACCTGTCTCATATCTTTCGAGAAGGTAACCAGGTGGTTGACTGCTTCCCCAACTTGGGGTTCACTTGGAATATTTGCAAATGTTGGAAAAAGATAGAAGTTTTGTCAGTGTTTATTCAAAGGTTAATCCTCTTGGAGCAGAGGAATTACTCTATTAATAATGATTAATATGTCATTCTTTTCTAGGTACAGGTGGCACTCCTTGATGGATCATTGGATGGTTTGGTCTTGGACAAGTAAGGTGTCTGGGCTCAAGTGGGTGGCCACGTGGGTTTTTTTATCTTATAATCATTTTTGGCGGGGCCTCTAACCTTTACGGGTTTCCTTTCCAATGGTACAACATATCCTATCAAATATCATGGAGTTCGTGTAAAAGGATGTACTCCACCAGCTTATTTAATAATTCCAAATTAAGGAATCTCTTGATTCACCTTAGATCTTATCTGATGTACTTGAAAATTTCAAATCTTCCCCCCGCATTCATATGGATTTGGGGATTGTGTAACCCCTTTAATTTTATTAGCACTATGGATTCAAATACGGATCTCATTATTATTCCTAATTGTTTTATTTTTGGGTTTCCTTATAATGATTATGGGTCAGCAATGCAATTTTCATTAGGAATTATTATCGAAGTGTGTAAACATTGCACTGTCTTTATTACGCCTTTTCATCCCAGCTGGCAATGTAAAGTTTATTTAAGCAATGGTAATCTCTCTGGAGATCTATCTATTTCCAGGCATTGTTATTTCAACTAATGTGTGTTGTGGGTCACGATGGGCGGAGATAGAGTTAGGACTAAGCCGAAAAATTGTGAGTTTTCTAGGACCCCCTAGCTTGGCACATCTATTTGGAAGGTGGGCTCATGCCGCTTATGGAAAATCTTGTGGGCCATGATGAGGTGTTGTTAGCCTGGTTTGCTAGTTCTTGGAAGGATAGGCGGGTCACCATGGGTGGCATAGCTTTTGATGTGGATGAAGAGGTGATTGGTAAGGCTATCGGCCTTTCCTGTGAGGGTATGAAGTATAAAAAACACACCAAAACGCATGACTTGGTTAGTTTGAACACGTTCTTCAAGGGAAATGAGAATCCAGTGAAAATTAGTGGGGTTTCAATCAGGAAGTGCTGCCTAAACCCTAGGATAAGGTTTGCCTTGCCATCATGAAATATGTTACCCTTGAGGGTATATTCAAGGTATTTTATTTTTACCACTTACCGTTGTTAAATCACTTAAGGTTGATGAGCCTAGTTTTTGTTCTAGTTTTGGGTAGAATTTATAGTCTATTTGCTCATAGATGTCATGAACATTAATGCTTAAGTGTTGTTATTGGCATAATGTTTCCTTCAAACCATTGACATTTGATATTATCCTATCTCTGCAAGCTTTAATGATATTTGGCATAATATGTGAACTATCTATATTGATTTTGCATGTGGTTATTGAATGTTTCTTAGGGTGGTTATAGATGTGTAGTTATTATGCATAATTACCTTGCCATGTAGAGTTAATATGTTAAGTTGAGGAAGACACTGCCAGCTGGGCATGCACCATAATGTCTAGCAAAGGAATTGCTCCAAGTCAAAGAAGATCGGCGACGGAAGATTCTCCATGCAACTGAGTATAACCGCCTTGTTGTAGTGGACTTTAATGATCAAGCATGCACGGGCGTTACTGTTGTGTTGAATCTGCATCTAACTTGCATGTCTGACCAGATTCCATGCATGCATAAACACCAACACTCCACTTTCCCTATTTTCCCTAATTGGCATCCTCCCAATCGTGGAGTTGACTATTGTGTTTAGCTATTAGCATAAATTAAAATTTGATGCTCCTTCCTCAAAAATTAGAGAAAATGAGTGAGAATAGAGGAAGAGGTTGCACGATTTGATATTGTACTCTAGTTTCGATACATTACTCTTTGTATGCATGATTTACAATGAATTAAATAAAGTTTTGAGTTTGAGCATCTAAGTTCTTGTTAGTTTAGAGGATACTTATCCAGGGGGGCCCACTTGGTGTGTAATCCATTTTATTAGTTTAGCATTAATTTAGTATTACTTGTTGTTTAGTACTTTGATAGAAATCTGGCATCGATTGTTCCTGTAGCCACTAGAAGTCCTTTATGTGTTTGTTCCTACAGCCAAAGCAGATAGAGTAGTTTCTTGTTTGTTTCTCAGATCTTTTATTCCTATTATGCATTTCAGTTTAGCATAGTTGTTGGTTGGTATTCAACATTTGCTTTATTTCCTTTTCAAGCAATTTACTTCCAGTATTGTGTGTTTCTTAGCTGTAGATTGGAAATAGCTACATAAGAATTCCTAGTGCACATACTGTGCTGGCCCATTTCAAGTTCACATCCCTGGGTTGACAATTTAAATGCACCTTCATGATGATTAAAGTAGCTATTCAGGTTAGATGTCCAATCTTTGAATCATGGTTGTAAAGGCTTAGTTATGAATTCATTATAGGAGGCCAACATTTTTGGCACCATTGTTGGGGATGGTGTCAAGCTAGGAAGTATTTTGGAGTCAATATTAGTTTCTTGTTGTAGTATTTCTGAAAGTTGTTCTTAGTATATCCTCATTTAAAAAGTAATGACCCCCCTTATTCGTTACCAATTTTTTTTTGTGAGTTGACTGATAGTGAGTGATACTGCATGCATAGAGAAAGGAGATGGGATGCTTATGGGAGATTCCTTGCTAACAATCCTCATCCATTCCAGCTAGTTGAATATTAGAATCTACCATAAGAAGAAGAAGAAGAAGATCCACACCCCTTTGTTGATGCATATCCTGATCTGACTAGTTTTGAAGTCTCCTCTGAAGATCAAAATCAGCTTGAGAACCCCCTTGCTTTGGAACCACATCAAGCAGGCATGGGTGATGCAACTAGGAATAGACCTAACCCACCAGCTTTTCCTTTTCCCATTTCCCATCAAAATGAAGTTGACAACATCAAGAACATTCATGCTTTAGCACTCCCAAAGTTTTATGGACTTGTCACAGAAGATCTTGATACCTTTTTATTTGAGTTTGACATACTCTGCAGGAGTTATGATTATACTACTGATGCCCATTAGCTTAAGCTATTTCCTACCACTCTGAAGGAAGCTGCATTAAGATGGTTCATGAGCATAGGCAAAGATATTGTGGAAACTTGGGAATACATAAAGACAAAATTCCTTGAGAAATACAAGGAATATTGCAGGGGCAGTGACATGAGAGGAGGTGACATTTTCAGGATGCAACAAAAGGAAGATGAGAGCCTGAAAGACTACATTGCAAGATTTATGTTTTGCTTGCAAAAATATCCACACCATACACTTAATGAAGACTCACAAAAGCTACTTTTTTTGAGAGGAATCAATGATAGTTGCACTGATGTCTTGGATCTTATGGGAGGAGATATCTCCAAGTTCCTTGGGAGGATATCAAGAAAATATGCCAGAATTACTCTAGGGTAGCTTCAAAGAAAGGGAGAGCTTATCAATCTTCCATGGGTAAGTCAACCACCAGTGGAGTTTCAAGAATGGAGATCACTCATTTGCTGGCAAATTTCAAGCAATACATTATCAACAATCTAGCTACTCGGTTAGATACACTTTAGTCCAAGAAGAAGCAAGAGGAGGCAGAGACTATGTTTACAAAGTATTGTCCCCACTGCAAACAAAAGAAGAAGGATTGCAGATGTAAGATGGTAGCTAACCTAGAAAGCAAGCAAAATTCACCTAAGTTAATCAAGCCAATTTAGATTGAAGGAGACCAAATCTACTATGTTGAACAAAGGAAGCCTTGGGCTCCAAGACAAGGTATGCTACTAGATCCACTATCCTATGTTGGGCCATATTTTAACTCTTATTCATCTGGTAACCAATGGCAGCCCCCATATCCACCCAGTTATGGGGATATCCACCACAGCCTTGGAGTAACCCTCCAAATGCTTGGCCCAGTCATCAGATTTCTCCACCTTAGTGGCAACAACCTCAGGGGAATTCACAGCAATTTCAAGGGCACTGGCAACCACCTCCAAGAAATTGGCAGCAAACAAATCATTGGAGAGGAGGACAACAATGGCCTACTCAGACAAACAGTTACATGCAACAACCTTCTCAGCCCCAACAACCTGTTCTAATGCCTCCACCTGCTAATCCAAGTTCAAATGCACCTAAACCAACTCAGCTACTAGTTCAGCCCACATTCAATCCTAATAACAAACCACAACAAAAGCCTACATACTTTGTTGATTCAAATCAATTCCCTGCATATGTTGTGAGTGTAAGTGACATCCACCTGCATTCAGGAACCACTCTACTAGGCCCTTCCAAGCCCATCATCACTGAGCTTCCTATGGAAGAGCAGGAGGAGCCTCTGAATGATCCCATTTAGCCAAATGCACCTAAAACTCCTAAACTAGTCCAAGTCAAGCAAAGTGAACAAGAACCACCATTTCCTCAGAGATTGGAAATTTCCAAGAAGAAAGAAGAAAAGGAGGATACCACCTTTCAAATCCTAGATCAACTAAAGCATATATGTATTCAGATACCCCTATTTTAGGCCATAAAGGATGTTCTAATCTGCGTCCAATCCATCAAGGAAGCTTGTCTTAAGAAGCCAGGAAGGAATAAGAAAGACCCAACTATAGTTCATGTGGTGGGCTAGCTTGCTAATATCATGTTGGGAAAAGTGACTATTCCCAAGTATAATGACCCAGGCATTCCTATGGTAGCAATTGTCATAAACGAGATCCAAGTGAAGAATGCTTTGATTGATTTAGGGGCAGCAATTAATGTAATGACCAAAGACATCCTGCAACAACTAAATATTGCAAGTATGAGATCTACTCCTATTGTCCTACAGCTTGTTGATAGCTCTACTGTTAAGCCTGCTGATGTAATGGAGGATCGTGTGGTAGTTCTAGACTCTTGGGAATATCTAGCAAATTTTATGATTCTTTCTCCTAAGGCTACACTAGGCGGGTATCCCATAATTCTTGGAAGGCCTTGGTTGGCACTTGCAAATGCATACATTGGATGTCGGTCAGGTGACATGACCATTTCAGATGGAAGGAGTACTAATTTTTTTGTTCTTTATCCACCTACTCAGCCATCTCATGATGAAGATAATTTCATTTGGCCATAAGTTGGTGAAGAGGTCGAGGATGTTAACTTTGTGGCACAACTTATGATGTTGGGAAGAATCTCTTTCATGTAGCTCCAAGATGAGGATGAAGTGTTCGCTAATCCAATTCAAAATCATTATGAAGTGGAGGAAGCATCATCTTCTACTTTGGTCAGGACACTTATGCTTGCTCTTCCTGCAGCCACTATTCCTACAGACGATCTTCCTACAGCCACACTTCTTGTAGCCATTGTTCCTGCGGTGCTCCCATTTGGCTTGTGCAATGGACCTGCAACTTTCCAGAGGGCAGTCATTAGCATCTTCTCAGACATTTCTCATGATTGCATGGAGATTTATATGGACGACTTCACCACTTATGGTGCTAATTTTAATCAAGCATTGGAGAATCTTAAGAGAGTTCTACAGAGATGTGAGGATCAAAACTTGTCCTTAAATAGTGAAAAATGTTTCATGATGATGCAAGAGGGTGTAGTTCTTGGCCACTACATCTCCCACAAGGGAATTCAAGTAGATCCTGCAAAGATTGATGTAATCACAAATCTTCCTACACCTGCAAAATAGAAGGATGTTAGGAGTTTCTTGGGTCATGCAGGATATTATAGGTGATTCATCAAGGATTTCAGCAAGGTAGCAACAACACTGTATACCCTTCTCACTAAAGATGTTGAATTTCAGTGGATTGAAGCTTGTGACAAGGCATTTTCTGCCTTGAAGGCAACTTTGACTCATGCTCATGTACTGAAGGGACCCAATTGGGAACTTCCCTTCCACATCCACACTGATGCATTAGACTATGCCATGGGAGTAGTCTTAAGACAAAAAGAGGGAGCTATTGAAAATGCTATTTACTTTTTCAAAAAAAAATTGCAAGGAGCTGAATTCAATTATACAGTGACAGAGAAAGAGATGTTGGGAGTAATCTATGCACTAAAAAAATACAGGCATTACATAATGAGCTACCAAATCTTTGTGCACATTGATCATGCAACCATTAGGAATCTCATGAATAAACCTTTGATCACAGGTAGATTGGCAAGATGGTTATTTTTGATGCAGGAGTTTGATATAACCATTGTAGATAAGCCAGGGAAGGCTAATGTTGTTGCAAATTTTCTTTCAAGGCTAACTACATCAAAAGACAATCAACCCATAGATGACTCTTTTCCTAATGAACATCTATTCTCTCTCAGTGTACAAATACCCCGGTATGCTGACATAGCCAATTACTTGGTAACAGGTAGAATTCCTTCTCACTTCTCTCCAAAAGAGAAAAGGGCACTCATTGAAAAATCTGTTCCTTTCTCTTGGATTGTTGGATGTTTGTTTTATACTAGACCTAACCATGTCACGAGAAGATATGTGAGAGAAGGTGAGACGTATGAAATTTTCCATGCATGTCATAATGAACCATGTGGAGGACACTTTGCAGCCAAGAGGACAACAATGAAGATTCTAAACATAGGATATTACTGGCCAACACTCCACAATGATGCAGGAAGGTATACCAGAAGATGTGATAGATGTCAAAGAATGGGCTAACCAACTAGATCTGATGAGATGCCACTGTGCCCTCAGGTAGTAATCACTCCCTTTGACAAGTGGGGATTGGATTTTGTGGGACTAATTGACCCTCCATCAAATGGTAAGTCTTATATATTGGTATGCACTAATTATGTAACAAAATGGGTAGAAGTTAAGGCCATGAAGCATGCAAGAAATAACAAGGTTGCAAAGTTTCTTTATGAGAATATTTTCACAAGATATGGAGTCCCAAGAGAAATAGTAAATGATCAAGGGCCACAATTCACATCAACTCTTGTTGCAGTACTAGTGAATGAGTACAATATAAGGCACAAAAAGTCTACTCCTTATCACTCCCAAGCTAATGGCCAAGTTGAGGTGACAAATAGAGAAATTGAAGCCATTTTGACTAAAACAGTAGTTGTCCATAGGAAAGATTAGGCAAACACCCAAAGCTATTTGGGCCTATAGGACAACATGGAAAACAACTACAGGCTTCACCCCATTTGAGTTGTTGTATGGAAAGACAACTATGATGCCAATTGAATTTGAACATAAGACTCTTAGGACTGTTGTGAATTTAGGGATGGATATTTCTAAAGCATAGAGAGAAAGAATCATGCAGCTAAATGCTTTGGATGAGATAAGAAGAGCAGCCTTGCAACATATAGAAGTAGTGCAGAATTAGAGAATCAAGTGGCATGACAAACTTATCAAGGACAAGAAGTTCAAACTGGGAGATTGGGCCTTGCTCTATGATTCAAGATACCAGGACAATGTAGGAAAATTGTAGATAAGGTGTCTAGGACCATACAAAGTTGTTGAGGTCTTTCCCAAAGGAGTTGTTCAGCTCACCACCATTCACCCTGTCAGATTCAAATTACTTGTCAATGGTCATCGCCTCAGAATATACCATAATCCAGCTTCTAAAGAAGAGTTCCTGCAACAATTCACCCAGCACTCAGAGCTTCCTACAGCCAAATATGGTGGACCTAGTTTCCCTCCTTCAACCTAATTGAGGTATGTACTTTCCATAATAAATACTTTCCCTTACGTGGAAGTCCATTTCTTCATCATCTGCTCATCCACCCATCCATCACCACCTTTCTCTCTCTTCCGTCACTTCATTTCATCACCTCATTTCACCTCATCTTCATTCATTGCTCAATTCATTTTCCAACAAGGCAAGCGGTACTTTTTATATGATCTTTGTGGAAAAATTTTCACACATTTAGGTATGTGCACATTAATTACTATCTTTAATCATCTTTTAAGTGCGTTCATTTAATCATTGTACATTAGTATAGGTGTTTGCATAAAATGCCATCATTCCCTGTCACATCACCACTCCCATATTGCATGTGTGGACACATGTCCAAATTTAGGTTGGGGGGAGGGGAACGAAAAAGATGCAAATATTTTATTATCCATGTGTCAAATCACATTAGGCTGCGTCATAAATTTAAAAATGAGCTAATTTGAAATCCAAGGAAGGACGACTTGCATGTGTGAAGTGGCAATAACTACAGCTGTCATTTCTTCTTATCATAATATCCCTTTATCACTTCTTTTCTTGCCATTATTGCCCTATCATAATCTTGAGTTTCAAGAAAAAAGGCAAAACAAAAGAAAGGAAATTCAGTCGATGCTAGCACTAGAAATTTAGCAGGTTGGTCCTGGAATTTAGTAGACACTACAGAGAAGTGCATTTGATTTTCAGAAGGGGAATTGTAGGAAAAGAAATTGTAGAGCATTTCTTTGATTGCAGACAATGGGAGATGGGTTAATTTTAAATGAGCCCACGGTGCACGATATTTTACTACAGGATGCACAATGCATGGCCGAATTTCAAAACTATGGATGGATAGATTACTTTTTTAAGTTGGATAGTTTTGATGAAGGTATTGCCCTTGAATTTTCCCAAAAAAGTTCAAAAGGAAAAGCCACAGTAAAAGGGTTAGAAATTGTGGCAATAGAGGAAAGAATTGCAAAGGTTACAGGGTTACCTGTTGATGGTGAAAATTACCCTACTTCCAGAGATGCCAGGTCAGCTAGAGCTGAATTCATAGAGCCAAATGACCCTCCATTGAGCATAGATAAATAGAGTGCAAAGAGAATGTCTCTGCCCAAGCCGTGGAAGAAGATAGTTGTGTATGTTATCAAATACATCACTTGTGAGGGTCGCCATTCAAATTTGCACTCTGTTCACTTCAAGCTTTTGAATCACATGAGGCATGGAAGGAGGATGAATGTGCCCAATGTGTTGTACAATCTTCTCTCAATCATGGCGGTCGAGACCCAAAAAGGTATGGATAATTTTGTTTCCCACCATTGCTTGATTAAAATGCTAGTTGAAAGGTCTTTACATGATGAATCTGGAATGACCTAGGAAGAGTTTATCAAAGTTGATCAAAATTATTGTCAGGAAGAGTTTTTCTATGTTGAGCATTTGCCACCTAGGGCTATACCTCAATCTCACAGGTCTAGCAAGAGACTAAGCATGGCTAGAGCTATTCCTAGTGCTTCAACCTCTGGTGCTAGCTCTAGCGTGAATCCTCCTGCAACAGAGGAAACCATAGAGATTAGTTCTTCTGAAACAAAGCACTTAGAAAAAGAAAGCTTTTCCTCGGATTCTGATGATGAAGTTCCACTTGAAACCCTCATGAAAAGTAGGGCACAATAGATAGAGGTAGAAATGAGAAAAGGGAAGGCTAAAACATAACCTATAGAAATAAAAGGGCCAAGTTCTAAGAAGAGGAAATTTGATACTGTTCATCCTGTAGCCAAAGGAAAACATGAGAAACCTCCTAGGAAATCAAGACCAGTCGGGCCTGCGATTGGTACGCCTCTGTAGGAAAGCCCTAAACCTGGTGAGACCTCACAGGAGGACCCTGAAGCTCCAATGGAGTAGGAGAATGTTGAAGAAGGAGAAGACATATTTAAGAGAGCAACAAATATAACACTAGTCGATCTTGCTAACATCACAGAAGAATTGGAAGAAAATCAGGACTTCCTACAGCATGAGCAAGAGGTCCTACAGCATGAAGTCCTACAGCAACAACCACAACAAGAACAAGAGTCCCTGCAACAAAATGAAGAAGGAATAACACCCTTAAAGCCAAAGATAACTAGACAGCCTGAGTCCATGCAAATAGTGCCATATGAGGAGTCGTCATCAACAACAAGACTGGTAGGCATTCATAATCCTCCTGATTTTATAGTACATGCAACAATTTGAATCTATGGAGAGAAATAAAAAGAAGGGAGGAAGAATGGAAAAAGGAAAAACAAAAATTGAAGAAGGAAATTCAAAGGAAGGATGAAGAAATTGAGGATAAAGATGCAAAAATTGCCACCCTGAAGCAAATGGTAGATGATATGGCAGCTTTGATGCCAAAGATTCTAGAATGTAGAGATCCTCCAAGGGTCTATGCTTTGCTCCTGAAAGAGAAATATCTCTCTTTTAAGATGTCAATACTTGCCTCAAGTTTGAATACATCTATTGATACCCCTATGGAATTTTTCAATGCTTATAGGATTGCCTCCTCTAAAATGAAGAATTTGCTATGTGAATTTTATTTACATAATTATGCTATCACAAAAGACCATGATTGGAATCCGTTGTTGTATGTTGGGGATGTTCAATTGAGAGCATTCATGTCTTGGCTGCAAAATGAGATTAGTTGGGGATAACAACATGGTGCTTATAAACAATTGGAGTCTGATATCCCTCTACCCGTTAGGGCTGAGTCAAGCAACCCAAGGGATATTTACAGGGAATGGCACAAAATTTTGCTCAGACCTAGTTATGGCAATAGGATTATGCCTTGGATTGAGGAAGTTTACACTGAGTATGAGGTAAAGACAACAACAAAGGAGGAAATCGTGAGGAGATACCTATCACAGAGGTGGAATAGTTTGACTAATGAGTTGAAACAGGTTGAGCCCCATTCCATCCACAATTATGCTACAACATTAAAAATAATTAAGAGGCATATTCAGATTGGGAGAACTCAGAGACAGTCTTGGCTTCCCCTAACTTTTCAACCACCTATGCTCATGTGGCCTGTACCAAATTTCAGATTCTACTAGGATGAAATTAGTGCAGAGAGCCAGAGATGGAACAGGTTTGACAGATTGGGAGGATTCTATTGGGATCCTAATTCATGCACTGCAACCACTGATGTTGGACAACTATCATTTGCAAATTTCAGAGCTTTGACCAAGCAGAAGAACAACTCTTCCCCTGCTGGAGGACCAACAAAATGTTAGGTTGGGGGGAGTGATGAGCCTATTTTTTGGTCTAGTTTTGGATAGAATTTATAGTTTATTTGCTCATAGATGTCATGGAATTTAATGCTTAAGTGTTGGTGTTGGCATAATGTTTCCATCAAACTATTGACATTTGATATTATCCTATCTCTGCAAGCTTTAATGATATTTGGCATAATATGTGAACTATCTATATTGATTTTGCATGTGGTTATTGAATGTTTCTTAGGGTGGTTATAAATGTGTATTTATTATGTGTACTGACCTTGATGTACAGAGTTAATATGCTAAGTTGAGGAAGACACCGCCAACTGGGCATGCACCATAACGTCCACCAAAGGAATCGCTCAAAGTCAAGGAAGACCGGTGGTAGAAGATTCTCCATGCAACCGAGTGTAACCACCTTGTTGTAGTGGACTTTAATGATTGAGCATGCATGGGTGTTACTGTTGTGTTGAATTTGTGTTTGACTTGCATGTTTGACCAGATTCCATGCATGCATAATTACCAACGCTCCACTTTCCCTATTTTCCCTAATTGGCATCCTCCCAGTCGTGGAGTTGATTGCCTTGTTTAGCTATTAGCATAAATAATAATTTGATGCTCCTTCCTCAGAAGTTAGAGAAAATTAGTGAGAATAGAGGAAGAGGTTGCACGATTTGATATTGTACTCCAGTTTCGATACATTACTCTTTGTATGCATGATTTACAATGAATGAAATAAAGTTTTGAGTTCGAGCATCTGAGTTCTTGTTAGTTTAAAGGATACTTATCCAAGGGGGCCCGCTTGGTGAGTAATCCATTTTATTAGTTTAGCATTAGTTTAGTATTACTTGTTGTTTAGTACTTAGTTATAAATCTAGCATTGACTGTTCCTGTAGCCACTAGAAGTCCATTATGTGTCTATTCCTATAGCCAAAGTAGATAGAGTTGTTTCATGTTTTTTGGTCAGATCTTTTATTCCTGTTATGCATTTCAGTTTAGCATACTTGTTGGTTGGTGTTCAACATTTGCTTTATTTCCTTTTCAAGCAATTTACTTCCAATATTGTGTGTTTCTTAGCTATAGATTAGAAATGGCTACTTAAGAATTCTTATTACACATACTGTGTTGGCCCATTTCAAGTTCACGTCCCTGGGTTGACAATTTAAATGTGTCTTCATGATGATTAAAGTAGCTATTCAGGTTAGATGTCCAATCTTTGAATCATGGTTATAAAGGCTTAGTTATGAAATCATTGTAGGAGGCCAACAAAGGCATAAGATGTTGAGCTTCCCTTTCTTTTTGCTTTCTTCTCTAGAAAGTTCCATCAAAGAGTCTCAGGAAATTGCCACTCTTAACCCTCATTCTTTTCCTCCTTTACTGCTACACCAAGGCCTAATCCATAGGCTCTACCAATTCCATTTGGCTTTGGTCCCTCCCAAACCCATCTCGGTTGTGCATGTGGAAGAGTTGGAATCCCCAAAAATTAACCCTGAAAACTCATCTCCTGCTATTTCAAAGGGCTCGAAGAGGAAATCCCCCATCCCTGAGAATGATCTTGGTATTGAGACTTTAGCCACTTCTCCCCCGAAGAAAAAGAAAAATTTGGTGGGGTTGGCCCAGTCAAGTGTTGTGGTTGGGCTATGTGAGCTGAAAGACATGAAGACCAATAGATTGGCTATTAAGAAGAAAGGGAAAAATGTGTCTCAGCTTCTGAGGGTTCTTTTGGTTACCGAAGAAGGTAAATGTGCCAAGGAAAAAGATTCTAAGGGTGATACTGTGGTGGGTGCTAGATTTGAGATGGGGATGGAACAAATGAGTGTGAGAAGATCCCACAGGTTGGAAAAACATAAGAAAGGGGCCCCTATTGATGATATCTCCAGTGACTCAGCTCATATTAGCGACAAAATTGAAGGCATTAAAGCTACCAAGAAGTTGAAGGATAAAGGACCCATAAAAGACCTTAGTCACTTCTCTTATTTGAACTAGATGCTTCAGGAGGACTCTACTAATTCCTCAGATACTAGGGTTGGTGCTGATGCAGAGATCCAAAGCAAGGAAGGCAAGGTGGACAAGCTTGAAGTGTTGTAGGAGCAAGTTGGTAAGTTGAATCGTAAATTTAACTACCTAGCTTGGTTCACTATCAAAATTATTCACAGGTCGACTCTCACTCTCTCGGATGTTGTCAAGGAGGAAATGGACAAGAACACCACGGATGAAGGCCCCAACTGGATTGGGGATGTTTTGTTAAACCTCCTAATCAAGAAATGGGAGAGTGTGGACAATTAGTGGTTTGGTATGTGATGTGTTGTGTTGTGTCTCTGTTGTTATTAGGTTGTGTATGTGTCTCCTGTCTATTGTTAGTAAAATATTTTTTGAGGTTTAATGATTTTTCTCCTTTTTGGCCCTTTGGGATCGACGTGTAAAGGGTACAACACCCTATAAATGTTGCTTATATAATAAAAAACAATAAGTTGCAACAACTAATAAAGTAGACCCCAAATATTGTGGTCATTCAACAAGAAATATAAATTTTATATGTATTTTTTTATGGTTATCTTTTTAATTACACCATGGTCTTACTCACATTTCATACAAACTAAAAATACCTCAACCACATGGTTTATAGATATGCCAAGTAAGAAGCATACTAAACAATTAAATAAATATGTTTCTTATATATTATCCCTCTCTCTTTTGTATTGAAACATTATTACAAGTGTCCAAGATTCCTTACCAATAAATAGTAACTCACTAGCAATAAAAATTAGTTACTTAACCCTAGTGAAAATTAATTATCGTACTAGTAAAACCTTGATGGTAAAAAATAATTACTATTAATGTTGAATCTTTCATCACTTACGAATGATTTACAAAAATATCAAGATTAATTAAATGCATAGGATTTACAAGGTTGATGGCACCTTAATCCTAACAATTTCATCATATATGTCATCCTTGAGGGCTATTGTAACCCTTTTATTAACCTTGTGCAACCATGGAAACCCCAAAAGAAACACACAATTTCCTTTAATGTTTACATATTTATTAGGTATGTCAATGTGTTTGTCTCCTAAGGTTCATAATAGATCACAAATACTTTTAACAATTTAAATGCAACAACTAATAAAATAGCCCCAAATATTGTGGTCAATCAACAAGAAATATAAAATTTAGATGTAATTTTTTATGGTTATTTTTTAAGTGCACTATGGTCTTGCTCACATTTCATATCAAACTAAAAATACATCAACCACATGGTTTACATATATGCCAAGTAAGAAGCATACTAAACAACAAAACAATTATGTTTCATAAATATCCCCTCTTTTTTTAACATTGAATAGTGTTAAACTATTAAAAAAAAAAAAAAAAAACTACAAATATTAAAAAAATAAAATTACTAATTATAATTAAACAAGCATTAACATACAAAATATCTCTAAAAAATAACAACATATACAAATTACTCACAAATACTAAACAAAACGTCGTAATATTAACAATACACATAGAAAACAATTATATATGAAAATATAATTTAATTTCTCTCATTGCCAACCGCATTAGCAAAGTTTCCAATTTCATACTTCCATCAATCATCATTACAATCTGTCATATATTTATTTCTCACTACTAAAACCCATCATTAGGGTAAAGTTTTCTTGATTATTAAAGCTTATTAAGACTATTATAATGAGAGGCCCTTCCCACCATTAGCATTTAAATAATGCAAGCCATCTAATCTCTCCAAACTTGTCATTATTATTATTTGTTGATAAACTCAATCTTAAAATATTCAAAGAAATTTACTTGAGTGCTTGTCGGCCATCTTAACTACTTTATGCTCTTCTAACAACAATTAGTTTATAAAAGAAACTTCCATGAAAGCTATGTATTGCTTGCAATACAATTATTCACTATAAAGAATGGGTAGTCTCTCAAATCATGATGCAACAAAAGACAAACATTCCAAACTTTCCAACTAGTTTTGAAGGACTTCCAATATACACCATCATTAAGAGTTTTTGGATCACATTTTACACAAGTACAAACATTTTATACTAATTGAATGTTATTTTATACTTTGCTAACATTTTGGAAATTCTTCCATGGGCCCACCATCTATAAGTATGGAAAAGTTGCATGACTAATTTTGGGTACATTAGTAAGCAAACTAAATTACAATCATCTCTAGGGAAAAGTACCTTTAGGGGACCATTCAATAGATATGATTTCTTACAATGATCATTTGAGAATGAATGAATAAAATTAAATATTTGACGGTTAGATATAGTTTTTGGAATGTTTAGAATAGAATCATTGTTATTGGGATGAATGTTGGTTAACGAATATGCATCTCTATGTTAATCTTATCTTTGTGGGGTAATTGTCTATTTTAATAATAGGTGGAGTTCTAAGGTCGGTAAATAAGGACAAGAAAAGGTGGAGATTAATGGAAGATCTAGGATTTGGTGAACTCTCCAAAGATCTCAAATACTATAGAGAAACTTTGCACTAGAATTTCTCATGGCATTCTTCTCCCTTCATTGGATATATCAATCTAGGATCATTTATCAAGTGCTAGTGTAGTGTAAGCTCAAGGATGAATCAATTTGTATTTTGATTTTTTTTTATTGTTGGTATTTTGTTTATTATATGTCTTTGTATCATTCTTGTATAGGTTTTTTTTATGTGATCATAAGGATATTTTTTGTAGGAGTCTTATTTCTTTTGAATTTTTTAATTGTTGGTATTTTTTTAGTTGTATGTCTTTTTATGATTCTTGTGTAGGTTTATGTGTTGTAGTATGTTAAGATCATTATGATTGTTATAGTTTTATAATCTATATGTATTTTTTCTAGTATACTCTTTTTCAAGTTGAGCCTAAATAAAATCTTCCAATTAATTAATTATGAAATATAATTTAAAAATATTTATAAAATCAGAAGAGCAACATCATGATGGGGAGCAAAGGATGTAATTTCACAAGAAAGGCAAGATTCGATAGTCATAGAGAGAATCTATTGAAAATTATTTACTTGGATCCTTTAAAATAAAAAATAATGGAGCATTATTTTCATTATCCCTAATATTCAATCCACCTTGGCTATTAGAAATATTGATCAACAATAATAAAAAATGGAGAACTTGAGTCCCCAATGAACTTCTACATTAATGTTAATCTTTTAGAAATCATGGTTGGTCAAAAAATTGAGATCTACAAATTAGTGGAAATAATTATAAAATTTGCAAACTTCTATCTATCCAAGACAATGTTGAAGATTGGATCTCAAACAAGGAGAATTCTTTCGTGAAATTTCTTCCAAAAGGATTCTTTGTAATCATTTGCTCATAAAAAAAAACTAAAATTTTAAGACATGCTCTTAGATGATGGATGGCATGGGACTTTCCACCCAAGAATGATTACAAAATTTTGATATTACATGATGCAAAATCCCTAGAGTCTCATTGGTAGCATTGGCATAGTATAGAATAGAGTCAAATTGGCACAATAAAAGTTGAATTGGCACCCCTATATATAGATTCTAGCTTCTAGATTCTATAGTTGGCATGTTACATATAGAATATGGTGTATCGATCAACTATCGCATCTATAGTTATTGAGTATAGAACCAATTATAGTGTCGTGGCGTGTCGATGAAGCCATGTTGACAAACAACTATAGATTCTCATTGTCCCAATTGATTCCTCATTTGGATCAAACTCTATAATCTTTTAATTGAATATTGGGACATCTCTATCTTGGAAAAAATTGAAAATTTGTTAGGAAAATTCTCCTAATTGATGAAAATGTGAAAGAAGGCAAATCCAATCTCTATGCACACATTTGTCTAAAAATTGACTCCATTAATGCTCTTCCCAATTCAACAATCCTAGATTTTTCCTTTGGGGATTGGAGATAAAACATAGAAATGGAGGCGCTCACTCTAAATGTTTCTTATGTTACAAATTTAAAAATTGCAAGATATCATTTCTAGAGTTGAATAAAGAAATAAATTCTAAGGTAGAAAACAAGAATCTTGATGAGATATTTTAAATGATCTTAAATGAAAAAATATTCATTATGTACACCCTCTTAAGCCCTCATTGTAATAGAGCCATTCATAAGAACCATGAAGCCACATTTCCACTTTTATACCATGAAGTAGGAGATGTCATTCTTAAGCTTTATCTTTGATTCAAGGTTTAAGAATATATTTGTTATATAATCAAGAATGAATAAGAGTTTCATTAAGGATATAGTGGGCTTGGATTACCTAGTGATACACATGCAAAGTAGGATGAATAGTGGCACATATTTGATATTTGTTTCAAACATAATGAAAATCATTTCAAAGAAGGGACTTGTAAAAGTCATGACTAAATACTATGTAAGAAATGAATATCTCAAGGGGCTCAACAAATTCCTAGAGATCACTAATTTTTTTGTGGCCAAGTCATCTCCGATTGTAGGGAATGAATTCTATAATTGAACTCATATGACTTCATTTTAAGATTTGGAGGACAATTTTCAAATGTTAATAAAGATAGCTAAGAAAGGATTGGTGGATGACAATTTGGGTGAGGTGGCAAACATTTTAGGGAATTTGGATACTTTGTTTAAATCTACCTTTTCACATGTGGATTGAGCTAAGGCTAAGTGTTGTTATGTGGAGTTCAATTAGACTTGATGCTTATATTTTGATCTCTTTACTTGACATATTTTCCCACCAAATCAATCAACAAGAGAATATAATGGTGAAAAATCCATATATTTTGTTAAAGGAAATTTATTATTTGTTGCCTATCATGGTTCAATTATTAACAATTAGAAAATTGCTCAAATAATAAACTTTTTGTTACACGTTTGAATTCCAATGGTCATAGTTGGAATGTTTGTAGCTAGTGTGCGCGAGGGAATTGAACAGTCGCATAGTGTTTGATTTTGTTGTTGTTGGGCATGTGAATGAGCATGGAGAAGTTGTAGGTTGCGGGTTTGTGGAAGGTAGAAAACACAAGTTTATGTGTTGGATGCACGTAGCACTATGCGTGTAAAATAGAGTAGTGGATATCGATTGAATTCAATTGCTACAAGTTGCAGCATATTGCTATGTTATTGTAAATGTTATTTGTTGAAAGTTAATAATAAATTTGACTCTTGTTTGTGGATGTAGCCCAAGAATCGGGTGAACCACGTTAAAACTTATTGTCTTTCACCTCTATTATTTCTATGAATCGTTTATTCCTCTATTTTATTTTATTGTGTATTTAATATCTACATTTAATTGGTAGTTTGTACTCTCGATTCTTACTTGCAATTCCTAACACTAAGAGTATAAAAAGAATAATTAAATATCTCATTTACAATGTTGAACTAATTATTAGATATAATGTTATGATAGATAATCACATGATAACAAGAGACTTTAATGTTTAATATAATTTATATACTAATATATTGTTTATTCTAATTTAAAATAAATATCTAGATATAATACATTTGTAATACCTTAAAAGTCAAGAAAGAAAAATGTTTCACCAAAAAAATTATTAAAAAACTTGTTTTAAATTATTAAAATATTTTTCACATAAAAGATGTGGACCCCAAAGTCCACATTTCCATATAAAAAGTATTTTTACAATTTAAACATTATTGAAATGATGATGTGGGTTCTAATTTTTTATATAAAGTTGGGCCTCTGTGATGTAAGTTTTGTTTACTATTTTAATTTTTTATTATTATATTATTATTTTTTAATTTAAATTCAAAAGCGTTTAGAAAAAATGAGTTTAATTTTTATATATATTTTAAATTTATTTTAATTTTAATAATAAATTATAAAATATTTAATATCAAACATTGATTAAAAAATAAATATAATCTTTTTCAATTTTTTAAAAGTTAATTTATGTAAAATTTTTGTTTATCATAAAAACTCAACTTTTTTACATTTAGTTTTAATTATTATTTTTAATTCTAATAAAATATCATTACATCAAATGAGTAAAGTTTAATTTTTAATTTGGTGTTAGGAAGAGAAGGTTAGCGAAAATGTGCAGAGTAGGGTCAAAAAATGGCGAGGAGGTCAAACTAAAGGAATTGACACAGGCTAAAACTGGGAAAGAAAAATTGTGTTGGGGCAATGAAGTGGCAAGGGCAGGCGAAGAGGAGCGGACACTGGAACACACACCACAGTGGGTATTCAAAGGAGGAAGATGGAGAGATAAATGTCACATGGTTTACTGTCCACAGGGTGAATCCAAAAAAATGGAGGAAAGGCCAACTAGAATGCGTCATGACACTCCAGACACTCCAGAGGAAAACCGAGCCCCATGGCTGCACCATAATATCGTTGAAAAGAAAACAACACTAGGAAGAAAAGGTAATATGGCTTGGAGCAACCCTAGGGACAAAAGAAGTAGACATGAGCGACCAAATCTTAGAATTAGGTTGGCATGGAAAGCTAAGGTAATAGGAAATCCCACCACACCAAGTTCAGAGGCTACTATGGAGATAGAGGTCTCAGAGGAGATAAAACTAGATCTGGAGATTCTAAAAGAATTTGCCTTTATTTGCAAATTCATCGGAGGGGCACCGGACAAAGCCTCAATTAGGCTCTTGATTAAGGAACATTGGAAAATGGAGGTATTGTTACAATTTCTACCAAAAGGTTTCTTCCTAATAGTTTTCGCCGATGAGGATACCAAAGTGAGAGTGACAGGAGAAGAGATATGGTTCATGGAGAAAATGTCATTGTAGATGCAGCCATGGAACCCTAATTTCAAGCTAGTTAAGGCTCGGCCTTATGATCATCCAGTTTGGGTTAGACTGTATAATCTTCCAATTGAATACTGGGCTGGGGAATGCCTTGAGAAAATCGGATGCTCGTTGGGCATTCTTATGGAAATTGATACAAACATCCTAGAGGGAAACATGTATAAATAAGCCAAACTAAAGATTGTGGCGATTGATTTAATCCCTAGTAACATCATGTTAATGGCCAATGGGGATCGGTGGAGACAAGATATCGAAATTGAGGAAACAAGGTATTTTTGTCTTGCTTATGGTTTGCGCAGTCATAGCTCCACAGATTGCACCATAGGCTCGGCAAAGAGAAGTAAGATGCCACCCTCGTGGGATACACCTCCTATCACCATGAGTCAACAAAGCATCCCTAACAAACAGGCACCACAAGTAGAAGGTAATGAGACCCCGAACAAGGCCCCGAAGGAACCGGCTAGACACATAACACCCCCTCCCACCAGCAGGGGTGGGAAAGTTTCAAAACAAGCAAAGGAACACGATGAGGCTGGGGTTGTTTTTGGTGATGAGTTCGACACCAAGGCAAGTACCGATTTAGACTCAAATCCAAACATAAAGGATGAATTGGATGTAATCAATGATAGATGTATCTCCTAGTCTACATCAAAACATATGGGTTTGGGTAAGATCGGCAATTTAGGCAATACCCGAGGTCGGAAGTCATCCAAACAACTCTGGGAGGAAGAAGCAGCAGCCAAGAAATTTACAAGTATAACAAAATTCTTGAGTACCAAGGGAGGAAACCCCTCCCTTGGGAAACAATGAAGATTACCACTTGGAATGTCAGGGGCCTAAAGGCCCCTAAAAAATGACACCTAGTTAGGCATAAAATACAAAAATGCACAAGCAATATAATTCTTCTACAAGAAACTAAATTGTCTGGGGATGAATGTTCACAATTCTTGAGATATTGTCGATCATGGGATGGTCATTTTGAGAACTCTTCTGGCTCCACGAGGGGCCTGGGTATTCTTTGGAAAACAATAAATGTTTCATTAAATATTATCATGTCCTCAACAAGGTGGATGGCGGCTAGTGTCTTCGACCTAGGCTTAAACTGTAGCTTCATACTTATCAATGTATATGGGCCCATAAAAACTAAGGAAAAAGCCCTGGTTTGGAGTTTGATCTGGAAGTTCCTGCATATGTTTCCCAAAGAAAGAATAATTGTGGGTGGTGACTTCAATGCAATCCTAGACTTGTCTAAAAAAAGTGGCAGAGTTAGGAGCATTTCACAAACAATAAAGGACTTCAGAGCTTTTGTAGCAGAAGTTGGGTTGATGGATTGCCCCACTAACAATGGAAACTTTACTTGGACCAACCGATGGGAAAATTTCACTGCCATTGCAAAGAAACTCTACAGGTTCCTGGTGTCGCCTTCTTGGTTCAATTTCAGCTGGTGCGTGAATGGTTATATCTATCCAAACTCCACCTTTGATCACTTTCCTTTGGACTTGATAATAGCTAATGGTAGTGATGGAGTGAAAGCAAGCTTTAAATTCCAGAGCATGTGGTGGTGCGACCCTTGCCTCCTGGAGCTGCTGGAGACCTGGTGGAAAGAAGTAAGGGTGGGCGGCTCCATAAGCTTCACGCTAACAAAAAAATTGTAGGCTCTAAAGTGGAAACTCATAACCTGGAACAAAGAGAAATTCTAAAATATCTTCGTTGAAAAGGCTAAAGTAGAAACCGGCTGGAGTTGCTCAATGAAAGTGTGATAGCCTTTGGCATGTGAAGTGAAGATTTTTTGAAAGAAACTAAATTAAAAAGGAAGCTAGCTGAGACCCTGAAAAGAGAAGAGCTATACTGGAAGGATAAATCTAGGGAGGTTTGGTAAGCGAAGGCGACGCCAACTCTAATTTTTTTCATGCCTCAGTTCTGGCGAAGAGAGCAAGTAATAAGATAGAGGAAATCAACACAAGTGATGGTCACATTGCTAGAGGATCGGCTGAGGTTGGCAGGGTTGTAGTGGAATTATTCTCCAACCTTCTGGGGGAACAATCGGTATATGAACAAACGGACTACCTTGTTTGATCAAAACTAGAGTTAATGAGGCTAACAATATAAGGTTGTGTCAAAAGATTACAAAGGAGGAAGTCTATGTTGCACTCTTCCAGATGCACCCTGACAAGGCGCCTGGCCTTGACGGTTTTACGGTTGGTTTCTTTCAAAACTATTGGGATTTTCTTAGGGAGGAGCTTTGGAAACTCGTGGAAGACTTCAGGAAAACTAGGCGATTCGTTAAAGACCTGAACAATACAGTTATTGCATTGATCCTAAAAAAATCCAAGTGTTCCTCTTTCGGGGATTATAGGCCTATATCACTATACAATACCATCTATAAAATCATTGTGAAAGTACTAGCCAACAGGCTTAAATCACTACTAGGGAAGGTCATTTCGATTGAACAAAACTATTTTGTACCAAGAAGAGAGATATCAGATAGTATTTTATTAGTAATGGAAGTGGTCCACACCCTTAGCACAAGCAAACAAGCAGGAATGATCTTAAAACTTGATGTAACCAAGGCCTATGATAGGGTGAGATGGCCATTCCTAATGGAGGTAATGAAACGAATGGGATTTTGTAGCCATTGGTGTGAATTAATGTACCAATGCATTTCCTCTGTCTAGTATTTCATGGCGGTAAATGGTTCACTATTCGGTTTTTTCTAGGCGACCAACAGGCTGAGGCAAGGTGACCCTATCTCACCTTTCCTATTTGTGATCATGGTCGAAGCCCTTGGTTGCGCGATTAATAAGAGCCACCAATATGGGAATTGGAGAGGTGTACAAGTTGCACCAGATTTGGCCTTAATCACTCATACACAATTCGTAGATGACACTACCCTCTTGGGTGAAGCAAGTTTGCGAGAAGCAAGATGCATCAATCGCGTGCTCAAGGAATATGAATTGCATTCCGATCAACAAATGAATAAGGGTAAAATGAGTGTCTTCTTTTTTAACCCCAGTCCACAAAAGCAACAAGCTATATCAGTTATTCTCAGAGTGAAGAAAGGGAAACTTCTATTTAAATATCTTGGAGTACAAATCTTTGAAGGAATCTGCAGAGCCAAGAATTGGGGCGAAGTGGTCAAAAGTTGCTGGAATAAAGCTATGGCCTAGAAAAACAATTGGCTCTCATTGGTTGGGAGGATAACCATGGCAAGGCTATGCTTTCGGTAATTCCTATCTACGTTATGTCATGCCTAGCATTACCAAGGAAGAAAATGAATGATTTGGAAAAAATAGTAAGGAATTTATTATGGGAAGGGTCGAAAGAGGGGAAGAAGATCCATATCTTGGGATGGGATGAAGTCCGTAAAATGAAGGAGGACGATGGGGCTGGCATCCACAAGCTACAATATCAAAACAATGCATTAGGGGCCAAACTAGTTTGGAAAATGCATAAGGAACCCAGAAAATTATGGTGTCAAATAATGCAGAGAAAGTACTTGGACAATCTTGACCTCGCAAGAATTCTAACAGTTGCCAATCTTATTGTTGGCTCGACAACATGGCGGTACATCTCGAATTGTCGATCCTTAATCACAAGTCACCTTTCTTGGCGAATTGGGAATGGGCAAAAGGCTCTGTTCTGGGTTGATTCATGGAACAGATACAAAATTTTGGTGGAGATCTTCGATTTAGAACAACATATTGATTACTTGCAATCGCCCTATGGCGCCACCTTGGCAGATTATATTCAGAGGGAGAGCATACAGGACGGTACCTTTAATTGGATAAATTGTACCTCACTTCCTATTCCCAACGAGTTAGAGCAATAGAGAGGACACAATAATTTGGTATGGAGCGACATCAGGGAAATACTTGGCCAAAATGGGTTACCTTATCCAATCCACACAAGCTAAGGAAAAATCCTGGCTGACAAAACTTTGCTGGAAGAAGGAGATTCTGCCAAAGGTCGAGGCCTTCCTATGGGTGGCACTACATGGGCACTGCTTAACAATGGAAAGACTGAAATGGATTGGAACCCTTGGACCAAATAGATGCATCCTCTACAAAAGAGTGGAAGAAGATGTGGACCATCTGCTTTTATCCTGCCCAGTGGCAGGCTCCTGCTAGGATTGGTTGCAAGCATCTTTCAACTTTCTAAGCCCAAGGTAGAATAAGCTATGGGACTTCCTTTCAAACTGGCCAAGAATGAATAAAAGGGGATATTGGGGAGGTATGTGGATCTTGGCCCCATCCCTTCTTATTTGGCATTTATGGAAGGAATGAAATCGATGCATTTTTAAGCAAAAAGCCTTAAATTGCGAACAACTCATTGCTAAAATTAAGAATGCTATCATTGAAACTGCTAACAGTAGAATCATTATAACATCCAAAAAGTCATTCTCAAGATGGGATGAAGAACTCCATAGTTTGTGGCCTGATCTTAGAATTCTGAAGGCATCAGCCAATAATAGAACTAGAATTAATAGGAAGGAAATTCATTGGATCTGCCCGATTCAATTGAAATGCAAATTGAACTTTGACGGGGCTGCAAAGGGAAATCCAAGTGAAGCCGAGGTAGGCTGTATTATTAGAGACACAGGTGGTGGTTGCTTGTGGGAAGCCTCAAAGAAACTAGGGGTATGTTCGAACAATATTGCAGAGATGGAGGCTCTCTAGCTCGGCTTACATCTCTGCATCCAACATGGCATACTCTCTGTTGAGATTGAGGTTGACTCTCTGCTCTGTGTCCAAGCAATAACCTCTAGCAAATCTCAGAACTGGTGGATTGACAACTGGATAAACCCAATCAAATAAATGCTAAAAAAACTGGAGGATTATTCTTTGATGCACATTTATAGGGAGGGAAACAAGACAGTGGACCTACTTGCAAATTACGGGGTGGTCCAAGACGTCAAGTTGATGATGGGATCTACACCAGATCTCTAGCCAGTCTGTAAGAGATACTTTCGAAAGATATCACTAGGACTTGCGCAGACACCTCTCCTCCTTCCAATGACCCGTGAGTTGTTTGGAGACGCGTGGCTAGTCTTCGATACCTACGCGCAAGTGGGATGTCTCTTACTCCTTTGATCAATGCTAGTTCAGCGTGGCTATTTAGGACGAACGACAATTTCCAACTTTCCAAATCTAAGCAAATGCTAAAATGGTCTTCTAGTTTGGACTAGCGTGCCCATGTAGAAAGGAGCCTTTACCAACACAATGCAGAAGACTCTTGATGTCCAAGACGGTGCTATGTTGAGAGCAATCACGAAGGTTGTATCGCAGGTCCTAAATAGCAAGAAGCACTGGTGTGATGGCAGGGTAAATGAGACAGTGATTGGGGCACTCGTTGACGTATGTGAATCCAAAGAAAGAGTGTTTGTTGGCCTAGTGAGGATCGTGTCTGCTCAGAACGTTCATGCGCTAGCCAATGCCACTTTGGAGTTGAGGACCGAGGGTTGGGTCAGCTTCCTTTGGATGTTCTTCGATCTTGAAGTAGTTGTGGAGGGGGTGTCTGGTGATGAAATGGATGTCGAAATGACAAACCAATGAAAAGAGGCTATGAGGAATTTTATGTCTAACGCATGGGAGGTCTTTAGGACTGGGGTGAAGAACATAAATTTGGCAGCCTTCACAAGGTTTATGGCCTCTGACTTGTGTTGGCTCGGTGATGGGAGCCTTCAAAAGCTCACAATCTTGGGTGGGTGTCTGGCCACAATTTTCCAAATTCTTGAATAGTATGTCAGTTTCCTTCTATGTGTCGGTTGCTCCTTCATACGGGCTTTCATGTAGCCTTGGGGCTTTATGCAACTTTGTTAATATGTACCTAGGAGCTACCCCCATTTCTTGGTAGCACTTATCTTATAAAAAAAAAATTATTACATCAAATAAATTACTATAATTATTTTCATAAAATTAATTAGTCTTGTTATTTTATTTGAAAAATGTAAAATTATATTTAATTTATAATTGTTTGTTGTACTAATTATTTTACAATTAATATTTATATTAAAATTAACTTATTTTCAATCTAAACATCCCATTTTTTTAATGCTCATATTTTTACTTAATATAGTATAGTGCCCATGGTCATGTTCTTTGGATGGGACTATGCACAATCATGTTTATAACATTTAAATTTTTTTTTCCTTATTTTAGTTTCTACTTTTCCATCTCACCTCATAAACAAAGCTTATCCTACATCCAAGCAACCAAAAGCAATTAAATTATACTTAATAATTAAGGAATTACGGGAAGGAATGCACAAGGGAAATAAAACATGCATAAGCATCTAGAAGTAGCTCTAAGCATACACATGCAAAAGATGGTAACACACATAACCATAACATAGTAGAAATCAGAAGCATAAGAAATAATCCATACATACACCCACTTTGAAATTGCACCTAATCACATAGGCATCCAACATTCCTTCCAAGGTCCAACTTCCAAATTTAAAATCTTTTAGTAGAACTTGACCAAAGTACAAGGAGGAAGTTAGAAATTTTCACACCTTAACACAAGTCCTCAAAATGTCTACATCACCACCTAATCTAGATAACAATGTTGTGTTGTAGATTCTAGATTGTAAGTTTGTAGAAGACAAGTCAACAATCATGAGGGTATTGTCAAGGTTGAAGGACAAGATCATAGTGATATAAATAAGACAACATCAAATAATACAAAACCATGTGTGATAGCAACTAATTGACATAGAGCTTGAAAACAAAAAGCAAAATAAAAGTTAGAAAACTAGTTACTCCTCCTAAACTCCATCATCTAATTAAACCTTCATCATGTTGAAACATACACACTTCTCTCATTATTATTATTTTTCTCTCACATTTCCTTTTATCAACTTATAATTTTTATTTAAAAAAAGCTATAATAAATGTTTTAAATAATTATTTATATTTTAAATTCAATTAAAATTAAACTCTAAATAAGGTGGGGGCCCTGGCTTGATTGGCTAAAGAATCATGTTGTAGGAAAGAAGTCACGATGTTCAATCTCCACTTGTTCTCATGGTACCAGAGGGCATGTCATGCCAGTGTCACCGATCACATGAAAAAAATTTACTAGACACATTGTAGTTTATAAGAAAGCTACCTGATTCTTGTAGTCTAAAAAAAATTAAACTCTAAACAAATCTATTTTCTATCTCTTTTATAACCAAACACATACTTCAAAGTCAAATGAATTATTGACCACAAAGAACACATACTTCAAAGTCAAATAAATTGTTGGCCACAAAGTTTGACAATGGATCAATTAAATGGCATCTTACCCCTAAACCAACAAAATGCAGCTTTACAATACATAAAAGAAATTTATTTCATTGTACATTAAAGAGATATTATATAAAACTATTAGAATTTTTTGTTTTATTTGGTGAATCATTACTTAGCCATTAGAATAAACTTTTTAGAATGTGTGGTGGTTTTTATTTACTTTTTCTTTAAGGAAAATGTATTTTTTAATTCAACGTGGAACAGTCTATAAAAGCTGACGGTAAGTAAATCTTTTGATGGCAACTTAATTTTTATTTTAATATAATATTGTGTCGGTATTTATTTTAGACATGCGTCAAAAAAAATGTAAAAATATCATCATTTGTTATTGGGAGAATAATTGAAGCTTATCGACCATTAAATTTTTATTTTACTTTTTTATTAAATAACCATTAAATTTACTTTACTTAGTTAAACCATCCCAATACTATCAAATGATAGGTAGGATGCATGCTTGAATCTAAGAGTGATTTTTTCTACTTAAAAAAATGAGGAGTTTTTTAGAGGAAGAGTTCCCTCAATTTATTAATAGAATAAGAATACACCTACATATATTTTAGGAATATAATTCATACTTTTGATTTATCAAGAGTTGATAATCAAATATTTAATGCTAGGGAAAGGTGGCAAGGTTGGTTGGTTTTGAAATTGATGTGATGTGGATTTTGGTCACTGTAAGGTTACTATCAAATTTTGATTAGTTTTAGAATTGGATTTGATGTCAAAATATTTTTGATGAGTAAGATCTAAGCTTTTGAAGGTTTGGGATAAGATCACACTTCTGATTTGTTCTTTATCTTAATGTTTTTATTTCATATTAAGCAAAAATGAATCCTTGGTACTTCAAAAAATGCATTCCTAATTGTATATCTATAAAGAAAAATGGATGGCACTAAGAAGCACCTTTGGAGGCCTATTATGTCAGTGTTGGAATTATGAATCTTCCTTAATCCTAAATCAAGTCGTTAAGTTGAGCTAACAAAAGTGAAAAGAGATATGGGGTGGTAATGAATTCCAACATGAGATAATCATTAGATTTTCTTAAATTTTGATGTAAGCATATATGTCACTTCATCTAATAGACCTCTTTGGGACCAACTTTCCTTATGGAGTTGACAATGAATGTTGAAGATGATTGCTTATTTGTTGTTGATGTCTACTACAACTAGATGATGGCTAGTGACTTATTCTTAGGATGATAAATGCCTTGATAACTAGTTAATATTATAGGGTGATAATATTCTCAAAGATGAAGTGCACAACTATTTTTAATGTATAATCCCTTGTTATCATTTCTACCCATTTTTTATTGTAATCAATGGATGTAATAATATAGCATGCACCACTATGTTATGTAGGCGGATGTATGAGCCCAACAAAATATATAGCCATGTATTTTAAGATAATAGGTGTCAACATCATTTTGACTCGGTTATTAGGTTTACCAATGTGTTATCATATATCACAACTCCACTCAAAAGTATGCTAATTTTGTTCTAATGTGGGCCATCAAAGATCTATTATAGAATTTCCTACATAGTTGTGCACTCCTAATAATGTTCTCATGTGCTTGTCCTTTGTGGGTCATTGTAAGATTACAATCAAGTTTTGATTAGTGAAATTTAGAATTAGATTTGATGGAAAAATGAGAAACACACACTAGGTCTACAAGGTGTACCCATAACAACCATACCAAGAGTTATACTCCCTGATAACCTTGATATGGGTGCCACAAAATGATTAGTGCTAATGCTACACTGAGTTCAATTCATGTGAATAAAGTGAGGCAGAGAAAACGTCAATGTCAATGTTAATGCACCACTAAGTCCAACCCCTATGGACAAAGTGAAGCTAAATAATGCCAATGTATGCCCCAACTTTAAAGAAATTACAAACCACCATGATGTGTGCAATCTCTTTAAAGTAGAACATGATAAATGTCATGCGACAAAAGGACTACAAGAGATTATTTGGAAAGCCCTATGCCAATGATATGTTTCCAAATAAAGCTACATAATGATAAGGGGTTGCCTCCAAATACAATGCAACAAACAACACATAAAGGTACACTAAGAGATCTATAGATCTAAGGTCAGTATACATCTTTGCTACAATGATATAAGGGTTGATTCAAGAAGTTGGGTCCACAAAAAACTCAAAAAGTGGAAGTGTTTTTTTCTATTTTTCAGAATTTGTCACACTTGGACTGAAAATTTGAAGCACTTACACAATGAATCTTAAAAAATTTAGTAACATAAAATTTAGTATTTTGAATCTAGTTTCCAAATATGTAATTTATTCAAATACCCAGGTGATAGAAATTAAATTTTGATAGGCATGTACAAAAATCACTTTTTAAAAGTCTTTTTTTTACCATACCATGTACGTGTATGGACACCACTTTTTGACCTAAATAAAATTATTTTTATAATTCCTTTAGGGAAAAAATATGTAACAACATGAATATTGATGAGGATTTTTTTTGTAATTTTTTTCTAATTTTTTTTGTTGAATTTTTATTGGACTAATTGTTGTTTTTAAAAATCAACGTGTACAGACAACATAATTGGACCTAAACTATTTTTTTTTTGAATTTTTTTTATTGTGTAGAGAATTTTCTAAAGATTGATATCATATAAAAAAAATTCAAAAAAAAACCAAAAAAATGTTATTCAAAACAAAAAAGCCTGATATTTCAAGTTTATGGACCAATTTGCTTAGAAATTAATTAAAACATAAAAAACATAATCCAATCTTAACAAAAATATATATATTTGGAAACTAGACATTGTGTTCTATAATGGGTTTTAATTTCGTAGATTAATTCAAAAAAAAAAGTCCATCAGCTATATTGCCAAAATTGGACATTTCTCTTGAACTTGCCTTAATTTTTTAGTTGCAAGTCAAAGGCTAAGGGTCAGGTGGCCAAGCCTTTCCTGAGCTTGAAACTGAGGTAGCATGTGGTTTGGGAATTCAAAATTTTAGAAATGCATATGTGTTCTAAAACACATACATGTTTTTAAATAGAAACACGTACCCATTATATAACAAGTACACATTTTTTATTTGCCCATTTATAAGGAGAAAATGAAAATGACAGTCATTTATTTAAAAAAATAAATACCTTTTAGAAACACAAACACTTTTCTTAGTACGTACCTGAAGCATAATGCATACACATTTTCTATTTAGGCTCAGGTACACATTTTTTTATAACGCATACGTGTTTCCTGCAAAAAAATTCTTTGATCGAAACTTCCCCTCTTTGTGGACCCCACTTCTTTCTTTTACCCATAATAGAGCTTGGAACTAAAATCATTCCCCAAATACTCGTGGAAAAACGAACACACAAGAGGCATAACACATAGAGAGAGAAGACAAAGAGACTTTTGGCTCAACATGGAAGAGACCTAAATGTCTCAACGCTCTGCATCATCCTCAAAAGGAAAACCCAAAATAAAAAGAAAATACAAGTTTATGACATATATAGAAGAAAAAAGATACAAATATAATAATCTCACAACAGATTCATTTCCTTTGTATTCTTGTGTCAACAAAGCAACAAGGGTCATCCAAAGAAAACTCACAAACATAAAGGCACACCAAGTAGCATAACACGAGAGATCACATCATGCGCAAGAAAACATAAAGAACACATGACACAAACACAAAGGAGTACCACACATGTCAGCCAACCTAGAGCAAGTTGTCCACATCCCAATCTTGTTCATCATAAAAGGAAGGCAAACAACTAGCTAAAGGGACTACCACAAGTGTTGTGCTAGGATCATCTCCAAGTGTAACACGTAGTGGGTCACTCTCATCAGGAGGATCATCAGAATTGACCCCATCTAAATTCATTTGCTTTGAAAATAAAACATTAAGCTTATTATGCACCTCTTCATCAATTTTAGTAATTTTAGCATCATCATCCAAATTGATCACAATGGGAGGTTTTATGATAATTGCAGTTGCATTTTCTTGTTTCACTTCTTATTTTGGTTTCATGCCTTGTTTTGGTGAAAGTTGGTTTTCTTCTTGATTTGTTTCCATGGGTATTGGTTTATCATGCGTTGTTTTATTCTTTTCTTCCAATTGGCAAGAAATAGTACAATGTCTATGTAATGAACTGTACCAATTTTGACCCATTTTTTTTCAAACTTCAAAGAACACAAAGCACCAAGTACCTGTTAAAGGTCAGCTCAAATCATAACCAGCAATTAAAGGAAGACTCAACGCCAAGAATGTTCTTTCCGACCCGAGTAGGGTAAGTAGCTACCATATGACGGAGTAACAGAAAGTAAATACAATGCTGAAAGACTCAACACCACATATGTGCTTTCCTGACCCAAGTAGGGCAAGTAGCAACCATCTGGCAGAGTAATAAAAGTAAATACAATGCTGAAAGAAAGCTCTACCACTTATTCAGCGAGAGCGAATACAATGTAAGAAGTGCAAAGCTTTAATTCCCTTCTTGGCAGAATACCATCCACGAACTTTAAGTGTGTAGTTCATTCACCCATCTTTGGTGGTAAATCGTCCAAAGATTATTAGGTTTGCTACTCTAAAACCAAGTAATTGCAGAATATAAAAATGACTGAAATAGTACTACTATTAACAGCCTTACAATGCACAATCTGCAGATTATAAAGTGTTACAAACTATTAAACCCAAGCAACAACTGATAGAATGTTGTTCTGACTTATTTGACTTCACAATATTGATAAAACAATGCTTGAAATGAACTTCTGGAAGTTTGATATAAAATTAGCAATTTTGGAAACACCAACCAGCAACATAGTAACCCACTAAAAGCTCATAACTCACTCAAAACCCAATCAAATCACTTGAAACCAGATGCAAACGAAAGCTAGAATGCTGACAATGAAAACCTAACTGAGAAATGACTATCAAAATGTAGTATTATTTTTTGGCACACTTCCCAAGACAGCCCAGAATGGTACGGCCAAGGAGAAGGGCGATTTTGAGAAGATAAAATCATACACTCAGTAATAAATTCTGAAACTCACCAAAGAGGGGCACCCTAGGATGAGAAAACCATATGTAAAGTGCCCAGAACCAACAAAAATTCATGCAAAGACTTATGAGCAGATTTCTACTTCAGCCAAACCCTAACCAGCAAATGCAAAACTGACAAAATCTTTGAAATCTTCAACCTTGATGATCTGTCTGCTTATCTGGATGAGAAGCAGTCTCTGAAGCCTTAGCTAGGTGCTATATTTCAAGCACGAAACCAAGAGAAATGGCTAGGAGGTATGCATCCCTCAAAGTAACTCTGAAAATATTTCAGCAGCATAATAGTATGATAGAAAATAAGATAGCAAATGAAGAATAGAAGCCTCCTTTTATAGACTTGAGAAGAATCTTCCAAAAGCATCTAGAAGGGTGCCCAAACCAAGGTCAAATCATTTCAAATTTGAAGTTGACTCCTTATCCCTCCAAAGTGGCGTCCCTTTTTGAAGGCAAAATAAAACATTTTTAAATAAAATATTTCTCTCCTTAAGTTGGCATCCAATTTCCTCAAGAGCAATTTGACTTTAGAATTATAAAAATATTTCTTCATGAGAAAATACCCCTCAAGGTCCCCTTCTTTAAAACAACTTAAAGTCATATTACTAGGGCAAGGGGTTATTTTATAAAATAAAACATTATTGTCTTTAAAATACTTATTTCTCCAAAATGAACCCCTTAAGCCAAAAATCATAATTACCCAATGAACTACCAGAAGAGGAAAGTTGACGGAGCTGGTGCTGACTGGACCGCTGCTAAAAATAGAATTTACTAAAATAGTAAATTCAAGAAGTTGCTTAGAATGCAATGCATGTGACATCATTGCGAAGCTTTCTGAAAACCTAGAAAGAATTCGCAATCCAAAATCCCAAACTCCAGAATGCAGCTGTCATAATTTACTAAAAATAGTAAGTTTGGAAAGGTTGCCTGACGCAATTGCATGTCATACCTCAGCGAAGCTCTCAGAAATCCTAGAAGGAATCCAAGATCCAAATAGCCCAACTCCAACATGTAAACCCCTGAATCTTTAAAAGAACTCACCAAGCAGCCGAAAACCCTAATTTTGTCTCTGATTAGCCAACAACACACCAAGAAAAGGCCATCAATCACTGAAGGGTGCAGTGCTAAAAACGGGGACATTACAATCCACCCTTCCCAAAATTGCTTGTCCTCAAGCAATACCACCATAACTCCAGAAAACTTAAGACTGATCCATACCAAAACAAGTATGATCCCAGTTCCCAAACCCATCTCAGGAAGAACCCACCATGCCGATGCTACACCACTCTAATCACATCAATGAAAACATCATACCAATGCTGCACTAACCTTCCTTGTAACCCCAAAGTGTTACCATCCATGATACTCAAACTGAAAGATCTTAAAGGACGAAAATCAAAATCATGCAATGCCTCACATCCAAGATGTCCAGAGTCAATAGTAACAACCATACCATTGTCAATCACAATTCTAGGCAAGAAGGAAGATAGGCTACTCAACTCAAAATCAATCTCCTCAGCATACCTCTGCATGGTAACAAACAAAGCCCTGATGGCTGAAGTGACATCTTCAAATCTTCTTGCAAAGAGGAAAACAATCCTTTGCAAGAGCTCAACAAACTCATACTCACATCTCTTCATGGAACTACTATGCACCAACTGAATTATATTGATACCATCATGAAGACTACAGGAAACTCTCATAGTTCCAACCTCATGAGTCTCAGAATGATGAATCAAAATAAGTGGTAGTTCGCTATTCTGAACCAACAATGAGAGAAAACTGTCAAATTTAACATCACAAACCTCCATAAGATGAACTCCAAGAATAGGATAGGTGTGAAGGAACAAATAATCTATGTTGTTTAAGGCTAAAGTCAGCAAAATGCAATCTAATTTTAGTACTTCACACAAGAAAAAACAGCAGCACCAAAGAAATTCCCAAGTGTGAGTGTTTGAGGTGAGCATAGAGTTGCAAGTTAAAGCCTCAAAAATGGCAAGAAAACCCACTAGAACAATCTTCAACTGAGAACTACCACCACGTTGGCAAGTAGTGAAGGACAATCTCTTCCAAGTGAGAGTAACTCCCCAAGTAAAGAGGCTGGTTTGTCTCCAACCAGCAAGCTCATGTCCCAAAATCTACCATTGTCTTGTCCAAGGATCAACGCCAAGAGCAACCAACTATTCATCTTTCCAACCCATACTCAAAATTTCTCTCCAATCCATTTGTTGATGAACAAATGGAACCATCAAGTGGCTGGTAAAGAAGGGGACAACACCAAAAAGTCTAAAAATTTGATCCTTATTCCTCCATAAATTCTTCTTTCCACAAGCAATAAGCTCCATCAACCCATGTTGAGAATCCCAATCCTGGATACCCAACTGAAAATAATCTCAAACACTCCAGAAAGAAAACATAGCACATCTCTGAGTGCTGGTCAAAATCAAGTGCATACTTGTAAAATTGGCATTCCCTCTGATGAACCTTTGAAACCAATCCATGAAAGCTTCAGTAACACTAGAGCATGAAACATAAAATGACTTCAAATTCAAATCCCATAATAGACTAGCATCACTCAACCCAAGGAATGGATTGACAAGAGTGCAAACACCATGTTCTAGTTCATCTTCCATCACAAAAAGAGGATTATCATAAGTTTCCTCAACACCCACTTCAAAGAGAGGATTGTTAAAAACTTGAAAATCATTCCTTATATCTTGCTGCTCCAAATCAGCACATGCAACTTCTGATTTTCTTGAGACACTTTCAAGATCAAACTCCTCTTGAAGACTATCAAGCTCTCCAATTACTTGCTTGATTTCTTCAGCTCTTTGTCCACCCTCTTGCTCCTTGAAAAGTTTGAAGTCAACAAATTGGTCTTCAACCTCCATTAGAGCCAACTGAGTTTCTTTCAACATGTCCTTTGTTGATTCAAGCTCAAGAGTAAGCTCATCAACCTTTCTCTCCTTTTCTTGGAAAGTACCAACGGTCTTCTTCACAATTTTGAAGGCATAATCTCAATCTTCAATCAAGTGTATGTATGTTGATTTCAATGTCTCCAAAGAGTCTCTGATAAGTTGCAAGTTAGGAAGAGCAACTTCATCCTTAACTCCACTTCGTCTCTCTTTAGACTGAGCCTTCCAATAGACATCATCAACCAAATTGTGCGTGCGATCAAATAGGGATAGCGCTTGCACTTCTTTTTCAAAAGATACCTTGCATTGATCTTCCCACTCACGAACATGTAAAGATGGTGAACTGCTGATAGGCTATAACTGAAAATCAGAACTTCGTTCCTTGTCTTTGCTGCCCTCAAAGCTGCCCCAACATCCTTGTACTTCACCATTAACAAGAGGAGAATGCTCATTGTCATAAAAAGCATTATACTTCACAAATTTTTCAACCCAATGCTTGCAATCAGCTTCTTTAATTGATACATCAGCCTTGTGTTCTAAAACCACTTTACCACCTTCTTCTCCAAGAGCAAAAAGGTCTTCTAGCTCTTCATCCACCTCACTGTCTTCTTGATCAAAGACTATGATAGCCCCTATCTCGAACGAAGAATCATTGAATGTTGTTCTAAACGTTTCAAAAGTAACAACATCTTGCTTGGTGGCTGCAACCAACTCGAAGGGATCACCATGGAGCTTTTCAGAGCAAGCTTCTTCATCAAAAACTACTTCTCTTTCTGTGGCCACCTCATAGTTTTTCATGCAATCTGGTTCTTATTCTTTATCGGGATCAAAGGGAAACTTATCCCACACAGGTTCTTTACTGTATCTTGAAGCCAACACACCTGGATCCCACATGCTAATGGGTTGATTGAGATGGTCAACAGGAAAATACTTATCATGCTCCCCCTGAAGTGATGACTCTCTGAATAACTCAACTCCCAAATCACTTGAGCTAATATCATCAAAATTATTTCTCTCCAATGGCTCAGTTTGCTGCTCAAACCCAATGTCATCATCATAATGAATTGAAGAATCTTCAATGCTTGCTATTTTGAAAACTTCATTACCGTTATCTTCATCATGGGGAAGTATGTCATTGATTTCTTCACTAGCAACCCAATGAATACCAAGGAGGTCTTCTGGGCCACTTGTCATAAATTTGTCTAGTGAAAATTCTTGAGAGATTTGAACAGCAGCAAGAGGTGAATAATCCTTGACCAAATCCTCAACAAGAAGAGGTATAAACACATCAGAATCACCATTAACAACATCACCATGGTAATGATCATAAGCTAGTTCAAGGACACCACTAGTGTTTTCTTCATCTTGTTCTTCTTCAATGAACTCATCCCACAAAATAGTTCTACCAACATCTTCTATGAAGCCCTTAGTCTCAAAACCTTCAAGGGATGAATCCAAATTAGGATTCAAGATTGCTGCTATGTTCTTTTCACCGAACTGATCTTCATTACTTCCTGTTACATGCAAGTCAAGGGAAGTATTATGGGGTTCTACCCTTAATTCCTCATTTTCCAAGGTATCTTCATCAAGCTCACGATCATTTTGATGTGACATGTGCACCTTGCTTGTGCCATCTTCAATGCTAGATGACTGATTTTTTCTCTTCAACTTGCATATTTGTGGGTTGCAAACCACAAACAAGCACTTCTGCTTCTTTCTCAATTCCTTCATCAATAGAATGTTTTTCTTTTTCTTTCATTGTTCTTCTAATGTAATTAACCACACCCAATTTTCCAGGTTTCAAAACCAGCACACAATTCAGGTAGGAGTCAAAAGAAACATCGTTCTTAAACTCATTTGTCATATTCTGATATTCCTCATGGTTCATAGAAGCTTCATGTTCACATTGCCTCTTTTACTGTTCGACAATTCTACCGAATTCCATTGTAGCAACTCAAATTTCTTTTTGTTCTCCCAACAGGATGGCAGGATCTTGGCTCTGATACCACTGTAATGAACCGTACCAATTCTAACCCAATTTTTTTCAAACTTCAAAGAACACAAAGCACCAAGTACCTGTTAAAGGTCAGCTCAAATCATAACCAACAATTAAAGGAAGACTCAACGCCAAGAATGTGCTTTCCGACTCGAGTAGGGTAAGTAGCTACCATATGACAGAGTAACAGAAGTAAATACAATGCTGAAAGACTCAACACCACGAATGTGCTTTCCTGACCCAAGTAGGGAAAGTAGTGACCATCTGGTGGAGTAATAAAAGTAAATACAATGCTGAAAGAAAGCTCTACCACTTATTCAGCGGGAGCAAATACAATGTAAGAAGTGCAAAGCTTTAATTCCCTTCTTGGCGGAATACCATCCAAGAACTTTAAGTGTGTAGTTCATTCACCCATCTCTGGCAGTAAACTGTCCAAAGATTATTAGGTTTGCTGCTCTAAAACCAAGTAATTGCAGAATATAAAAATGACTAAAATAGTACTACTATTAACAGCCTTACAATGCACAATCTGCAGATTACAAAGTGTTACAAACTGTTAAATCCAAGCAACAACTGATAGAATGTTGTTCTGACTTATTTGACTTCACAATATTGATAAAACAATGCTTGAACTGAACTTCTGGAAGTCTGATATAAAATCAACAATTCTAGAAACACCAACCAGCAACACAGTAACCCACTAAAAGCTCATAACTCACTCAAAACCCAATCAAATCACTTGAAACCAGATGCAAACGAAAGCTGGAATGCTGACAATGAAAACCTAACTGAGAAATGACTATCAAAATGTAGTATTTTTTTTGGCACACTTCCCAAGACAACCTAGAATGGTACAGTCGAGGAGAAGGGCGATTTTGAGAAGATAAAATCATACACTCAGTAATAAATTCTAAAACTCACCAAAGAGGGGCGCCCTAGGATGAGGAAACCATATGTAAAGTGCCCAGAACCAACAAAAATTCATGCAAAGACTTATGAGTAGATTTCTACTTCAGCCAAACCCTAACCAGCAAATGCAAAATTGACAAAATCTTTGAAATCTTCGACCTTGATGATCTATCTGCTTATCTAGATGAGAAGTAGTCTCTGAAGCCTTAGCTAGGTGCTATCTTTCAAGCATGAAACCAAGAGAAATGGCTAGGAGGTATGCATCCCTCGAAGTAACTCTGAAAATATTTTAGCAGCATAACAGTATGATAGAAAATAAGATAGCAAATGAAGTATAGAAGCCTCCTTTTATAGACTTGAGAAGAATCTTCCAAAAGCATCTAGAAGGGCACCCAAACCAAGGTCAAAGCATTTCAAATTTGAAGTTGACTCCTTATCCCTCCAAAGTGGTGTCCCCTTTTGAAGGCAAAATAAAACATTTTAAAATAAAATATTTCTCTCCTTAAGGTGGCGTCCAATTTCCTCAAGAGCAATTTGACTTTAGAAATATAAAAATATTTCTTCATGAGAAAATACCCCTCAAGGTCCCCTTCTTTAAAACAACTTAAAGTCATATTACTAGGACAAGGGGTTATTTTATAAAATAAAACATTATTGTCTTTAAAATACTTATTTCTCCAAAATGAACCCCTTAAGCCAAAAATCATAATTACCCAATGAACTGCCAGAAGAGGAAAGTTGACGGAGTTGGTGCTGAATGGACCGCTGCTAAAAATAGAATTTACTAAAAATAGTAAATTCAAGAAGTTGCTCAGAATGCAATGCATGCGACACCATTGCGAAGCTTTCTGAAAACCCAGAAAAAATTCGCAATCCAAAATCCCAAACTCCAGAATGCAACCGTCATAACTTACTAAAAAATAGTAAGTCCGAAAAGGTTGCTCGACGCAATTGCATGTCATACCTCAGCGCAGCTCTCAGAAATCCTAGAAGGAATCCAAGATCCGAATAGCCCAACTCCAACATGTAAACCCCTGAATCTTTAAAAGAACTCACCAAGCAGCCGGAAACCCTAATTTTGTCTCTGATTAGCCAACATCACACCGAGAAAAGGCCATCAATCACTGAAGGGTGCAGTGCTAAAAACGGGGACATTACAATCTATGCCTATGCTCTTTAGTATTTTAGTTTCTTCTTGCACAATTTTCAAGTTGTGATGGGGTGGGAGCAAGTTTATTAACCATTAGTTTATGTTCTTCCATTAAGGGAGGAACTGAAGGAAACATCAAGGGTTGGGAAACCACTGTCTCTTTAGGTCTATATACTTGTTTTGTCTTCAGAGGCACAAAAGGAACCATTTTATTATTCCTTGGTCTTTTATAAGATATGGGTGGAGGGATTGCAACATATTTACTTTGATTACTTGGAATGGTTTTGGCTTGGGGTGTAGGTTCATCCATAACAAGTGGAGGAGGAGGAATAACCATGGACCTACCATTCTCAAGAATATTGCTAAGAGATAACTTTTCTATGTGCTTTTCCTTGAACTCTTGATGTCACTTGGAAAAGAAATATTCATGAGGCTTTATAGGTTCCATACATTGAGGCCAAAATAAATCCAATGAAAAATTCTCGTTGGAAGACAAAGGATTAAACCCACTATGATGCACTATATATATATCTCATTTTCAAAGGGGAACTTTATGCACTTGTGAATAACCAACGAGATGAAATTCATGGAGTGTAACTGTGGGTAGCCTAGCTTCACATGAAATTCGTATGATGATGAGATGATGGAGAATGAGACATCTAATTGTTTGATCTAAGTTTTAGAGGAAGATTGATCAAACCTATCGTAGGGAAAGCAAAACCATTATGAGTTTTTATCCATGCTTTCAATTGTTCATATGAATCTTGATAAAGCTCTTGCACGAACAAGATCTCCTTAGTGACCACATTCTCTACACATGTTGGATCAATGAGTATTCCCTGTACAATTTTTTCATTGATGCAATCAACAACGTAGAGCGGACCATTAGGTGCATGTCTAATTGCATCATCATTAGTGAAAGTGATGGGTTATGTTGGTTTGGCCCTTATGAGGTTGCACATCTACAAAACCAACCATTGTTTCTAGACCACCCTTCATTAGTCATGTCATTAGTTGTATCAATATGCATTTCATCATTCTTAACACCACAAGCTTGCACAAAGTTGGTTGAATGATTAGGCATTAGATTGGTAAAGATTTGCAAATTTTAGTTAAGTGGGGCAATAGACTTATTGCCTTTATCATTAATAGCATCCAACTATATATGATTAGAATAAGCGAGGTCTTGAACTTGATGTTTAAGACGCGTGCATGGTTTTGTATCATGTCCACTTGTGCGATGATATTGACAAAAGGAATTTGGATTGTAATTTGGAGGTAAAGGTTTGGTTCTTTCCATAGGTCTAACAAGAGGCAATCAGATTAAATTCAAGTACTCAAAAGTCGCAACATGATCAAATGGAGAGAATCAAGTAGCGGGATAGACTATCTCTTTCTCTAAATTGGTATGGAGTTGAACTTATTACAACAACTTGAGGCTCAACATGATTATTATTTTGGGATGGATTTATCTTTACAAGGTTCTTATTTTGCTTCTTGAATGGTTAGTAGTTGTTTTTGGGTACGAATTTATATTTTTCAGCATGATCTGATGAAGATGCCTCTTCATACCTACTAATCAAATTCTGATAATCATGAAGTGTCGTACACAAATGTATAAAGGATGGAAATTTCATTAATAGGACCCTATCCCTTATGTCAGTTTGCAAGTTGTTATTGAACATTCTTTGGATATCTGCATTAGGAAGAGTTAGGTTAACTTGTGATAATATCAACTAATAGTGACTTATCAAATTTGTAACCTTTTCACCTTGCCTTTGTTTACATCACATTAAATCAATTATGTTGATCTTAGGGCCAATGTTGACTTGAAAATGATTGAGGAAAGTATCAACAAGCTCATTAAATGAGTGGATTAAGTTACTAGGTAATAAACAAAACCATTCCAAGGCCATATCTTTCAATGACCTAGGGAAAATTTTAGTTAGGAGCTTATCCTCAAAAATAAAGTCACTACACATTGTAGTATTTGCTGATACATGATTGCTAGGGTCCCCTTTACCAAATTATACTTGTCAAATCAAGGTATCTCTATATTTTGTGGCATTTGTGCTTCAATTTATCAAGTGAGAATGGGCTTCTGTTGATATATTGTGATGGTTGTCCATTTTGGTTTTGGTTCATTATTGAGATTTGTTGTTGAAGTGATGTCATATTTTGCAAGAGTTGGTTTATGACAGAATCATTACTTGGCATGCTTTGGGAATGAGGCGAATATGGTGGAATTATGTATGTTTTAGGTGGGATACTATTTTACAAATTTATGAGCAGGGATGGATCTTGAGCTGTGACATGTGAAGATCCAAAGCCATAAGGATTTCTAGTGGAAAGACCTATTGTTGAATTTATGTCAATGCTTGGTTGTATTTTTGAAGCAACATTTGGATTTGTGTATGTACTTGAATAGAGGCTATGGTTGTAGGGAGCGATACTTGACTTCCCCCTTGATTTTGAATGTTCATAAATGTCTGAGCACAATTAGCTATGGTAGGGATGTTGTTATCAACTATATGAGCTAGGCCACACAAAACCTCTAATCCATGGCATCACCAATTGATTTCCTCATTTTTTTCTAGTATAGGGACAACAATGCCAACCAAAGATTTAGTACTTATATAGTCTTGAAGTCCTTCGAAGTCTTTGCCCATTTTTTTTAATTTTTTTTCGGGAACATGGGAAACCATAGTTTCAACATCTATAAAGGTGGGTGTTTGTAAGGTTGTCATTGGCATGGTAATATTAGGAATAGAGTCCAAAATGGGTTGAGTATTAACCACACTCATCATGAAAGAGTTAGAAGACTCATGATCCATAGCTGGTGTAAAGCCAATGTAGGATGCCATAAGTCTAGAACTATGTCTCACTAAAGTATTGGTAATAGGAAACGAGGTCATGAAACTCATGCAAGTTTCAAAACACTTAAGTGTACACAAGATGAACACTAAACTGACAAATAGACATATTAAATTAGCCAAAAATAGAAATAAGATAGCAGAAGCAAACAAGAAGCATAGTAACAAAGATCTCAAAGAATTTTTTTTGGCCAAGACAAGTAGGATAGGGTCGGCTAAGGCCATCTGAGTCCTGGTTAGGGGTTCTAAAAGTTGAAAGTTTGACTTTGTACTACACTATTTAAGAATGTTGATTCTACTTGCAAATAGTTATCACAATAAATAAATCTCCAAAATTTGCTTAATGTGTCCCAATTTGATGTAAAATGCAAGTATGCAATTATGTTGAATATGTTTGAACAAGTTTGAATGCAAACTTGATTTCTACAATGCAATAATTAAATGATTCTAATATGCAAAAGACTTGAAAATGATGATTTTTGATGTAATTTTTGAACACACACGATGCACTTTTTTCACCAAATGAACTAAATGAAAAATTCCTTAAGGTATGTAGTTATGAATTTCAAATTGAGATCCACAAGTATAAACAAATTGAGTAGACAGAGACAAACAAGTGTGAAAAAGACTGTTGATGCACCTATACAAGGGCAGGGTCACCCAAGGGCATTTGAGTCCTTGTTCAAGGTTTTCAAAACTAAAAAACTCAATATCTAAGTTGTTGTTCCTATCTACAAATAGGTTTGACAATACCTTTTTTTCCATAATTTTCCAATGCAATGCAAATGCAAATGTATGACAATTTTGGAACATAATGACACTTTTTTTAATACAATTTTTAAATGACAATCTGATCTAAATGATTGAAACACACCCTAGTGCAAGCTATGATGCAATATGGATATAATATTTTTGGATTTTTATGAATTTTTATGATGCAAATATGAAACCCTAAATAAGAAATGCAAGATAAAATGATGTAAAACTTAGATATAGGGTTTGAAATATTACCAAATCAGAAAGCTATTATGTCAAATATTAGGTTCACCAAAATGAAGCATATGGAAAAGTGGAGATGATGCTAAGTTTATTTTCTAAACCTAAGATCAATCCCAATTTTCCAAGGGTTTCATTAGGATGCAAAATCAATAAGGTACAAAGATTGACTTTTAACCTCAAAGGTGAGCCAATCAGACATGGACCTAATCCTTTTGAGTCTTAGAAATAAATTGGAAATGATTTTGAATGATTAACCTAATTGAACTATATGATCTAATATGAAAATGCAATATTTTAGAAATACATAGACTAAAACTGTAGATTGCAGGTGGATTTGGGAAGTGTCAAATGATGTGTACCTGTCACTAAAAGTTGGATCAGACATATGTAGAAGGAATTATTTACCCATGGGTGAATAGGTCTTTGATGAGTGATCCTAAAACTGATTTTAAAGTCCTTTAATATTGGATTTGACCTTCTGTTTCCCAGTTGCAAAGTTGTCAAAATGTTGTTTGTAAATTTTATAATTGAGTTTTCGTAGCTTGACAACTTTGATGACACCAAATGCAACAATGAATGAATTACCTTCAAAATTTCCTTGATCCTCCTCAAACCTATAACCTACACATTCACAAAGAGAAGAGATGTTGGGCCATTTAGGGGCTTTCCTCAATCAAACCCCATTTAAGTATTTTCACTTCCATAATGACAATGTCAAGGATAAATGGATAAATGAAAGGAAGGAATGATGAAATCATAAAGTGCTACAACTCATCACCCTTCAATGGCTTCCTTGAAGGACCAAAATCATACACATCACCTCAAGGATTTGGAACTTTCTTGTTTGAATGCTTGAATTCTTTGGATGCCTACAATAAAGGTTAGCCTTCAAAAAACATGAACATGAACACACATAAACTTTGACATGATGTTGGATCTTAAATTGCTGCTATAATGCTTTGAAATGTTGCTCTTGACAATAGTATTTTCTCAATAGTGTACTTAGTGCTCATTCAATTTCAAATGATAAAATAACTAAGTATATATGTAATTGTACTAATTTCTCAAAAATTAGATTCCAAAAGCTAACACTTGAAATTTGAATTTTGGAAGTTAAAATGCCACCAACAACATATTTGAATTTGGGTCTTGGCTAAGAAGGGGGACCCATTTACCCATGGGTGAATGGTTCTTGGCCCAAATTTCTAGGACACACTTAGTTGGGAGCAAAATAACAATTGGATGCATTTATTCAATGCTTGTAATCCTTCAAAAAACAGTAAAAAAATAGGCCTTGGAATGCATAATTTGGAAAATTAGGAGCTTAATTAAGTCCAATAAATTAGGGGGACGAAACATAGTGTGAAATTGTTAAGGGTGACAATTTTCGACACCACCCATCTATGTGTGGTTTTGAACCTAATTCATAACAAGCAGCTCAATTTTGACCCTCAAAATTTTAAATTTAAATTTGATTATAGGTCCAAGTTGACTCAATATCAACTATCCATTATCTATGAACTCAAGAATAAACTATTCAATTTGTGGTACTAGGGCATTGCATTAAAAAATAAACTCTAATTCATTTGAGCAATAAATCCATCAACTAAAGCATTTATCTATTAAAAAGCACATTCATGTACTAGGAGCATTAGTATTCAAGATAATACAGACAACATGGGCATCTACATTTCTATTGTGGATATCTTCCAACTTTTTCAAAATTGGTGAATTGATCTGAGGATTTGATTAAGACAAAAGGAGGGGAGCAAGTTGCCTCTAGTGCCTAGCACAACAAACTCTAATGGTGTCTCTCAATACCACTAAATCCAAACAATAAAGGTGAATAGAATCTTGAAGAAGAGAAGCACATAGGTATTTTTTATAAAAATGGTTAGAACTATAAAATCATGACCAAAATTACAAGTATAAGAATAAACCCAAACAAAATGTAGGTCATCTCTTAGACTATTACAACTTTGATATCTCAAACTTGATAACAAAACTCAAATTAAATCTTAATGTAAGAAAATTATATCAAAATATCTACATATTCTAAATGAAACTAAATACTATAACACTCTTTATAAAGTTTATAAAAATGTTCATAATCAAATTATATTTACTTATTCCTTTTATTTACTCTAACTTATTTTTTTTTGGTAAACAATTGTTTATTTTCAAAGATTAGTTTAGTTATAATCGGAATCTACCTACCATTATCGCCCAATTATAATAATTTGTCCTACTCAGCAAAGTAAAAGGGTACAGCACCGAACTTCTTAATAGTCTATTTTAATACACTATTAATTTATTTGTATGTACACGTATGCGTATGGACTTCTAGCTTAAAATAAAATTAATAAAATATATATATATATATATATATATATATATATATATATATATATATATATATTTTGTATAAGAATGTTTTTCCCGTTTTTTAGTTTAGGTAGTTGTATTATTGGAAGTCAAATTTTGACCGGACTATTTTGCCTTGCGTGACGTAAGAGACAGCTGCACACTTTCTTACTCATTAGTCAATTTATAATTGTTTTCCATTCCTCAACACTTTTACGGCGGACTTAAATTTAACGGTCAATTCTCCCCGTTAAAAAAAATTAATGACGGCTATCCATTCAAATTTGCCCCTTCAAAAGTGATTTTTTTGGGGACAAAGCAGCCCTTCAAATGTTAAAATTTCTTATTTGAAAAGTTATATGAAAGATTAAATATATTTATAGTTATAATCATATAGAAGTTTTAAGGATTTGTTAAAGTTTTTTTTTTTAAATGTTTAAACACAATTATATAACCATGAAAATTAGGGTTTGTTTTTAAGGGTGGTATGTTTACTCTTTGTTTTGTATTTATTTTGATTGGGTTGTTCCTAATGCAATGCTTGATATTCAAGTGACATGTTTTTTATGTAAAAGTTAGCATTTAACTTGAACTTAATTTGATTTCATTCTCACTCATCCCTAGAGTCCAATCTTGGTCTTTAGTTTATTCGTTACTTTCCCTTGATCAAATTCGCAAACACAAAAATGACCCTAGAACTTTCAAATTAATTTGAGTTTGAGTTGACAATGATTCACTTCCTACTAGTTGTTACTTCCTAACTTAAGTGCAAAATGTGTTAATTTTTATGCTAGGGTGTTGGATAAAAGGATTGATAGTTATCCACTATTTTGATGATAACTTTTGCACTATTGCTCAAAATCACTTGTTCTTGGATGTGCTCATTCAAATTAAATAAAAAAATGAACTGATTCATTCTCAAAATCTGGATAGGGTCAATTTCATGACGCAAAATCATTTGGATAAAAATTATGACACATAATTGCCCTTGCTTATGGAATTGACCTATTGCATGAAAAATTAATCTTTGATGTTTTGATGATAAACAACTGGTTTTGATCATATTTTGATAGTTGGATCTACAATAAAAGATTGGTGGTGTTTGCAAACACCTTTGAGGAGCTTACTAGGTAGGGTGATTCTCCTTGGTCAAACTCCTAGATGAATTTATTTCACGACATGGAATAAAAATATAAAATATTAAGAAACCATGCACTTGATGCTTAATATGATGTAAGTGGATGATGTCATGTTGATGCTCTCTATGGATATATTGTAGATCCTTTCAAGTCTAGTATAAACACTTAAAATTGATCATGTTCTAACAACGCACCTAAAATAACCACTTTCACCACTTTCGACACTAGATACTAAGCATGTTGTAACCACATTATCATCATATCAACACTAATTAGTTAAATAAATTACAATTATTTAATTACTCAAGACTTATCCTCTACCATTCTCTCCATCATCTAGTTAATTAAATATATTTAATTAATTAAGCAAACATCCTACATCTCTCCTAATTGATTAAATAATCTATTTATTTGATTGATTATCATAAACCCCTAAATCCTAGTCTACTCCCTCACCAATAGGACAATCATGTCACATCTATTTAAAATAAAAATAAATACAAGCCACCAATCCAAAATGAAGTCAACATTCAATTCTACCTATCAAATAATTAAATTAATCCTAGTCACCCATCTCCAACCACCTTTAATTAAAAATACAACCAAATTTTAATCTCCACCATCCATTTAATCAAGTTAATACTTGTCCTCCATCCACCAACCACTACGGTTTAATCTCTCTTCCCTCCCAAATTCAAATTCAAATTCAAAATTCCTCTCAAGCAATCCTAACCCTCTGTCCCAAACCAATCTCAACCATCCATTTATCCTTGATAAACCTATAAATCAAACTGTCCCCAAGCTATTTTTAAGGAAGGGAATTGGAGGCTAAGTAAGATTATGTTGTTGAAATTCTCAAGCAACTACATTCATCATCTCCGTCAAAAAAATCTTGAGCTTATTTATGGCCTCAAGATGGTGTTGGTAAAAGGGTTTTATTGTGCTTTCTTGTTTGATTGACATCCCCTTTCACTCTAATGGAGTTACAACTAGATGTAGAATAGGAGCTTTCCATGTGCATTATCCTATCATTTTATTCTACATTTAGTGTGCACATCTAGCTTATGTGTTAAAATGAATTAGGGCTTTCCCTTTAATATAACAACCTAGATTATAACTTGAAATGTTTTACACTTCAAGTTGGTAAATATGGCTAGCATGAAGGGGATAAAAAGGGCCCAATTTTAAACTTAAATTTAAAAAAGATAGGAGAAGATGCCATAATATTGACCTAAGTAGATAAATGAATATATTAAGGATACAAAATGGCTCCTAAATATGTGTAGAGGTGAAATTAGATTGGGTTCAAGAAATATGCCAACTCTTAGGATAGAAACACACTATGTGTGTGCTAGGTATTGCATACATGCTAACATGATCAAAATGAGTACAAACAATGGAGAAAAATGCAAGGTATGTAATTTTACTCATATCATATAAGAAATAAATTTTTTCCTCCTTTTTATTTAATTTAGTTTTATTATTTGAGAGTAATATAATGAAATAAAGATATTTAAGTTGGATGACCTAAAAAATAGCTACAATTTGTAAGTTGATCTACCATCAATTTTCATTATATATTTGTAATGATAAATTCCATGTCATTTCTCATTTAGTCTTGTGCTCAATTTGAGGAAATGTTGATATATGTACATGGTGACAAATGACATAATTTTGTGTGAAGTTGAGCTCATTTACCAAGCCTTTATCCACCACTATATGCACACATCTCTATACACTTTAGCACCTCCCGATACATTCATCTTATTCGTTTGACTATCACAACCAAGCACAAACTTGTACTCATTTAGTTTTCATACACTTTCATCTAGACCTATCTATTATAGGGAAAGTCTATAATTATGAGAACATCCTTGTGAGTAAGAAATATTTCCACCCTAATCCAAAATTCAAAAATTCAAATGTGGTCAACTGATCCCCTTTACCTTGCCCAATCACAAATAACTAAACACACATTTTACCTAACTTGATGTCATGTGGTAGTATTGAAAGATATTTATTGTGTTTATTTTATACATCAAAGAATCATCTATCATTATTCCAACATTGCATGTCTTCTCTCATCTTGGAGCATTGAAAGAGCAACTTATAGTGAAACACATGGATCTTGGTGCACTAAAATCAGTACAAAATTTGCATCTTAGATTTGTGTGTTGTCTTTGATCTTTATTTTTTTTCCAAGGATTGTTCTAGGCGAAAGCTCCTAGTGACCTAACAACAATCCTTTAAGGAATTTTTAAATATTGCCACTCCCTAAGTTGACAAGAAGAGCATAGCAAATTAAGATCACCATGAGGAACATAAGAATGAGAGTCCAAGTGAAGGCTAGAACGAGTTTTGGTGCAAAAGACTAGGTTTTAGTCACAAAATTGTACCAAATTTGTATATGTGCTCCAATAAAATATATAGTAGAAATAGAAACAAAAGTATTTGTCAGACTAAAAGATCACATTTTATGAGACAAAAAAAAATAAATTCTATAATCTTCATCGTTTAACATCATTCTTCAATCATAAAACTAGAAACATTCTTTATCTTTCTTATTTCCTTTCTAAATATCACAAACTATACCTCATAATATTGAACACCTAACTATTTATCTTTTACTGTAAATTAATTTATACTCATATACATGCATTCTATTGAATTACCGTGGACTAAACCGTAAGGGATGGTTAATTCACTTTTCAGTATTGATTAACGAAACATGCGACCCTGTACCGACCAACCCTAGTTGGGTCTACTTAAAAAATAATAAATAAAAAATATGTTAAAAAGGGTAAAAGCAAAGCAAGTACGCCACTTAGATGCCTTGAAAGTTACTGGACAGCAATCCAAAGCTCTCTAACCGCACGCAAGATGGCATTTCATTGCATTATTCTTTCCTGAATGGAATACTGCCTGGAAGTTTAATAAGGCCGAAAGAAAAGTATGAATTTTCTTGGAAAATGTTGAGAAAACTTGGGCGTGAAGGAGAAACAAAGCTTTTTGTGGCTGTCCATATAGCATCAGAGATCTTTGAAAGCCTGTTATATTATTGTATTGAAGCAATCTGAGAGGAGGAAAAGAAAGTAAAGTAAAACAATAAATTCTGTGATGAACATGATCTTCTCTAAAACGTCTTCGAGGAGAAATAAGCCTGGGAGCGTGCCTGTTTATCTCAATGTTTATGACCTCACACCCATGAATGGATATATTTATTGGTTTGGTCTTGGAATATACCATTCTGGTGTAGTAGGTAAGTTAAAAGATCTGATGAAATTTTTTAGCCTTGATATCTTTCCTTTTCTGTTATAGGTCATTTGGCTCAGTACCCAAATAGATTTGCGTTGAATGGTTTGCTTTACTGAATTTCATTTTTTTAATTTCTCATCTTCCTTACCCGTTAAACTTTCTTAGCTTCAGCACCCACATGGGTGTTCGGTAGATGATATGTTTTACAAAATATGCACCCATGTCCATAGATTCGTGAGCAGTTTTTGTTTTCTCTTATTCCTCATTTGTTTGAGTTTGCTTCAGCGTAAAAATGTGTTGTTGTTGATAGCAATTTTATCAGAATTTGCACATATGTTTTTCTGCACCCAGACGGGTATTTGATTTTGTGCAGTTGTAAAATTGGAAATAACTACATGCCAAATTCCTAACAGATTTTCTTTTCGGGATTAACAGTTGTAGGTTTCTAGGCAAACAGTGTTTTCTAGGACAACAGTGAGGATTTTCAGTTTTCTTGATGCCCAATTAACCAAAGTAAGCTACATTTGTGGTCCGGAAGGAAGAATTCAGCATTTTTCTTCGTGCCCAAAAGAGAGGAAAATCAAAGTATAATGGAAAGATGGTGTGAATGGTTCCTGGGGTCACTTTCTTCCTACCCGTCTAGAAAAATGTTTTGATTAGATAAAATGACTTTTAGCCTTCTTAATGCTATAGCCTATGACAGTCTGTTGTGCCTATGAAACTGGGTTTTTGTTTTTCGGATTGTTTAGTTTTACAATGAATCCCCCAAGGCTGGTTTGTTTGTCTTGATTTTACATCTCATGAACTAGGTTATGCCTGCCAGTATTTATGCGATCGCGGCATTTATCATTTAGTGTGCAGGTTCTATCGTGTACTTTATTTAACTTACTTGTAGGATTCTGGGAGGAATTCTGCGTTTGTCTTCATACTCAAAAAAAGAGAGGCACAAATTAAATGAAAATAAGTTCCCAATGGATTCTTGTGAGCCCTTTTCTTCCTTTTCATTTGGAAATAAAAGACAGATGCAAAAATCTCTTGGAAAAAGAGGATTATCTTTTTGGACATTGGGATACGTTCTGGATACCCAGGTGCAAGCTCACTAATTATGCCTTCATTTAAATTTAAACTCTTTCCCAATTGAAAATAGTAGAGTATAAATTGTTGGCCATTATCAATTTCAACTCTTTTATGGACAACTTCTTGACTAGGAGTTCCAGTAGAATCACTGCTTAGTCTTAGCTTTGAGTTGTAGGTATTGCAGATTTGAGATATGTTAATTTGTGGTTTTGTTTCATCAGAGTTTCTCTGTTGTTCTTCTGTTTCAGTTTTATATCATTATATTGGAAATAACTTTTGATCTATTTCACTTTAATATCTCTCTTTTGGAAATGCACAAGGCAATACCATTGTTATGTGCTTTCTTCAGTCTATTTGAGCATTCTTGGCCACTAGCAGTAGCCATTAATATCCAATAAAAAATGGAAATAATTCCTTACACCTCCTCTCAATTACTGATTGGAAGAAATTAAACCCCTCTACTACTTTACACAGCCATATTAGTACAAAGGGGTATGCCTGCCTAGTTTGCAACCTGGGTTGTTATGGCAATAGTTTAAGCATTCAAGACAGTTATATAGATTATTGTAGAATATTTGCAAGTGGATCTTGTCATTGTTGTGATTTTTTGTTGTTATATGTTGCCTTTGCTATTCTCTTCTCACCACAACAAGATTCATGGATTTGGCCTGTAGAAAGCATTGCAAGATTAATCTTCAAATTATAGGATAAATCTCACTTTCTCACAATTTGACTGCAAACCATTGAGAAACAAGTCTAACACGTCCTCTCATAATATTTCTTCCTACCCAGATGAAAATTGTGAGCTATCTTCCTGAGAGTTTGCTTACATATTTGTAATTTTTTGCTTTTTAGAATAAAATAATTTTTTTTCTTTTGGCTGCTTAAAGAAATATCAAATAAAATAGGAAATATTTGATTTGCTTACAATTGAATGTCTTTCAACCTTACCGCATCTGAAAATCTTGAATCTGTAGACGAAGAATTGGAGTAGTTTCACATTTACTTCAATGCTGAAATGAATTAGTAAAGATGAAATTCACACACTGAACATTTTACTGCATAAATGAAAGTTAATGCTGAATGGCAATCTTGACTTGACGATTTTCATTTTTAAGCTAAGTTGCTGGTTGGAGTATGATACTTTATCAATTTTTTTTTTTTATCTGGGCTGGGTACAGCCATACAAAATACATATGGAACATAATAAAATAGCCATAAGTCTTAGTATGGATAGTGGTGTGAAAGAAGGAAGGATTCATACTTTGTATCAATTAAAGAGATAGCTGAATCCACCTATAGAATATTGATAAGGAAATCATGTGTGGTGTAGGGCAGCAATGTACCAAATTTAGGGGAGCCGAATCTCACGGGCAGCCCAATTGCAGGACCAACACCAATCACCTCATGTAGTCCCAATAATTTAGCAGCTGCCAAGCTGTATCAACTTTCAATCAAGACCTGCTTTGCTTAACTTGGAAATGCAGCTGATATTTTTCAGATTGCATAATATATAAACTCTGTTGCAGGAAAATATATCATGCTTTCATTGTTTCCCTTATTTAAATAAATTAATTGTAGACTAGATATATCAAGATGGTTTCTGCCTGGGTATGTCCTGGGTTTGACCAGGCTGAATGTAAGCAAGACTCATAGTCGTGGGCAGCACCCTGGACACACCAAGGGCATACCCCAACCACAGTATTGGTATGCCCTGGTCACATGCAGAACCTGGTAACACTGTTCTTAAATGCAAATTTACAAGAAATAGTTAATTTGTTTTAATCAAGGATGCACGGTGACACATGCCAACCTTGCATCCCCCCCCCACATCCATGTCCCTGGGACAAGGAGAGGGCAGGTAAGATCCCCTGGCCGTCCCCTATCCTTGGGGAAATTGGGAATACATACCAGTAATGCCAGATGATGAGGCTTGGCATTCCCTTTTTTTAATTTAAAAAAGAAAACAACAGTCAGTTTTTTCAAGAAAGATACAGGAAAAAAGGGCATGGGGGGTCCACAAGCTCTCCCACATCCCTTATGAAACCCTATATAACTCACTCACCGATTTCCATGGCCACTCACAACTACCACAAGCTTTTTCGCAGTTGTAGCTGTGAGTTTGAAGAAGGAAAAAAGAGTAAGGAAGATTCCATAATTTGTGACTAAGCCTCCTTGAATATTTGCATTCCTCGCACATATGTTTGGAAGAGCATAACCAATAGGTACATTGTAATTTTAACTTGTATATAGAGGGGTTGGTAAAAGCCTTTGATTAGTCAGGAGGAAACCACATATTCAAATACGGACACTGTTTTTTTGCAGAGCCTGCACAAGTACAACAATGTGTCGGCTCTTTATGAGTCAGCTATTTTGCAAATTCAAGTTTGGCGGTTTGCTGATTTTTATTTCCTGGGTTTGGTATGGCTGTCTCTGGTTGTACAATATTAATATATTCTACTTCTTGCAGAAATAATGTGTATATATATATATATATATATTCCACTTTTTGAGGAAATAATGTGTATCTAATATATTTTTTCCACTTTTTGTGGAAAGAACATAAAGATAGATAGATAGATATACATTATTTGCACAAAAGTAGAAAATTAAATATATGACTCAAGTAATAATTGATAATTTAATGGCATTGTCAAACGTTAAAGATAAATCAAAATGGTTTATATCAATGCATCTGCACATGTTAAAAAATATAAACCATCATATTGTTCTGCATCAATAGCATCAATGTTGTCAGCTGGTTTGTTGAAGGACAAGCAGTGCTGATGTCCCTTCCACGATCTGTACCATGCAACTGACACTGTGAAGCATTCTCTGTGCCCCTTATCCTTGATTGGGTCTAAGGAAAGCTATTAGTTAAGTTTAGACATATTTTGGTTGCTTTTTTCATTAGAAATTTGAATTTTTGGGTTCCAGGTGGTTTTGGTCCAAGTATGTACAGACAAACCACACCCGAGTCCAGCAGCCTGGGTTGAACCTGAAAGTACTTGGGCCAAATCCAGAGGTCTGAGGTAGGACCTTGTGCAAACCCAGGCTAGACTTGGACAGGATCAGAACCTGGTCTGGACTAGTTTGGGTTTGGACTGGGTTCCTACAGAACCCAGTAACATAGGCTCACACAGATGAAACTCATGGCTTGAAGGCTTAAAATTCAGAACACACCCTGTTTAATGTCAAATATGATGATTTTTGTACAATAGTTTGATATGTTTTGATGCTCTCCAAACAATGTGCCATTGGGATCATATGCTTACGCACTGTTATTGTCAAATTTGTTCTAAACTTGGAAACATGGTGATCCAATGTTCATGAAGAAAACAATTTGGATTGTGGGGTATTATTGTTCAGTTGTTTAGTTCTACAGAGTAACAAATAAGGTACATCATATGTTTGATGCTATTTCATCCACTAATATCAAGGGCCATTTTACTTATTAGTTACTGAAGTATACATTCTTTCATATCCTTGACTGTGTACTTTTGTAGTTAGATATTTTTTATTTAGTTTTATTAATATTTAATATACATTCTTTCATATCCTTGACTGTGTACTTTTGTAGTTAGATATTTTTTATTTAGTTTTATTAATATTTAATATTTGAGAAATGCTAAAGCTTATATATTTGAATTTCTCTATATATAATATACTACGTTCCCTAACATCCCCCAAAAAATGGCCTCCTGGATTACCATCCACAAAATTTGTCAGGTGACATCCCCTGCCATTCCTGTCATGGAAATGTTGTAGAACATAGTTTCTTATCTACAGATGGAAAAACATTCTAGGTACTTGGAAAGGTGCAACTTCTCAGTTGTGTTCGCAAAAATAATTCTCTATTTATAGTTCAGAATTCCACAGGGGAGCATGCCCTAGGGATCCAGATGATGTCCCTGATGTCCCAGGGACTTGGAGGGGACATTCTACTTTCAGGACTTGACAGCCTGCCCCATTTGGTACATAAAAATTCAACAGGTAATTTATTAAGGAAAGAAAATGTTAAAAACCCCTAAAAGTCGATAAAAGGGAGGACAGTCATTGCAAATTTAGCACATTGCATATGCTTTTTAAAATTTCTGCTGCTTTTAGTTTGTTTAAGTCATTTAAATTGCTATCCATAAAACCACATTAACCATGGTTCTGTGACCCCCCTTTTCTGGAAACTTGGAGAAACACCAATTGTATATGCTGTTATAATTAATTTTAGAACCCACCTCTGTTGGAAAGTATGTGCTACTTGTTACAGAATTGATGTTGTTGTGTATTAAAACAGAGGAACGAATGTTCCTTAAATAGATTACAAAATACGATGTTTCTAAAAGAAACAATCGTTTACAAAGGACGAAGTTAGAAACATCAATGAGATGACCATAACATCTCGACTGAAGATAAGACGATCAGTGTCTATATCAATCAGCCTGTATGCCTTGTGGTTGTCACTGTACCCAGTGAACATGAGTTTCTAGCTCTTGGAGTCCAACTTAGTGCGCTTGGCCTCTGGAATCCAAACATACACAAGAGAGCCGAAAACCTTCAAATGACTGATCCTGGGTTTGCGACCAGACCAAACTTCCTCAGGAGTCTTCCCCTTAACAGCATGAGTGGGTGACCTATTAAGGAGATAGACTGAAGTATTGACTGCCTCTGCCCAAAACTTAGTAGGAACACTCCTGTGTTGCAACATGGAGCGAGCCATCTCAACAATCGTACGATTGCGTCGCTCTACAACACCGTTTTGCTGAGGAGTGTAGGGTGTGGTCAACTGACGTTTTATCCCATGAGTATCATAGAAGTTGGAGAATGCACTAGAACAAAATTCCCCCCCATTATCTGACCTAAGAGTTATAATACAAGAACTGGACTCTTTTTCAACCAAGGCCTTAAACTTCTGAAATACATTAAACACCTCTGATTTCTGCTTAAGAAAGTACACCCACATTTTCCTACAATAATCATCAACAAAAAGTAGAAAGTACTTGTAACCAGTTACAGAAGAAGTAGACATAGGGCCACAAATATCAGCATGAACTAATTGAAGTACCTTAGAAGCTCGCCAAGAGTCGCCATCCTTGAACGGTGTGCGATGCTGCTTCCCGGCCTAACAAGCACCACAAATGCCCTGATGTTGAGTCTGAATGTTAGGTAAGCCATCTACAAGTCCCTCTCGAGCAAGCTGAGAGAGATAGTGCACGTTCAAGTGCCCGTACCGCTGGTGCCAAAGACTGGTGACAGCTGAATTTTTGGCTGCCAAGGCTAACTCCGAAGAATCACCAGTGTCCACAAGCTTGTAAAGGCCATGATCCTCTATCCCAACAGCCACCGTTGTGCGAGTTTTGCGATCTACAATCGAACATCTGTGCGAGTTGAACACCACATCCATCTGGGGAGAATGTCACATTATCTGACTGACTGAGAGAAGATTGAGCTCGATATCAGGTACATAATACACGTTGAGGAATATGAGATCCCTCCCGCCAGACTGAACCTGAACAGTGCTTGTGCCGACAACTGTGTATTCCTCACCTCCTCCAAATCACTTAGTCAGTGCATGGGGAAAAGTTTGTGAACCAATCACGTCTATGAGAAAAATGATGCGAGGCACCAGAATCTATATACCAAGCAGAGGATTTGACATGATCTGTGGGCCTTTTTGCCATGAGTGCATAAAACGCAGATTCCTTCTGCTCAGAGTGCTCCAGCATTAGAGTATTTAAACTGGCCGTCTTCACGTTTTTCGAGGCACGAAAAACAAGGTACTGAGAAGAGGCTAATGCACGAAACTCGAGGCACGAATTCCAATGCAAAAATAGAGGCAAATTCAGGTAGTTTGCATAAAGTACAATGTACAAATGGCACAAAATTCGAGGCACGGAAAACGATGTACCCAGAGAATTCGGAGACCAACCCAGTTGAGCTCTCGAAAAACCACCAAGAATCTGCAATCAGAAAAAAATTTCGACTTGATCAGGAGGGTTAAAACCGTAGCCGAAAGTGCTGGAAACCCTAGCCGCCATGAAAACTTCCAAAAAATGCAGAAAAAAAATTCTAGTATCTTCTGTAAATTGCGGGCAATTTTGCAAATGTCATGCAACCAAGACCTTAAGAAAATTGCGATCAAGATCCTCAAAAAATGCGGCCAAGATATACAGCGAAATCGCATTCAAGAGGAGAAAAAAATTCAGCAGTATTGGAGAAGATTGCCACGAGAAAACATGAGCAGGAAAAAAACGCAACCAGAAACCAAAAACTGGGACCAAGAAACACGATTTAAGGTTGCAAAACCGCACCTAGAAACGACGCGGAAATCAGACGTCTTCACCACTTCGCGGGATGCAAACAAGACGTGCGCACAAAACACCCACGAAAATGGACGACGAGCCACGAAAATTATAGATCAAAAAACCCTCGAATATTTTCTTGAGCCACAGGAAAAAATTCCGAAATTTTATTTTATTTTTATTTTTTTCGAAATTCTTGCTCACAAAAAAATCTTCAAAAATATTTTCAAGAAGATTTTATCAAATTTTTAATTCAGTAGCTGAAAAAATCTTTGAAACGATTTTTATGAATTAAAAATTGCTGGTCAAGAACAAAAGGTGTGCAGATTGGTCAAAGCACTCTATGGCCTGAAACAGGATCCTCGGGCTTGGTACATAAAAATTGACACGTACCTCATAGATCATTATCCCTGGACGAAGGGTAACTCAAGGTCGAGCCCTAACTCAACTGAAGTGGAGTCGACCGAGTTCAGTTCCTTTTCCTCTTCTTCCCGGCCCGGCTGGAATGAACCAGCTTGTTTCAATCCGAATCTCTCGATACCGGCCTATAGATAGTAGGGGGGGCGCTCCACCGGAGAATGGCCGAATGTATGTCCGAACCGCAAATGAATCACCGGAGAATGGCCGAATGAGAAGAGAGAAGCCCTACTCTTATAGTTATGTGATTATTCACACGGAGCGCTGAAGGAACAAACGAAATCGGGGGAACACGAATGAATCTCGGAATCTACGGGGGGAGGGGCGGAATGAATGAATCTAAGCTTTGGTTCTCGGAATGAGGCGCGGAATCCGGCGGAACACGGACGGAGTGCCTTACTATCAACGGGGGCGGAATGAATCGTCCCAGTCAACCGGCCTTACTATCAATAGGGCAATTCAGTGGGTTCAACGTGAGCGGAGGAAAGAATCCCAGAATGTTCACCCCGAACGAATGTGGCCCGCTACTATAGTAATGGGGGTTGAATAATCACCCGAATGAATCACCGGAGCCCTACTATAACTACAAAGAGGGGGGGGGGGTGGGCCCCTACTATCTATAGGGCGGGCGAGAAAGACCCAACTGGATTCCCTCGGTGTCGATCGAGTGATTGATCTTGACAACGCCGCTAACAGCTTACCAACGCTTATTCTAGCAGGCTAATCAGGGTTGGCCCCACCGACCAAAGGCGAGTATGGCCCATAGAATTTTAGGGCGGTGGGTTACTTGGGTTGGGCCCTACTATTCGCCAAGGTAGTCGGAACTTTAGCCCCCCACAATTAATCTACGGCCCCCCCTGCAGGGAGGTAGATTAGTAGTGGGGATTCTAGTTAGACCCACACACGTTGGAGGTTCGGGTGGGTGGGAAACTATAGTTGGGAAGCAGGGTGGGAATCCTAGTTCAGTGGGTGGGAGTTATAGTTCGCTAACAGATTAGCACCGATTGCCAAAACAGAACACTGCCTCCGGTGGGGATTAGCGGGACCGTTTCAATCATCACCGATAAACATAAAGCGTACCACCAGTACACATACAGACACCGGGGCCCCCCCGGCACTATAGTAGTGGCGGATCGTCCGCATCGGGCTAGCATCAACGAGCAATCGGACGGTGCGGACCATTCTCCGCGCATCATCCTTCCATCTGGTCTCATTCATCACCGCTCCTTCTATCCCATTCCCCAAAGACAAGGGACTGGTCTCATTCATCCCCGCCCCGCATCCATCTATAGTTACGGTGACTCGAACCTGTATGTCAAGAATACTGGTAATGAGACTCTACTTGTTGTTGTCTACGTGGATGACTTGATCGTTATTGGCATTTCGGCACATTTGATCACTGAGATCAAACAGGACTTGTGCAAAACTTTTGACATGACAAACTTGGGCCTCCTACATTATTGATTAGGTGTTGAGGTTTGGCAGACAGAGAGTAGCATTTTCATCTCCCAGTCCAAGTATGCTCGAAGTCTTCTGGATAAGTTCCGAATGCAGGATTGCAAACCTGCCTCCACACCCATGGAAAAAGGGCTTAAGTTGTCAGCTAAGTCCGATTCACTTGTGGTAGACGAAACATTGTTCAGGCAACTAGTGGGCAGCCTCATCTATCTTGCTGCTACTAGACCTGACTTGAGTTTTGCAGTGAGCTACATATCACGCTTCATGACAGCCCCCAAGGCTGATCATTGGGTAGCAGCGAAGCGTGTGCTATGTTATGTGAAGGGCACTAGTGATTTTGGACTCTTGTACACTCGGAGTCACGATCCTCAACTCAGTGGGTTCACAGATTCAGATTGGGCAAGTTCAGTTGATGACAGGAAATCAACATCTGGGTATGTGTTCAGTTTGGGATCCGGTGCAGTCACATGGACTAGTAAAGCACAGACAGTGGCTCTCTCCTCGGCGAAGCGGTATCGGGGGCGATAAAAGCAGCATGTGAAGGCGGTTTGGCTTTGCGGATGTTTGTAGATATGCAAATATCTCAAAGGTTTGACTCCCTTGTTACGTGATGTCGAGGGAGTTCTCAAACTTGCCAAGAATCCGGTCTTCCATGAAGCGAACCAAGCATGTGGAAACTCATTGTCATTTCATTCGGAAGCTGGTTGAAGACGGATCAGTTCAGTTGCTGTATGTTCCGACAGAGGATCAGACAGCAGACATTCTCACCAAGTCGCTCAGTATGGATAAGTTTGTAAAATTCAGGGGGCATCTTGGTGTAGTTGATAGATTGAGCATTAAGGGAGGGTATTAAAATAATATTCTTTATTTATTTATTAATGCTCAATTATGTAAAATATTGTAAAATATCTAGATAAGATCGTCTTAGTTGTTCGAGATCTTATCTGAAGTTTCTTTTAGAAACTTCCTGCTTTTTCCTGAGATAAGATCGTGTTCGATCTTATCCTGTAACATCTTGTAAATTATTTATTGAGCTCATTGCTCATTGTTAATACATCGAATATTTTACCAATTACCTGTGTAATACTTACTGGATAGCAAGTTGTATCTGCTGGATTTAGAAAACCAAGGATTTCTCATATACGATGTATATCTATCATTGGTACTTTCTTAAAGGTGGTCATGCCCTCTGATGTGGAAGCTTGTGATTAGATTGTCATTCTTTTGGTGACAGCTAAATAGATTGCAAAATCAGTAACTGAAAAGGTTTTTGTGTGATTTCTGGCTTGCCAGTTCCAAGATGCAATTTATTATTTCTGTCATATTACGAATGAGGAAAGATGGTCTATTTTCTTATTCTCTTACTTTTTGGTTTAGCTGTTGTGCACTCCTTTTTACTAATTTTTAGTGATAAAGCTGTTCAAAGGAGATTTTTGAATTGCTTTGGTTGTTGATTCCTGCTTTTGTGTGCCGTATAATCACATTTTACTTGCCAAATCTTCTATGGTTTTTACTTTTTAGTGTTTAAGAGTCACTTGAGTTAGAGCAGCATTTTCATGATTCTAAATTTCTTGGGAATGTGTTTCATAACCTTTGGTCGCAGTTCATGGAATGGAGTACTCATTTGGAGCACATGACTATCCTACCAGTGGTGTGTTTGAGGTGGAGCCTAGAACTTGCCCAGGCTATACATTCCGGAAGTCCATATTGATTGGAACAACAGAGCATGATTCTAGAGCACTTAGACAATTCATGGAGAAACTTGCTGGGGATTACAATGGGAGTACTTACAACCTTATTGGAAAGAACTGTAATCACTTCTGCAATGATGTTTGCTTGAAATTGACTGGAAACCCTATTCCACGCTGGGTGAATCGACTTGCAAGAATAGGTTGGTTTCTTTTTTGTATTTTCTTCAATATCTTTTCCTTCCTACTTTTTTATTTACCGAATGTATCTAAAACATTTGGATATATAGTAGATCATATTTTACTTGCTGATGCTCAATAAGAGTGTTAGCATTAGGAAATTTGGCTTCTGGGATTTAAAGAATGTTTTGCAGAGAAGTTCCTTCGGTTTTCCTTTCTATTGTAAATAGCGGCATTTTGTAAGGATGGTTCCATGTGTTTGATTGAAATTATATATTAAATTTACCCCGTATCTGATACTTGTTATTTAGGCCTTGAGCATTTAACTTGTTTCATCTTGTTTGATAATGCTAGCTTATCATTTGATCTACTCAGATTCATATTATCTAAATTCTACAATAGGTTTGCCAAGCAAGCAGTTACATTGCATCATAGGGCTACTAGCACCCATCTAAACAAATTAAAAACAAGTGCATTGGATGAGGCAATTATTTCTTAAGGTAAAGAGACAGTTGTTACATTTATATAGTGGCAAGTGAGCATACTGTGGGCTGATAATTTTCTGTTTGCTTGCAGGGTTGCTTTGCAACTGTGTACTTCCCGTAGGTCTTCATGTTGCTGCTGTCCAACACAATCCAGACTGTCAATCTAAAGGGGATGAAAAAGAGGAGTTAGGTGCATCATATTGTAGATTTCCAAGTTCCTTTTCAACACCAAAAGTGAGACAAAAGTCTCTTTCAGTCCCATCTGTGCTAATTAGTTCAACCTTGAAAAGCGGGGTGCTTCCTTGGGAGTTGAAGACAAATTGCAGGTAGGGAAATCTATGGATATATATTACAGTTGGGCTTGAGCAGACAGTTGCATTGAAGTATAAGATTTGGATGGTAAAATAGCAGTGACATTGAAGAAGAATGGTAGTTTTTATCAGTTAATGAGGAAACAGAATCTAAGCCCCTGGTTCCTAATCAATCTTGGAAAGGGGCATTGCAACATGTGATGCCCTAGCTAATTAGGTAATTGAATAACCATCTCCTGGCTCATTTCCCTTTTAAGTTTTTTCCAATGCTGGGGAAATCTATGAGGTAGCCTCATTAATTGCCTTCTTTGTAGGATATTGGCTTATGGTTGACTAAGAGTTAGTCCCATTTTGAGGGTCGAGGTTCAAATCCTTTGCCGACTTAAGAAATGTTAAAAGGTCTTTTTCGCCTCTGGCATATTATATGTATAATGTGTAATATTATATATGTTTGGAAACCTTTCGGTTTGGTTCAGTACTTCTCAAACTTATCTTCCATTTTACCATTTGCATCCTGTTTATATGTATAATGTGTATAATTGTAGCCTGTAGTTGTTATGTATGTGATGTCTGTAATTTACAAGCTGTTTATTGTAGTGGCTAATCCCCAAAGAGAAAATTTTGTTGTAGAAAACAGTTTTTCTAGGACTACTCGTTTTCGTTATTATGTGGTTTGGCTTTTTAAAAAAAAATTCCCTCTATAAAGAAAACATTTGCAAAATTTTACTATACCATGACCTTCCACTTATGGGACACAGTCTGCAAGTTATCTTTAACACAGGAAGAGGTTGGGGAACGCTCAGGGGATCTTGCGTGGGGGGATCCCTCTCAAGGGATTATATATATAACATAATGAACGGTAGAGATTTTGTGTTCCAGTTAGCAGGATTAAAGATGGGATGCTGTAGGAGAGATTAGCAAGTGACGATTTATTTATGCAGATTGGTTTTGCTTTTAAAGAATGCAGGTTGTCTGAATGCTTTGATTGCTGCGATGCGATCCAAGATATAGAGACGATACAATATTTGGTTACTATTTGCCAGAAACCAAGCTCTTATCATTCTGTAAAACAAGCATTAATTCCCTTGCTGTTCAACCATATAAACAGGGCGTAGGTTCAATAGCAGAGTTGTTTGGTTTGGCGTGGTAGTGCCACAGTAAAGTGGCTCAAATTTCCAAATATGTCAGTTGCAGATGTACACGTTCCTGTACAGTATATTCAAAGGAAATTTGAGCGACTTTAGTCAGTTATTTTTGAAGGTACATGGGGACATTATTGGATGAAATTGTCTTATTATCATCCGGTTAAGAGTAATGGAGAAATTATATTTTTTTTTATTAAATTGCTAATAGAACATGCTTTACTTACATAAGCATAATTTAATATTTGAGTCGAGGGGCCTCTAATTTCCCCATACTTATGCATTGGCCTCAACTATTGAAAAGTAGGGTGGCCTTAAGAAGGAACAAGGTCCCTAGGATTGAAGAGAATGGGTTTTTTTTTTTAATAAAAGGAGGGTAAAAACTTTATTGAATCATAACAGCAATACAAAGTCCAAAGAAAGGAGCCACAAGGGGCCAAAAACAACAAGAATTAATTCACACCCAAGAAGCACCTCATATCCTCAGCAACCCACTCCTCAAGAACAGTGGCCATACCAGCAGGGAGATTGCCCCAATCATCCATAGTCCAAGAATTAGTCTTTTCTGACGCCCATCTAGCCAGCCCATCAGCCACCCTATTCCACTCCCGCGGAATATGGCGGAAAACAATGGACTCCAAGGTAGAGCACAAAGAAATAATCTGTTTGACAACCATAGCTAGCTGCCAATTTGCATCCTCCAAATTTTGATTATTCAACATATCAATAACCACCTGAGAATCAGCTTCACAAACAATCCGCTGCCATCTAAGGGCAATTGCACGCTCAATCGCCAAGAGAATAGCACTTGCCTCCATAAGATTATTAGTTTGAAAACCACGATACATAGAAAAGAAGAAAACCACCACTCCAACGCTGTCTCTACCAATACCACCAACCCCAACATGCCCAGGGTTACCCCTAAATGATCCATCCGTATTAATTTTCAACTCCCCTAGAGCAGGCGGGAACCAAAAGCCCTCATGAGCAACCCTCTCACGCCCTCGCCTACGATGCACTTTGCTCAAAATACTCTTCTCCCCTGTGGCAAGATCCAGGGCATTTACAACACCCAAGTCCTTAGGATCAATCGGCACAGACAAGTCACACTTTGCAGTCAAAGTCTCCTGCAAAGCCCTAAGAATTCGCCTCCAAAGTTGCCCCATGAGCAATTTTTTATCCAAGAATATTCTTTTGTTACGTTCCAACCAAATTTGCCAAACAATCAAACTCGGACCAATGCTCCAAGTAATTTTAAGAAAAAAGGTTGTAGCAGGGGAAGAACCTTGTCTCTTCCAAAAATCCTCCAAAGAAGAGATATGGCAACACGGTAAGCTCCAAAGATTCCACCAGTGATGCCATATAGTTTTAACAAAAGAACACTGAAAAAAGAGATGTGATAAACATTCATCATGCTGACCACATAGAATGCACATGGAGGGCCCCTGGAACCCTCGTTTCCAAATATTATCCCAAGTAAGACACTTTCCTTAAACCACGAGCCAAGAGAAAAAATTATACTTAGGCCAAGAAAATTTATTCCAAACATGCTTCCACCAAGAAACCTGGGAGCTTCCAAAAACTTGTTTATCCAAAACCTGATAACCAAAGGCAACCAAGAATTTGCCTTTCAAGTCAGGACCCCAAGCAAGCACATCACCCCCTTGGAGAGAATTACAGACACGACTCGATAAAATCTTAGCAAGCTCTTGACGATCCTCCACCGCACCACCAGGAGGCCAATCCAAGGGGCTCTTCCACCTGGACACAAAAATTTGACCCAAAGATTGTTGAGATTTGAAATCTGACACATGACTCCAACCCGCCTCCACAAAAATCTGGCACAAATCTTGGAGATGGGGATGAGATGACACAATGGGTGGGTGTCCATCCCAAGAATCATGCCAGAAAAGAGCATCTCGACCCCCATTACAAATCCAAAAAAGTCCCTATTTAACCAGCTTGACACCACGTTTAAGGGTACTCCAGATCACAGTGCCTTTCCCCTCCATAGTGAACCTTGCTACCTCCCTACTTTCTACCGCCCCCAAATATTTGAAGGTCAGAATTTTTGCCTAGCACATATGTTGTTGAGAGCACCAACGCCAATACAACTTAGCAGCCAGGGCCTGCCCATTCAAATCAGTCCGCCGTAAACCAAGACCCCCCTCCTGCTTTGGCCTACAAACAACATCCCACTTTACCAGACTCCATTTTCCATGAAGAAGATTACCAGCCCACAGAAACTGACGAGACAATTTCTCGAAATCTCTAATAAAATTTGAAGGAGCAGAAAGAACAAAGCATTTATAAACAGGAAGAGCTTGGATCACCGACTTTAAAAGAGTCACTCTACCTATTGAAGAAAGCCACCTGCAAGTCCAATGACTGACCAATCTTCAAAACTTATCAAGAGTCTCTTGCCAAAACCTTTTGGGGAGAGAGTGAACAGCAAGAGGGATTCCAAGATAGGAAAAAAAAGCGAGCCAATTTGAAACCAAAGGATACCAACAATTCTCCTTTGAATACCCTTAGGAGTGTGGAAGAAATATATGGACTTCCCCTCATTTATGTGTTGCCTAGAAGCTGCCAAGTAACTGTCCAAAACACTACGCCAATTGAGAGCCTCCTCAACCTTAGCCTTGCCCATCAAGGCAGTATCATCTACAAATCGCAGATGAGATTGAGGGGGAATATCATCTCCCCAACTCCATCCCTGAAGCAAGCCACTAGCAACCTGAGCACGAATGAGTCTTCCCAGGCCTTCCGCAAGGAGGATGAATAAGTAAGGAGATAGGGGATCTCTCTGCCTGAGGCCTCTAGAAGCACCAAACAAACAAGTGGGCTCACCATTGATAAGCACCGAAAAGGAGGAAGTGACACAACTTCTAACCCATTCAATCCAACCCTCAGCAATGCCAAAAGCTCCAAGGATTTTAAATAGAAAGCTCCATTTAACACGATCATATGCTTTAGCCATGTCCAACTTGATAAACATAGATTTATCTTTTGAGGATTCCATAGAATGGATGGCCTCAACAGCAATAACCACCCCATCCATGATCTGTCTTCCAGCAATGAAACCCCCCTGCTCTTCATAAATTAAGTCATCAAGCCAAGGCTTCAGCCTTTTCGCAATCAACTTAGTAATAATTATATACACAACATTACATAGTGCTATAGGCCTAAACAAATCCAAGGAGTTAGCTCCCATCTTCTTAGGAATAAGAGCTAAAAATGTAGCATTCAGGGACTTCAACATTTGTTTATGCATAAAAGATTCTTGGACAACCTCTAAAAGGTCCAATTTAACCACTTCCTAGAACTCCTGAAAAAATTCAATGGGGAATCCATCAGGCCCAGGAGCTTTACCTTTCTTCATCTGGAACACAACCTTCTCAAGCTCTAACAAGGTAATAGGAGCAAGCAATGCTTCATTCATTTCATTAGTCACCAGCTTTGGGATACAATCTAAAATTTTAGCTTCATCCTCCTCCGTAGGAGGCAAATCTTCAGAGAAAAGGGTAGAGAAATATTGAATGCATTCGGCTGAAATAGAGGCTGAAGAGGCCAAAGATTCCCCATCAGGCAACAAAATAGAAGAAATAGTATTACCTTGTCTTCGATCCTTAACTGAGTTATGGAAGAAAGCAGTGCTTCGATCCCCAGCCTGGAGCCATTCAATACGAGACTTTTGTTTCCAAAAAATCTCTTCTCTTAACTCCCATTCCTCAAGCTCTTTTGTTGCAGCAACCTCTAATAAACTCAGCTCCTTCGAGAGGCCTTGATCTCAAATTTGTCTGGTAATTAGGTCCAAATTATCTCGTGCCTTTTGCTTTTCCTGAAATAAATTACCAAAATGTAGCCTATTCTATCTTTTCAATTTGTATTTAACATATTGGAGCCTCTTTGAGAAAGAGTACATGGCAGTGCCATATGCTGGCTTCCCCTAATCCCACCAACCAGGAAGCAGATCATGAAGAGATTCATCGCTAAGCCACATGAGTTGGAACTTAAAGGTCTGTCTAGCACACCGTTGAGGCACATCAACCACTAGCTTAATAGGCCAATGGTCAGAACCACGACCATCCAAAATTTTAGAGCTAGTCAACCACCTGTCCCCCACCCAAAAACTAGACACCAAAAATCTATCAAGTCTTTCAGAAATAGAAGCATCACCAATTCTCCTACTATTCCAAGTAAAAAGACCATTGCCAGGCTTGATATCCACAAGATTCAAAGCAGAGATATTGTCCTGGAGCAATAATGCAGAAGCCTCCAGCCTTGCAATACCACTGCGTTTCTCTGCAAGCTCTGTGATAGCATTAAAATCACCTCCAATAATCCAAGGATGCTAAGGAAATAAGCTGCGAACTAAACGAATGTTGGACCACAAAAGTTGCTTGCCCTGCAACTCCACAGGTGCATACACATTGGAGAAGAGAGCAATTTCCCCTGACATAAAACGAGAGGCCACCATGGAAAGGGAGGACTTAAAAGACACCCACCAAAGGGCGTTGATCTTATGCGGGTTCCATAAGCACGCCACCCCGCCAGAAGACCCTTGAGCACCAATGCATTGGCATCCACCATTCCCCCATAACTTAGGAACTAAATCCATCATACCCTCCACAGAGAGCTTAGTCTCCTGCAGAAAAAGAACATCAGGCGAATGACACCTAATCAAATCCCGAACAACTTTTTGTCTAGGGCCACTGTTCAAGCCCCTTACATTCCAAGAGAGAACTATCATTTCGAGGGGCATGAAAAATGCGAATCCAGAGTCTTGACTGACCCCGACTCCACCAAAGTCTCCCCTATCATCTTAATCTCTTCCTCATCCTTCTTCCTTCCCAACTTAGAAATTTTCTCCGGCCCCCCCTTCTTGAGAACTTTTTGCAGAACACCCAATTGAGAGGACGCCTTAATATTCTTCTTACCCACCTCCGAACCAACTTTCTGCAAGAGGTGAACCTTATCCACACTATTTTTCACTACCTTAGCACTACCACCCAACTCATCCTGAACCCCCATTTGACGATCTGTCCCTAAAGCCAAAGTCCCATCAGCAAGCGGAGCCATAATCACCTCTGAGTTGAGTATTACCTGACCAGTGTCTTTCCCGACCTCATCTAAGCATGGCACTCCCATACCCCCCTCCTGTTGGGGAGCAAGCATTGCCTCAACCGGAGGGCCATGCTGATCAATATCCAAAGTCCCATGATCTAGATCCAGAAATCCTGGGTTCACCTCCTGCTGACTAAGATCCTCCAGCACATCAAACCTATTGAAGGTGTCCTCCTCCTGCCTATTCTTCAAAGTCCTTTTATGACCTTTATTTCTGTTTCGGCCTCTAACAGGAATAAAACCATCTTCCCTACCACCAGAACCCTTAATGGGGTCCTTGCCCTTATCCACCCTAGGTGGGTTAGCCGAAGGTTGAGAAGATTGAGCCTCCAAAGGCTTGGCCTTTGGACATCTGTGCAGGAGGTGACCATACTCATGATAGAAACGACAATGGAAATGAAGTGTTTCATAATCCAGTTGTTGCACCCATGAATAATCTCCTGCACTTACTTCTAAAGAGTCTAGCAATGGCTTACTTAAATCAATTTCTACACAGAACCGGGCAAAATTCATTACCTTTTTGAATTGCGTTTGCTGAGATGAACCCATAGGTTTCCCCAACTTCGAGGCTAATAGGTACAACACATCCTCTCACTAGCATTCCACAAGAAGCCTTGAAAGACGAACCCAAATCGGAACCCGATTTGGAAGTTCCTCTGCCGGGTTGAAGCCAACATGCCATGGCTTAATGAATAAGCCCACCTGGTTATAAAAATATGTGCCCCCTTCAAAAATCATTTTCCGATCAACCAAGCAGTCAAATGTAACCATGAAATAGTTATTTGCCAGGAGGCGGATCTCCATCTCTCCCTCAGGCATCCATGTCTTTTGAGCCCACATATCCAAGAATTGCAAAGAAATTTTCAAACCTAGGAATTTGCGATAAAGAGAATGTCGTGCATAATAATCAATGTCTTCAGCCAGCATCTCCATTGGAATGACTACATTCGGCCTCTCTTTACACCGTTCGAGGCACCCATTAATCTTTGGAATTCTAGGCCCCCCTGTCGAGCCCATCTCGACTTTCTCAGGTTCCACTGAAAAAAGATTATTATCAAAAATCTTCGAACCCTATGGAGAGGGTTTTGAACCAAAAGCAGAGCGGAAGTCCATATTGGGACATCAAAGAATGGGGCTATCATTTATGATCTTGGCCTATTTTTATTGTGAAATGGTCCTTACAAATTTTTCTTTTGTTTTGAGTTTACTTTTACTTAGTCTTTATGTAATGACAAGTGTACAAGTGGTGTAATATTTTTTAAAAGTTGATACATAATTTGAACTTAAATGTAATTCTATTCACTCTTAGGGATTGAGCTTGATCCACAATCTTTTCATTTTTTGTCTAGGTTTAGAACTATGATTTGCACAAGTAATGTAGGATAGTCAATAGGCATTGAGCTAAGGGAATGTTGAAAGTTTGACTCCAATTGGTTATAGAGTAATTGACAAAGTTTTGAGCTTTCAAGAAAGGGATGGAAGAGGGGATTGATTAAGGGAAGGGCCAAAAGTCCAACTTTGCAAGACTTTGAAAGTTATTAGAGTGCAAGGGATTGGAGTTTGAGGAGTGAAGATGAAGTGGAATGGATACCAAGGGGTGAGATGGAGGAAGAAGTCTGAAAGTCCAACTCATATACAAAGGACTTACGTATGTAATAGGCTTTTAGGCTTAAGTGATTGGGGATGCCAAGGGAATGACACTAGGGGATGAGAAATAAACTCTCAACTTTAGAAAAATACAAGAAAAACATAACTATGTCAAACTTCACAAAGCATCGATACCATGGGATAAGAGTGTGGACAACCTTGACCCTAGAATTCCAACAAAATAACAATTAGATAATTTCTAACATGGACTTGAGTAAGTTTTCAAGATTGGTAGGGAAGGTATGCAAGTATGGACAAGAGTGTAATTTTGACAGTCGAAAAAATGCATAGAACATTAAGGAAAATGCCACAAACAACCGAGACCTAGAGGTTTTGGTAGATTTTTGCAATTTTTGACACTCACAGGCCCATTTTGGATGTCTTAGATTGATTGTAAACAATGGATCAAAAGTTATTAAGGCACTCAAAACTAAAGGAACTCAAGCAAAGATTTGCATTATAGATTTGAGTCCCAATAGTGGCTCTAATTGGGGATGCATGTTCTAGTAGGACATAGCTAGGATTAAAAAATACTCCAAAATTTAGATCAACACACAAATGCATGCACACACTTCACCATGGGTCACATGCAATTATGGTTGCATGATAAAAAATGCATTGCTTATACAAATCATTACTCCACAATTCTTTTGTTGGTCCAACCTTGTTGTTTCCTTCATGATATTTTGTCAAATCAATAATGTTAAACATAGGTGAAATATTAACTCCATCTGGCAATTCCACCTCATATGCATTTCTTGAATCATGTCTCTTTTATCTTGCATGGTCCAATCTTCGTCATTTTTAACTTGTTATATGTTCCAATAGGAAATCTTTCTTTTCTTAGGTGAACCACAACTTCCTTTCCAACCTTGAATTCGTTGAACTTCTGTTTTTGATCTACCTTTGCCTTGTACCAAATATTCATCTTATTAATGTGCTTCCTTACCTCTTCATGCAAGTTGTTCAGGTGCTCTGCAAAGTCCTCAACATCAACAATGCTCTTTTTTCCTTTGTCCATCTTCCTAAACTCAAAAGCTTCCCTTAAACTACTCCCATATACAATCTAGAATGGCGATTTACTAGTACTTATGTTGACAAAATTGTTGTAAGCTAACTTTATCTGTTGTAAAACCAAATCCCATCACTTAGGCTTATCTCCTACTCAATATCTCAGCAAGTTGCCCAAACTTCTCTTCATCACCTCTGTTTGTCTATCAATTTGCAGATGGTATGTAGAAATGAACTTCAAATTAGTCTTCAACTTCTTTCATAAGGTCCTTTAGAAATACCCAACAAACTTGGCATCTCTATATGAAATTGTACTTCTTGGTAGACCATGTAGTCTAACCACTTATTTGAAAAATAACTCTACAATGTGAACAACATCATTAGTCTTTTGGTATGGGATGAAATGTGTCGTCTTCAAGAATTTGTCAACCACCACAAATATGGAATCATCTCCCTTATGTGTGTCCTTGGTAAACCAAGAACAAAATCCATGCTGATATCCTCCCATGGCCTATCTAGTACAGGTAGTGGTTGATACAAACCAATGTTTGGACTTACTCATTTGTTCATTTGGCATACTCTATAACTCTATACAAATTTCTTCACATCCTAGTGCAATTGTGGTCAATAATAGTTTTCACTAATAAGAGCAATGGTTTTGTCTTGACCAAAATGTCTTGCCAAACCTCCATTATGCTTCTACTTAATTAGGTTCTCTCTCATAGAACTCTTGGAATGCGCAACTGGCTTCCTTTGAACAACATGCCCTCTTGGAACAAATAATCCAACCACCTTTTCCTATCAACAGTGGTAGGTTTTAAACAAGATTTACGAGCCTTTGCAGAGTTTGGATCTTTCGAATACAAATCTTTGGGTTCATTGAACCCAACAACCTCTATTTTCATCTTTGTTAACAAAGTTTGTCTTTTGCTTAAGACACTTGCAACTTTGTTTGACCTTCCACTTCTGTGCTTCAAAACAAAAATATAACTTTGTAAGAACTCAGTGCATTTGATTCAACTTTCCTTGGCTATTAAAATATTGCAAAGCTTGATGATCAATATATAAAGCACTATTTTGGCAACAAATAATGTTCTTCAATGCCTGAACTATATAATAAAACTCATGATCAGACATAATACTTTTTGGCATCATTAAGTTTTTCACTAAAATAGGCAATGAGCTTACTTTCTTGACTCAAAACAACTCTTATGACACTACCACTAGCATCACAATCTATCTAAAATACCTTATTAAAATTTGGAAGTGTCAAAACAAGTTGCTCTATGATTTTTTGCTTCAACATATAAGGACTCTTAGCTGCTCCTATAGTCCATTTAAAACCCTTTTCTATCCCCCCTCATTGTTTAGTTAGGGTGCACAAATACTACTGCAATTTTTGAGAAATTTTCTATTAAATATTGCCAAACCATGAAAAAATCTTACCTTAGTAATAATACTTCTTGGTGTAGGCCATTCAATGATAGCCTTTACTTTCTTGAGGTCCACCTTAAGACCTTCAACCGAGATAAAAAAATGTTGGCCCCACGATGGTTGTTGCACCAAAAGGTTGACCTATTAATGTCTGATACTATCGCCAGAGTTAACGGATCCATGGGAGGTGGTTAGTCCATGTCATGAATCTCGAGGGGAGCGCTAACCAATTGCCAACAATCTCCTTCTTAGTGCAAGTTGATGGGTTTCAAACCTGACACCTTTGGCTCTGATACCAATTGTTGGCCCCACGGTTGTCGTTGCACCAAAAGGTTGACCCGTTAATGCACGATACAACTGCCAAAGTTAACTTATCCATGGGAGGCGGTTAGTCCATGTTCCAAATCCCAAGGGGAGTGCTAACCAATTGCCAACAAAAAATTCTAGATGTACCAACTCTTCCATTAAATTGCATTCTTCAAGTTAAACAATAGTTTATCTTTCCTCAACTTCTCAAAAACTCTACGAGTATGGATTAGGTGCTCCTCCAAAGTCTTACTAAATATCAAAATGTCATCCAAATAAACAATGAAAATTTTACCTAAAACTTATTTCAATACCTTATTCATGAGCCACATGAATGTGCTTGGGGCATTGGTTAGTCCAAATGGCATGACTAACCACTCGTACAATCCTTCCTTGGTTTTGAAGGTTGTTTTTCATTCATCTCCTTTTGTGATTCGTATTTGATGATATCCACTCTTCAAATCTATCTTTGTGAAGTATTTGGCTCCAATCAAGCAATCCATTATGTCATCCATCCTTGGCAATGTAAATCTATATTTGATTGTAATCTTGTTGATGGCTTGGGAGTTAGTACACATTCTCCATTCTCCATTTTTCTTCAGTGCTAGTATTGTAGGTATCACACATGAACTCAAGCTCTCTCAAATGAGTCCTTTCTTCAACAACTGATGAACTTGTTCAACTCTTATTGTCCACATGAGCCATCCTATAGGCTACCTTACTCAACAAACTAGCTCCTAGTATGAAATCCATTTGGTGACTTATCTTTCTCACTAGTGGAAAACCCTCAGGTAGATTATTTGACACATTGTCAAGGAACTCCTCCAACATATATAAGACTTATGCTAGTACATCTTATAGTTCCTCATTGTGGATTTTAGGAATCAATGCAAATCACACATGCTTATTTTTCATCTCATCCAAAAAAATTCTACCATCAACCAAACAAATTCTTGCATTACTACATACCTTTTCTTCCACTTGCTTTAGGGGTTTCACCTTGTGATGAACTACATCCGTTGTTAGGGAATAGGTGTTGGCATGGCCATCATGTATTGCATGTTGATCAAATCGTCACAACCTCCCCAATGATATATGACAAGTATCCATAGGCATAATGTCACATAGTACCTCATTGCAGTGCTTCCCAATCTTAAACTTTGTTAAGCATTACTAATTGACCAAAGCTTTGTAGTCCTTCTACAACCATACAATCTAATACGGATATGGATGTTTCCTCCTCTTCAACCACAATTTGCTAACCATATCCTCTAAAACAAGTTTATCAATGCTACCACTATCAATGATAGCATTACAAACTTTACCTTCACACTTGCACCTTGTGCGAAATACACTCTTCCTCTGAATTGGGTCTTTCTCCTCCAACACGACTCTCCTTATGGCAAAAGCTTCTCCTCTTTTTACATCTTTAGAATGCTTAGATTCAACATTTTCATCTACATGTACAACTTGTGCATTACCTTAAGGCCCTCTATTTATTCTTCCTTGATGTTGTGGACACTTGTTTACTCGATGTCGTTCTCCACATTGGAAACAAGTTCCACCAAAGCCTCTTCTTCTAGGGCCTCGCCCCAGTCTTCCTCTTCCTCTTTGTTCATCATTATTTTGGTCACAGGGATGATAGGCATTATCTCCCTTTGATTCTAACTAGTATTGGCTTCTTCATTCTTCTTTTGATCTTCATTTCAACCTCCATAGGGTCTTCCACCAATATTTCCACCACAACCCCTTTGCTTGCTTTCAAATCTTTTGTTCAACTTCTCTTCTACCTTCATGGAAAATTGGTTAGCATCTTCTATAGTTGTCATTATGACCAAACTCAACTCCTATTAGATACTCAGTCTCAATCCATTGATGTAATAGGATACCTTCTCTTTGTTGGCCTTTGAATGGCTTGTTCTAATTATGACCTTGTAAAAATCCTCCATGCATTCTTTAACAAACGTGTTCCCTTGCTTCAATCCTTGCATCTTTTCCAACAAATTTAACTACTAATCAACTAGAATGAACTACTTCTTTAGCTTCTCCACCATCTGATCCCATCTTGTAATCTTTGATTTTCCTCTTCTATTTCTTTCGAGTTGTATCTCCTTCCACCAAATATTGGCATGACCTTTTAGTTTGGTCTTTGCAAATTTGACCTATTTAGGATCTTCTACATCTTCATACTCAAAATACTCCTCCATATCATTCATCCAATCAATTAACTTTTTTGGATTGAGATTTCTAGAATAAGTAGAAACTTAAACCTTTGGCCTTTTTCCTATCTTAGAAATGACCCTAAACAACCTAACTTGCTTAGGTTCTCCTTCCACCAAATATTGGCATGATCTTTTAGTTTGGTCTTTGCAAATTTGGCTCATTTATGATCTTCTACATCTTCATACTCAAAATACTCCATATCATTTATCCAATCAATTAACTCTTTTGGATTGAGATTTCCAAAATAAGTAGAAACTTCAATCTTTGGCCTTTTTCCAATCTTAGAAATGACCCTCAACAACCTAACTTGGTCAAGAAATGACCCTCAACAACCTAACTTGCTCAAGATCTCTTGCATCACCTTGTTCTTCTTATTTTCTACTTCAACTTATCTTCACTTTCACTTTCTTCTCTTCTTCTAACATTAAATTCTCTATGAATCTCCTCTTGGAGTGCAGTAATTGTTTTTGGAGGGCTACATAACCCTCATCTCTACCAACATTTCTCACGCCACCATGATTTCTTCGTGGAGGCATCTTGATTTTCTCTCTACGACTCGGCCCACAACCACAAGTCTTGGTGCAAACTACCTCACATTCGACAATCTAGTTGGACACTTAGGAACTCTTGCTCTAATACCACTTGATGAAGGGGAAAGTCACACAACACACAACCATATATATTTCTCACAAGAAGACATGAGTATTCTTTTATTGAAATAAATACATATTACATTATAAAAAATTATAAAACAAAATACCTAGAGGACAAAATCTTCACAAGTTGCAACACATTACAACTTCATTCCCTTTGTTTTTGGAGCCTTATGCCTTCTGTTAAGAGACTACACACAACAAAACATTACTAGACCTAAAAGAAACCAACCAACCAACCCAAAGTTAGGGTGGTTTAAAAAATTGTTCCAAAGATTTTTTCTTTGCTGTAGTACAAGGATCCTTCTCCCCAAATATTTTTTCTTGAGATAAGGAGAAATCACAAGACCATTGGAAAATACATCTTCCAACCATGAAGCTTTAAAAGAGGTATCCATCCTTGAATAATCTATAGGGTTTTCTCTTTATTATCTTCTTTCTGAATCTCCTTATAGGAAAATGGACTCCTCCATAGAAGTTGGTATTTTTCCGCTTTTCTTCCAAAAAAAGTGTTGTTTCTTATTTCTCAAGAAAGAAGTGGAGGCATGGTCCACTTTACCACAAGAATGGAAAATAACTGAAGAGTCTTTTGTAATATCCACCCTAATTTTTTAAAAAAATTTGCAGTTGTTTGCATTAATAAAATAACAATGATGAGCAACTAAAATAGGCTACCTTTCACTTTCTGATCACTCAAATATTGATGTGGGCAAGGTGAGAACATATGGTGACAAGGTGTGCATTGCAATAATTGAAAAACAACCACTTGTTCAATGAGGTGAGTGATAAGCAATAATCAATTGAAACCAATTACTTTCCACTTTTTGATCACCCAAATCTCGATGTGGGCAAGGTGAGAGCATATGGTGGAAAGACTTACAATGAAATTCTTTTGAAGTAAACCACTTGTTCAGTGGGGTAAGTATGAAACCTCCAAAACATGAAAGGAAACATTTGCTTATTCAATGGGAAAGCAAGAAAGAGCTCATTCCCTTATTTGGTAGGAAATAGAGATGCCACTTATTTCAGTGGGGTTAGCAATGGAACCACTTAAGTGGGTAATTAGCAATAAGGATAATGAGCTAAATCACAAATGGTACTACCAAAATGATGTTATAATAAGAGCTCATTACAATTAGTTTCAAAATAACATAAATTGTTGCTATGATGAAAAATGATGTTAAACTCATGGCACAACTCCCCAAAATGGACCCTAACACATGAATAAGCTATCCTTTGGTAAAATTGAACTTGTATGCCTCAACAATGACACCCAAAAGTTTGAAAATGGACTGAACAACAACACTCATGGGTTTGATATGAAACTGCAGGTTTGAAATGATAGTTGCAGGTCTAAAAGAACACTTCCCACTAAGGCCCAAAAACAACCCATAAAAATCTCTGGCATTATAACTAGATACACTTTTGAAAGTGCTAACACGAATCCTCCAAGGAATCTGGAATCCCCTGAATTCCTTTGTTTAGCTTACGAAACTCTAAAAATAAACTAATAATCATTGAAAGAATTGAGACTGAAAACAAGACATTATAGTCCTCCATCCCCAAGATTGTTTTCCCCCAAAGAATTGCAAGTCTGGATGTTGCAAAATATACTCATCCTCCCAAGTTGCATCCTCAACTAAGAGATTCTTCCACTTCACCAGATACTCTTTGATGGTTCTCCTTGATGAATGCTCTTTGAAATCAAGTATTGTTTTTAGAACCAAAACAAGTTTCCCTTCCTCATCTAATGGTGGTAACTCTATAGAAGCAGCGACATTGTTTCCAAGCACCTTTTTGAGGTGTGACACATGGAAGAAATTGTGTACTTTGCTACTCTCTGGGAGCTCTAGCTCGTAAGCCACTTCCCTAACTCTCTTGGAGATCCTGAATGGTCCATAGAAACATGGCTTAAGCTTCTCCACTCCACTCTTCTCGAGAGTAGACTATCATTAGGATTGAAGTCTCAGATAGGCCATGTCTCCAACTTCGAACACACACTCAATATAGTGTTAATCAACATATAACTTCTACTGATTTTGGGCATGTTGAAGATTTTCCTTTAAGGATTTCAAAAAATCTTGGCTTTGTAGCAACAAATCCTTCGCTTGAGGAGCTCTATTGTCACCAAAAAGCAAGTAAATAAAGTTGGGGGTTTCGTATCTATTCAAAGCCATGAATGGAGAAATTTTGATGGACATGTGATATGCATAATTGTAGGAGTATTCTCTTAAATGGAGCCATCTCACCCAAGCCTTGTATTGTCCAAAAACATAGTTTTTGAGAAACCCTTCAAGCCACTTTCGCAACCTTAGTTTTCCCATTCGTTTGTGGGTGATAACTGGTGCTTGGAGTAAGTACTATACCACTCAATCTAAAAATATCCTACCAAAATGTGCTTAGGATCTTGTTGTCCCTATCCCTCACAATATTCTTGGGCAACCCATGCAACCTGAACACCTCTCTGAAGAACAAATCAACAATCTAAGATGTTGCGAATGTTGTAGTGATAGAAAAGAAGTGCGCAAACTTCATCAATATATCAACAATCACCAAAATGAAATCCCTTCATTGCACCTTAGTCAAGCCCATAATGACGTCCATGGAAATAATTTACCATTTTTTATTGGAAATGGGCAAGGGCCGCAACAATCCTACAGGAAAGATATGCTCATTCTTGTTATGTTGACAAATTTGACATTGTTTGACATAGAGAAGGACCTCATCCTTGAGCCCCTTCCATGAAAACCTCTCCCAAATCTTCCTATAGTTTTGAAGTAACCTTAGTGACCAGCCAAGGGAATGCCATGAAATATTTGAAGCACCTTCATCTTGAGCTTTGATTCGAGCACCAAGAAGATTCTTTCCTTGTACAAGATCAAATCATTCACCAAATTCTACCTTTCATCATGCAAGGTACCATCAACTATGTTGGTGGTAAAGGAGTTCTTGGCGCACTCTGCAAGGATTTGCTCCCTCTAATCAGTTGTAATCTCCATTAATGAGCTCAAATGTGGCCTTCTTGACAAGACATCAACCACTATTTTGTTCTTCCCTTTGACATACTGTATATCAAAATCATAAGCTTGAAGCTTACTGACCCACTTTTGTTGTCAGTCATTGAGATCTTTCTGATGCAAGAAGTGCTTGAGACTATTATGATCAATCTTCACAATGAACTTGCCACCAACCAAACACCATCAAATTTGGCCAAGGCGTGCATGATTACAAGCATCTCTTTGTTGCATATGGAGTATGTCATCTCCACATCCCTCAACTTTCAGCTCTCAAAGACAATTGGGTGCTTGTCCTGCATTAGAAAAATACCAATCCCTTCTCCTCAAGCATCACACTATAGCTCAAATGACTTTGAGAAGTCTAGTATGGCCAAATGAGACATGAACTCTTGATGTGCTTGAATTGATCAAAATCCTTCTGTGTTGCATTTGACTATGTGAATGCCCCCTTTTTGGTAAGATTCGTGAGAGGAGCAACCAACTGAGAATAGCCCTTCATGAACCTTCTATAGAATTCACAGACCCAAAAACACCTTCATTTGAGAGGTTTTTTGGAGATGGCCAATCCAAGATGGTCTTGATTTTCTCTTGGTCCACACTAACTCCCTTTGAACTAATAACATGACCAAGATAAAGGAGTTCGGTCATACCAAACTCACATTTCGATTCTTTGGAAAACATAGATTCAACCTCCAAAATACTTATTACTCCTCCAAATGTTTGAGATGCTCTTCCCACGACTTACTATAGATCAAGATGTCATCACAAAAGATTAGAACAAACTTCCTTAGTTGCTTGTTGAACACTTGATTCATACAAGATTGAAAGGTCATTGGCACATTAATTAAGCCAAAAGGCATAACTAAGAACTCATAATGCCCAAAATGGAATTTGAAAGCAATTTTCTCAATGTCCTCCCACATTCTAATATGATGATTACTCGATACGAGGTTTATCTTGGAGAAGTAAACTACTCCATGTAGCTCATCAATCCTTGGAATTGGGTACTAGTTCATGATGGCTTCTTGTTGAGGGCCAAATAATCTATGCACATGCACATAGTGCCATGCTTCTTCACCAAAACCACTAATGAAGCAAAGAGACCCTTGCTTGAACGAATGTTTCCCATGTCCAAGAGTTTTTTTTATGTTCTTCTCGATCTCATCCTTGTGCCTTTTTAGATGCCAATATGGAGTAGTGATGATTGGCTTGAAACCCTCTTCAAATTCGATCATATGCTCAATCCCCCTTTTAGGTCTCCTAGGTGGAATATTGCCAAACATCTTGCTTCGCTTGGAGAGAAAAGCTTGCACATCAATATGATAACTTTTCTTATCTTCTCAAGGATTGGAAGGCATGATCACACATTATGTTTCCCACTCCACCATATCATGTTGAATCAATAATTCTATCTTCTTGAATGAAACTATGTGAGGGCCTCCATTTGACATCCCTCTCAAAACCACCTTTCCTTCAGATGTGAACTTCAACTCCATGGTTTGAAGGTTTAGAGTGATCTCCCCTAGAGATCACAGCCATCGAATACCCAAAACTGCATCAGTGCCACCAATGCTCACAATGTAGAAGTCATCTTTGACTTCATAGTTGCCCAACTGAATAGACATATTTGGAATCTTTTGGGTGCAAGTGATTGTGAACCCATCTTCCACCATGAATTTGAAACCTTCAAACTCTTCAGTCTTGAGTCCTCTCTTGGCCACAATCCCTTCATCTATGAAGTTGTGAGTTGCTCTAGTGTCTATGATGTTGATGTTTTAGCTATGGGAGATATCCTTTTCTCAAAATCAAAATAATAAATGATATATAAATATTATTTTTAAAGGCCAACCCAAGATGAAAATTTGCCTTGGTTCTTCAATGAGGCCGACCCTTGTGAAGAGTCACCTTACTTGTGAAGAGGCACCTTACTTTGTATATATGGAAGGAGATGCTCATTCATTTGATAATCGATTTTATTCTAAAGAGACATTCACACTTATCAAGGTGTCTGTGCATCTACATTAGATCATATTATTGCATAAACCAGATCAACATTAAGGAGAGATCATATAATTATGTATTTGCATCTAAGTGAGGTGTGATTCTTTATAGCATTATATTGTTTTTTGTGTGTGGCCAAGATTGTAAGAAGATTTTTTCTCCTTTAAATTCAATATATAAGAGATATTTTGGTTGGGTTTTTCTCCCCCGAGGAGGGTTTTCCCAGGGTAAACTATTGTGTTTATTGTTCATGTGTTGCGATTTCTGCTTATTGCATTTCTGATCCTAAAACTAACATGGTATAGAGCAGGTTCATGGAAAATTCGATCAGAAGCAATTGCAGATTTAAGATCACTTCCAAGTGTGGAGGAATTTGATTTTATTTTTAAGCTTTAGGTGCTTTCAAGGAGTTCGATATTTGAAGCTTCAGCTGTGATAGATTATTGTTATAATATTGGAGCAACAAAACAATATAGAGATATTAGGAGGAATTGCGTCTGAAGGCAGCAAGTCGGGTTTAGATATCACTGTGAGAACAAATCTGGAAGTATATGACTATGGTGTGGTTGTATATGGAAAATCATGAGTTGCTGTTGGTGTGAGTGGATGCGATGGTACTTTGGTTTCTTGACATTGTTCTGAAGATCTATGTGGGTTGTAATGGAGTTATGTTTTGGTTCTTGCTGAAGACAGTGTGTAGGTTCTATGTTATCTCCTCTCATTCTTGTGTTGTATGGGATATGAGTTTAATGGAATGCTCAGGTTTGAAAAACAGTGTTCATTCTTCAAGTCATATGAGCTTTTGTGCATTGGTGTAAAGTTTGGAAATTTACCTATGGTGTATACATTTGAGGCTTCAGAGATTTCAGGGAACTCTATCAATTTAGATTTAACAACTGAGAAGAGACTACAAGACAAGCACCTGACTACATCTATTGACCAACATAAAGAGATAAGTATTTTATGTTTGAGTAATGATCATGAATTTTATAGTTAATAATAATTCATGCAATAACATTGGGAATAGTGAATCATGTATGCTTCTAGCACTTATATTTCTCTTCGATATGTTGTTGGTGTGAGTGGATGCGATGGTACTTTGGTTTCTTGACATTGTTCTGAAGATCTGTGTGAGCTGTAATGGATTTATGTTTTGGTTCTTGTTGAAGACAATGTGTAGGTTCTATGTTATCTTCTCTCATCATTCTTGTGTCGTATGGGATATGAGTTTAATGGAATGCTTAGGTATGAAAAATAGTGTTCATTCTTCAAGTCATATGAGCTTTTGTGCATTGGTGTAAGTTTGGAAATTTACCTATGGTGTATACATTTGAGGCTTTAAAGATTTTAGGGAGCTCTACCATTTACATTTAACAACTAAGAAGAGACTACAAGACAAGCACTTGACTACATCTATTAACCAACATAAAGAGATAAGTATTTTATGTTTGAGTAATGATCATGAATTTTATAGTTATTAATAATTCATGCAATAACATTGGAAATAGTGAATCATGTATGCTTCTAGCACTTATATTTCTCTTCGATATAGTTTTGAACTATTATTGATCTCTCTAAAATGCTTCCAGGACGGATCAAGGAGCAAAAGGATGATGAGAGATTGCATAAGGAATTCAAGGGAGGAAGAGCTTTCTGCATCCTATGAGGAAGACATGCAAGTTGAAGAAATGAACAAACATGAAGACGCAACTTGCTTCCATGGGACTAAGTTGGTGGCACATAACTGAAGACGTTTCTTTGAAGAGGAGGAATTAACATTCAGAGGGAGTCTAACAATTCATACAAGGAAATCTTGGATGAGGAGGTCAAGAGGTTGATGCAAGTACTTGGAGCTTCAGAGGGGGTTACATCATCATGAAGATCTGTTGTAATGTATATTTCTCTGTGACAGAGAAGTATGAGGTGAAAGCCCTTGTTAGTGTATATTTCTTTGTGACAGAGAAGTATGAGGTGAAAGCTCTTGTTAGTGTATATTTCTTCATGACAGAGTAGTGTATATTTCTCTATGACGAAGTATGGGTGAAAGCCCTTGTGTATATTTCTCTGAGATGGAGAAATATGAGGTGTGAGCCCTTGTCCATCTTTGAGACGGAGATGTGGTTTTTTCCACACATGGGAGTAGCCATAGTGGACGTCATGTTGAGAGACTCCATGACGAATCCTTTGTACTTTTGTTTTTTCCACACATGGGAGTAGCCATGGTGGACATGATGTTGAGAGACTCCATGATGACATCACATTGAGAGACTTCGTGATGGACACTTGTGCATATGTTTCTTTCCACACATGGGAGTAGCCATGGTGGACGTCATGTTGAGTGACTCCATGACAATATCACGTTGAGAGTCTCCATGATGAATTTTTTCTCAAATGGGTGTAGCCATTCTAGATGTCATGTTGAGAGACTCCATGACATGGATATCTAGAAGGATACCTCCCTAGCTAAGAGGGAGTGTTGATGTTTTAGCTGCGGGAGGTATCCTTCTCTCAAACTCAAAATAATAAATGATATATAAATATTATTTTTAAAGGCCAACCCAAGATGAAAAGTTGCCTTGGTTCTTGAATGAGGCTGACCCTTGTGAAGAGTCGCCTTGCTTGTGAAGAGGCACCTTACTTTGTATATATGGAAGGAGATGCTCATTCATTTGATCATCGATTTTATTCTAAAGAGACATTCACACTTATCAAGGAGTTTGTGCATCTACAACAGATCATATTATTGCATAAACTAGATCGACATTAAAGAGAGATCATATAATTGTGTATTTGCATCTAAGTGAGGTGTGATTCTTTATAGCATTATATTGGCCTTGTGTGTGGCCAAGATTGGAAGTAGATTTATGCTCCTTTAAATTCAATATATAAGAGAGATATTTTGGCTGGGTTTTTCTCCCTTGAGAAGGAGGGTTTTCCTAGGGTAAAATTATGTGTTTATTGTTCATATGTTGTGATTTCTGCTTATTGCATTTCTGATCCTAAAACTAACATATGAGAGCAATGATTTGTTGTCCACACAAGACTCCACGAACACAAAAAAACTCATTCTTTTGGAAACTGGAAAGTTGGGAAAATGAACCCCCACTTTCCTGATCTTCTTCCACCTCTTCTGGGTTCTCTTCTTCCTATTTTTCATCCAAATTTGATTGATGTTCATACATTTCAGACACTGATTCATCAATAGAATACACCTCCAAATGATGCACTTTATCTCTTTTGAAGAACTCGTGTCCTAGGGCTCATGACTCTTTGCAAGTGAAGCATAGTTTCTTCCTTCAAAGCTCATTTCAGAGGTCATCATCAATTTGAGAAGGAAAATTCTTAGTCTGATTTGTATCTTTGTGAAAGGGAAGGCCTCTTATCTTTCTTGTTTGGAAAATAATTTTATTGAAATTTATGCCTAGGGGCAACCAACTCCATACTCCTTGCTTTTTTGATGGCCTCTTGTAGAGTTGGTGGGTCAAAAGCCTTCACCCATCCCTTCAACGGTTCTATCAATCCTTCAATGAAAATAACTACTAGCCCCCTTTTTGTGATGTTGGGAACCATCACAAAGAGTCTCTGGAATTCAGATATGTAAGCATCAAGAAAGTTGTGTTGTCTTAACTGGGCAAGCTCTCGGAACTACATCGTAAGAGACTTACAATCAAATCTTTCAATGAGTTTGTTGGTGAACTCATCATAGGTATCAATATGGTTATGGCCAAGTGTGACCAAACCATGATACCACCATTGATGGTCAACTCCATCTAGGTGGAGAGTGGAAAATTTGATGGCATCCAACTCTGGCATTGGCCTCAATGAGAGATAATTATCCAACTTTTGGACCCAAGCTCTAGCGGTGCATTTGTCATTTCCATCAAAATGTGATAGAGTCTCCTTTCCTAAGGCTTACCGATAGTCTTTTGGAGCCATAGAACCTTGGTTTTCATATCTTCCACCACCTTTCTTCTTTTGGCTCATGAATTGCTCCAAAGACAAAATGTCCTAGATCTCAACAAGAAGAGTCACAAGTTTCGCGTAGCTATTCCTCACCTCCTTGGCTATTGGAATTTGAGCTTCTTGCTCAACTGGAGGTTCCTCCTTTCAGGTGAAGGTAGGTTGGAGGGGTCTAGGAATGAATCCATTGGCCTTGTCAACCATGCGACCACTTTATCTTCCATGATTGTTTACATTTGAAGCACTAGCTTCACCATTCTGGCATTGAGGTGTGGGAGTCATATTTTGATTCATCTTAGCCAACAACTGTGACATCATGTCCATCATGACATCAAACTTCCTCTCTACTCTGGCATTCAAACTCTCTAGTTGGGTTGGTCCCTTGTCCCTTTCTACCATGAACTCTATGTTCGAAAAATGAAGGAGACCTCCAATTTTGTTGTCTTTGATGCCAACATTGTTTGGTGTCTAATTTTTTGCTCATCTGGTATCCAGTAATTTGGTTCAAAATCATTCTAGGTAGAATATTAGCTCATATGATTTTGGTATCTTATTCAATATTGCTAGATGCAACTATGGTTAGGGATTTAGCAATTTTGGTTGAATAAGTTGAAAATTATAAATGACAATTGTTTGACTTACAATTTTTGGCATGATCTTCATCTAACCGACTTAATCAAGCGGTATATGTTTCATGGATGCTTGATGTACTTTTGTTTTGGTTCGGGCCAACCTAACTTATGCTTGGCACATTTTGTTTTAAGCATCTAGGATGTTTTTGTTTTGAAGCTGACAAGACATTTTGAGTTAAGTATGCTTACATCCAATTAGGCCGACCTAATTGATGCATGAAGATGTAATTGTGTATATATACGAAACATCCATATATTGTTCATATATAGAAAATGTAATAGTGCAAAAATATGCGACAAAGAGATATTGTAAAGATGTTGATAGTTGTTGATAGTTGCTATATACCTACAAACCAACGCAAGACTTTTGTTTTCCAAAGCTTAATTAGAACTGTACTCAACACACAGAAGGTGCATTTCATCAGTTCATATTTTGGCAGTGAGCCACACTCTTTTGTAATCATTTTCAGGTTGTGAGTCTTTCAAGAGAAATGTGTCCTAGCAATGTGCCTTGTAATATTTTATGACCAGTTATAATATATTGTGAGTTAATCCTCACCGTGATTTTTCCCACTTTTGGTTTTCTACATAAAAATCTTAGTATCTATGATTTGTGTGATGTTATGATCTCTTTCATGTTTTTACTTGTAGTTGTTGCTAGATATGTTTTGATAATTGGATGGTTAGTAATCAACCGGTTTTGTAGATATTGATTCACCCCTTTATCTCAGTATTCTATGTGTTCAAAAATTTGTATCAGAGCTTGGTTCCTTTGGAAAAGTTTAACAACTTAAGGAAAATCTTGAAGTGTGAACACATGGCTGACATAAAGTATCATGTTCCTCTGAAAGAGATATCTACAATTGAGGAATTCCATGCTACTCTTGAAGATCTAGATAAAACTGAAGATGAGACAAAAATTCTGAAAGAAAACTTGAAAGAAGTAAATGAATGCATTGGAAAATTAAGAGAGCAAATCAATAAGTTCAAGTAAATGCATAGAGATGTCAGTGACCAGTTGAAGAAAGCTAGTGAAGACATCATCAGACTAAAGATGCAAGTGGAAGAAAAGAAAATAATTGAAGAATGTCAGAAAGATGAAATTTAGAATAAAATTAATGAATGCACAAAGCTTGAACAAGAAGTGGTAACCCTAAAATCTGTAGTGGAGAAAGCAAGAGCTTATGAAGAAAAATTCAAAACAAGTTTCACAATGCTTGAATAGTTGATCGCATTTCAGAAACCATCTAAGGATAAAGGTGGTCTAGGACTTGAAGAAGGGAAAATTTCAAAGGAAAATCAGATTCCCAACAAAGTGGACAATCAAAGGAAGATTCAAGGAAAGAACAAACAACTCAAGAATCAAAGAAGCAATACTAGAAGGATCCCTATCAGATAACCTAATGCTCAAAGGTACCCATCTTTTAATGGAATTTGTTTCTCATGCAATAAATTTGGTCATAGGGCAACTAAGTGTAGAAGTAGAATAATTTAGAATGTTGGATTCTTCTTTGGACAATGTTTTTCTTGCTTTGGACATAGAGCCATTGAGTGTAGAAGTCGGACAATGATAAATAGATTCAATACTGGTAGAATGGCTCAATCTTTTCAAGGCTATTGCTATATATATTATGTTTTTGGACATAAAGCTAACCAATGCAGATCAAGGGTAAATTCAAACCAGTTTGGTCATAAACAAGTTGTGTGCTACACTTGCAACAAACCAGGACACATCTCAAAATTATGTAGAAGCAAAATTGAGAAGAAACCTAAGCCGAAACAAAAGAACAAACCTATGAACAAAGTGGATCGTATCGAAGTGAGAAAAGAAATGGAGAAAATTTAGAAGAAAAAGGAAGAACCTGAGAATAAGGATGAGTCAAATGCATTTGTACCTGCACTTGGTGCAGATACTTCTAAAAACTAAGCTTGGTAATGGTTTTAGGGGGAGAAGTGATAGAGAAATCTAACAAAACCCCAATATAAGAGGTGTCAAGTAGTGACATGAGGATATATGATGTAAGGTATCATTCTGAAGATGTTGAAGAAGTTTTTGGAAAAAAATATGCAAATATGGAGAATTGCAGAGCATTTTAGGGTTTATAGTGTATGTTACAAAGTGTTTGTCAACTTTTGAAGTTGGAATGCATTTAATGCAAAATTAGGGAAAAATTCGTAAGTCATAAAGCGAGAAACTAAGTCAAATTAAATCACCTTTGCACAATTGGGAAGAAGCAGAGCGAGTTGAAGAGATTTGAAAGCGATTTTGAGTATTTGTCATCAAAACCCTAGTTTTTGACGAAGCTTGAAAATGTATTTACTATTATCTTAACTTTGTGGGTTTTAGTTGAAGCTACTTTTCTTAAGCATATAATAGTAGTTTGAAGGAAAGAAATGGCCACTCCCACTGTTGTGGAAGTCTCTGAGAGACCTCGATCCAAATTCAAAAGGTATTCCTAGAAACTTCATGAACTGGATCTCGTGGATGCGTTCTCACACATTCTGACTAATGTCCTACCCACTAAAGACACTAGAATATACATTCATGGAAAGCTAGAAGAATTTAACCACCAATAACTTAGGGATCTTTGGATGAATGAATTGATATGGGATAGTCACTCTATAAAACCTAATACGAAAGAAGCTAGATGTTTGGAATTGGTTCCCAAACTTTTCAAATGAGATGGATGCTAAATTTGTTAGGATGGCACTTAGTAGGATACATGATAAGTTTGTGTGGAAAAGCATAGCTGGGTTAATCACCAAGGAGGTAATCCAAGCCATAATTGGTCTCTGTGCCACTGGACCCAAGTACCAGTGTTGAAAGTTGTGAAAAATGATGTAGTCATGAAGCTAACTGGAGCTACATTTGATGAGAGAGTTCTAACTACTAAACCTATCACAAACCTAGCCGTGAGATATGTTTCTATTATGATTGGACATAAAATATACTTTACCAATTAAGGGAGTTTTGTGTCTGCTACAACAATTCATATTGCATATGAAATGGCAGTGAATGGGAGAGACTATGATATGTGTGAGTTGCTCTAACTGCAACTTATGGAGAATCTGAGCCTGATTAAGTCAAAGAAACACTCTTTTAAATTTGGTACATTGGTAGTTTGTTTGTTGTTCTACTTTTTGAGGGAGTTACTGGGAAGGAAGAACATTATTTGGGAGCGCAATAGGCCAGTTGCACATCAAATATTTGAACACCTGCACAGTCTTGGAGATTTTAGAGCACAAAATATTGTATTGACTGCATTCTTTGCAGTTTTCCAAAATGATATGCATGAAAGAGAAAGGGTTCCCAAAAGCCTAGTGAAGAAGTATGCAAAGGACATAACTTTTCTTGTAAGCATAGATGAATGCATCATGGAAGAAATTGAACCTAGAAATCTCTGGATAGAACCTCTGGGATATGAGGTTGATGAATAACTTGCTGAGAGGTTTATTGAAATGTTGTTAACTAGTCCTAGGGATCCCTCTCTACCTTGACATGGAATATATGAGGAAAAATATAGTGAAGTACAATTAGAAACTTCTGCATCTAAAGGAGCGAAGACAATAAGAAAGAATTTTGAGGAATTCTTCCAAGGGTATTCATTCTCTAAGGATGATATAGATCAATAGAAGGAAGCTCTTGATGAGAGGAAGAACAGATCAATAGAACTGTCCTCTGGACCTAGGAAATTAGGAGGAATATCTTTTGCTACGACGCCTACTTCTAGTGTTGTTGCAATAGAGAAGGGAAAGAAGAAAAAACATTGTACTCCTGCATCAATTGATGTAATTGCCTCCACTAGACCTAGTACTAATGCTTCTAAAAGGAAGAACATACCCCCTGCTACACCATTTGTTACTCTCAAAAGAAGAAGGGTAAAGAAAAAGGAAAATAGGAAAAGAAACCTAAGTGATGTTTTATAGGAAGAAATAGATCTTGGTTTGCAAGAAGAGCAATAGTTGAAAAGGAATAAAAGGACCAGTACTTCCATTAGCAATGAAGATGTAGAAACTAGAGTCAATATCTAAACAAATGAAGAGTTAGAGGAAGAAGAGAATAATTTCACAATTCATGTGAATGAGAAGAAGAATGAAGAAGGCACATCATATCCTAAGGAGGACATGCCTATCTCTCCTCTGATAAGTGAATGAACATCTCTAAATCTAGCAGCCTTAGTGAATAATATGATAGACTATGATCTTATGCCGACTACTAAATTGTTTGATGAAGTCAATAAAGAAGATAAGGAAACCATTATTAATGCTTTCACTCAATATATAGTTATTAGCAATGTGATTATGGAATCTATCCAGAACAAAGTGATTGGCAATGTTTGGAAATAATTAGTACAAAGAAGGCACAGAGTTTTAGATGATGATAAGATGAAAACTGATGCCTTGAATTCTTATGGTTCCTCCCTATCTGAGGAAGAAGCTACTAATCTATTAAAATAATGTTCTACATCATTTATAATCAAACAAAGATTCAATATGCTTATGACTAAGGAGAAAGATAGTATAGAAAAGGTAAGACAAGAAACTCTAGATACAATAAAAAATTTGGCAAGGAATTATGGGACAAGAACCAATTGTTCATCCCATACAACTCAGGCACAAGAGCATGTTAATATCACAGAAGTAATGGATCATCCAATATTGGAAAGTGTTGCTAAAATACATGATGTTTCAGAGACACCTACCCCTCTGAATGATATAGAGGAGACTACCAACAAACAGACTGGAGAACAACATAAAGATGATATCCGTAATAAACCAGAATAACATCATGGATCTACCTGAAACAATGGTGAGAAAGATGAAAATGAAGGAAGCAATAGTAAAAAGAACAATAATGATAAGGATGATGAGGATAAAAAGGAGAAAGAAAACAAAGATAAATCTTTTGGAAAATCCTTCGAAGAAGAAAAAGGAGGGAAAGAAGAGGAAAAAGAAGAAAAGAAGTAAGAGGAAGACAAAAGAGAAACTCAGGCTGAAAGAGATGAAGAAGAAAACCCCAAGGCTACTGAGCTATCAAAGTTCACTGGAGAATCATCTGGAAGCACTCTCAAAGGTCTACTATCAAGGAAAACAATACTTCATCCTATGCTACTGCCTTAGTTAATTAAGCTACCATCACATTCAGGCTATGCAGATTTAACTAAGATTGCACCAAGTGAGAAAATAAAGATTTGCAGTACCTTTCTCAATTCTCTTACACATGAAACTATTGAAACTTATCAGAAGGAAACAAATTGATAAATGAAGCTATCAGAGCTTTACAGGAGACAACCCCCAATGTCACCACTGATGATTCTTTAGAACCAATTGAGAACTTAAAGTTTGTAGTTGATTTTGTCAAGGAATACACCTCGAATCTCAAGGTACATACTGTGAAAGAGGCAGAGTCAAGTCTTCTAGAGAAAAGGTTACCGACTACTAGATAAGTGTGCAATTGTGCATGAAAAAGTATTACAAAGGTTGAAAGAGGTAAGGGACTGTGATGAGGAAGCTTAGATACTATTTTCTTACTACATGTGGTGGTTTGATGCCACTTGAGGTATTAAGGACTTAATGGACTCAATAGAGTCTCAACTTGTTGATGCCTCCAAAGAATACAAGGTTGTAGATGATAGAATGTTGAATAGGACAATTGAGAGGGGGGATGAATCAATTGTCACAAAATTAAACCTTTAATTAAATCACCAGAATTAATTCTTAATACTGCTTAAAAGATTAATCATCAAATGTCAATGTAGAAACTCAAATCCAACACATAAACATAATAACACCAGGTTACGTGGAAAATCCAATAAGAGAAAAACCACGGTGAGGATTAACTCACACTATAGAGAATATCAAAGCTGATTACAAGATGCTCATTGCCAGAAATAAGGCTCACTTCCAAAACAAGGACTCACTGTCCAACAAGGCTAACAACCTAGAGGGCTCACTACCACAAAGATACAAAGAAGAAAAATAATACTTGTTATAGAGAGACCACAATCCCAATGCAACAAAGGATTCCACCACAATCACTCGTAGATATGCATGAATGATAGAGTTTACCTTTTGCTCACTGCATCTAGAAACTCAAAATTAAGCTTTGCACGGATCTACCACACTCGCATCACACACACTCACTGAATATAATCAATGTCACATCTAACTACACTTCCTCTTTTCTCTCATCACTCTTCTTCTTCACTCTTGTACATTTCTTCACCACTAACTCATCTTGTATTTATATAATCTTCAACTTTGAAACATATCCAAAGTCAGCCATCCAAATTCAAATTCAAATTAGGTGAGCACCAATGCATCCTAGGGTGGAATTAGAATGAGGGTGACCCAAATATATGCTTCAAGGGACCCAAAAAGATCTAACATGCTTCATCAACATCAAAAGTAGTATTTCACACAAGGTCGGACAAACCAGTGTAAAACACATAGAACCATTATGCATGAATCTTCCAGATGTCAAAAATATCTTCAATAGAATCAAGGAAACTCAACTCTAGAACCGCAAGTCATAAGACTTCATCAAAGAGAAATCCAGACCAACAACATTTCTCCTGGACCTCAACCAGAAACACAAAAAACCATAGTTCACAACTGGTGAACACAACTTGAACTGTACAACAAATCGACAACCAAAAATATAGACATAACATCTTCTAACAACCATGAACAACATGTCTGAACCACACAAACATAAGAAAAAATATAGACCAAAACTTGAAGTAACCACTGAATACCTGCAATATATTTTTATTACAATTTTCTCAATATCCTCGACATATACAATCAATAACAACTAGTTGATAACTAGTTGACCAATTGACATCAATGAACACACCTTCAATCTTTCCATTCTTACAACAATCTCCCCCTTTGTTATTGATGGCAACATATGATGTGAAAAACCATCAAATACAACATACAAGCTTTGAATACACTTTTTTGTTTCCCCCCCTTAGTGGATAATCTCTTGTATGCTTCCTCCTTTCACATGCTTCTTCTCCCATTCTTCCTCTCTTTTTTTCTTCTTTTTTTCACATGCTTCTTCTCCCCCTTTGACATCAATGGCAAAGGAAAAATAATATTTTACATTAATTTCTCCTTTGACATGAAAAATAGAATACACATAATGACAACTCCTGATATTACCTGCTCCCTTTGAGAGGTAGCCACCAAAACATCAGTCTAGAAGAAGAATACATCCATAGACTCACCTGATTGATGCATCTCCATATGCATCTAGTTCTAAAAAGGAGGGGAAATAACCCCTAACTTCTCCCAGAGGTACTCAAAAGTATCTTTAGGAAGAGCCTTCGTGAAAATATCAACCACTTGATCTTTCGTCGGAACATACTCAAGCTTTACTTCATTCTCCATGACCTTGTCTCTCAATAAATGATACCTAATAGATATATGCTTCATCCTCCAGTGCATCACCGAATTATTTGAAATGTTAATTGCACTTGTATTATCACAAAAAATAGAAATATGATCATCATATACCATTGTGATGTTTTCAATGCCTATTTCATCCATAGAACTTGTGTACAACAAGATGCGCCGACAATATACTCAACTTCAGTAGTAGACAAGTAGACTGAATCTTTCTTTTTACTCGACCATGCCACCAATCTGCATCCAAGAAAGAATGCACCACCACTTGTACTTTTTTTGTCATCTACACATCCAACCCAATTTGCATTTGTATAGGCACTAAGTGTAAAATTAATATCTTTAGGATACCATAATCCACAATCCAGAGTGCCATTCAAATATTTGAATATTCTTTTGACAATAGCAACATGTATTTCCTTAGGATCTTCTTGAAATATAGCCACACGATAGAAAACATGCATAATATTTGGTCTAGTAGTAGTCAAATATAGTAGTCCATCAATCATAGATCTGTACATGCTTTGATCAGCCTTAGGTGAATCATCATCTTTACCCAATTTTCAACCAGTCACCATAGGATTACTTACCGGTTTGGAACCATCCATCCCAAACTTCTTCAACATCTCTCTCACATACTTAGACTGTGAAATGAAATTTCCTTTCTCTATTTGATTAATTTGTAGTCCAAGAAAGAAATTCATCTCCCCAAACATAGAAATTTCAAATTCTTTCTGCATCTCTTCCGCAAACATCTTACACATATTTTCATTTCCTCTAAAGATAATGTCAATAAAATACACAACTACAATCAAGATTTTATCATTTTCAATCTTAAAGTATAGATTAATATCCGTCGTACCTTTGTTAAAACCATGCTGAATCAAATACCTGTCCAATCTCGCATACCAAGCTCTAGGAGCTTGCTTCAATCCATATAAAGATTTATTCAATCTGTACACCATATCCAGTTGATCTATCAACTAAAATACTTCTTGTTGTTCCATATAGACTTCTTCTTCTAGCTCACCATTCAAAAATGTTGACTTGGCATCCATCTGATAGATCTTAAAGTCTTTATGAGCAGAAAATGCCAAGAACATTCTTATAGCTTCCATTCTTGCTATCAGAGAAAAAGTTTCATGAAAATCTATACCTTCTACTTGTGAGTAGCCCTTAAACACAAGACTTGCTTTGTTTCTAACCACTTCTCCATTCTGATTCAACTTATTTCTGAATACCCACTTTGATCAAATGATGTTTTTGTTTGTCGGTCTTGGGACCAATTCCCAAGTTTGATTCTTCTCAATCTACATAAGTTCTTTCATTGCTTCCTTCCAATGTTCATTTTTACAAGCTTCACTTATAGTCTTTAGTTCAATTTCAGAAAGTAAACATGGATTCACTTCAACAATAGCTTTGCTTCTAGTTAATACACCTTTTGTCTTATCTCCAATTATCTGACTTTCTTAATGATTCTTCTGTACAAATCTAGGTGTCTTAGGGGACATCACCAGAGCATCTTCTTCTCTTTCATTTTGTTCATTCTGCTTCTCTTGCTCATCTTTTTTCCTATTCTTCCACAATCTCTTCAATTATTACGTGATCAGGCTCATCAGATTTATATCCATCAATGTCAATAGAATTCTTCATTGTCTCAGCAACCTTGACATTGAACTCTCTACAATATTTCTCAATATTTTATTGAAATATCTGTATGCCTTGCTTTTACTAGAATATTAAAGGAAAATTCCTTTATCACTTCTTGCATCAAACTTTCCCAAAGTTTCTTATCTTTTCTGATATAACACTTGCTTCTAAATACCTTGAAATACTTAACAGTAGGAATTCTTCCATGCTATAGCTCATAGGGAGTCTTTGTACTGTTTTCTCTTGCTTGAACTCGATTGAATACATAAACAATATTATGAATAGCTTCTTTCCAGTAGACTTCCGATAAACCATCCTTAGTAATCATTGATCTAGCAACTTCTTGAACTGTTCTATTTTTCCTTTCAACAACTTCATTCTACCGAGGAGTTCTTGAAGCAGATAACTATCTCTTTATTCCATGCACTTCACAAAACATATTGAACTCATGGGAGGTGAATTCCCCACCTTTTTCAAACCTTAAGCATTTTATCTTCAAGTTCACTTCATTTTCAACCATAGGTTTGAATGTCTTAAATCTATCTAATGCATTTGATTTCTCTCCAAGAAATGTAACCCATGTATATCTAGAATAATCATCAATTAAAAGCATAAAGTACCTTTCACCAAGTAGACTTCTCACTCTTGTAGGATAACAAAGATTTGTATGAACTAAATCCAGTAGTTTGGTAGTAGACTATTCCTTTGATCTATAATTATTTCTTGCTTGCTTTCCAAACTGACAATTCTTGCAAATAGCATTAACATGATTTTTAATTCTCAGTAAATATCTCACGACAACACTAATCCTTGCCAAGTTATCAAAATTTATGTGACACATTCTCCTATACCATAACCAATTGTCATTAATTTGAGTCATAAAGCATCGTCCATCGACACCCTTAAGTTGATAGATATTCCCTTTAGATTTATTTCCTGTAGCAATGAATGTTCCAGATCCTTTCCAGATCTCACATCTCTCATCCTTAAACACAAGATCATGTCCTTTTTTGCACATCTGACCAACACTCAACAGATTGTGCCTTAAACACTTAACATAGTAGACATCATCAGTATGATCCTTTCCATCAAAACACACTAAACCTATCACATAGATTTTAGCACCAGTATCATCTCCAAACATAACCAAGCCTCCATCATATTTTTCAAACTTAACAAACTTACTCTTATCACCATTCATGTGATGTGAACAATCACTATCAACTACCCAATAGTTTTTCTCTTGTTTAGCATGTAGGGCAGAGATAACCATACCTTCATTTTTCTCCTTCTTTGAAGGGCTTTCCTTTGCCTATTTTTCAAAATTAGCAGAAGTAGGTTCATCCTTAATTGCCAAGAACAAGCATTCATTGTCATCAAGATCTTCATATTCTGAATCTTCATCAGAATTAATAGCATTCTCATTCACATAGTAAGCTCTGCTAATCTTCTTTCCTTTCTTTTCTTTCTTATATCTTTGTTTGTTCCTTTTAGCTCTTTCCGAACATTTTGCAGCATAATGACCTATTTCTCTAGAACTAAAGCATTTAAAGGGAAAATTACCTTCATACTTACCAGAGCCTTTCCTCATACTTCTTAAAAAGTTAGCTTCTATTTCATCAAATTTTTCTTCATTCCGATCTTCAACTTTTGTAGCTTTAAAAGCAATCTCTGATTTGCACCCATTCCTTAAACTTGGCTTCCTCATCTCATAAGATGTCAAGATCCTAACAACAGATCCTTAGTATAGGTCTTATAATCTATAGTATGTTCAATAGCACTCACCTTCTCACTATAAGCATCAAGAAGAGTTCTAAGAATCTTCTTTACAATCTTGGTTTCATCTATAGTAGCACCAAGTCCTTGCATTCCGACCACTATCTCATCCAATCTCTGTACATAAGCTTTAACATTATCATCTTCAAACATATGTAAAATATCAAACTGTGTCTCCAAGTTCTATAGTTTCGCTTCTTTAACTATTTCATCACCATCATGCACTCTTTCCAAGGCATCCCGAAATTCCTTAGCAGTCTTCAAATTTTGAACTTTAATCAACTCAGAATGTACCAGACTATTCTTCAAGATGAAATTCTCCTTATTGTTTGCTTCATGTGCTTTGATCTCTTTAGACATACTCGAACCATTAGTAGGAGGAGTGTAAGGGTTTTTGTAAGCTTTCTCCACATCATATCTGTAATACTTTAGATATTCTTCCATCAATACTTTCCAAATACCATAATTAGTTCCATCAAACCTCGAGTAATCATAAATCATTTTTCCAGCCATCCTGTACCTTCCTCAAGTGATTAATCTTTTCACCAAGGAACCATGCTCTGATACCAATTATTGAATAAGACAACTGAGAGGGGGGGTGAATCAGTTGTCACGGAATTAAACCTTTAATTCAATCACCAAAACTAATTCTTAATACTGCTTAAATGATTAATCATCAAATGCCAATGCAGAAACTCAAATCCAACACACAAACACAATAACACCATATTTATGTGAAAACCAATAAGGGAAAAACCACGGTGAGGATTAAATCACACAATAGAGAATATAAAAACCGATTACAAGAGGTTCACTACCAGAAATAAGACTTATTGCCAAAACAAGGAATCACTGTCCAAAACAAGGAATCATTGTCTAATATGGCTAACAACTTGGAGGGATCACTACCATAGAGATGAAAAGAAGACAAAGAAAACTTGTTACAAAGAGATGAAAATCTCAATGCAACAAAGGATTCCACCACAATCACTCATAGATATGCATGAATGATAGAGTTCACCTTCTCCTCACTACATTTGGAAACCCGACATTAAGCTTCGCATTGATCTGCCACACTCGCATCACACACACTCACTAAATATAATCAATGTCACATCTAACCACAATTCCTCTTTTCTCTTATCACTCTTCTTCGCTCTTGTATTTTTTTCACCACTAATCTTGTATTTATATCATCTTCAACTTTGAAACATATCCAAAGTCGATCAACCAAATTCAAATTAGGTCAACACCAAAAAATCCTAGGGTGGAATTAGAATGAGGGCAACCCAAACATACACTTCAAGGGACCCAAAAAGATCCAACACACTTCATCAACCTCGAAAGTAGTATTTCACACAAGGTCATCCAAACCAGTGTGAACACATAGAACCATTAAGCATGAATCTTCTAGATGTCAAAACTATCTTCAATAGAATCAAGGTAACTCAACTCTAGAACCACAAGTCATAAGACTTCATCAAAAAGAAATTCGGACCAACAACATTTCTCTGAAACCTCAACTAGAAACACAGAAAACCATAATTCATAAATGGTGAACACAACTTGCACTATACAACAAATCAACAACCAAAAATTTGAATATAGCATCTTCTAACAACCATGAACAACATGTCTGAACCACATAGACATAGGAGCAAATCTAGACCAAAAAGCAAAGCAACCACTGAATACTTGAAACATATCTTCATTACAATTTTCTGAATATCCTCGACATATACAACCAACAACAACTAGTTGATAACTAGTTGACTAGTTGACATCAATGACAACACCTTCAATCTTTCCATTCTTGCAACATAGGAACTACATTGGTTGGAATTCTATTGCAAACCTTCAAAACAATTTTTTCATTATGCAAAGGAAAGAAAAAGATATTATAAATTTGGACAACTTGGAGATTTGGTAATGTCCAGACATATTTTCATTTCAAACGCCTTGGTAGATGCAAAAAAACTAGTGAAGATGAACATCAATCCTTCCACTCTGGAAGAGGGAGAAAAGTGCCTAATGGAATTGGAATCTCTGAATAAATCTCTTACCAGAGAAAAAGGGATTTGGGTTGATAGCAAACCTGCTTGGGAAGCAATTCTCAAGGAGTTACAAGGTACCCCTAGTTCTTAATTAAAAGTATTTGTTTTACCCTTTGTCCATGATGTCAAAGGGGGAGAAGGTTCAATGTAAATAATGTTTTGGTTTCAAAAACAATTTTGTGTTTTTGTATATTTGAAAGAGGTAGTTGAATAAAATTTTGGTTTTGGAGTTGAATGAGTTGATATCGTACAATTTTGGTTTTGAAGTAAGCTTCATTTTTGGCACATGTTGCCATCAATGACAAAGAGGGATATTTTTGGAAGAATGAAGAAGGAGACCTCTAGTTTTTTTTTCTTTGTTGTCATTGATGCCAACATCATTTAGTATCTAATTTTCTGTTCATCTGGTAAATTGTGTTTGTGCTACATTGATCTAGTAATTTGGTCTAGAATCACTCTAGGTAGAATATTGGCTCATATGATTTTGATAGGTTATTCAGGATTGCTAGATGCAACTTTGGTAAAGGATTCAACAATTTTGGTTGAATAAGTTGAAAATTGTAAATGACAGTTGTTCGACTTACAGTTTTTGGAATGATCTTCATCTATTTTACTTAATCAAGCAGTATACATTTCATGGATGCTTAATGTGCTTTTTTTTTTGTTCGGGCTGACCTAACTTATGCTTGGCACGTTTTGTTTTAAGCATCTAGGATGTTTATGTTTTGAAGCTGACAAGACATTTTGAGTTAAGTATGCTTACATAATTGATGCATGAAGATGTAATTGTGTATATATATGGAACATCCATATATTGTTCATATATAGAAAATGTAATAGTGCAAAAATATGCGAAAGAGAGATATTGTAAAGCTACTGATAGTTGTTGATAGTTTCTATATACCTGCAAACTAGTGTGGGAATTTTATTTTCTAGAGCTTAATTGTAACTATACTTAGCACACAAAAGGTGCATTCCATCAGTTCATATTTTGGTAGTGAGCCACACTCTTTTGTAATCATTTTTAGGTTGTGAGCCTTTCAAGGACAATGTGTCCTGGCAGTGTGCCCTATAATATTTTATGATCGGTTATAATATATAGTGAGTTAATCCTCACTGTGGTTTTTCCCACTTTGGGTTTTCCACGTAAAAATATCGGTATCTATGAGTTGTGTGATGTTATGATCTCTTTCATGTTTTTACTTGAAGTTGCTACTAAATATGTTTTGATAATTGGATGGTTAGTAATCAAATGGTTTTTTAGAATATTGTTTCACCCCCCCTCTCAGTATTTTGTGTGTTCAACACTCTACTGAATTGTCATTGTCACCCCTTGGTTTCTAACAAGGTTTCCTCAACTAGAACTTGAGGAGTCTGAAACAACTCTCTTCTACTCACAGTTATAATATTTGATTTCTTTATCACTCATAGAGAAGTTTTAACAGATGCAAGCAATGTTAAGCATAGGCTGGAAAGATGACTAGCTCTGATACCACTGTAATATCCACCACATTTTTTTAAAATTTTTGCAAGTGTTAGCATTAAAAAAATAAAAATAATAAGCAACTAAAATAAGCTACCTTCCACTTTTTGATCACCCAAATCCCGATGTGGGAAAGGTGAGAGCATAGGGTGGCAAGGTGTACATTGCAATAATTGAAAATCAACCACTTGTTCAGTGGGGTGAGTGATAAGCAAAAATCAACTGCAACCAATTACCTTCCACTTTTTCATCACCTAGATCTCGATGTGGGAAAGGTGAGAACATATGGTGGCAAGGCTTACAATGAAATGCTTCTGAATTAAACCACTTGTTTAGTGGAGTAAGTATGAAACCTCCAAAACATGAAAGGAAACCTTTGCTTATTCAACGAGAATTACATAAAACTAGAAAGAGATCATTTGCTTATTCGGTGAGAAATAGAGATACCACTTATTTCAGTGGGGTTAGCAATGGAACCACTTATTTAGTAGGGTAAGTAGCACTAAGCATAATTAGCTAAATCATCAATGGTACTACCAAAACAGTGTTACAATAAGAGCTCGTTACAAATAGTTTCAGAATAACATAAATTGTTGCTACAATGAAAATGATGTTAAACTCTTGGCACAACTCCCCAAAATGAACCCCAACACATGAATAAGTTAGCCCTTGATAAAATTGAACAAGTATACCTCAAAAATGACACTTGGAAGTCTGAAAATGGATTGAACAACAACACTCATGGGTATGATATGACTTCAAGCATCATGCTATGGAATGGCACACCACCTTAGGAAGTCCTCCCAACACCAAAGAGAGACTTCAAACTGTTTATAGGTCAATAATACTCTTAAGGCACCCCAAAATGAGACTCCAAAGGGAAGATTAGAAGTAGCAACAACCTTTAAAAAGCCCAAACATTAGAAACCCCAGTTGTATGGCCTACTGGGAGGAGTGATCAGCCCTAAAAAATCCATCTCTCCAAAATTTTTGCAACTTAGTGAATCAAGTTTCCCTAAGGAGAAGAACAATATAAGCCAACAACTACAAAAGTTAAGCACTCAATCCAATCAACATAAGCAACTTGATGGTATGGCCTAGGCATGGAAAATGGCACGACCATCAAGTAGGGAACTCAAAAAATCCACTCCAATGCTTTGAAAAATTAGATATCGCACCAAAAAAAAAAGCTAGAAAATATCAAAAGAAGCCATAAATGAAAGCATACTAAAATTCTTTCACCAATAACCCCAATTAGGACTCCTGCAATGAAGCCACTCCAATGTTTAGCTAGGGAGTATCTCTCAACTTTGAAACTAGAGCAACTTTGAAGGTTGATGTTTCAAAAGCCCTTGAAGGATTCAATCCTCACTTTGACAACACTTTTTTATCATCAAAATAGCATAACCCAAATGAGAACACAAGGTGGGTTTATATAGAAATCAGGGCTCCAATTTTTAAATGCTTTTCCCTCCAAAATGGGATGCCCCTCTCGAAGAGATTTAATTTATTTAATTTCTCATTATTATCCTCCATTTTGGTGTCCACCTTTTAAAAAACTTTAATTCATCAACCTAGGCATGGGATACAAGGAGGGAACATATTTGAACTTTATAACTTAAGTCATGAAAATTACCTTTTCAAAGATGAGTAATGGCGACTGAATAATATGCTAAAAATATCAAAACTCACCAAATTGAAATTTCCAACCAATGCCAAAACTAGAAACCTTGCTACCAAGACTAGGTGCCCAAAATAACACCTAGTAAAAATGACAAACTACTAAAAATAGTATGTCCAAAATCTGAATTGGCCCAAATTGGATCAAGTTGAAACTTACTAAAAATAGTAAGTACTAAAATAACATCACTACCCCAAGCCCCAAAAAAACCCAAAAAACTCTTTGGCAATAACTGCATACACTTCAGAAAGTGTTGACATGAATCCTCCAAGGAATATGTAATCCTTTGAACTCCTTTGTGTAGCCTACAGGACTCCGGAAATAGGCTAATGGTCACTAAAAGGCTTAGGACTCCACCTTCAAATCTTGCTTTCCCTCCTTCCTCATGACTTACCACCTTCCCATCATCCCACCAACATTGAAAATTTCTCAAAAAATGGTCATAACTAGTCCTTTGGTGCCCACAAGAAAAAAAATGAAATTTGTAACTCCCACCCAAAAATAGCCCAACTTTCGAGAGCCATAACTTTTGATCTGTGCACCCTATTAAGCCTTATTTTTTTAAACTATAGAGCTTGGAGTGCTTTACAACATAGCCATTTTGGATTGAGCAACAATTAGTGGGACACTACCCCAAGCCCCAAAAAAACCCAAAAACTCTGGTAATAACTGCATACACTTCTAAAAGTTTTGACATGAATCCTCTAAGGAATATGTAATCCTTTGAACTCCTTCGTGTAGCCTATAAGGCTACGGAAATAGGTTAATGATCACTAAAAGGCTTAGGACTCCACCTTCAAATCTTGCTTTCCCTCCTTCCTCATGACTTACCTCCTTCCTATCATCCCACCAATGTTGAAAATTTCTCAAAAAATGGTCATAACTAGTCCTTTGGCGCCCACAAGAAAAAAAATGAAATTTGTAACTCCCACCCAAAAATAGCCCAATTTCTGAGAGCCATAACTTTTGATCTGTGCACCCTATTGAGCCTATTTTTGTAAAACTATAGATCTTGGAGTGCTTTACAACATAGTCATTTTGGATTGAGAAACAATTAGTTTTTCCCACCTAATTCCTTCATTTAAGGTTCCAAAACTCAAGTTGAATATTTTTAATAAGAGTTTTTGAACATTGAAACTTTGATATCTCACTATTTGCAAATGATCTTTGGCTAACATTTTAACTCTAGGATAATTTTACAATTTTGAAGCTCTAGGTAAATTTTTAGGTCCATACATGCTCAAATAAAAATATTTCAAAAATAAAAACCCCTGCTATCTTTAGCCCTTATTCAACGAACCAAAATAGAAATCAAAAGAAAATATTTTTTGGGTGATGCAAGATTTCCCTTACACCTTGGATGCTCCTGCATCATGGGGACTCTACTCTTACACTCTATAGTGTTTATCTTTTGATTTTTAAATTGAGGTTTTATATTTTTTATAGTAATATTCTTGACTAGCATTGATTATCTTTCGAGGATTATTTTATGCCAAGATTTAAAAACCCTACTTTACCTTTGAGTATTGCTTTCCTAATGGCTTTTCATTTCACTAATCAAGAGATCTCCATTGATACTAGTCATAATGTTTATTTTTATCATGATACACATCTGGATAAGAAAGATTTCTCTCATTGGACTATTACATTTCTAAGAGCTTGATAATGCTACTTTTCCTTCACCATTAATTTCATCTTATCATAATTTGTTGATTGGTGCTTCCTTTGGTATCAAGGTTCTCTATTGCATTGGTATTATGATGGCCTTATCTAGTTCTTTGCATGGTGCATATTCTCCTCTACCCACTAACCCTTCCTCTTCCATCGATCCTATTCTCTTCTCATCCTAAGGTAGATCCCTCCATTGTGACTACCTTCTATGTTACCACTTCTAGTGAGACTCACTTTTCATGTTCCTTTCTCTAGTATCCTCACTACCTCTCCTTCCATTAGTGTTCTACTTTCCTTTCATCTCACTAGTTCCATTCCTTCTTTGCCTACTAGTGTCATACCTATACATTATACTATTAATGACATCCCTCCATCTCATCTTACTAGTATTACACCATCTTTTCCTTCCAATGTTTCTTTCCATCCCTCTAGTGCCGTATCCATATGTGATATAGTTGTTAAACTAAAGAGATAACCATATACCTATTTCTTATTCAAGTAATTTCATTATTGATACCTATATAGAGAATCCTGAAGAATCTCCTAATGAGTGCAAAGATAAGGTTCTTATATCTTATGTGTTTAGATTGAGACACTTGAGAATGAGTTGCAAAACAAAATGTGGAGTGAAAAAAGTTATATTCATCACCTCCCAAGATATCCAAAGAGAAGAAAACAAGTTATTTTGACTTCTTCACCAATAGCTTCACACAATTTTTCATCTCCTATGTAAATTATACCTCCATCACATGACTAGTAAGAAGAAAACCAATTCCTGTGAGGAGTCATGTGAAAAGAGGCTCTAGAATCAAGAAGCTAAATATGATGAAATGAACCTCTCAAATTAACAGACAATACCTCTTTGTCTTCCAATGGTGTTTTAAATTTTGTTGTATTTTCCTCAAATTCTTATAAACTAGGATTTAATTTTTTTCCTTTTAGTACCCTACAATCCTTTTTGATATGCCTTGTTTTTTAACAATTCCAATATTTGACTCTTTTCTACCCCTTGCAATTATGATTTCATTGGACTAAAGTCCTTGAGATGTCTTTTGCCTTGAATTTTTAGAAATTATTGCAGCCACCGCATCTTCAAAGACAAGTTTCCCACTCAATTCTAAGTTACTAAGCACAACAACAAACTAATCCCAATTTCTAGGCAAGGAGCACAATAATATAGTTGTTTTATCCTATTCTTTGATTTTGACCTCAACTAAAACCAACTTTCTTATCAGTGTATTGAAATTATTTAGATGATCTGTAAATGATGAGCTATCATGCATCCTCAAATTATTTAATTACCAACATAACATAATATTTTTCCAATGACTTGGTCTCATATAACTTTTTGAGCTTACCCCATAATTCATGTGATGTTTTCTCCTCTACAACATTGAATAGAATTGAATTTTCTAGAGATAATCGGATTGTAGCTCTAGCCATGTTGTCCTTTTCACCACATTCTTCTTGATTCATGTCTAAGGGTTTTGAGGTTTCCCACTTGAGAGCCAAGGTGCATCCATCCTTCACCAATAAGGCTTGAACCTTTAGTTTCCATAGATCAAAATTGGAGCCATTGAATTTTTAAACCTCAAATCTAGTAACCATGCTTCTTGTCATTCTTTAATTCTCACAAACATAAAATAAAAATATAATTCATGCACAAAACCATGAGCTTTGATACCAATTGCTAACAAATTGATAGTACATAAATAAACAAATAAAAAGTAATAAACTAAGATGTTACACCCTGTAGTATATTTAGTTAGTTACTTTTACCTAGCTAGATGAAATACTTGCATATGTGTGTGTGTTTGTAACTTTGATGGAAATAAATGTGAATGTAATTTGATTGTGTTAATCATTCAAAATATAATGAATAAAAGGTTGATTCAAATTGATGTTAAATGTGTCTTAATGTTGACTATTGAATATATATTACAAGTGATTGTTTTGTGATCAATTGACTACCTTTGCAAATGTGACAAGTTGGTTGTAGGTGCAGGTTCATGCCTCTGAAAGGGAGGGGAAGTATCACTCAGTAGAAGGATTTTGGTCTGGAAACCCTTAGGAGAGTCTAATATGAGCTTTCACACACTCACTGATAGAATAGTCAAGTAAATAGTTTCAGGTAAAAGGTAAGATACCTTGAATTGATTGTTTAGGAGAAGTTTTGTTTGTTTGTGAGGTCATGCTTGAAATAAGTGTTTGAGTTTCTGTGTTTTTGAGTACTTAAGAGTACAATCGATGAGATATATACATAGGATGTATATATACTTACATATATGCATGTACACAATGAGCTCATACACATGAGTAGTCATGTACATAAGTATACGTAGATAGATGTATTTACACATGCTTATGAGCGAAATTACCCATATGCATGGGAATATCAAATGGATAAAGAGACATGTATATATATATATATAATGTATGTCAATTGATATTATTGCTTTTAAGTATGTTTGAAGGTAATGTTATATATATATATATATACACGATAGATAGATATGTATATGTGTATATACATATTGATATACATGTATGTATTGACATGAAGGTAAAACCCATACAAGTATATTAATATATAAATATATACATATGTATATATGTATATAGATATATATACATGTGCAAAATTAATTTGAATAGTAAATGGGTATATGCCTATGCATTCGAATATCAAATTATGTAAAGTTATTATTGTTTGAGTTGATATATATATATATATATATATATATATGTATGTATGTATGTATGTATACATATATATAATAACATGTTAAGTTATATATATATATATATATACATTCATTATACATATATATTCATTATATACATATATTATGCATATATTCATTATATCCATATATTATGCATATATATATTATCATTATTGTTAATATATTCTAAATGATTGATAAAGCACTATTTATATAAATAAAGCACTGATATTAATGTAAACCATGCACATAGTATGTAACCATAGTTTATAATACATTTCATATAATGAAGGGTGCAACAATGTAGTGTAGTGACTTTTTTCCATGTAGCAAGCTGATTTGATGAGGCTAGGATTGGAAACCAACTAGATCAATTGGAGCTTAATACTTACAGGCATGTTGAATCTTACTCTTTTATATTTGTTTGATTTGAATTGATTATATTTTTCTTGTTTCCTTTTTGGAAAAGTAATAAGCTTTTAGGGAAAGATTGTTTTCAGCATTTGAGAATAGATAGTCATTTGTTGTTTTAGAATGGAACTCCCTATTGTGTGAAGTGATTGTACATACTCCATATTAAGGAGTGATTTTTTACATAGATATATATACATTTAGTAGAAAGTTCTCAATAGAATGATGTCTTTATAGCTTGTAGTTAGATTCAAATTGGTAGGTTATGGAAACACATGTTTAACCTTGTAGAAGATTCATAGATTACTTAGAGTATATAGGTTGTTCGTAGGGTAGTATATTATCCAATGGAGGGAATTTCTTATGCATAAAATATAATTGATCTTAACAAATCAAGCTAGAATGGTGGGTGAGCATGTGACATCCACTCGAAGTACTAGGTAATGAATACTTTGGAGAAAGTGGTGTAATTCACCACTAGTTACATTGTCAGTTCATTGTATTACTTTCTTACATGCTATTATGAGATTGTCATACGTGTAGAACATAGATGTGTAGTATGGTAAAACTCTAGTTATGTGGAACACAACACCAGCTCAAGATAGGCTGGTACTATGTGGTTTCTAGACCAAAGCTCTTTGTTGAAGGGTAGGGTCATCTTACCATATGTGGTAGATGTACGAGGGACCACAGTTAATCTGTGGATGGAAGAAAAGCTCTTGAGTGATGCTTCTCCTTTCAGTCAACAAGCCAAGATTTGAAAGGGGATTTCTTGAATCATTTGTATTTCTAGTGCCAATAGAGCTCAAATGAGCTATGTATGTAACTTGTATTGTTTCTTTGAAAGATGAAAAATCTATTTTGTATTTGGATTATGAAATCATTTCTTTGGAAATATTATACATGATTCGTTGAATGAAATGAGAAAGATATTTTGTTGCTATTATGTGTGCATGTTATCTTGTATTTTGGAAAGAAATTTTTTATTGCTATATGTTTAGCCTTTAGATTAAATTCACTTGTGGTAAAACATAGGAAAATTACTGTGTAGAACAAGGGGCATGTTACACAAGAACACATAAATTTGCATGGAAACTTGGTAATATATACTAATAAAAACCATGAGCAAAGGTCTCAATATTTTATTATATCAAGAATCAATATTTTGTTACAACAATGCACAATTCGTCTAAAAAAAACATGATTAATTGAACCATAAACATATAAGTTGTTGAATCCTCTTTAAAGAAGATTTTCCAAAAATAGAAAATGTGAGTCATACAATTGCATGTTGTACGACCAAAAGTAGTAAGTACATTTTTTTGTCCAACTCAGATGTACTCAACATCAAGCTTAATCAATTTTGAATAATGAAAATTTACTTCACATACAAACATTATGGTGGTGGTTTATGTTTTACTTTGAACTTATTTAAGGAATATTACCAATTCTAGGCACTAGATGAATAAATAGAGAATCTTGTCATAATGGATAATACCCACATGAGTTAGTGGATTGAAAAATAGAGCAAAACACTTGAATATGTGATTCATTAGGGAGTTATGAGTCAAAAATGCCTTTGTGTTTATGTTTAATATTTGAGGATTCATTGATTGAGCACATATGATGTCCATCTGAAGTCACTAATCATGTTTAATATTCTTGAAAGATGCTCTCCAAGATAGGCACATGGTTTTTGTATGATATCTTAGTTTTGGTAAAACTATTTATAGTATTTCCTCTCCCTTTTCTTATATATTATAGATATGAGATGGTATTTTGATATCATACTTTATAGGTACATAAATGTTACTAGAATTATACCTTGTTCATTGAAGATTAATACATTCTTGTTTTCTTTCTTTGGTGGATCTTTTCTTCAAAGGGATTTATCATGTAAATCTAATATATATTTTTGTATGATGGTTTATTGATTTAAGCTTCCATATTTAATATTTATTGGGTAATCTATTATTAAGAAATTAATTTTAGGTTTACATATACATCAAAAAGTTTTTATAGTAGTTTCACCTTGATTCACAATATTTAGTATCAAAGATAATGGTTATGTACAAAGGAGGATTTATTTTTGGAAAGTCTCACTTGTGAAGGGTTTTTATTGTAGAAGGATATTTTATTTGTGTGGTTTTGCATGTTTGTGAAGGATTGAAAGCCTACATCTCATTTGGTTATTAATAATTTCAGTATTATTAGGTATGAGATGTAAGCTAAAGATGGAAGGTAGTTTTAAAGAAAGATATTAATGGAGAGGTGTTGAAAAATATACAGTCATTTGGAATGTTTGATGAAGATTAATTAAAGTTGGACAAGAAGGCATGAGGAACCATTTAGCAGTGCCTTCTTGATTCCATCCTCTTTAATATCTCTAAGGAGATTACTACATGCAAGATATGGAAGAGGATAGGTTATATTTATCAAACTAAAAGTCTAACCAATAAATTGTATCTCAAAATATATCTATTTGAAAATAAAAAAAATATGGTTTGGTTATAAATCATTTCAATATATTTAATTAGATTTTGAGTCAGCTATTTTTTGTAGATGTTAACTTGGAAGAAGAAGATAAATGCATCTTGTTACTTTGTTCTTTACTTGAATTGGGAAAATTTAATTATTTCTATTAGTGATAGTGGTGTAGACATCAAGATGGATATTTTTTTGTTACTTTTGATTTCAAGGGAGATGAGAAGAAAACCCATGAATGGTGGCTTGAAGGATGCACTACATGTTTAGGAAAGTCCCAAGGATAAATATGGATCAAAAGGGTATGAAATAAAGATAGATCCAAGTCAAAATTATGGTAAAAAATCCTAGGGTAGAGTAAAGTGTTGGAACTATGGAAAGAGATGGTATTTTGACTCAATCCTTCCATGTCAAATTTTGCTTGGGTCCCTTCCCTTTTGTGTATCTAACTCTTTTTGACCCACTACTTATAACTGATATGAGATATTTACGGGGGTCTTCATTTATAATTTTTCCTTGGTGTGGTTCTCTATCATCCCCTCATATGTTAAAAATTTCCAAAATCCATAAAATTATTAGTATGAGGGATTTATTATTGAATTCATAAGTATTTTCAATGTTTTTCAAAATTGTGGGCTTTCAAAGTTTACCTTGATGTCATGCCTTTCCCCTTAGCCCAACCTCTTGATCCTCTCCCCTTTGAAATTTTTCTATGTCTATTTTTTATATTTTCAAGCTTCCCTCTCCCTTCATGCTTCTTGATAAAAGTTTGACTTTGATTTATAATTATCAACTTGTTGGACTTCCCTCCATACACTTGCCTTAAGGTATAATTTATTTAGTACTCTTAAACCTTGACAAAGTAAAAGGTTGTCCAAATATTTGATGTGAAATAAATCATAAAATGCCAAGTATTGGTGTTAGACATTTTGATGATTTAAGAACCTCTTTAACCTTTGTCATGGTTCCACATAGACAAAAATTTCCAACTTGAAATAGAATAACCAACATAATAGGGAATAAAAATGGCTCATGGTCAAAATCTGCATTTTGGTAGTCAATTTGTGGGAGTAGGTGTAGAGGATGGTGCATGGGTGGCTAATGGGAAGGGATCGATAGGTATTATTCCCCCCTTTTCCAATGGGGAAAATCACACTCCCCTAGGGAAAAGACCCCCCAAAAACAAGGGTTGCATAGGATTATGCACCAAAGTTGCACCAGTGAAGGGTGAACCATAGTCTCTACTTGGATCTTGAGGGTACACAAGGTAAGCTATGCAAGGAGTGACTCCAGAAGAATGGTAGAGGAAAATTTCCTAGCAGCATGGTAGTTGTGATCAACACAACACTGATTCAATGCAAAATTGATAAGTTGAAGTGAAAGGCCTTGTTTGCTAAATGGGTGGGCAAGCGGATACCATGGCCAAAAATGTGAAAAATGGTGGAAGGATAGACGAGAGGAAGAGGTAAGAGTCAAATCTTTACCCAATGGTTTTTTCTTTGTTGAATGCAATTTGAAAAACTAAAAGAAGAAATTTTAAACAAAAATCCATTGATGCTAGAGGGATGTGGTTTTTATTTGATAGATTGGGTACCAAGTTTTGATCCCTTTAACCATAGCATGGGTAAAATCCCCATGTGGGTCTGGCTCCACAATCTGCCCTTGGAATTTTGGAATGAAGAGCCATTGAAAGTGACTGGAGATGTTATAGGTTCCTTCATTCATGTAGATCAAAATATGCTAAACAAGGAATTTGGGGAGTTTGTTAGGATATGTGTGGAGGTAGACCTTAGTGAAGAATCGCTGGAAGAACTAGAATTGATATCCAAGTTTAGGAAATGGAATCAAAGAATAGAATTGAAGCCAAAATTTCCTAGGAAGGAGGATTTAGGCATGGGAGGATTGGATCAAAATTTGGAAGCTCGATCGTAAGAGGCACCCCATCATCCTAACCTCAGACGATTTCTCCAATAGGTGGGATTAGTGAGGAAGGAAAGTTAAAAATGGCTGGCTTGATTGAACCAACGATAGTAAAATCATCTATAAAAATGACGAGTAGTGCCAACAATACCCTCCAAGCATGGAGCCTTGATGTGAAAATAAATCATAGACAGAAAGGGGGAAAGCTCGGGGGAGGAAGTAGGGAGGATCCAAACCATCCTCAATTGGATAAAATAGGTGAGAAATATTGTGAGAAGGGATATTAGGATGAAGCCCAAGTGGTGGCAACCTTGTTAGTAGGAAGTAATCAGATAATAAAAGACATCACTAGGGATTTATTTGGGATAACCAACACTTAAAGGGAAATCTCACTGAACAAAATTATGGAATACCATCAAGACCAAGAGGTGAATGCTGAGTGGGAAGAAATTCCTACATTGGAAGAGGGAGAGTGGGTAGATAAAACCAAGAAATGGATAGCCCAATAGGGGGAGAAATTCATCCAAAGTGATAGATAGAGATGGGAAATTGAAGATAAAAGTAAAGAAGTTGAAGATAAGTTCCCCAGATTATGGGGAGGGGAGGAAGAAGAGCAGGAAGTCAAACATTAAAAAACTGGAAGAGGATGAGGATGTAAAGGGGCAGCTAAAAATAACTAGGATGCTGATATCTGGGAAGAGAAAAACCCTTCCTAGAGAGAAATGAAGATAATATCATGGAAAGTTGATTTTGGTGAAATTTTCTTTCTTGTTGCTAAATTGACTTCTATTAGATTCCTATTATCTATTGTTGTTGCTTGTGATTTTGAGATAGAGAAAATGGATGTTAAAACTACTTTCTTGCATGGGATCTTGAGGAGGAGATTTATATGTGATAGCCTAGTGGTTTTGTTGTGAAGGGAAAAGAACAATTGGTTTATAGGTTAAATAGATCTTTGTATGGTTTAAAACAGTCACCCAGGATGTGGTACTAGAATTTTAATGATTTTTCATTAAATTTTGGTTTTCTTAGGAGTGAGGAGGATCATTATGTGTACATTAAGGTTATTTATAATCAAATCCTAATTATTGTCTTGTATGTTGATGATATGTTGTTTATTAGTAACAACAAGGTGATGATTGGTGAGCTCAAGACACAAATTTCTAGCACATTTGATATGAAGGACTTGGGGGCTGAAAAATACATTCTTGTGATGGAGATCAATAGGGATCAGGGTCACATAAATATTTGGTTAAGTCAAAGTAAGTATGTTGATACCATTTTGCAGAGGTTTAATATGCATGACTGTAAGCTAGTTTGTATTCCATTTCCAGTTGGTACTAAGTTGAGCTTAGATATGTGTCCTAATTTTGATGATGATTTTGAGGATATTTCTAAGGTTCCTTATGCTAGTATCATTGGTAGTTTGATGTACGTAATGGTTTGCACTAGACCAGATATAACCCAAGCAGTGGGAGTTCTAAGCAGGTTTATGTCTAACCCTAGTAAAGAATATGGGACTTTTGTTAAGAGGGTGTTTAGATATTTGTGAGGTACTTATAATAACTATTTTATTTATGATTTCAATTAGGGAAGTTCCACAATCCAAACAACACAATCTCAAACAAAAACAACAACTTCCAAGTCACAAATCTTAAAATTCTCCTTATCACACCAACCCTTCACTATTCCTTATAGTATTGCCTTCTTAATGAATTAGGTATATATTTTAGAGAAGGTCCTCTCAACCTAGGACCAACACCTTTTCAAAGACCCATTAGGTCACACAAAAAATATCTCAAAACTTCAACAGGTAATTTTGAAACAAATTCATCAAATCAGGGCTCGAACACTGACCTAGACCTCAAATTAGGTCTCTTTTACAAAGAAACTTATCATCAATATTATTGTAAACCACTAAACTCACTTGGGAAGCAATAAAAAGGTATCCAAACCTCCAATTCCACAAATTTTCCTCAGTGGTACAACCTCCAACATACCTAACCTTGAAATCCTTGTTTTTATGCTTTTTCAAGAGGGTTTATTGAAAAACCTTGTTCCATACATTCTCACACCTAGCCACTGCTCCAAACACCTTCAATTAGACCTGAACATACTAAAACAAACAAAAAAATAGTGCTGCCCCAACCAAATTCATACATTTCCATACTCTAACCTCACAATTTCATAAGGAAAATTCACTTTTCCCTTCTAGGGCATCATGCCCAACGTTTATTTTGACCTCCCCTGCACTCAAGAATCCTCAACATACCTATACCTAAAAAATAATACCAATTACACCAAGGTAAAGTGTTTACAGAAGGTGGAATGGGTCCATTTTCAAATTTAGAGCAACAAAACCCTTAAAAACTTTGTTTCAGACCGAGTACAAAAAATTAGCACTAAAAATTTTATTCTTTTATGAATTTCAACCCTACAAAGACCAAAATGCACTCAAATATAGTGTGAATCCAATTTCAAACAATTTCAACCTATTATACATAGTACGGGCCCGTACACAGGCTGCAAACATTGAAAATTACCATAAAATAACAAAAAAAATGAGGTAAATGAATTGTTTTCTCCTTCAAATATTCAAGAGAGATTACAAATTGATGTTTCCCACTTATTTATGATTTTTCCCTCCAAAAATAACTAACACAATGTGCAAAACTTCCTTTTGAAATGCTTGACTATTGGGATTCCACAAAAATCTACTTTTTGCAACTTTTTTGCAATTTTGCACAAATGACAACTTTTTCACTATTTAGCAATATTATGCAATTTTAGACCTCCTATTCCCCTAATGGACTATAAAATGACTCATTACAATTTAAAATGGTCAACATGACCTTATTTAATGCTTTATGACTCAAAACACCCTAGAATCTACTCATCATCAACACTGATTGACAACATTTTTCCAAAGGTGCTCTTGCACCATACACCACAACTTGAAATTTTTACAAGTCTCTTGGAAATGATGTAACTTTCTCTCCTCTGAACATTCCATGCTTCTAACCTTCTTGAACTCTTCCATCAGGTTCACCTTACCTTTGGTTCACACTATGCTTGGCATTCTTGCCATCATCACCCCTTGAATCATGCTCCAACTTTACATGCTGATATGTGGAATGTCCCTTAACCTTTTCACCATCACTCACTAATATTATACCTTCTTTCACATCTGTACCAAAATCCTTATCAACTGCCCTCAACTCCATTTTTTCTTTATGCTTAAACTCTTGGCAATTACTCTTCTTGACTTCACTTTTTCCTCTGTCATACATGCAAATATCTACGCCAACAAACTTAGGAACCTTTGTCCTCAAAATTACTGTCCCATCAGTCCTATCAACCTCTGTTTTCATAGTATGCAACTGTCCATTGAATTCCTTTTCCACCACAAGAAAAATTGCTGCCTCATTATGATCTCATCATGCTGCTTCAACCCACTTTGTTCTTCTGTAGCAAATCCATCGTTGACCTTCCCTTGAACTATCTTTGTTACCATTTTATCTCCTCTTTCCTTCAACATAGAAACATCTTCCTCACCTACTATCTACACTTTGTTTACTTTCCTTCTATATGTTGTTTCAATAATGTCATGCCTTGAAATGGCTGCCAATCCCCTACTCTTATCTTCCTCAATACTCACAAGCTCTTTCCTTCCTATCATGATGATCTTGCCTTGTTCTTTAGTTTCTTCAACCAACAGAGTTAATGTGAATGTCTTCCCATATTTCTCAATTGTATAGGTATTTTGTTTCCTATCATAAATTGCAAACCTGTCAAACTGCCAAGGCCTTCCAAGTAACACATGGCAACAACTCATAGGAAAAATATCACAAACCACCTTGTCTCTATATCTACCAATTTGGAACTCAACTGAAGCTTTTCATTTACCACAATGGAATGATTATCACTTATCCAAGACACTTTATAAGGTGTTTCCCTAGGTACTCTTTCCAATCTCAATTTGTCTACCATTTCACTAGATACCATATTGTCAGTGCATCCTAAATATACTATCACCTTACATACCTTGTTTTTTCATTTGTAAGTTTTCCTAAATAATGCTCTTCTTTGAATCATCTCCTTCTCCTTGGATGTCTTCAAGAGTTGTCTCTTCATCATCAAACTTTCCCCAACTTTAGGAGAACAACTATTGGAAATTGAACTCTCACCTTCATCCTCTTGGGCAATTTGAGCTCTTCTTTCACTTTTCCTTTCTCCACAACTTGATGTAGAACAAAAATTCTCAAGGAACTTGTAAGATGGATGACCAAACTCATTGAAATTGAAGCACCTACTAGAAAAAGTGTTTGAATTTCTTCCACCACCAAATCTACCCCTTGTTCTTCCTTTTTGTGCACATCCTCTTGGATCTCACTAGTTTGTATTGAAGTAGAGAAAGATCCTCTTCCCTTTGTGGTGTTGCATCTACCTCTCACTATCTTTTCTTGTCTTCTTTTTACTTTCTCTTCTACCTTTAGTTCCATTTGATAACATTCTTCAACACTCCTAGGATTTTTCAAAGCTAATTCATCCTAAATATTCAACCTCAAACCACCCAAGTACCTAGCTATCTTTTCATCCTCATTCTCATTATGGTTAAATCTCATACTTAACTTATAAAATTCTTGAGTGTATGCTTTTACATTCATCTCTTTTTTCCTTAGACTTTGTAGATTCCTAAACATCTAAATAGAATAATTAGAAGGGAAAAACTTACATTTCATATTGGATACCATCTTGTCCCATGATAAAATCTTGGATTTTCCTCTCTTTCTTCTCTTTGACTGCTCATAGTCCCACCACAAAATTGCATGACCTTTTAGTTTTGACTTAGCAATCTCGACTCTCTATTCTTTAGGAATGTCTTCACACTCAAAGTAGTTATCCAAAGATGTTATCCAATATACTAACTCTTCCTCATTCAGATTCCCACTATACTTTGAAACATCAATCTTTACCTTGTTCTTGTCACTCTTGATTTCCCTTAGCAACTTTTCCATTCTTTGATCTTCTGGATCAAGTTCATCCATATCTTCAAACTCTTCATCTAAATAACTTTCAACCTCATCTCTCCTCTTGCTTGTTTATAAAGCTTCCAACCTTTTCTTCAATTCTCTAATCTCCCTAACATACTTGTACTTCAAATCACTCATCTCTTTTTCCAAATTCTTTCCTTTTGGAGGCATCTTTACAACTTTGTATTTTCACCTTCCACTCTTTCTTCTATAAACTTCAATCTTCTTCCTCATAGATCTATTTCCTTTGCTATGCTACCAATTTATGTTAATCAAGGGAGGTCCACAATCCAAACAACACAATCTCAAACAAAAACAACTTCCAAGTCACAAATCTTCAAATTCTCCTTATCACACCAACCCTTCACTATTCCTTATAGTATTGCCTTCTTAATGAATAGGGTATATATTTTAGAGAAGATCCTCTCAACTCAAGACCAACACCTTTTCAGAGACCCATTAGGGCACACAAAAACATATCCCAAAAATTCTACAGGTTATTTTGAAACAACTTCATCAAATCAAGGCTCCAACACTGACCTAGACCTCAAATTAGGTCTATTTTACAAATAAAATTATCACTGATCTTCTTATAAACCACTAAACTCACTTGGGAAACAATAAAAAAGTATCCAAACCTCCAATTCCACAATTTTTCCTCAGTGGTATGACCTCCAACATACCTAACCTTGAAATCCTTGTTTTTTATGCTTTTTCAAGAGGGTTTATTGAAAACCCCTATTCCAAACCTTCTCAAACCTATCCACTACTCCAAAGAACTTAAATTAGACCTAAACATACTCAAACAAACAACAAATAGTGCTTCCCCAACCAAATTCATACATTTCCATACTCTAACCTCATAATTTCATAAGGAAAACTCACTTTTCCCTTCTAGGGCATCATGCCCAACATTTCTTTTGACCTCCCCTGCACTCAAGACTCCTCAAAATACTTATACCTAAAAAATAATACCCATTCCATCGAGGTACAGTGTTTACAGAAGGTGGAATGGGTCCATTTTCAAATTTAGAGCAACAAAACCCTTAAAAACTCTGTTTCAGACCAAGTACAAAAAATTAGTACTAAAAACTTTATTCTTTTATGAATTTAAACCCTACAAATACAAAAATGAACTCAAATCTAGTGTGAATCCAATTTTAAACACCTTCAACCTATTCTACACAATACGAGTCTGTACACAAGCTACAAACATTGAAAATTACCAGAAAATAATAGAAAAATAGAGGTAAATGAATTGTTTTCTCCTTCAAATATTCAAGAGAGATTACAAATTGATGTTTCCCACTTATTTATGATTTTTCCCTGCAAAAATAACTAACAAAATGTACAAAAATTCCTTTTGAAATGCCTGACTATTGGGATTCCACAAAAATCTACTTTTTGCAACTTTTTTGCAATTTTGTACAAATGACAACTTTTTCATTATTTAGCAATATTATGCATTTTTAGACCTCCTATTCCCATAATGGACTATAAAATGACTCATTACAATATAAAATGGTCAACATGACCTTATTTAATTCTTTATGACTCAAAACACCCTAGAGTCTACTCATCATCAACATTGATTGACAACATTTTTCCAAAGGTGCTCTTGCACCACTTTATCATGGTACTAATAATATCATCAAGTAATTGGAAATATAGGGATTTATTGATGTATATTGGGTAGGTTACTTGGACAATCGATGGTACACCAGTGGATATGTATTTACTCTATTTGGAGGAGTAGTGAGTTGGATGAGTAAAAGGCAAGTTACAGTTGCTTTATCCACCACAAAAGCAGAGTATATGGTCTCTACTCATGTCTCTAAGGAGGCAATTTGGTTACAAAGGTTATGTATAGGTATTAGTTTTGATTAAAAAATTATTTCGATTAATTGTGATAGTCAAAGTGCAATTCATTTAGCTAAGCATCTGATGTATCATGCACAAACTAAACATGTGGATATTCAATACCATTTTGTTTGTGAATAGATTTTTAATAGTTAGATTAAGTTGAAGAAGATTGACACACAAGAAAATATTGTAAATGTACTTACCAAACCTGTGAGCACATAGAAATTTACTTGGTGTTGGAAGGTCACGGGCCTTGTTACTTGTGCTTATTTGGTTTATATTTATGTTTTCCTATGAGTGTATTTACAATGTATGATGTCAAGTGGGAGAAAGTTGAGATAAAGGTGCCATCAACCTTGTAAATATCATGAAATTCAATTACTCCTAATATTGTTTGTAAATCACTCATAAGGGATGGAAGGTTTCACCAATAGTGGCAATTAAGTTTTTGTTGGCCTCGATAATTATCATATTATTGGCATGGATTTACTATGTTACTTTTACTAGATAGTTGTCATGGTAACAATGAAATGATTAATATGGAGATTATAGGTGCCCACCTTGGGAATCTAACATTATGAGATGTTATGAAAACTGTTATAAGTTTCTAGAGCATCTATGATAGCTATGACACATGTCATAAGATTATATGACAACTATGACAAGATCTATGATGATATCTTTGCTATCTTGGTCCCTAGTCACCCATAAATGAAATACGCCTTATGAAAGTTGTAAGAGGTCATTATGAGATGTAATTGATGATTCCAAGGTGATGGAATGAGGATTTTTCCAATTTGGATGCTATTCTTCATGGGTTACATTATTCTATATAATAGGTGCTTGAAAGTGGAGATGATAATGAGTTTTCTTCAAGTTCTTTTTGTAGGGGTTATGTTATCGAATTGAAGGCCGAAGATGAGTTAGAGTAGATTTATTGTAATAATATTTTTCTGATAATACAAGCTATTCATCTTTTCTTTTGTGTATTTTGTTCTTGAAATAGTTTCTCCACACCAAACACTATGTTTGGTGTTCAATTTTTTGTTTTATGCTTTTATTGTTATTATTGATTTAAACTCCATATGGTAAACATTGTTAGATCTGATTTAAAATTTATTTAAGCTCATATTATTGTTGTTCACCTTTTTTTTCTAACACAAAACTCCATGTAGCAAAAAGAACGTGGTTAGAAATTGAGGGGTCCATGGTTGGGATGGAGAATTGCATGTTTGTTCTGGGGGTGATTTCAATGCAATCTTACATGGCCAAGATAAAAGGGGCAGTGTTTAGAGAAGGCTTCAATCTTAAATAAAATTTGAAGATTTTGTAGACAAAAACTCTTCAATAGACGTTTTGATAAAAATGGGAGCTTCACATGGAATAATAGAAGGCTCAAGTTCAACAACATTTCAGAGAAGTTGGATAGATTCCTCATGAAAGGGGACCTCAATTCATTCCCTTTCACCTTTGAAATCATGATTACCCTTTCCTATGGTTATAATCACTTCCCAATTCAACTTACTATGATTGGTGATGCTAGGCTTGAGAGGTGCCCCTTTAAGTTCGAGCGGATGTGGTTCTAGGATCCTATTTTCATGGACTTGGTGGTTGTTTAGTGGAATGAAGTTGTATTTGATGGTACTAAAATGTATTAATTGATAGAAAAACTAAAATATGTGAAATAGATGTTGAGGGATTGGAAAAAAACTCACTTCAAGAACATTTTTGAGTCAAAATAAAATTGGAAGAGGAAATCCATCTCCTAAATGAAAATGTCCTTAAGAATGGAATGGATTAAGCCAGGTACATGAAGGAAAAGGGTCTATTAGGTACTTTTGCAAATATTTTGGAAAAGGAGGAAATATTTTTGCAACAAAAGTCAAGGGAAGTGTGGTTGAAGGATGGGGATAGGAATTCAAATTTCTTCCACAATTTAACTAGAATTTGGAGGCAACAAAATTAGATTCATCAACTGAGATTACCAAATGGCTCTAACACTAATGACCCTAGATTGATAAAGCTAGCTACAATGGAGCATTTCAAGAACCTATTGAATAATTTGAATGACTCAAATATTTACCATATAAACATGTTGGTGGAGAATATTCCAAAATTAATATCAGAGGAACAAAACATACTTCTAAATGTGACCTTCACAGTAGGGGAAATAAAAGTTGTCTTATGGAAATTGCACCCGATAAGGCTCCTGGCCAAGATAGATTCCCTACCTCCTTTTTAAATTTTTTTTGGCTAATTATGGGAAACGATGTGTGGGAAGATGAAAATGACTCAAGAAGGAAAGGAAAGAAATTGAAAGAAATAAACAATACCTTCATTGCTCTAATCCCCAAGAAAGAACAAGTTGCTTCCCTAGAAGAATTTCGGTTGATCTCTTTATGCAATACCATATACAAAATTGTGTCTAAGGAAATTGAAAATATGCTAAAGAAGATTTTTCTTGAAATTATTGCTAAAGAACAAATGAGGTTCATCCCTGGTAGATCCATTTTGGATGGTGTCATCATTGCTTGAGAGGTTGTTCACTTGGCTCAATAAACCTATAGGCAACAAATGCTGATAAAATTCGACATACAAAAGGCATATGATAAGGTGGATTGGAGATTCCTTTTTTAAATGCTAAAATCATTTGGTTTTGATCAAAGATGGCTTGATTGTATTTTTAGCTTGGTGGCTAGCTCGAGGTTATCAATTATTGTGAATGACTCTCCTGAAGGATTCAAATCCTTCAGGGTGTTGTGATAGGGTGATCGCCTTTCACCATTTCTCTTTGTCATTATGGTTGATGCAATGAGTTGAGCACTCCACCATGTAAGATTAGTGGGAAAGATTGAATGGTTTTAGGTTACAAGTCTCATAAGCCCCATTACTCACCAACAATGTTATTCAGTGTGGAAAAAAGGAAAGATGCTTTGTCTTTCAAATGTGTCCTGGGCAAATATTCACTGGCATCCAATCAAGAGGTGAATTTTCAAAAATTTGAAGTGTTCTTCTTAGTAACCCCTCACAGAAAGCAACAAGAAATTATTCATTTCTTGAATTTCAAAGTAGACAACTTTCCTAGCTCCTATCTTGGCCTTCCACTAGCTCTTGAGCTGAGGTCGAATAAACTATGGGATCCATTGGTGGATAAATTATCCAATAGGGTTGCTTCATGGAAAGGTAGGTGGCTTTCCTAGGCTAGAAGAATAACAATGATCAAAGCAACTCTGTTAGTCATTCTCATCTATCTTATGTCTTGTCTCCCACTCCAGGTGGTTCACATAAAAAAATATCCAGCATTCTAATAAAATTCTTCTGACAAGGGTTTGTCGAAAAGGACAAGGTTTGAAAACCTAGAGAGGATGGTGGAGTAGGTCTAAAGAAGAAAATTCTTTAGAAAGGGTTTGTCGAAAAGGAAAAGGTTTGAAAACCTAGAGAGGATGGTGGAGTAGGTTTAAAGAAGCAAATTCTTCAGAACAAGGCCTTTTAGGAAAAAATGGTATGGAGGTTATTTAAACAACCTAAGATCAAGTGGGCTAAAATTCTACAATAAAATTACTTAGGGAGTTCAAACCCATTGGACATTTTAACTATATCCCATTTTCTTGAGTGGTCTAGAATTTCAAACTTCATGTCCAAAAACATAGATCTAATAAGAGACTATTTGACTTGGGATGTCCACAATGGAAGAATGACCCTCTTCTAAGAAGATTCATGAGGTGGATATCCTCTAGTGTCCAAAATTGATGGCTTACAATGGATAAGGGGGGTTGTTGAATAGGCATGGGGTGAAAGGGTTTGTGATTACATGGAGGAAAACTAAGAGGATGGTTTAAAAAGGTGGTCATGAAAGAAATGTGACCTCCTTGATGTCCCTTTAATGGAGTCCTAGCTCCTTGAGGAAACCTTGAAAATAAAATGTTTAAACCATAGAAATGGTGAAGATATTTTGGTATGGAATGGCTCTCCTAATGGTGAATTCAATGTCAAAGATGGCTATAGACTACAAGAAGGGGGAGTGGCCAAAACATAAATTCCTATTCACCTATGCTCAAGCAACTTGTGACCCCAAAAGCTAGGTATTTTGCTGGTGGCTCTCTAAAGTAGGATTCTAACATCTAAGCATCTACAAAAGTTGGGTATAAATGGGCCATAAAGGTGTCCTTGTGTAAGAATGCAGAGGATAATTTGAACCATCTCCTTCTGGGGTATGAATTGTCACAACAATGTTGGCGATGGTTGTGTGCAAAGTTGTGTTGGATTGATGCCCTTCCTAGCAATATTTTGAGTTTGTTCAAAGGATGGTCCCTTCTTAATAAATAGGTCACATTCTATAGTATATGGACAATCAGTTACTCAGTACTAATTTGGGAGATTTGGAAAGAATGAAATAAGCATATTTTTTAGGATAAGGTGATGGGAAACCTTTCTTTTTGGAACAAAGTTGAAGATGTCATTGTGGAAGTAGTGAACAGTCGCTCATAGCACATCATCTCAAGCAAAAAAATTGGACAGAGTGGGACAACAAGTTAACAAAAAGTGGCATGGGATAAAACCCCCAACAGTAGTTGGTTTGGGTGAGGCAGAATCTCTAAAAGACAGGGTAGAGGCAATTTGGGTACCACCTTAGATGGGGTGGCACAAGTTGAACTTTAATGGGAATTCGTGAGGAAACCTTGGTGCCTCTGGCACTGGTTGCATCATCCATGATTGGGAAGGAAAGGTTGTGTGTAGTGCTTCAATTCCACTACAAGAGGGAACTAATAATGTGGTTGAGCTCCCAGCTCTATTGCATGGATTGGAGCTATGTCAAGAGAACTAGGTGTCTAACTTAATGATTGAATGAAGCATACTTTGCAATCATAATCAATGCAATTTGATCACATTCAATTCAAAACTAGAAACTCCACGAGTAATTGGAGCATGTGTTGGGTAAGATAGACACATTTAGCAACATGGTTGAAAATAATGTTTACAAAGAGGCCAACTCAGAGGCTGATAGACTTTCCAACCTGGCAGCTAATGGTGTTTATTCAATTACCCACATAAACTAATTCTCACATGCACAAGCTATCATGAAATGGAAATGGAATTAAGAATTGCACCTTGATCATAAGTTGGTGTTGCAAGTATGATTAGATTGATGTTGTCATTGATGTCAACAAGCCTGTGTTGTCATTGGTGTCAACTGTATGAGAAGAAGATGTTTGCAAGAGTATGTTGGTATTATCCATGCTTTGACTAGTTGCATTATGTTTTCATTGGTAGGATATTGGTTTCAACCTCTAGTATTATTGTGATAAGCTTTTTTCTATGTTTAAGGAAGTGTTAAGATGATGAGGATGTATCTCTAGTTCTTGGTTTCCAAGTACTTTTGAGAAAATTTGATAAAAAGAGCAAACAATTTGTTGTAGTGTTGTTCTAGGTTGTAGAGTAGTGTTTTGGTGTGATTCTGCATTTCTTCTAGGTTGAAGATCTGCCTATTAATTTTCAATATGTTGATCAGAGGTGTTGTATTCATAATTTGGTGTGTTGGATCGATGTGTAGAAGAAGTTGTGTTCACCAGTGTGTGAATAGTGTATTACAGAGGTGTCTAGGAGAAATTTTTTTGCTCCTCATTTCTTTGGAGTTTGGTTTCAGGTCTTGTAGATCTGAAGGGGTGTTGAAAGTATTGGTGTCTTTCTTCAGTCAAATTTGTTTGAGGATTGGTTCTTCAAAAGTCAGTTTCTTAAGTTGCAGTGTATGGCATAGTTGTTTGAATGTACTAGGTTTGTACATTCCTCAGGTGAAATTTGTTGTGAAGGAGTTTATTGTATTTCATGGTGTTTATGGAATATTTCAGATTGCGTTCATGTGATATTTTTTTTGGTGAGTTGTTGGATCTAAGCGTGTACTTAAAAGTTTAACAGTGTTTACACAGGTAACGAATGACCTTGGAGTTTACACTAATTGTGGTGGATATTTATTGTTTATAGTAGTGTGTGGTAGCATGGTATTGTATTTTTGGGTCCTAGATAAGGAGTGGTGTGGTCCACTTTCACTTCTATCCTCCACAAAATTGTTTTGGTGTCGACCTAACTAGAATTTACATGGTTGAGATGCATAGCCAACCTTGGAGAATGGTTTCAAGGTTGAAGATGATATACATATGAGTTGATTTGTTGAGGGATGTGAATATAGTTAAGCAAGATGTGAATGATGCAAAGTTTAGAGTATTAGAGTGTGAATTTGAAGAGTGCAGTGCGAGCTTTCATGTGTTAGATTACTAGATGTAGTGAGCAAAAGGCGTCCACAATTCTTTAGTAATGTTGTGAAGGTGTTGGTGATATTGTGGTGGATTTCTCTGTTGCATTAAGATGGATTTATCTATGTAACATTCTTCTCTACCTTCCTTCTAGTCTAGCAATGAGCCCTATTGTATTTGACATTGATATTACTTTATATTATGAGGTAATCCTCATTGTGGTTTTTCCCATCTTGGATTTTCCACGTAAATATAGTGTTCTCTTGTGCATGGTGTTGATTTGTTTCAATTTTTTTTATTTGTTTTTCATGCTAAATCACTATAATAGATTAAGGGTTAATTAAGTTAATGTACAACTAATTCACTCCCCCCCTCTCAATTGTCTTGTGTATTCAATAGTTAGAATGTCATCGTACTATCCTTGGAGGATGTAATGTGGTAGGGTGGATCTTGAATAGGTATGGGGTGAAAGGGTTTGTGATTACATGGAGGAAAACCAAGAGGATGGTTTAAAAAGGTGGTCATGGTGAAAATGTGACCTCCTTGATGTCCCTTTGGTGGAGGTCCAACTTCTTGAGGAAACCTTGAAAATAAGATGTTTAAACCATAGACATGGTGAAGATATTTTGGTGTGGAATGACTCTCCTAATGGTCAATTCAATGTCAAAGATGGCTATAGACTACAAGAAGGGAGAGAGGCCAAAACATAAATTCATATTCACCTATTCTGGAGTAACTTGTGCCTCCAAAAAGTTGAGAATTTTTGTTGGGTGACTCTCCAGGGTAGGATTCTAATAGCCAAGTGTCTAAAAAAGCTGGGTATAAATGGGCCATCAAGGTGCCCCTGTGTAAGAATGCAAAGGAGAATTCAAATCATCTCCTGGTAGGGTGAAAATTTGCACAATAATGTTGGTGATGGTTGTGTGCAAAGTTTGGTTAGATTGGTGCCCTTCATAGCAATATTTTGAGTTTGTTCAAGGGATGGTCCCATCTCAATAAATAAGCCACATTCATTAGTATATGGACAATTAGTCCCTCATTACTGAATTGGGAGATTTGGAAAGAATGAAATAGGCATATTAATTTTTAGGATAAGGTGATGAGAATCCTTTCTTTCTGGAACAAAGTTGAAGTTTTCATTGTGGAAGTAGTGAAAAATTACTCACAACACATCTCAAGCAACAAAATATGAATAGAGTGGTACAATGAGTTAACAAAAAGTGGCATGGGCTAAAACCCCGGATAGTGGTTGGTGTGGGTGGGGTAGAATCTCTAAAATCCAAGGCAGAGGAAATTTGGATACCACCTCAAATGGGGTGGCACAAGTTGAAATTTGATGGTGCTTCATGAGGCAACCCTAGTGCCTCTAGAACCTATTGCATCATCTGCAATTGGGAAGGAAAGGTTGTGTGCAGTGCTTCAATTTCACTGCAAGAAGGCACTAATAACATGGTTGAGCTCCAAGCTCTATTGCATGGATTGGAGTTTTATCAAGAAAATTAGGTGTCTAACTTAATGATTGAAGGAGACTCTATAATCATAATCAATGCAATTCAATCATGCTTAGTTTAGATTTAGCAATTCCATGGTTACTTGGAGTAGGTGTTGGGTAAGCTAGATGCATTTTGCAACATGGTTTCAAATAATTCTTACAAAGAGGCCAACTCAAAGGCTAGTAGGCTTGCCAACCTAGCAGCCAATGGCATTTATTTGATTACCCACAAAAACTAATTATCATGTGCTCAAGCTATCATGAAATGGCAATGGAATCAAGAATTGCACCTTGATTATAAGTTGGAATATCATCATGTTGTCCTTGGAGGATGTAATGTGGCAAGGTGGTCCTTTCACTCATGCAAACTTCTGGTAGAAATAATAGGTGTGAGTGGTAAATCCAAGTAAAATCCTAAACTTTGGTAGGGTGAGTTAATTAGTGTATGCCCTCTACAGTTAATCTAAGGGAAATACACGTCTATTTAAGGGAATATAGCTTTGGTAGGTGAAGACACATCACTTATGTATCTCTCTAGCAATGAAGTGATGGATACATTGATTAGACCGGTGTGTTTGAAGCACCAATTGCTTTCCTTAGGGTCTAGGGGGAGGTGAATAATCATAGACTCAAGATGGTCTTTAAAACCCGCAAAATCTTGGAGCTCATGGCCATAAAATGGGTTTTGTGGGGTGATTTCCTAATGGAGGATGATTGTTACTAGGAGAACATAGACATCTCTTCCAATTTTATGGCCTCATTTCTAGACATGGGGGAATCAAAGGAAATGGTGAGGAAAGAATTCCTTGGTGAGCTAGAGGAAGTTGTTGTAATGGTGTGCTTGGGGTATGGAATCTCACGCTAAAAATACTATGGGCGTCTATGGGAAAGCAACAAAGATGTTTTGTGGCTCCTATTCTTGGAAAAATTTGTTGGTACTATGCTTGTGGAACACCACGTGCAAAGGCCACAAAATATTGTTCTTTCTTACAGAAGGTAAGAAATATGGATATAATTTTTGGCATTAAATGAATGTATGCATTTCTAAACCAGGTCATGGAGGAGGAGGGGGAGAAGTTAGAATAGGCTCTGGGTTAGATATAGGATATTGGTTATTATAATGGTCTATGTTTTTTTCCATAACATTTATGTTTGGGATGTGATATAGATGAAACTATGGGTTGTGTTGTATATACTAGAGTCAAATAGGCCTTAGATTATAGTGCTTGGGATGGGCCTTTTGCTATGAAATATAAAATATTTTTGAAGAATTAATACAAGCAGCTCTATTGCAAGCTTACCTATAAAAAAAGTTTTCCAACTTAAAGATAATGTGTGAATGGGTGTCAACAAGTTCATGGATTTGAGAACCTGTCAAATAATCAACAAAATAAAAAAGAGGTCCAAAGGAGAATATGGCCAAGTTTTAAACATTGCATTGTTCATGAGTTTCTGAACCATCTAAAACTGCAACATAATTCAAAAGTTTTCCATTATGTCGACAATGTGATATGGTTTATGAAAAATGAAAAGCTTTGACATAGTAGGTAAAGGGTAAATGTAATAAGTTATAAATTATAGAAAAAAGGTGCCCAAAAAAAGAACCACACCAATACCACGATAAATCTCACCTACACTGTTGCAATTCTCAAAATTCTATTAGTGGGCAATAAGCCCCTACAACCACTATTTTTTTTTTAGGTGTCTAGAAAGCATATTTTAATGAAAAGGGCACAAATTTAAGTAGTGAAATGAATGAAAAGGGGGCATGCCCTAAGTAATTATGTGATTACTATGGTAGATCCTAATGCACTCAAGCTATGTCTAAATCTCATCTATAGTAGTTTTCTCAAGCTTCCCCACACAATTTCATGCCCTATCCAAAGGTGTAATGAATGAAAGGATATTTTTGAAGAAATTTTCACTTGTTTTGGGATGCGAATGTCAAAAAATTGATAGATATGAGAATATTATCATATTTTTCATCAAATATTCAATGTTCACAATATCAAAGCTCCTACAAGTTTTTGGACTCTAAGAAACGATATATCTACATATATTAATGGGCTACCTAACAAATTTTAGAAGTAGGAACTTTAGGTAGAGATAATTTATTTGTAGATTATAAAGAATAGTACCTATAAAATTTTGAAAGTTCAATTAATAGCATAATAAAAAAATACAAAGATATAGTGGTCTTATTATAAAAAAATAAGATAAGATATGCTTGTTAGGACAATAAAGGCATGTAAAATGATTGATAAATATTTGCAAGTCATGACATGCAATATCTAGATATAGTAACATATTTTGATGGCCCCCATCCCCTTCTCCCAACATAGCATATAAATATGAAGTTGAATAGGAGTACTTGATATGCTTCCTTAAAGAGGAGGTGATGGATCTTCTTACAATAGTTAATTCCTATTGGTGTGAATGGGGTTATTTCCTAACAAGTTATTACTGAGGACCTATTCGCATTATTATAAGTTAAAAGTTAAGTTTCCTAGTTGTCATTTCTAGAAACTAGTTATCATGGGGCCATGTCTCATTATTTAATTTTAGTTATCTAGGCATTTAATAATTATCTCATGCATTTAATATTTGCATTGAGAATTTAATGTGTGTGTGCTAGGTTGTTATGACTTAGTTTTCTCATGTGATAGGATTAAGACACTTGTCATGATCTTGTCTAATCCTATCTCACTCCTTGCATTTATAAGCAAGGCATCATATGTACTTTGCCATATCCAGTTTGGAATTCTTGCATCCTTAATGATAGCATGATATTTCTGCCATTTCTCTCTTGCAGAAGTTATTTTGTCTTGCACGTGATCCTGGGGTGTTTGAGGAGTTTACCATAAACTCCAAAAATTCCTAGATGGATCATGTACAAGGTTATGATATGGTTATGCAACAATTTCACACTAAGAATCATGAAATTGCTAACCAATATCCTCCTAATGACATATCATTTAAAGATGATAGTGGAAAATTTTGGCCACACATTGAGCTAGTGGAAAATTAGAGATCATTATTTGAGCATGTCACTACCCTCCTAGTGAGTATAAAGGAGTTCCCTTGTGATGATTACAAATAATATCATAACTGTGAGTGTGCTCTAATATAAATAAATGTTATGATTATTGACAAAAGGGATGGGAATCGATCTTGTGATGCATGCATCTTTCACCCATGTCTTATTTCTCTAAATATGTCATACATATGTAAAAAAGAACAAGAAGAATTACTAGACCACCAATAAAAAGATGAAAAAGAAGTTCTAGAATAAATTGAATTGCAATAAGTTCAATTTTAAAAAAATGTTATTATATGTTTTATAAGGACAGAGGAGATAGATCTTATAAAGCACAAAATTTTGGCATGAATTATCTTTATGTGGAAATACATGATATTGACAAATATCCTCTTCCTCTCTTGATTTCATACATAGAAAGTTGAATATGAATAAAATGTATTATATCACCTTGAATAGGAATAGTTAAAACTATTAAGGAATGCCACCAAGGATTGCATGATGGACTTTTCATGTCAAAAAATACTACTCATAAGATCATGAGAGTGGGTTATTGGTGGCCTACATTATTTATAGGTATGGATAAGTTAGTAAAATAGTGTGATGCTTGTCAAAGGTTATTTGATAAATTAAATTTTTTAGGTTCTCTCGCCATTACTACCATTTCAATAGAGGCCCCATTTCAGCAACGGGGCATATAATTTATAGGGAAATAAAAACATAGCAATGGATATAGGTGGATATTGGTGGCCACTTATTATTTCACATAATGTGTAGAATTATTCCCTATAATAAATATGACCTCAAAAGTGGTGATTAAATTTTAGTTAAATAATATAATGGCAAGGTTTGGTATGCCATCCAAAATAGTTATTGATAATGCAATGTGTTTAGATCTTGAGACTTTGTTTATGTGTTTTCACATTATGGAATATTATTAACACATTCATCCCATTATCATTCATAGGGAAATGGACTAGTTGAATTTAATAACAAAATAATCATAAATATCATTAAAAAACCTTGGATGTAAATAAGAAGATATGGGATGATAAATTGAAATATGTTGATTGGACAAATAGGGTGACACATAAAAGGCTATTAGAAAGAGTGTTTGAATTAGTCCATGGAATGGAGGCCAAGCTACCAATTAGCCTTGAGTCACTATTTTATAAGCTGCTACAATAGTTTGAATGGGAAAAAGTGGATGTCATTTCTCAAAGAGTGCATGAGTTGACCAAGCTTAAAGAAGCAAGAAGAGTTTCCCATAAGAGAATCTTGTTAAGACAAAAAGTATGAAATGCCTCTTTGATAAGAAATTTATGAAGAGGAGTTTCAAATTGGGTAACTTGTCATATGGAATTCTAGGTTAGAAGACAAGGGAAATAATGGGAAATTCGATGACCTATGGGTTGGTCCTTACTAAGTTGTTGAAGAACATGGTCAAGACACTTTTTACCTCAAGAGTTTGGATGGAGAATACATAGAGATGACATTTCATGGTTATCACCTTAAACACTACTCTTGAGGGTGAGGATTGATGTAGATCCAAGGTGGAGAACTCACAGTCAGACCAAAATAACCAAACTTCAAACAAGGATTCAACCTTCAAAACACCATTCAATAAATCTGCCCAAGACAACACCTATTACTTCTAACCTCCAAATCTTCAACAAATGGGCTTATCTTTTAGAGAAGGCACCAAAACACCAACTTAACATCAATTAGGCATCAACTCAGACCCCAATACCATATTCCAATCAAATTTTACAAGGTTATTTGCACCATCATAAAGAATCATCAAATTGCCTTGTAAAAAGGCTACAATAATTAACCCTATTTTACAAAAAAAGTACCTCTTATACTTCTCCTAACCCCTCAATCTATTGTACAGTCCTCAAATGTCTCTCAAAACACCCCAATCTATAATTTTTTGACAATTTCACACCCTCTAAGTTATCATTCTCCAAAACCCTCAATTTACTCACAAACACCTAGGGTTTTCTATATTTCACCCTTCCAAGGCTCTCCAAGCCTAACCAAAACATAAAAAAACTTTAATATGGTATTAAAAAACATAATAAACACTCAAAAGGCCTTTATCCTCATTAGTTTTCAAAATCACTACATTAGTTTCTCTTTTTCATGTCAAAAACCCACATTTCTAGCCTAGGGTAACACCACCCAACCCTATAGATGCCTTTCCATGGTTCCAATAAAGAATGAAAACCTAAATTAATATAATACAGGCCTTTCCTCTGAATCATAGGTCACCACAGTAGGAGGACATGCTCCATTCTTAAATAAAATGAAAACTCAAACCCTATTGGCTTGTTATAGGAAAAGCAGGAAAAATGTAGTTTCCTTTTACAAAAATTAATCAAGGACCCTCAAAATAAATGGATATGATTGTTAAAACATATTACCACCAAATAATATAAGTTTTAGACCATTGGTGGCTTGTAATGGGCTGTACACAGTAAGAAGAAATTAGAAACTCAGGAAAATGCTTGAAAATTCACAGATTGGACATTGAAATAGGTCAAATATTCCTCAAAAGGAATTTCATTAACCATTAATTCATGCTTGCAAGATGTATTTATACATTTTAAAATCAAGAAAACCTTCCCTCAATGCCTATAACCACACTTTAACTACCAAGACCTTCACTTGTCTTAAAAAATGCTAACATTGACATTTTTTGCTAAATAAGCATCATTACGCAACTTTTTTGTCCAAGACACCTAAGACCACTCAAAAACCTTCATTTAATCCCTAATATAGCTTATAGACTCTTTTCTTACACTTCCATTTACAATTTGAATAATTTTCCTTCAAAGATTACATGTCAAAATTGACAATTTTGAAGGAAGAGTGAATGTTTGCACATTTGACTGCCAAACTCTCAAAATCCCTAAATACATAAAATAATGGTCTACTTAGACCTTGTTTTCAATACTTACTATGATAAATCACCTAAAACTCTAAGACTCACCTAAAATCTCTCAGGACAGACTGCTACCAAAGTGAATTTTGCAACATGGTTATAGGTGCCCCTGCACCATTCACCCCCTAGAAGAAACTCATGCCCCATGACTGGAGGATGATACCAACCCCACCATCCACCACACATTCTTCTTGGATCAATAATATCATTCCACTACATGTCATACCTTTCACTCCAAACTATATTGCACTTGGAAGTGTACTTGCATTTACATAGGACTGTGTTTGCACATTCAGACCTAAGGTCTGCTCTTTCCCCATTCTTGGTTCATAATCTACTTGTCTCCTATCACCTATACCTACACAAAAACAAGGGTAAACAAAGCCATTACCATGAACTTCCCTCAAATTAGTCCCATATTTTTTTTTGTCTGCTCTATTGTCCACTCTGTCCACACTATCCTTGCACCTCTGTCACCAATCCCTTGCCTCTGTAAGACCTTTGTACCCCTAATTTGAAAAACTTTGCATTTGTACCTTCCCCTTTATGGCTTAAAAAAGGACATACAATGGTCCCAATAAACACACCTTCTTGTGTACTCCCTATCAAATCACATTTTACCCTTGTTTTTTCCTTCACATCTATTGTTCCTGCATTACTAGACATAGGACAGTCTGCTACATCAAAATTTCTAGTTTCTTTTACAACATTAACAAATTATCTTTTCCCACACATTATCACCTTATCTTGAACTTTCACATCTTCCACCCAAGAATTCAAAACAAACTTATGACCATCCTTCATTATAGTGTACTCATTTTCTCTTCCATCGTACATGGCACACCTATCATACTTCCAAGGTCTTCCTAGGAATATGTGGCAGCAGTCCACGGGTAAGATGTCACAAACATCACTGTCTTTATAATCCCCAATCTGAAAATTTACAATAGCCTTCTCATTCACCAAAAAATATTGACCATAACTTAGCCAAGATACCTTGTAAGAAAATTCATGAGGAATCCTTTGCAAGTTTAACTTGTTCACCATTTCACATGACACCATATTTTAAGTTGAGCCAAAATCAACCACAATTTTACACACCTTTCCATTGCTCTTGCAAGTGGGTTTGAAAAGCCTCTTCATGTGAAATGGTTCTACTTATTTGGAATTCTTCAAAAGTTGTTTGTGTAGCATCAAAGCTTCTCCAACTTTAGGGTTTGCAGGATGGCTTGATGAACCAGTGCTTTCTCTTCATCCTCTTGCACAAGTTGAACTCTTTTATTACCTTTACTCCCACTTGATGAAGCACAAATCTTCTCAGGACACTTGTAGGATGGATGGCCAAATTCATTGCAAGTGTAACACCTACTTGAAAACACATCAGAACTCCTACCTTCTCAAAATCTTCATTTTGTGCCCCTCCATTCACCTTTGAAATTATATTTCTCTTGTCCTTTCATGGAATCTTCTTGATTGTCATTGTTTGGATTTAGATTAGGCATAGATCCTCTACCTCTTGATGCATTATCTCTGCCCCTAGCTCCCTTATCTTTCCTTCTCTTCATTTTATCCTCCACCTTGATTGCCATTTGATAACATTCCTAGGGTTAGCCAAAACTAATTCGTCTTGTAGGTTTAACCTCAAACTACCCATATACCTAGCAAATTTTTCATCTTCATTCTCATGATGACCAGACCTCAAACTTAATTTATAAAATTCCTTAGTATAAGAATTAATGTCCATTTCTTTTTTCCTTAAGCTTTATAATTTCTTAAACATTTGAACTTGATGGTCCTTGGGTAAGAATTTACCTTTGAGTCTTGATACCATCTTGTCCCATGAGGTGATTTTAGACTTTCCTTGCTTCCTCTTTTCTGATTGAAAGTAGTCCCACCATACCAAAGCATGGCCCTACAACTTTGTCTTTGCAATCTTTACTCTTTTCTCCTCAAGAACCTCATCACATTCAAAACAGTTATCTAATGTAGCAATCCAGTCAAGTAATTCCTCATCATTTAGACTTCCACCATATTTAGGAACATCAATCTTTACCTTGGGCTTGTCATTCCTAACTACCTTCACCAACTTTGCAATTCTTTGATCCTCTAGGTCAAAGTCTTCTTCCATATCTTCAAACTCATCATCTTCCTCTTCATCTAACTCACTCCCTTCCACATCCCTTCTTTTGTTTGTCTCCAAGGCTACAATTCTTTCCTCCAACTCTCTGATTTCTCTAGCATGTCTTTCTTTCATCTCCTTCATCTCTTTAGCAATATCTTTTTTCTTTGGAGGAATCTTTGAATACTAAACTCTTCATTTCTTCCTTGCTCTTGACAACCTGCAAAATGCAAGCAAATCTACTCCCTGATGCTCTGATGCCACTTTTATGTAGAGCCAAGGTGGAGAACTCACAATCAAACCAAAATAACCAGACTTCAAACAAGGATTCAACCTTCAAAACACCATTCACTAAATCTTCCCAAGACAACACCTATTACTTATAACCTCCAAATCTTCAACAAATGGGCTTATCTTTTAGATAATGCCATAAAAACACCAAATTAACATCAATTAGGCATTCACTCAGACCCCAATACCATACTCCAATTAGTTTTTACAAGGTTATTTGTACCATCATAGAGAAACATCAAACTGCCTTGCAAAAAGGCTACAAGAATTAGCCCTATTTGACAAACAAAGTACCTCTTATACTTCTCCTAACCCCTCAATCTCTTGGAAAGTCTCCTAGCTGCACCCAAACACTCCAAATCTATACAGTTTTTGATAAATTTCTTAAACTATCAAGATTAAAACCTTTCACTGAGTGTCACTTCCAGGGTTTTAGGTTTCACCCTTCCAAGGATCTCCAAGCCTAACCAAACCATCACACAAATTTAATAGGGTCTGAAAAAACATAATAAACACTCACAAGTCCTTTAGCCTCATTAGTTTTCAAAATCACTACTTTAGTTTCTTTTTTTCATGTAAAAAACCCACATTTCCAACCTAGGGTAACACCACCTAGCCCTATATGTGATTTCTTTCCATGGTTTTAATAGAGAATGTCCCTTAAATTTGACATAATTTATAGACTTCTCTCAAACTGTGCTAAGTCACCATAATAGGAGGAAAGGCTCCATTCTTAAATAAAATGAAAACTCTAACTCTATTGGCCTATTGTGGTAGAGCAAGAAATGTAGGTTTCCTTTACATAATTAATCAAGGGCTCCTCAAAAATTTCATATGATTTGTTAAACATATTAACACCCTAAATAAATAGTCAGACTATTGGTGTATTCTGGAGTAGGGTCAGAGTGTAGCATGAAACAGAAACCTAAAATCATGTATCGACATTGAACAAAATATTCCTCAAAAATCATTTCATTAACCCTTAATTCAGGATTGCAGGATATATTCATACATTTTCAAATCAATACAACCTTCCCTCAATTCCTATAACCACCCTTTAACTACCAAGACCTTCACTTGTCTTAAAAATTGCTAACATTAACATTGTTTGCTAAATAAGCATCATTATGCAACTTTTTTGTCCAAGACACCCAAGACCACTCAAAAACCTTCATTTCATCCCTAATATAACTTATAGACTCTTGTCTTTCACTTCCATTTAAAATTTGAATAATTTTCCTTCAAAGATTACATGACAAAACTGACAATTTTGAAGGAAGAGTGCATGTCAAAATACTTGGACTACCCAAACTCTGCAAAATCCCCAACATGAAGCAAAAGCCCACTGCATAATGACCCTATTTTAAATACTCTACTTGCTTGACAACTACCCTGAAACTTAAGACTCACCCTAAAATCCCTCTGTGACAATTACTTACCAAAGTGAATTTTGCAACATGGTTGTAGGTGCCCTTGCACCAAGGATCTATGAATCTTTGTATATTATTTTGTTGTTTATATTTTTCTTATACATATATATGTTGTGTGTGTATTCATGATCCTTTTTTTATCATGATGAACTACATTTTCCTTGGTCTCCCCTTTTTTATCTTGTTTTGGTATACTCTCAAAGATTCGGATCCTTATTTTTCATACAATAGACACAATCCCCAGAATCAATGTTAAAAATACATTTTGTTGTCTCTCTTTTACCTATTATTCCTCAAAATATAGTTTTCTGGTATAACCTGCTACTTAAGAAAACTTAATCAAGATTTTTCTTTTACACAAATGATGCACATGTTTCAGGTTCTTTATATACTTGGACAATTCAGGTGTCCCAAAATCTAAGTGTTGGAAGCATGTTTTAATTACTTCCTAAATTTCATGCAAGAGCAAATTTAGATTGTTATGTATATCCCACCACATACCTTTCCCTCATCGGACATCAGCCAACCACAAAAAAAAAATTCTATGCATGTAATTTTGATCGGTTAGTCATGCTAACTATCCAAACTTTAAATGTTGAGTAATGCTAGTCATATATAATTCTTTTTCATGATATGCTTACCCTGTCCTTCCTACAGTATCACCACCTTTGTATCCCACTTGACCCTGCTTCACTTAGAGTCGTCTTTTCTTCAATTAGGTTGCCACAGAATTGGTCATCCCTTCCATACTCATAGGTGTTTGAAAACCCACCAACTGAAAACCTACCAAGCCCAAACATAGACTTCTAAGAAAAATCCATGAAACTTACAACCGAAAAAAATTGCCTTTAAATTTTATTACAAATGCTTTTTCTGTAAAACTGTCTATAAGCATGTCCTAATGAGTCAACAAACATACATTAAAGAAACAAGCTAAGTCTAGTTGTATTCAATTAATTGTTGTACCTAAAGTACAAAATTGGCCTCACGTGGGACGATGATACCCTAGTGAGTCCTAAACATAATGAGTAACATCAAACCTGAGCCCTTTTTTTAAACTAAAGTAAATACAACATTACTATATTTTGCAAATCACATCCTCTCCTCTCACATGTCTAGTGGCAAAACCCTAGGGGAGGAGAATCAGGAGTTCTTCCAGACAATATTTGGGATTAAGACTCAGAGGGAAAAGCTTGGAAACTTGGACTTAGAGAGTACCTAGAAAATCAAATGAATTCAATGGGAGTTTGAGGGAAATTCCCCCAATGGGTTCGAGGGGCAGTGCCCCTCGTGGGGGTCTGGGGGCAACACTCCTAATGGGTTCGAGGGGTATCTCCCCTTGTGGGGGTCTAGGGGAAACACCCCCAGTGGGGTCGAGGGGCAATTCCCCTTGTGGAATCTAGGGGCAATGCCCCTTGTGGAGTGTAGGAGCAACACCCCTAGCAAGGTTGAGGGGCAGCACCCCTCATAGGTTTTGGAGGGAGCATGTACCAAGCCCAAATTAAGATCTCCAAAACCACACAAACCTTCATGGTGTACATCATTTTTCATCAACAATAAAACCCAAATTAAGACCATCAAAGCCACACAAACATTCATGGAACACATGATTTTAGCAGTTGTTGGAGATTTTTTTTGAGCAGGTGAGTTTTTTTCATTTTTTTTGGCAAGTTCTGACGATGAGTAAATTGTTGAAAAACTTGGGAAGTAGAAAAACTCACAAGTTTTTTGCAACTTGCTGAGTTTTCTATGAGTTTTTCAATTATGCTTCATACCATTTCGAATCCCCAATCTCGTTCAAATGTAAAAAATTTCCTAAGTACTTCTTGTAAGAGTTGTGAGCCTCCCAATCCTTGAGTACCATTTCCATATCACCTTTGATTCACTAAGATTTTTCAATTCCTTAAATTTATTTTTTGGGAGTATTGGAAATCACTTTATCTTGGTACATATTTTAAGGTATGCTTGACACCTCTTCCCAAATACTTTTTTTCTTAAGCATTGATCCCTAGAGTTTTTTTTTTCAAGCTTTAGAGTTCCTCGCGAGCCTAGAACCTTGATACAACTCCCCTATTCCTAATCTTTAAATTTTTGAGAGAACCCAAACCTTGACACCAAGTTCCATGTGCCAAGTCCACCCCAAACTCTAATTCTTACATTTTTCTTCCACTACTCACTTTCCTCTCCAAGCCCCCATTTTAATTTTTGTTTCACTCTTAGAGCTGAATTTCTTAGTATTTCCTATCAAACCTAGGACTCCCAGAGGAAATTTTCAGTTGTGTACTTGATCCCAATTCTCTATTTCCTCTCACCTCCTAATTTTGACCATTTCATTCATTCATTTATTTTTTTGGACTTCCCTCACACCTCCAAACTTGGTTCCAAGGTCCTTACTAGACCCAATAGCTCACCAAATGACCCATAACACTTTAAAACTCTTGGAGCTTTCTCCAACCTACCACCAATGCATCCTAGGCAACCCTTAATGACCTAATATGATGTGGAAACCTTCCAAATATAAGATTTATTGCTTGAAAATGATTATTGATCATTATGAGCACAAATTCACTCACTTCTAGTAGCTAAAAAAGAGAAAATATTGACTATGTTTTTAATATAGTAGGTGAAGCTTGACCACTATTCTAACAAACTTTGTAGGCTTCTTCTTAGCACATAGTATAGAACTAGTGATAAAATGGTTGCATTGTTGTTGAAGACTCTACATTGGAATTTTGTTGGTAATGTGCCAAAGCCTCTAAGATGGATTTGGTTGCAAATATTATCAATGTTGTCTTAATTGTTGCAAAAAAATTCATTGTTGTCTAGATGTGTTTTGTTTCTTTGGACTAGATTGTTTCTACTAGGGTTTCAGAGTGTTCCCTGAGGGTTTGAGCCTCAACACCTCAAACCCCATGCTCTTCCTCATGCCTCTGGAATTCATCATCATTGATTGGCTTATTGGTTATTCTACCACTTAAGTTATGAATTTCAAACCCCTTTAACAATGTTTTGGAGCTAATTTCAAATTTTCTCACTAATCCAAATTTATATATTTCTACCCACCTGGCATTAACACTTCTGGAAGTGCTGCATTTATTATGTGGGGTTGTATCGTAATTTTCACGCCATCTATTGAGTGCCTTTCGGGAGAGACGCTTCGTCCCAAACCAGGTATAGAGGCTTCGGTGGCAATGGGGCCAGTGATGCACGTCTGAATGCTCTACGAATCTTCTAATGCTAGAGATTGATAGCCATTGCACACAGCATGAGAGAGAGAATTTTGTGCAAAAAATTATGATGGTGGCATACGGCCCGCGACTCTTCAAATGAACTACTTCCTCTATTGAAGCCGAAGAAGATTCTCGGTGGAAAGCGACACCTTTTGACATAATAACGCCTGATTTCAACGCTTTGAAAGGAAGATCTATTAAACTAAAATGAAATGCGCTTTAATGTTGGTTTCCCGCTCTTGAAATTTGACCCAAGCAGGACCACATGGTAGCAATTGAATTTGACTTTCACAGTCAATCCTTTCCTATCAATTAACGGTTCTAATTTTTTTATCCAGATAACATGTAGTTAATAGCATTCTTTCACCTAGATCGGGTATTGAAATGATTTATTCTAAATGATGATCTGTGATGAATGGCATTAAAAATGGAGACTATAATGTATAAGCAATCCTTACATCCAAACTATTCACGATTATCTTCAAACCTCAAACCGTGGAGCGGCGAGTATGGAAAACGTATTCCTGAAGGTGTCCAAAAGATTGAGAAAAAAAATTCAAAAATACTCTATAAGCATTTGATAGATATTTTTCTGTAAGTTTCATTGTAATTGTTGTCAAACAAATTGCACCCAAATGCTTGAATGACTAAATTCAGCAATATGTTGAAACATGGGAACTATCTTTAGGCTATGGGTATTCCTATGGCGAAGATAGACCTCCAGATTCTAGGCTAGTTCCTATATCATAATCAATTAGGTACTTGAATGATTTTTTTTGAGAAAAGGGAAAGAAGGATTGAACTGAATGCAAGAACTAAAATTAAAACCTCGGTGATGCACTTAAATGATGGTAAACTTGCAGAATAAGAATGATCCACAACTTATATCTGTAGGAAAAATTGTTAACACAGTCCAATTTGAACACTTCAAACACATGAATAATTCATTAAAAGGTTGTTGTATCTCTGGAAATTTATGTTTGGTTAAATTAGAATTGCTAAATCTAAAAAATCCAAAGAGATAATGGAATGCAAAGGAGAAAACATGAAAATAAATAAAACAAAGTTACCCAAATCTTCAATCTCCATGGCTAACCTCCATTACACCTTCTAGCTTGCTGCAAGTTGAAGAGTGCCCTCAGATTCTTCAAGCAACTTAAGACTATGCCATGTCCTACACAAGTGTTGAAGGATTTTACTATGCAAAGATGACTCTAAGTGCCTAAGAGAAGTTCTAAGGATGCGTAAAAATGGATGAAAACAAGAAAGCAAGAAAGTTCACATGAATGCTTGAGAGAGAGAGAAGAGGAAGAAGAAGAAGACCAAATGAATTCAAAATTTCCATTTTATAAGAAAAGGCAATTTCGAATGGACGGATGAGATTGAAGGTCGAATCGACGGTCCAGAATTGATGCACCAAGAATACATGCCATGCATGGAAAAAACTATGACGCTGACGGCTATGACAGACATGCAAGACATGCAGGCTATGACAAACAAGTAGACTATGACAGAAATAATGACAGGGGATTATGAAAGGGCATCTTTGACCAAGTGAAGGTGCATAAATAATTTATTTTAAATTATTTATTCAAAATGGAGGAAAATGACAAGTGGCAAATAAATAATTTATCCAAATGATTTATATAGATAAAATGAAAAGAGGAGCATTTAAATAAATTTATCAATTTAATTAAATGGAGAGATGAAAATTAGACCTTAAATAATTAATTTAGATTAATTATTTAATAGGGAAGGTGGCATGGGATAGATAAATGATTTTAATAATTATTTAACTATGGAAGAATTAAAGGACCATGAATAGATAAATATTTGATGGTAATTATTTAACTATAGATGAAAGATGACAAAATAATTAAATAAATAATAATTCATTTAACTATTGAAGAAGAGGGAGAAATTAGTGATACAATTAGTTTGTTTAATCGGTCAGGATAGAATACACATTAGAAAGTGAATTAATTATTAAAATTATTTAATTAATAGAGGAATATAATCAAACATAATTGAATAACTAAAATTATTCAATTATCGAAGGACGAAGATGAAGAAAAATGACGCTCGAAGGCTTAGGACATTTTTATGTGTCTACAATTTTTCCCCTCTTTGTCATAATGCAACATGTCACATTGTGAGAAAGAAAAATAAGTTAGAGTCATGCCCCAGTGCAAAATAAGATGAGGAAGAATGACGAGGGTAGCGGTATGCCCACTCGAGAGGACATATGGGTTCCAAGAACACAGGTGTGCTCTCGAAATTGATGAGAAGAATAGAATATGAAGAGACAAAGAAATTTTAGTGCAAAATATATGGATGATGATATGGATGCCATGCCTATATGAGATGGGAGAGGGAAGATGACAAAATAGAAGGAGACACATGTTAGTAAGATGAAAAAGATCCTTCAACACATTGCCATAGGACTACTAATTTTTGCTCTTAATCATCATTGGGCAGATTATCGTGATGGCCAAAAAACACCATGATATGACATAAATCAAGGTGTGCAAGGTCATACCATCACTTGACTTAAATAGTCACAAACAAGGATGATCATGACTCATACAAAAAGGCACATTTTCCCTAGTATTTTTGTCATAGCCAATAGCAAGCATAAAAAGACAAGAAGGACAAATCATGAAACGTCGTTGCTTCTCTAAATCATGTTTCCAGGACATCCTCGAGAAACTAGCAACATGATTGCCAAAAAGGACAAAATAAAGCCAAAACCATCATCATGATACATCGCTACTTTTCTAAATCCTGGAGTTAGGACATCACTGAGAAACTAGTAACATGAGTGTCAAAAGACAAGACAAACGTCATGATACGTCGCTGCTTCTCTAAATCCTATTGTTAGGATCTCACTGAAAAACTAGTAACATGATGAAAAATCAATAGGCAAGTGTGAAGTGTTTTCCAAGTGTTTTAATATCAAGATGTCTGGTTTGATGTCGAGATGCTAGGGTGTCAAGGTTTTGACAATGCCAAGATGATGAGTGCCGAAGATTTCCAAATTCAGGAAGGACAAATCCTGAATAATGTTGATGTCAAGAGGAGAAACCCCCAAAAGTCAAGAGGATCCCTCAAAATGCCAGGTGATAGTGACGATGCCTAGGAAGGACACATCCTAAGGCATAAATGATAGGGGTTATTCTTTAGAAGGACACATCTAAAAGAACATTGATGTCAAGAGGAGCGATCCTTAAATGTCAAGAGGATTGCTCAAAATGCCGAATGACGATGACAATGCCTAGGAAGGACACATCCTAGGGCATGATTAAATGACAGGCTACCCTTCAAAAGGACACATCTGAAGAGTAAGCAAGATTTGATTGGCTTGACTAAGCTTGATTGAGATTGACTGATTGTGATATGCCAGGATGATTGTCATGTTCCATTGACATATTGTCGAAGTTCACTTGGGTAGATTGTTCGTTCAAATTTAAAGACTATTTCATGTGTGTGCGAAAATTGTGCAATGAACCCCACTAGACTGGCCTAGTGCGGCCTCGAGGGCCCATCAACAGATGGCCTTGCCTATGTCATGCACTCAGAGACCGCATAGTTCGACACAACCAAAGACTTTTTCTTGTTGATGAAAGATTAAGTCATGATTTATTTTGACAAACCTAATAGGACTGACCTAATGTCTCAAGGGCTCGAAGATGAGCCTTGCCTACATAGCAAATACGTATAGACAATGTAGTTTGACAATGACAAAGACTAATCAAGACTTGAATTGACGTGACTATGCTGACTGACATGACTTTATTTTAGAAGTTTTGTGTTTTCTTTAGGACGTTTTTCGATTTTTAGGTCTTTTTTTAGGACTTTTTTTGATTTTTAAGTCTTTTTTCAGGACATTTTTTGATTTTTAAGTATTTTTTCAAGACATTTTCTAATTTTTATGTCTTTTTTAGGACATTTTCTAATTTTTAGGTCTTTTTTTAGGACATTTTCTGATTTTTATGTCTTTTTTAAGGACATTTTCTGATTTTTAGGTCTTTTTTAAGACATTTTTCGATTTGTAGGTCTTTTTAAGGACATTTTTTTATTTTTAGGTCTTTCTGAATGATTTACGAGGATAATGACAAATGCATGTGACTGATGCCTACACATGAGAATCCAAAGACAAACATGATTGTGCTCCTAGTCAAGCTGAATACCAATTGACAGGTGATGACGACGTTGTTTGACGTGGGAAGGATGCATCCCAAAACAACGTGAGGATGACGATCATGTGATGAAAGTATCAAAGTTTGCAGCCAGGTTAGGAACAAATTCAAGTAATGTTTTGGATAATATGCTTCTATGGATGAAACTCATTGCATTTGGAATTACTTGGTTAGGACTAGAAGGGATGATGAAGTATCCTTAGACCATTTGACAAGGGAAAGTCAAGATAGGTGACAAACATGAAAGGATGAGAGGTGACCTTGGTAAAGGACGAGAGACATGAGACTAAGGGAATTGTCATGATTTTCTAGGACTATGTCGTATAGGGATAATGATGGAAATGACATAATAGTTTGTGACAAAAGAATTGACATGTCAAGAGTTTTTCCCAAAGCATGATTTATGTGTGCCAATTTTATGTCAAGACCAAGGTAGGTGGGAAAATGGGTGGGGGAATGATATGGCTGAAATGGATGGGTGTAAATGTCATTAGGAAAGCATGGGAAATGAGACGAATTGCCCCCAAGTGTAAAAGTCCACGTAGATGATTTATTTTACACATGACGCCTGTTTTCCAGGTTTTCATCATGCTACTTATCCTGGGCGCCTATTTGCCAGGTTTTCACCATTGGATGAATTTTTTCTTTTACTATTTTCTTGAAATTATTGATTTTTTTGGTGTCACCAAGATGCCTGTTTGCCAGGTTTTCATCAGGGTGACGATTTTTTCATTTTTCAATTTTTCAATTTTTTTGTATTTTTGATTTTATGGATAGCCTAGATGCTTTAGATGACCATTGATTGTTCTGAATCCACTGACGATGCCGATGTAGAGACTGGTGCCATGATATGCCAATAATGACCTTGTTGAAGGAGTTGTCTTTCCAAGATCATAGCGCTTGCATACAGTTGATCGATGTCATTATGATCCTTACTGATACTAGAGTTGGCCTTATCAGAATATGCACATCGTGATAAAGTGCCATGAGAATCCTTGTGATAAAGAGTTGATGCCATGATGCGATGGATTTGTGACATGGGATTTTTGGACTTTAGGCGAGATGTAGGATTATGATGGATGATGGTAGACATGGAAAGGTTGTTTGGACATTTGGATGAATCACTTTTTATTTTCCAAACTTGGTATGATGGATGATGGATTTTGGAGGGATGGTATTTGGAACCAACACCTTTAGATGCCTTGCTTGATGACCATTTTGAAGGAGGTGGACATGTGTTATATGTGGGAGTCCTCTTGTCTTGTGGCTCCACATTTTGATTAACTTTTTATTTTGACATATTTTCTTTGCTTGATCCACTTTTCTTTGGGATCCATTTTAATTTTATTTGTCCACTTGTCTTTTTGTCTGATTCGATGGCCTTTGACATTTGATTTTTGATTTTGTAAGACTTTTGTTTTTGTTGGTTCCAAAGGGAAGGTTTAAGATGTTGAGAATGATGGTTTATGGTGTGGGTGGATGAGGTGTGGGCAAAAATCTTATGACAAGGATTTCTCATGGAGTCTATTTTGACGTTTGTATCTAACAAGGTTGCCCCCAGTATCGAGGAGGTTCTACTGACATCATTTGATTTACTAACTAAAGAATAGCCAATACCTTGATGTCTATAATTTGCCTGAAGTTGTATTGGTTCTTGAATGCCTTGCTTGTGTATACCTAGTCCTCTACCTTGATAATGCATGCTCTGACAAATTCTATTTGTCATGGGATATTTATTGTTTTGAAAGAAAGATGCTAACCCATCATGATTTATGTGGACACAGTCACCTAGAATATTTTCATCTACAAGAAATCCTGCTCTGACAAAGATAGATGACCCTAGTTGATAAGACATTGTGACTTCATTGACATGTGGGATGTCTTTGGTCTGATTAACATCCTTGGTCTAATTTTGTGACATGTCAAATTCAGATGATTCTATGGGTGCTTCCAAGTCGATGTCGAAACCGTCTTTATGGTCATTGTCATAGATTCTACCAGATTCAGCTATAGCTTGATCATCTGCAAATATGTCCATAGAAGACTCTTGTTTTGGAGTAAGATCATCTATGTGTCCCATGGAGGTAAGTGTCTCATTTTGGAAAATGGATATGCTCAGAGTTTGGATAGGGTCATCTTCAAGTGTTTGATCATGAATGGCATAAAAGTCAAGCAGTGGATCATTTTGGATTTCTTGGTCAATGGTAGGGTCTTGGTCAAAGATGGGGTTGTCATGGATTTGGACTTCTTGGTCAATGGTAGGGTCTTGGTCAAAGATGGGGTTGTCATGGATGATACAATTGGAAATAGAATTTTTGTTAAGGATAGGTGTGTTTTGGATGTCAGGATTATTTTAAGGACATATTGAATGGACTTTGAGATAGGATCATGGGGTGGACTACCTTGATCTTGAAATGAAGGAGATGTTATAATGTCATGCTTTGGGTTTTCATTTTGACATTAATCCTCAAGTTTAGACAATGATATTTGACTTTGGACAATGATAGAATTTTCATGATTAAATGTGGCTTGTGAGGGAGTGACTTGAAAAGGATTAATGGATGAAGGACTAGGATAAGACATGGAGACTTGGACTGGATTAATAAGGTATGATGTGGAGACTTGGCATGAGTTAGTAGATGGTTGATAAGGCATGTAGACTTGGACGGGATTGGTAGGTGAAGGACTAGAATATGACGTGGAGACTTGTAATGGACTAGTGGACAGTTGGTTTCCCTTGTCAAGGTTAAGGATAAGGGTAATAACTAGATATGTATTGGAGATTAATGATAGGATTTTCGTTAAGTGATTGTTGATGGTGAGGGTAGACGGATGGAGGTCCCAAAGTATTTATGTCAAAGCCCCATGGTAACTTAGCCCCTTGGTCCAAAAGCATGGCTAGATACCTCTCAGGGTCACGTAAGACTAATTTTTCTACAAAGGAGGCTATATTAGGATTTTTCGTTGCAACTTCTAAGTCTTCTATGTATACTCGTCCATTTTGGTCTCTTTGTATGAATGGCTTAGAAGGATTTTGTGATGAAGATGGCGTGTTCATGGAAGATTGCACGTTCATGTTGTGAAATGGGTCAGAAAAAGTCTAATGTCGGTTCGTGTCATAAGTGTTATTATCAATGTTGGGATTGAAATCTTGTCCAAAGTTTTCCATTTGTTCTTTCTATCTTTGAAGCCTAGTCTCAACCATAAATGGGGATTGCTCAAATGAGGATGATAAGAATGACAACTAAATGCAAGGATGACACTAGCCTATGTTTTTGTCTATTTGTGTGATAAGGATGAGAATGCAATGAAATGATAATGCAAGTATGCCAAAAGCCAAGGTGACTAGGATGACGATGCAAAGAGAAGATAATGCAAGTATGCCAAAATCCAAGGTGACTAGGATGACAATTTTGACTTGGATGACAATGTTGATTAGGAAAATGACAATGTGAACTAGGAAAATTGCAAGGTCAAGGTGCAAAATGAGGATTAATGAGGGAACTAATGCAAGGTATAGGTTCAAAATGACAACTAGGATAAATGATATTTTTGGAATTTTTTGAATAAAGGATGACAATGCAAGACTATGTTTTTGGATTTTTTGACAATAAGGGATGCAATATGACAATGTTATCTAAAGAAGATGACTAATTCCAAAGGACAATGAAGACTAAGATGATAAGTTATGATACTAATATTTTTTTTTGTATTTTTGGAGGATGTCAATGCAAGGTGATAATAATGTTTTCCTAAGGAAAATGACCAATGCAAGGTGATAAATTGTTAATAAAGGATGTTAAATGTCAAGGTGATAGTGAGGAATAATGTGAAAATGTTGGTTAAGGAAATGGCCAATACAAAGTCTAGATGCCAAATGAGGACTATGATGACAATGTTTTGGATTTTAAAGATATGCAAGGTGAGGACTAAAATGATTTGAATGTCCAAGGTATGCAAATGAAAAGGTCTAAAATGATTTGGAAGAAGGTTTCCTAACCACCCTATGCTTGATCTATGTTTCAATTTTGGAATATCAAAGGACTTGTATGAAGGATTAAATGACAAGGACAAAATGACAAGTGAGTCTTCCTAACTAGACTTTTGAGTCAGAAGGATCTCACAAAAGGACAATGATTAAAGAAGATAATGATGTCTAAGTCCAATGATAACCTAATTTTGAAAGTCAAGATTTTACAAAGTGAGGTAAGGTTGTCCTAATCCAAAATATGCAAAATGAGATAAGGACCTATGTTTTTGGTTTATGACTGAAAATGCAAATGGTGAAGCCTAAGGATGAAGCTAAATATTTGCAAAGATGACCCTATGGTAATATGCAAGCTAAAATGTACAAGGAATGAGAGATTTGAGCAATTTCATGATTTGGTTTTGACAGAAGACTTTTGGAAGAAGATGTTTGATAGCAGGCTGAGACTGTTGTTTTGATGTTTTATTGAAAAGTCTGAGTTTTCTGAGGTTGATTGTTTGTGTCCATATTTGTGAATGTTGTGTATATTGTTTGAAGATCCAGAAAACACTTGAAAAACATGATGTTTTGGTGTATGCAAACACACATGAGACAAGCACAATCCTAATAAGCCAATAGGCCAAGGGTTTGTATACTTGATATAGCCCACCGATATACCCCGGATTGGTGCTAAACACCTTTCCTTCTCGAGAGTGGATAGCTTAGAATTTTGGTGGCATTAGCTCCCCTCCATGGCTCATTAACGTCATTTAGGCACACCAACTTCGGATTCTTGGGTCATCACTTCCCAATAACTGCTATCTCTACTCAAGGGAGTCAGTAGTGAGTATCTTCGGGCATGATACTATACCCTGCCCTATACCAAGCAACGATCAAAAAAGGTTGGACTCTAAAACAAAAGTTGTTTAGTTAGGGCATCCGTTCGAGTGGCCACACATGGGGTGAGAGATTAATCACCAATTAGGTGGCACTCCAGCCTGAAGAGGTTACACTCAACAGGGTTTATGGGAGTACTACTCCGTCCGTGTGACACATCCGTACTCATGGTACTTGAACTTTCCTCAAGTACCCATTTTATATCCCGGCTGGAAGTGGCTTGGCTTTAGCCTGTTACCTGTCAGGTCATCCCTTAATGTGAGTACTTTTTCCCTTAAGGAAGACCCATTTCTAGAAATAATAACCATTTCTCTTACACCCAGGATCGCTTGAAAGCACAAGGGGAGAGGATACTTCGATTATTAAGTCGCGAGGGTGACAAAAAATAAGGTGGGTCTGATTTTCTAATCACCTAGTTTTCACAAGGTGAGAGCATAATCACCTACCACCTTCAAGCACAGTCAGAAAAAATAGGCACATGTTCATTTTAATGCACCAATGGAAGTGTTTTCTAAACTAGAAATCGCAAACACATTGTTTGAGAAATGAGTCTTCGACTAACAGAGCTGCAAAACTAAAAATTAGTAGTTTCATAAATGTCTTGGACCAACGAGAAAGCTGCAAAAAACTAAGTTAGAACAAGAGATTAAAAACCAAACTAAAAGTCAGTAAATAATTAAACTAGAAAATAAAAAGACTAAACTAAACTAAGAAAAAAAAAATCAAAGCAAACTAAAAACTAAGAGCTCAATTTTTTTGTTGCTCCAAAAGAAGCAGTTTTTGGGAGCCCCATTCCATGGCCACACGCTACAAACAAAAGATTAGTAAAAAAAACTTAAATGAAAACAAAAAATTAAAATAGTGATAAATTTCTCAAAACTAAACAAAATTTTAAACCGTGGATATCTATGGAAAGCTAAGACATAGAACTTCAAAACCCAGAAAAAGTTTTGTAAAATTCTACAAGACAAAATCGCTATAAACAAAAGAAAATTCGGGCTTGAACAACTAAATCTTAAAAGTTGTGGTCACTAAAATGGTCATAATTTTCTCAAATTTTAATGAACTTTTAAACTATTTGAAGTTCCGGAAAGCTGAAAACAAGGTCTGCAAAACCCAGAAAATGTTTTAAAATATTTTATGCGCCCATTTTTCTGTGCTCAAAAGAAGATGACGGGTTTTCATATGCATTCTTGGATGTAACCTGCAAAACAACAAAAACAAACAAGAAAACAAACCAAATTTCTCTGCAAAATTGTAAGATTCACGTTGGGTTCACCAAATGTATCTCTAGAAATTTATGTTTGATTAAATTAGAATTGCTAAATCTAAAAAATCCAAAGAGATAATGGAGTGCAAATGAGAAAACATGAAAATAAATAAAACAAAGTTACCCAAATCTTCAATCTCCATGGCTGACCTCTATTACACCTTCTAGCTTGCTACAAGTTGAAGAGTGCCCTCAGATTCTTCGAGCAACTTAAGACTATGCCATGTCCTACACAAGTGTTGAAGGATTTTACTATGCAAAGATGACTCTAAGTGCCTAAGAGAAGTTCTAAGTATGCATAAAAATGGATGAAAACAAGAAAGACAGAAAGTTCACATGAATGCTTGAGAGAGAGAAGAGGAAGAAGAAGAAGACCAAATGAATTCAAAATTGTCATTTTATAAGAAAAGGCAATTTCGAATGGACGGATGAGATTGAAGGTCGAATCGACGGTCCATAATTGATGCACCAAGAATATGCCATGCATGGAAAAAACTATGATGCTGATGGCTATGAAAGACATGCAAGACATGCAGGCTATGACAGACATGCAGACTATGACAAAAATAATGACAGGGGATTATGAAAGGGCATCTTTGACCAAGTGGAGGTGCATAAATAATTTATTTTAAATTATTTATTCAAAATGGAGGAAAATGGCAAGTGGCAAATAAATAATTTATCCAAATAATTTATATAGATAAAATGAAAAGAAGAGCATTTAATTAAATTTATCAATTTAATTAAATGGAGAGATGAAAATTAGACCTTAAATAATTAATTTAAATGATTTTAATAATTATTTAACTATGGAAGAATTAAAGGACCATGAATAGATAAATATTTGATGGTAATTATGTAACTATAGATGAAAGATGACAAAATAATTAAATAAATAATAATTCATTTAACTATTGAAGAAGAGGGAGAAATTAGTGACACAATTAGTTTGTTTAATCGGTCAGGATAGAATACAGATTAGAAAGTGAATTAATTAAATAATTATTAAAATTATTTAATTAATAGAGGAATATAATCAAACATAATTGAATAACTAAAATTATTCAATTATCGAAGGACGAAGATGAAGAAAAATGATGCTCGAAGGCTTAGGACATTTTTATGTGTCTACAGCTGCATCTATTATTTTCCTACTAAGGAGAACTAAGTTTTCACAAATTAAAGGAAAAAGAAAACAACTTTTGACCACAATTAATGACCCGTGAAGAATTGAAATTATGTATATGCATGCATAAACAAGACAGAAATTTGAAGGTTTCAGAAATGAAACTCATCAAAATTGCATCAAATTATTTAAATAGTATGAAACACCTAAAATTGGAAAGGTGAACTCTATTTCAATTAATATCATGAAGGAAAAAACTTTGCAAAAACGATAACTTGTAAAGCTGTAAAACTGTATTAAATCTAAAATGTTGAGTTACAAGATAGTCTTCTCTGCATAACACAAAGTCAAAAAACAAGAACTAGTGAAAAATGACTAATTCATTTCACTTTATACAATAAGCCTCTCAAAGGCATGAAGATGAAACTGGAAGTCAATCTCAGTGTAAAAATGATAACTCCAAAGTAATCCACAAGCAAAAGCAAAAATATCTAAAAAGAAGGCTCAAACTCATGCAAAAATGAGTGTATGATGATCCAAACTCAAGGTCAACTCATAACTGAACTATAGAGCACTCAAACTGCACTAAAAATCTTTGAGAATGTGGGCCAAAACATGGAAAATCCACCTCATTTTATCAACTCGCCCATGATGACTAGAACTCCATCTCTGTATTGTGCATGATTAATCATCAGTTGATAATCCCTAATGCATAAAAACACTTCGGTTCCACCTCTAGTCTCCATTTTTGCATGAATAATAATCTCAAAAAAGACTGAAGTCTCACTCCTCATAGAATGCATAACATATCACCTCCATCTTTAGTTCACTTGCCCTTCAAAATAGTTTAATTCTAACAATTATTAAAAACAATCAATGGGATCGCTTTAATAATGTCGAATATTACAAATAATGTGAAGGGGCTTATACTTATTTAAAAATCAAAAAGATTAAACTTGAAATTGATTTTCAAGAATAATACACAGGCCTTCTATGATTATTAAGTCTATGACTTAACAAGTCAAGAGCATGGGAAACCTTAGAATGAAATGATTTATTTTAAAAGATAAGTCAAAAATCATCATTCGACTTGAGCATGGTAAAAATACTAAGGGAAAAGAAACCCTAATCATTATGCTAATTCATTCTTGCATTTCTTTGGAGAGAACTTTCCATTGCACCACCATGGATAGATTGGTTTGGATTTCAAATCTCCTTCTTGCTACTTCTGAGAAACTTTCAGAGAGATCTCCTAAAGGAAGCTATATGGTAATTTTTTCCTATTATGCACTTGTTATGAGTTTGAGCCATAACCTCCATTTCAAAGCATTTTATGTAGCTAATTGGTTGCGGCTGTGATATATTTTGTGATGTATTCTATTTATTTTGTTTATTTACCTCCATATGTTAATCTTGTTCTACTCTGAGGCTGATATTAGAAGATTTCAGAAGCTTTACCTCGAGGTTTTGAATGTATTCTCATGTGGAAAGAAACCGTGGACTTGGGAATTTTCACCAGTAAACAATGGGTAAGCTTCTTACCATTTTGGCCCCTTAGCAATCCTTACTTTCTACAAAATATATGTTTGATTTGAGCTCGAAGTTACAAAGTGAATGAATTTTTGTTTCCTTATGCATTTTCCTCTGAAATAGCTCCATACCCAAGTGCTGCAACTGTTGAGTGAGTTCTGGGTTTTCTTATTTTGGAAAACTCTCTTTGAAGCTAAACATTCTTTTATCTTCTTGGCCACCACTGTAAGTTCTGGTTTGAGCCTTGAATAGCTAAAGATGGCCATTTACTACAAAAAAAATGTCTTGAAACTCTTCTAGGCCGTGAGGTAAGAACATTTGAATCTGGGATCTAGGTATTTTTTTTCCTTCATTCTGAAAATGAAACTAAAAAGCTCAAAAATGTGCTCCATTTCGATGAGTATTTTTATTTTGAAAAAAAAAACCCACAATGGGTATTCTACATTTTTGTTGAAGAAAACATCTCTACATTTTGCTCCTTTTCTTTGGAATATATGGTTGTCCTGAATGTTTGCTCCTATAGGTTACTGGCACTTTTATTATGGGCTTGTCCCTATTGGCTGCATGATCAACACCTTTCATTTCCATCACTGCTATTGTCATTTGATATTCATGATATAATTCTTGATAAAATTTATGGTATGGCTACAAATACATTGATGTTGTTGTCTTTGATACAAGAAATGCAAAAACATGTAAATTGCATTACTGTCCTCCTGATGATAATGTTGAGTTTCATTTTATGACATAGTTTCTTGATTCTTGTATTTACTTCAGTAGTTGTTCTTCGTCTTGCTATTACATTCCAGTGTAGTAAATGCTTGATAACTGATTATGCATTTAAATCTGCTACTCTTTTTCCATTTTATCTTCCATAGGAGTACATGCCTATAAAACTCAATAAGCAAACCTCCATGATGGCACTGTTGCAAAGTACCATGGTACCATATGAGAAAACTCACTGTGTATTGTTGTTCTGTGCAAGTTTATTTGTCATTCCACCCCTATAGCTGTAAATACATTTTATTGCTCTGTGCAAACATCATTTATCTGTTTAACTCTAAGAAAGAAACTCTAAGTATAATTATTAATCATGATGCTAGCTACAACCTCCCATCATAATGTGCCTTATTGTTGCATTGTCACTGTGCACATCTGTCTATTGTGGCATTTTTCTGTAGGTGAACACTTTTCATTATGCACTTGATACAACCAGCCATATATTACAGTTATATCTTCATTTGTATCCTTTGAAGTAATGTTGGATCCCATTAAAGTTATATCTTCATTTGTATCCTTTGAAGTAATGTTGGCTCCCTTAGCAAAATGATATTGGTTACTTGTATGATATATCTCATGGCCAAGATGTCACCTATGCCTGCTTGTCCTACTGGTAAAATTGTATTAGTCAATTTGAAAGCTTCCTATAGCAGCTCAATACTTAAAATTTAGTTTTTAATATGTATAAAGTAAGGATTCTTCTATCTCATTAGATGTAATAGATGATGACGATAGCTACATCCTTACTTCATTGATGATGCCCTTTTGTAACAATGCTTACTTACGGCCATATAGACTTTTTCCCTAATAGCTATGTGGACTATTTCCTTGATGATAAAGTTGAAGATGTATCTTATAATATAGTTGTACAACACTGTGATTTCTTTCCTTGATTATTATTTTGATGATCAAATGCAGTCACTAAGGCATGACTTTAAGAGAATATCATAATGTTGTCATTATTTACCTGTGAACATAATAACTGTGATTGCTCAACTTTTACACATTGCTCTTACATTGTTTATGAGTTGGGCTCAACCCTTGTGGGAGCCACATTTCACACCACTCATAAGCATATATGTTGATTGGAATGATGATTATACTTGTACCTGCACACTTAAACAAATGTATTAACAAAATAATTAAAGTCGAATGCTTTTATTGGACTTTGTGCCTCTTGATCATGTTATTTTCATTTTGTGCAAATCATTTGATGAATGCCTAATTGAATGTGTACCACATATTTTTTGGTAATGTAGGCATAAGGAAGGACTTGATTCTTCATTACTCTAACACCACTTTTCAACAATCTTGCAGGAAACCTATGGAGCTTGGAGTTGAACAATTTGGAGACACCAGAGTGGTGACAACTGAAGACTTCAAATGTGACAACGATTCTTCATTCCAAGCAATGACGAATCACCTTCTCTCTTATACCTATATTCTCTTCAGTTGTGTTGTGCACATTTACTTTTTGTATTCATTATTTGATTATAAAAATCAAATTGGCTACTCCCGCAGCTTGTGCGGGACTTCAGTTTTTCCAATATGAATAAAAACAACATTCTTCTATGCAAATTTATGAGTTCCTTTGTTACAAACATTTGCATAATAACACTTGAAATTCACAAGTAATCAAATTTTGGAATGTAATGAATACTTAAATAGAAATTTTTTGTACCTTCCTGTGATGAATGCAATTCAGCTCCACCTGTTTTGAGTTGTAGCTAAAAATAGGTAACAACAATCATTTTTATTGTATCCTAGGGTTGGTGCCTCTTGTTCTTTGAGTTGGTGCTCAATTTTTGGGATTGGTGTCTCCTTTAGGTTGGTGCCTATAAAACTATTTTAGGGATTGGTATCTCGAGAGGGTTGATGCCTACAAAATCATTTGTAATATCTAAATTTTCTTATGAGGCTAGATTTGGACAGTAGATCCAAGCAACTTTTCTCACTGTGATTTTTCCCTCTAGGGTTTCTATGTACATTTGGTGTTATCTTGTGTGATTGCTTTCATTATTGATTCTAATGTTTTAATGTTTATTGATCAAAATTAAAGTCTAATGATATACTAATTCACCCCCCCTCTTAGTGTACTTGTGTGTTCAACAAAAATTAATGACAAGGACACTTATGGATTGAGGAAGAACATTCCCCCATATTTTCTTGTGCATCCAAATGGATTTGCAGTGTGATTTATGGTATTTAGATGTAAAATTGTACTTGGCAAGTATGATGTTCTTTGCACCATAGTATTGTGAGTAGGCCACATCAATTACATATCTAATATTCTTCACAATAGGTTTTTAAGAATAAATAATATTTCATTGAAGGGTAATGGAAAAATAAAAAAATAAACAATTGTAGAACCAACAAAAAGACATAACAAGAGAAACCTAGGGTTTAATTTTCTAATTCAAAGTATTCTATTTTGGCGATTGTATTATGTGGGTTTGTCCAAATTTTGTGTTAAACTCTTTGCAACCTTGAAGAATGAGTGTACATAGCATATATAACATTTTTTTAGTCTCTCCAAGAGTATCTTTTATGTATTCTTGGTGGGTTTTTATTAATTGGTTTGTCAAAAGGTCATACAATAATTCCAAAGTCTTTGTAACATATCTTCTCAAGAATAATAAAGAAATATAAATGTTTATTGCTAGATTATTGAGAAGAATCATATAAGATTCTATGATTTATGTTACTTATTCCTTTGCATGTGTAGAACCTAGTTTATGTGTGTGTTTGAGTAAATGAATTATTTGGTGTATCTTAATTAAGGTATTCCATCAAGTTTCAGCTATTGCGTGATTTATATAAATTCAACACTTTGTGCCCACTAGATATAGGGATTGGTATGTAACTTTCTCCCCATTCCATAATTCCAATACATTGAAAAAATAAATATTATAATCATAATCACTTGCATTTATTTTTCAACTTTCATGTATAAGTGTATAACAATACCAGGGGTCCATATATTGATATTTCATATATTTTACCTAGTAAGCCTTTTTTGCTATAAAGGTGTATAGTCTTGTCTATTCAAATTGGCACATAACTACATTGTGACAAGTAGAGTAGGGGTACATTATGCATTGCATATTATTTGCAACAAAATAACTATTAAATTTTTGTGACATCATATAATTCAACACCTTAGAGAAACCTCCCTTGGCCTTACAAAACCAAAAGTGAAGGAGGTATTTCCCACCTTAGTAATTGGTCAATAGTTTCCCAACATAAATATAAGTTTTATGATTTTCTTCCCCAAGTTTGATACCCTTCAAACTTGGGAAATTATGTAACCTTGGGGATTTGGGGCTCAAAACTTAGATCACCAATCTATTACAAGTGGGTGTATAAAAATTAGTGTAGGTAGATGGTTCAAGCGATATAAGGCCATACTAGTGGCCAATGGCTACTCCTAGAGAGATGGAGATAATTTTGGTGAAATTTTATCTTCTATTACTAGTTTTTTTATTATGGGAAAAAAAATTTTGAAGGGACCCCAAAACCCTTTACAATGTAAGTCGTTGCTTCATCATATAATCAAAAACAGAACAAGCAGCCAAAAACTAGCACACAAACAGCTAGAAAAAGACACAAAAAATAGAAACAAACTAGAGATTTTTAAAAATATTCGCTGCTTCAAGATCACTATCAATTATTTTTTGATGGAAATTCATGACTTCCACCACTTCATCAGTAGGGATACTAGACTTTGCATTAATTTTGGTCTTGTTGCAAGTACGAGTAGAAGGCCCAGTATCACTAGTCATCTAATGCTATACACCACCATCACCCGCCATGTCTTTCATTCCAAAGTTTTCCCCTAGCCACTTCCTAGCCTTCTTATTCAATAAACACAATCCCTCAGCCTCATTGCACATAGCATGTTTACTAACCTCCACCACCTTCTCCAACTTACCATCAATAGCAGCAAACTTTTGCTCATATGCATTCTTCATATTGAGCACTTCATCAACTACCATCTTGTGAGTATCAAAAATTTGATTGATCGCTAACTACACCTTGTTGATTTGAGCCTACATATTCACCCCCTTAGAATAGGAGGCCTCATCTACATTATTACGCACAACTCTAACCCGAACATTAGTGAAATTCATCTCATGAAAAACCCACTTAAAAAGCTTGAACAAGGAGAGAAAGCTCTCTTTAACCAGAATGAGATAATCAAGCATAATCTCCCTCCTAAAATTAAAACCATCCTTGTCCACAGTATAATCTTCCTCAGAGTTACTGTTATTTGAAGCATTCTTCATAGTCGCCTTCCCTTTTTGAGCAGAGACTGCAACATCTTTATCCAAATTCTTCTCCACCACCTAGTTCTCAACATCCAACAGATTACCAACGATCTTGTTGCTCATCCCTTTCCAAACTCATAGGATATTTTTTCCTCTGCTGCCCATCTTTATGCTACACATTAGGAATAGGGCAGACCCCCAGCTGACCCTTTTTAAAAAATTCCTCCTTGCACAAGTTGTCCAACATAGTCCCCTTCATCTTTTTGCCACCCGACCCCTTCACAGGGTTATATTTTTGGCTGGGTCATTCCACCTCAACCTCATCTCCCATTTCATACTCATCTACCCTTGAGGATATCAGAGTTTAATTCTTCTTTCTTTTCTTTCCACCCAACCTCTTCACGGATTTAGACTTTTGGTAGGACAACACAATCTCTTCCTCGTCACTAGTGATAGACTCATCATCCCTAGAGGAAATAGGGGATTGATTTTTTTTCTCTTCTTACCATATGAGGTGGCAAGAGAATCTGACTCACCCTCCAAGGATGCATCAGACCTAGGGGAGTAGTCTTCATCCTCATAATCCTCCTCAGACCCCGTCACATACTCAAGATTCTTCTTTTAACTCCCAAAATTGCAAATATTAGGTTGAGTAGGGAGAGTAAAGGCCTTGACATACTTAGTAATCAACACAATAATACCTTCATGGAGGATAGGGTTTTGGGGATTGTGTCTATGATCCCTTATACCAGTTTCCAAGGAGACCAATAAATAGTAAGGGAACGAAACTCTCTTCTTATGCCTAAAATGGTTCAACAAGAAAAAATGACGCCCAGAAACAACATAAAAGTGGTTGTCCAAAGTAAAATACCTCATTATATCCTCAACAACATCTCTCCAAATTTCCTTGAGAGAAGAACAAAGATAGCCTCCACATTTTTCCTTTTCCAGTTTCTTCCACTCGTTGTCTTTGAAGAAAGCATCCATAGCCAAACTAGACTCATTCTTATCTCTATAAAAAAATTTCCCATCAATCGATAAGCCTGTAATTTTGTAAATGAGATCCTTAGTGGTATTAAACTCCTTTCCCCCAATTTCCAGTTCCCTATTATGCCAACCCTCAAGAAAATCCTATGAGGTCTTCACATCAAACCCATGAAAATTTTCCATATATAGGGTGACTCACCCAGCTTCCAAAAATTCCCACACCCTCTTGTTAGCCTTCACAGTATCATAAGATTTGGGCTTTATTCCATTTCAGCTACCCCTCATAGTAGTAGCAAGAAAAAGATTGCAAAGGAAAAAGGAAACCTCGAGAAAAAAAAAGGCTCCTTGAATACCCACAGTCCATGTGGATTGGACAAGATGGTAGAAAGGAATAATGAGAAAAGAAGGCCTAGTCATTCATGCCACCACACCATATCGCCTGACATTTCCTCTAAGTGGGTTACACCTCAGAACAAGTTGCCACGTAAGGAACATGCACTAGTAGAATCTGGCAAATAAATGACTACGTGACTAAGTGACTAGAACTTTTAGTCATGTGACTAACACTAGTAGAATTTGGAAAATAAATGACTAATTTGGTCATCAGGTAAAATCACATCTAAATGACCAAAAAAATGACTAAATAAATGACTAAATTAATAACTAAATAAATGACTATTACTCCTCTATTCTTTTTCTTTTGAATTTGATCATAATCCATAGAGCTTAAGCCCCCCTTATGGGACCCCTACTTAAGCAGGGCATTTGGCCGCCTAGGTTGCTTGGTGCACCAAAAATACTTATTGCGTGGAAGGCATTGCCTCTCGATGCAGTCTTAAGGCCTTCACATATTTTATAAAAAAATTAACATTTACATTATTTAACTTTTATTACTCATTATGTTAATAAATCATTACTATTTTTAACTATGATTTGAAGCTAGTTTGAACATATAATTCTATCAGTGATTCAATAAGAGTTATGGTGCATATAATACATATATATTATCAATTATTTCAATCCATTTGAATAGATCATTTAAGGAATCAAGAAGTAATAGTGCTATTCCCATAGTCCACCATGATGGGGTCAGAGAGGAAGCATATTAGGGAGCCTTAACTTCACCACATCTAAGCCCAAGAGAACGAAGTATGTTAGGGTTCCTTAATCTAGATTTATCTAAATTTATTTCATTCCATTATTTAGCAATTATTATTAATTGTTTAAGCTAGCCATATACAACTAGAATTTGTAGCACATCCATGCACAAACACATACTCTCTAACATATTAACATACATTTAGTTTTCTATCGGCACAATCCTTGAACCTCCTTTAGGTGCAAGTGTTAGTATATATTCCTCTCTATATAGAATTGTCTCCCCCTCTATCTCTCTTTCTTTTTTCTTATCTCTCTAAAGATCAATTAAACTATCAGATTTTTTCTATATTAATTATTAATTATAATAATTTTATATTTATATTTAGTAATTTTTATTATAGAATACTATATATATTAATTATATAATCTATATATACTATTAAATATAATAATAAATATAATTATACTATATATAATTTAATCTATTTTACTATTATATTAAATATATATTATATATTAATTATATTTTATATTATATTTATATATTTATTTTTTTCATTATATAAAAAAATAATTATACTTTGCCAAGCTCAAATTTCAGTCGTTCATCATTTTTTGGCTTTTTTTTTTGTTATTTTCAACATTTTTTAGCTGCTTTTCCCGCCACTATTGGTTCCTGCTCAGGTCCAAACTCTTCCTTGCTAGTATTGACCTTTCACTTCTCCAATTTGGCGAGCTGCATCTTGAAAATAAGGTTTCACTGAGGGTTTTAGAGTACAGGTCACCTATCTCCAGCCATGCACTGATACAAAGAGTGCATGACCACCTAACCGTATGCTGGGAGAAATTCCTAGACCCGATTCCAGGTAGATTGGATGAGTCTAGCCAGGTAGTTCTTTAAAATTATTTGGTTTGAATTTCTGGTGTTTACCACATTTTGCATGCTTAAGGTAATTTCAAAGCATGTGTAGGGGATTTTATGCCCTTATTTGTCATTTGAGAGCTGGTGCGTAAGGGGCTTTCATGCCCTAGTTTTTCATTTTAGAAAAAAAAAGAACTAAGATCTATGACTATTAATTGGGTTGCATTTAATTCCACTCCCAAATTGACATCTAGAGAACTACCCCAACAGTTAATGGTTGAATTCTCCACTGGGTTGTGGCATGGAGCAACTTTACAACTATTGTTCCCAGGTTCGATTTCAGTGCACACCCAGCTTCCAGGTTCTTCCAGACAACCCCTTTAAGTGATACCATTCCCTCATGTTTCAACCCTCTTTAGACAAGAAAATGCAATTCACCCAGCAAAAATAAAAGGGTTGAATTGTCTTAAACTTGTAAACCTGGCTTAAAATTAATGCTTTTAAGATACAATGGGAGTGATTTTTGATGCCAGAAATTCCACTGAAATGTTTGTCAATTAAAATATTGAATGTGAAACAATTTTTTCCAATGCCCCAGACCAGTCTCCCTACAATGTTGCTTTGATTCTTTATTATAAATTTATTATGTTGAGTTTGTAAACGTCTGTCATGCAGTGCTTTATTAGCTTTATTAAAAAACTTATTGATGCATCCTAGACAGTCTGTGTGCCTTCTATAGTTTTCACGTATGCATTTTTTCCCAAACAAATAGACACATACCTATGTGTTATTGTGAATATATTGTTTGGGTTTAGTGGGACTGTCGAAGTTTAATTTGAGAGTGTGGTAGGATAAGAATGATTGAATCCATGTAGAATAACCCAATGTTAGATGCTTGTGTAGGTTGTTGTGTCATTGTCTTACATATATTAATTTTATTGAAAATCACCATTTAACAGTTCCATGCATCAAAGATCATAAATAGATGTGGTCACTGTTTGACACTGCAATTCTTCTCATTATTACTTTCCTCAGTTCTTCTCTACACTTTATGAGACCATACCAAATGCTTTGTTTAGGAAGATATTATCATAATACTCTATCAGGATTCTTGTTTTTTTACTCTTCACCTATTAATTTTCCTATCCTTGGTTCATTGTTGAGCTCAAATAGTTCAAAAGTCATTCAATTTGTGACAATTTGAAATTTCATTATCATTGCCTACTTCCAATCTTACCATATCCTTTTACTACAATATTTTGCCATCCTCTTGGGATATTTCATGCAAATACATTGTGACCTCTCACTTTTTTAATATGAGTTCATTCTTCTCACTCTGGTATATTGGTGATTATTTAGTCTTGGGTAGCAATAAATTTCCCTCTACTTTGTTTGTAGGTTGAATGATTCTATCTATTTTTGGGTGTTGGATATACCAACTATGGTATTTTGGCTTGTGTAATGCATGGTGATATGAATTGAGAAATTACTGAATGTGCTCTACCCCTAGGGGTCAATGGCCTCCACTGAATCAAAAACAATAATGGTTTTGCATTTGTTTATACTCACCCCATTGAGAATTTTAAGAAGCAGGCTTTATCTTTGTATGTAGCATGCTTGAGTTAAAGTGATGATCAGAATGCCACTAATGTATAAGGCTTCATAATTTTTTATGATTGTTTATAAATTCCTGACATACGAATGCAAACAAACTTTTCTTGCAGGCAATGATAACTTGTCCTATAGCATCAATACATACAAAGAGTCCTCCTGCTGACATTTTAGAAGCTCAAATGTCATTTCCTCTTCCAATAAACAAGAAGATTCTTCCTGTAAGAATCTGTTTCATCCTTTCTTTGTTTACATCCTTATAGTCTTCATTCAAAAAATGTATTACACATTACTGTATCTGCCTTGCATGTTTCTTGTATAAGTGAGTTTCATATGTTAAAGAAAATAAAGAAAACTGATAAAGATGCGATACAATCTTTTGGTTCATGCATGATGTGCATTCCATGTTGACTGCTCTAGGTTCAACTGTTTTCAATGTGGACACGGTGTTTATCATGGTGGATATCACTCCATTAAATCAAATGGTGCAACACCATACCTGATTACCCATCCAAAGGGAAAAACTCTAGTTGGCAGGTATCTACTCTCTACTTTAAAGTCTTTGAAGGAATCCTTGAATGTTTCTTTATATTTAAGAAGACTGAAAAAAAAGCTTAGAAGTTTCTCTCAAACTAATAGTATCAATTGAAGGATCTATGTCTATATGTAATGCAATTTAGATTTAATTTTAAGTATTTTGATCAAGAAAAGACACTCTTATAAGGATCTATGTCTATATGTAATGCTATTAGATTTTTTCATTTCAAGTTTTTTGAGTGGGAGTGTCCCAGATTGGTTCAGCGTCCTTCCAAACTTGGAGTTCTTGAGCTTGAAAAATAACAATTTGAGTGGATATCTGCCACATTTCAGCACCATGACAGGTCTGCAACTTTTAGATGTGGGAGGCAATGCACTAGGACTGGCCTTTCCAATGCAACAAACTAGCAAACTGTGAGGACAATGTTGATGTAAAAAAAACTAACACAATTTATCTGGAATCATACATGATATCATGATTTGTGGTCATACATTGTGCCCAATTCATGTTTAAACAATATCTCTATATTCAACAAGTAAATACTCAGTATTTAGTTAAGAACTTGTGGAAGGTTTTTATGAATCAATACAATTGTATAAGTATACTGAGTTAATAACTGGATATATTGCTCCATTTTGTATGCCCCTTTAAAAATCACTTTTTAATAATCATAATTTGTGTGTTTGTAGAATATATGCATTGCATTCACAATTCTTAAAAAAATGTATTATATGTCTATCAAGCTGTAATGTTGCCCCATAGACTTATTTAGCCTCTTTAGCGTTATTAATATTATCCCTCTCCTTCATCTATTGGCTGTTACTTTGTGGGCTTTTATAAATTGAAGCCCATAAGCATTGTCTTAAGTTTCAAACTAGGCTTGCTATATATATATGAAACATAAACCATGTATATGCTATTTTTTAAATGAAATGTTGTTTTGTTGTATATTATAAAGTATTGGACACATCAAACTGAAAAGTTTTAGATTCACTAATATATCTTATGTATATTTTTGTGGCTATTTCCCTATGGCTTTGTCTAGTTTAGTTATTCTTTGCTAAAAGCTCTTTATGTATTTCCAGTGTATTTGTTTACTTGGAACTTTAACCAGTCTATTATTTGAGGTAGTTTTTATTTGACTTTCAGTATCTTTTGAGGTGTTATTTTTTAAAACTTTTGCCTCTATCTATGTATCAAGTCTCCTCATATCAAGTCTCCTCATGATCAAACTCATTAGCTTATTGACCTATTAATGCTCATTAGTTCATTCACCTATTAATGGAATTTCATGTGCCAGGCAGCCATTTAACAGTTTTTCTTTATGCTCCACACTCACCGGCCCCAATACATACAATGTCAAAACAATCATGGTATGTAATCAACAATGAGTGAACCAATTAAGATTTCATGTGAGAAGGATTTAAGATTTTAAATAGTTGATTAGTTCTTTTAGTTTTACAAGAATATTGTCTTAATTGGAAAATAATGTTGATTATAAGAAATAATGGTAATTATGTAAACTAAACAATTAAGTGGAGGGGATATGTTCATTTTATTTTTGGGTGATCCTTTGGGAAGTAGTTGAATTGAGACCTAATTATTGAAAATAATTAAGGCTAATTCTTAAAAAATACTACACTAAAACTCATAAATTTTAATTTAAGAATTTTATTATATAAGCCTCAGGATAAGATTTTATTAATGATGTCATCAGGAGGACTCTTTGTATGTATTGGCCTCTTTCCTAATACAAGCTGTATAGGCCTTATTATATAGTCCTTCAATTATCTTTTAGAGTAAGGTCTCTTTGTTTTAAAAGAACTAAGATTTTTAAACCAAACCCGATTTAAAATTAAATCTTAAAGACTCACTTAAAGGAGATGTGAACCTGAGTCTTATTGTCTAATTAGAAAAAGAATCAGTTTCACATTATTTGTTGATTGTTTTTGTAGAAATGAGCATTAACCATGGTAGCATATGCTTGCATTTTCTTTTATATATAACTGCTCCAATCAGCAATAGCATGTATCGAGTTATTTTTCTTCCATTGCCTTCTCACCATCCTGTCCCATGAACCCAGCTGACTTCATGCTTGATCTTGCCAATGGTGAGTTCCTCAATTTCTTCTGATTCTGATTACATAATCAACATTATTTTATTGTGTTTTAAGATTTCAAGGTCAATACTGATAAAAATAATTAAAAAATTTGGAGAACCTCTAGAAATAGATCAAATCACTCATTTTCTCTCTAATGATTCAAATGTCCCAGTCTGATCACGGAGCGATATGTGGTCTATTTCTATCACAAGTTTTCCAGAAGCATTTTTATAATAAATATTATCTTGGACTCTGTGTTTAAGGTAGCTATAAAAATTTAAGACATTGCAGGGATTGTACCAGATTCAAACCCTGCACAAAACCCTTCCATACAACAAGTTGATCCATATGCTCACATGGATCCTGATCTCCAGAAGTTTGTAAAGCAATCTGTAATGGGTGTGTACACTAAGAATCTTTCTGTAATTCTCAAGGCTGAGGTCAATATCAGTCAAAATACAGGTAGTATAAAGCGAAAAAGTAAGATTTGCTTGTGCTATAGAATTATGCTTAATACCACATTGTTGGGAATACCTATAAAAACATGTTCAAAATAAATTACTTTATAGGCTTATCAATATTATTCCTTAACCTTTTTTTCTTCATAATACACTACCTCTACTCTTTCTTCTCTTAGGTAATAAGAGAAAATGATGTGAACCTGATTTTCCATAGAAATATTCTTAAACCCATAAGCCAACACAAATATTTAAACTAAACATTTACATACACATAAATTAAATTTTATCTTCCTTTATCTGAGGCTTATAATTCATAGGGTAAGATTTGGTTGCAGAGGCAATAAAACTTAAGAATTTTTTATTTCATTGTATTAGGAAAGAGGCTTATTATTAAAAGAACTCACTGATATTGCCTTATAAAACAATAATAAGCCTTATCCCGAGGATTATATAATAAAACAAGGATATTGCTCTAAAATTAAAGCTTATTAGGAGTTATTTTAATGGCAATGGAAAGGATGCACAAAATTTTAAATGTCATCTTATGTTTACAACTTGTCCTTGTCTTGCTACAATTTCAACAACGGCCTGCTATAATGATTTGAAACATGACATATTTCAGATTAATTTTCAAACAACAAGCAAGGCTAAACTCTCAAATGTTTCAGATATGATTAGATATATGAATAAATTTGGGAACTGTAAATGATAGTTCATATTTATCAAAAAACTTGTATACAATTAAGGACCTCATACCTGTTCTTGCATCTCTTAGTGACCTGTATAACTCGCATTGATAATTAACTTATAGTTTCTTATCCACTTTTTGATTTGAACTCAAAAAAGTTTCAATGGAATAGCATATCTTAAGCTTTTATAGTTGTTTGTTTGTTTTCAAAAGGTCAGCCATAAGATTTCAGGGATTAATCTATTTTATGATTACGCATAGTTTAGCATAACAAAAATTTAGTTTCTTTTATCTTTGTTTATATAGTTAAAAATTTGTTTTAGGGATTTTGTTTGTTGATTTTATTCTACTAAAAATCTTGTAGGGCTACACTGCCTACAGACAAATCCAACAATTGCAACTCTATCAATGTCTCATTGATCTAATTTAAACAAAACTAAAAGCAATACAAATTCTAAGTTTAGTCACCACATTTTTATCTGCTTTCTCCTCTGAATCTAAATGCATTACACTTTCTGGCAGGAACTTGATGCTTGTGTCACTTGTTATAAATATGCTTCAGACGAGTTGGGTTTCGTAATAGTTTTTCTGCAAACTCTGCTCGTTTTGGCTCACTGCCATCGTTGACAGTAAGGTTTTGGGAATCTATTGCATTTGGGTGCATTGATATGTTCCGTCTTAGAGTAACATTTAAGCATTTAGACTGCAAACCTGGACTCATATATGAGCACAGATGGCACTCATATATGTTCTTTTCATTCATGATCTCTTTGCAAAGCTTCAACAGTCAAGCTTGAATGGTGACCGTGTCATTTCAAACTGTTATTTGGAAGTATAAAACAATGTGGTGAAGGATCCCTTGTCACCTGGCAAGCTCTTGTTCTCAGAGTACCTTGTAAGCCTTCCCCAACATCTCTGTTTGAGCTATCATGTCTTTTGTCTGTGAACTTCACTCTAATCTTTGTTTGCTTATTAAGAATTCTTTTAGATTTTCTCTGTATTTCATGTCGTCACTTTTTTTTCATTCTTGAAAATGTTCTTTGTTAGTAGTCCAATTGACAAAGAGAGCCTACCATGCCCTTGTATACAGTAGAATATTTCATCATAGCACCACTGCATGTGACATTTGACCTTTTTATGCTCTTTTATCAATCATTTTATCTCCACAAGGTTGTTTGATTATGAGTAAAATCCATCTGATTTAGTTCATCACCTAAGCTAGGTTCATCAGGGTTGTGTGCAACTGTGATCCTCAGAAAGTAACTTGGATGGCCTCTCAATTGTGGTAGGTTTTCCATTTCTACATCTCACAATTTTCATTCCTTGAATGACTTTCACACTGTATTTTTCTTGGAGAGATTGGTGAATAGTTTGATAGAGAGGAATTTTGACAGATTTTGTAGATGCAACAGCCCTGGTAGACATGTATGCAAAATGTGGAAGTATAGATAAGACCCGTGTACTATTTGACAAAATGCCTCAAAGAACTGTGGTTTCATGGAATGCAATGGCTGCGGGATATGCACAAAATGGATTTGGACGTAATCTCATGGAATGCAATTCTTGTAGGATATTCACAAAATTCACAAAATGGATTTGTTGAAAGTTCTTTCAAAACTTTCAAGCAAATCGAATTGGTAGGTCTAAAGTCAAATTCTACAACCTTTGCCATCATCCTCCCAGCCTGTGCCAAAATGGGAGCTTTGCAACAGGGTATAGAAATCTATAAGCATAAAGGATAGAGAGATTTTGTCAGATGTTGTAGTGGCAACTGCCCTCGTAGACATGTATGCAAAATGTGGGAACATAGACAAAGCACGTGAACTGTTTGAAAAAATGCCTCAAAGAAATGTGGTCTCAGGGACTGCAATGATTGCAGGATATGCACAAATTGAATTTTTTGAGAAGACTTTAGAAACTTTCAAGAAAATGCAATTGGCAGGTGTAAAGCCAGACTCCACAACCTTTTCCAACATCCTCCCTGCTTGTGCCAAAATGGGAGCTTTGGAACAGGGTATGGACATCCACCAAAGCATGAAGGATAGATGAATTTTGTCAGATGTTGTGGTTGCAACTGCCCTAGTAGACATGTATGCAAAATGTGGAACCATGGACAAGGCAAAAAATATCATAGTAAATCATAGTAAAATTTAGCAATTTCCTTGGTTTGGACAATACCTCTAAAATTTGATTTTAATTTTTGTATGAATTTTTGCCACTACTTTTAAAGAAAATTTTCATTCTTGAAGATATCTTTGCATTTTCAATAATGCCAATCTCTGGCCCATTAGTCACCAATATCAAAGTGACTGCATTGCTCATCAGAAGCATGGATATCTCCTTAAATGTTGAATGCTATGGGTGGTATACAACTGTTGTCTTTCTAGCAATGTTAAGTAGACCGTTTTAGTGGTTTGTACCATAATTATGATAAAATCTTTATACTCTTAGTGGATGCCACATTGACTATACTACCTTCTTTATCACACCTAATATTATTAAATCTCTTTAGTTTGCAAGTTGGATAGACTGCATTTCCTTTGTCAATTTTGGTTTCCCTAGTTCTTGTCCAATTGATTTCAGAAGATAATTAATAATGATCCCCATCCACAATGCTTTGGATATGATTTGAAAGAAATTCTACGTGGGTATCTTTGGATAAACATCCAAATTATTTGTGATTATTTCACTTTTAACACTAAGGCCTTCAATGGTTTGGATGCATTACCTTAACTGATGTGTTTCAACTACTTCTTTGTATGTTCCCTACGTTCATGTTTCCATTATCTTCTTGATACAGTTGTTGAATATATACAAAAAAAAAGAGAATTCCTTAGTATTTCAATGATGAATATTTTGTGGGTGGTTTTTATTTAATCATCATCACTCTGCATTGAAAGCCCCCACCTTGCAATTTTCAACCATGGTGGGACACGTACCTCGCATTGTCTTACTGTCTTCTAAGATTATAGATTGCATTTTTTAATTTATGTATTCAGTTCCTAATTCATCAAGTTCAAGATTATTCATTTTTTTTAGCATTGCATTGAACTAATTATGTAGGTATTGCATCTTATTAATACCTTTGGTCAATTAGTAGTGATTTTCATAGGATCTTCTTTATTTTCAACTGGTCTTCAAATATCATTGCAAATTCTTCAACCTATTCATAGCTAGTGATTTGATGGACTCTAATATCACATGCCTGATTTGGAATTACTATCTTGATTATGAAATTTAGGTATTGAAACAATAATCTATCAGCAAGAGTGCAGCTAAACAAACTACACATACAAAATGACAAAATGACAGGAGCAATAAAAAATCTGTTTCAGATGTTAAATACATGTCCTCCAAATGCTCAAAGCTCTTTCAAGTGTACTTGTAGTGGCTAATGTTAAGTCATGAAACCCTTATTTTACAACAGTTAGGTCAGTCATAATTAGTAGTTAGGATAGATGCTATGCAAGAAATATATTTATTTACAGTTTGCTTTCAGTACTGAACAATAGTGCAACTTGCCTGCAATTAGAGGGAATTAATAACATAGCTGCACAATACTCCTTGCCACCCATTCTTGAGACTAGGCAAACAATTTTGCATTTGGAGTAGTATCCAGAGGTTATCTGTACAGAGGAACACTGTGTATAGATATTTGTAATTTGTTTCATCAAAAAACCAAAAAAATTAACTAATGTCTCCAACCATATAGATATTTGTAATTTGTTTCATCAAAAAATCATTCTGTACAGGCAACATAATTTGATGGTTAGATTAATTTGTGGGAAAAACTTGTGATGTCTTCTATCTTTGAAAGGAGACATGTCCAGTAATAGTGGATCCTCATGGCAGATTTATGTCTAGGTAAACTCTTATCGTTCTCTGTTGTATGGTGTAATATATCTCTTGTCTTTATGTTATGGGTTGTGTAATTTACATTTGAATATGCTCTGTAATGGATGAATTGGTGACATTTAAGTGAAGTGTATTTATTGTGAATAGATTGAAGTTGCAGCTGTAGGGAGAATGCTGCAATAACTCAATGACAAATAGGAGAAACATCATTTCTGGAAAAACAACTGATATGATATGATTCACACATTATTTTATTTTTGTCAATCTGGATGATATGATTTCCAATAAAATCTTTGTGTTTGACAATGAAATTTTTTGCGTACAAAGTAAAAATAACAATTTTAGTTCACCCCAAGAAAAAATCAACTACAAACATAAGATCAATAATGTTCACAACAAATTATATAAAACTATCAGCGTATTCCTTGCAGCTCCACCGACTGCAAGTGCTAGTTTAACATAAGTTTGCATCCTGGGAAAGTCTAGGCAATGTTATATTCAGCAGACAGTCTTTTGTGTTCAAAACATAAAAGCATTTTAATTTTCAATAAAATATAAGCATGTGTTGAACAGGTATACTATTATTATTCTATCTGTTAAATAATTTTTCCTTCATATTGGTAATCAAGAACTGTTTGATGACTTGACTTATCAAAATCCTATAAATCTTGCAGAATATAGTGTATAAAGCACTGCCCACCCTTTGAGTGATAGAGAAATGATAAAAGCCTCTGCATGCTTGTGTAATTACTGTGTCATCAGACATAAATACTTCTACTACTAGTAAAATATCAATTTGATGTGGATCCACCCAAATTATATTCCTGAGTCACCTCCAAGTGATATTAAGTATTTTAGGAATTAAAGTTCTCTTTTTTGTTGTTGGTTACATGATTATTAGGCCCTAGTGTTACTGTTTTGAGTCTCAACTCATTTAATTATGAAAAAGGGGACCTATTCATTCCGCTTAACACAGAATGATCATTTGCAAGATCTAAGAAATGAAGGAATGTCATCAAAATACTAGATACGAGTATTGGCAGGAATCCTATCTAATGATTTTTATATTTTGTGACTACTTTCTACCCTACTTTTGACTTTTAGCATTAATCAATGTCAAAATGAAAATCTCTTTGCAATCTATATATTCTGATATTTCAAAGGTAAGTATGAAAAAAGTTTAACTATTCTCAAAATATTATTGCAATGCTTGGTTTCTTATTGAATGCATGCTTCCTGTATTCAGTTTAGTGTTTTAGAATTATTTCCATTATAATGAAAATAGAGAGCTTGTGTTGAAGTAATACTTGCATGGTATATATTGTATCAATTTAGAATATGTGGCAGAATCAACCCTTTGCATATATTTGATACATGAATGTCAAATGATGCACATGTGAAAGGAATGAGACTAAATTAAGCATTAGAATGAGTGGACAAGGAAAATTTTATATTCTATAGTGCTAGCATCGCTATAATGGATTCTGTAATATTTTTTTAATTGAAAATATTCTTATGACATTGCTAATATGTAAATCTATTAAAGATACTTGACTATTATGCAGGAAGAAGAATTGGAAATTTCACAACCTACTTTGGATATATCTAAGTCAGAGGTTCATCATGAAATCATTGCAAGGATTAAAAGATCAAGGGCCCATAGGCAAGATTCTCTAGTCTATTAATTATATTTGTCATAGAGGCTATCATTTTTATGATGCTAGATTAAATTGCATTAGTGAGAATTTTTATGTATTTGTGATTAATGCTCTTCAACATTTGGATCAAACCTGCCTAATATTCACTCTTTCAATGATATCAGTCCATAGTTTAGAGAATGTAGAAATTGTATGTATGGGAACTGTTTCAATAAAAAAATTGTTGTGTGACCTACAGAAGGATGTATAAAACTCGAGGTGGTCACATATGCTTTGAAAATAGCACTGGACCTCCTTGTACTAGGTAAGATATATGAGTGAGTTAAATCCTTCTTTAAAGAGATTAGTATAGCATATTCTTCCAGTGATACTCATTTACATTTTAATAATTTTGATCGTAAATATGTACTAATTTGTTGCAATTTTTCTACCTCTCACTTAGATGGGTAGATATGATGGCTCCTGTATTCTCAAAGGTTGCATGGCACTGTTCATGGCGAATGGTCCAGGTACACGTCTCTAAATATTTGATTCCACTAGGAAGAGTGCCTTATTTTGTTTCACTTGTTTAATTTTTATTGATAGTTACATCAAATATAAATCATAATTAGTGCGAGAAATCTGTAGGAATGTTGCCTTAAAGTTTATTGCTACTGATTTGTATCAATGAAAGTCCCGAAAATCCCTATAAATCTTTTGGAACTTCACTAAATTGATTATTTTCTAGTCTAAGCCTCACAATACTTGAGCAATTCCTAAGTTCTGACATTCTACCATTGACCATATTATTGAACACATGCAAAGACCACAACTTTCCCTAATTACAAAGCTGGGATGGTGATGACCCACTTAATTGATTGCTTGATAAATCAAAAATGGAAAATTGGGTGTTACTTCCAAGCTTATGAGGAATTTGTCCATGAAGTGAATTATTTAATAGAGACAAATAACTCAACATAGTTAGACCTTCAAGACTGGCAAGAATCTCATCAGACAAATCATTATCCATTAAATGCAAAGATTTCAAAGTACTTAAATTCCCTACACTGAGGAATATGTCTTGTGAGTGCATTGTGCAAAGCATCAAGCCATTCCAAGGAGCTCATCTTCCCAATATTTGTTGGAATCCCACCATTGAGTTTATTCATGTAAAGTTGCAAGCTCTTTAGCTTCATAAGGCTGCTAATTAATCCATGCCAAAACCGAGTTATATTATTCAATTTATTCTGAGAAACATCCAATAGTTGAAGCTCTTAATAGAGCTAGGGATTTCCTTGTGTAGATTATATTGTCTCAAAAAAGTTGAATGGGGCTATGCTGGAAGGCTGGTTCTCAAGTAGTAATACATAGACCTTGATCTGTTAATGCTTAAAAAATACCATATGCATTTCTTTTATTAAATATTATAATCTTATCATTAATAATAATTGATACAAATTTTAGTGGAAGGACTAAGGTTCTAAAAGTTTGAGTATATTGTTCTTTTTCGAGTACCATTTGCTGACTGGAACTTTCATTATTTCTCCATATAATATACTAACTTTTATAGTTTCCTACCTATAGTATATGCTGAAACAACTAAATTTACTTGAAGAAAATATTAAAGATCGCTTGGTTCAGGCAAGGCCAAGTAAGATTTCTGCTCAAGTGATTGTGTTTTTAAGGTCTAACAAAATTGTGGGTCTAGCTACTTCCTTTCAAAGATCTTTAATCCTGTAGTAGGATTCCATAAGAAACTATTTTTCCAAATTTTGACATTTCCTTAATTATTTTACTTCAGAAAAGGAAATTACAGTTTATTCACAGGGAAATTTGTTCCAAGATATGTGTTGTATAGAAAATTAGTTTCAACATTCCAACATAGCCAAACATGTAGCTATATCAACATTACTGCCTCAAGATTTGCAAGAATACCTAGTAGGCAATCAAAAAATTCTATGTTCGTTAATCCACAACTCTATGTCAAGCCAAATATATGTTTTTGATAAATAGCTTACTCTATAAATACCTTGTAGCTGACCAGGGTTCAAAATTTCAACTCTTCTTGCTAACCTGTCTTTCTTACAATTATAGATACACGGTGTTGAATTGCAATCCATATTATTATCCATCCTAAGGAAAATGCTAAAATAAAAGCATTTCTTCATCCATCAGTAATTCGTTGCATAATATCTATTGTAATTACTAACAACATTACTATTAAAAAAATTTGTTAGAGAAACAAAAGTAAGGTAGATTAATTGAGCCCATCTACAAACCCTTAAACATAAACCATGAAAACTCATAATAAATTGTAGCAGTATGGATGGCTACTTTAGATAGAGTGGTGGTGCAACTCTATGCTATGCACCATAACAACTCCATGCCATGCATCAGAATACCAAAATGATATGGCAAAAACATGAAAAGAGGAGGGAAATAATATTTTAGAGTTGTAACCATAGAAACCCATAAGCCTGAGGTTTTCCTCAGCAACATTGCCTAGTTTACAGGATCAAATGGCCAAATAGATGAGATCACAACATTTCGAATGGACTACCACCATCCCCAGGGGTTAAATGAGAGGTTAAACCCATTATCACAACAATTTTCACCTTCTGCAAAGTTGTCTCAAAATGTTGATTAGTGTCAACTCTGAAGGCATTCTCTAGTGAATTTCAAAATATAATAGGCACGCGTATCGAGGACGAGGACGGGGATGGGAGGGAGGCCAATTTTTAGGGGACGGCAGGGGACAACTATTAAAAAATAGGGAAAATTTTAAAAATATAGAAAATTTTCAAATATTCATATAATAAAAGGAGATGTATCAGGCCTAGAGGTATCACATAAAATAGATGCAACCTGAGTTTCTGCCTAAACACAATGTCATGTGTGTGCGCACTCATGCACATGTGGGTGCACATATGAGTCTGAAATAATCAGTTGTTAGAAAACACATTGAAGATTACATATACAAACACAAAAAGGTGAGTACCATCCCAATCTGAAATGTGAAATAAAGGTTAAGCTATAAAGCACATTTTTGGCATGAAATCCTGACCATTGTGAGATGATACTCTAAATGACTATAAGCGAGAATAAATATCCAATGCCTGGACTACTTTATCTCAAGAAATGAATGAATCTAATTTACACCGCATGATAGACTGGAGAAGGTTTGAAGTTGAACACTGCTTGCTGCATTGAATCAAATATAATCTGATTCATTTAGTAACTCTCATATTTTGTTCCCTTTAGCTTTTTGCACAACTCATTCCAATTCTAGATTTGGGTTGGAAGGGGCAGAGCATGAATTTTAAATTGTTGGCAAGTTTTAAGTTGAACACTGACTACTACATTAAATCAAATGAAATCTTACACATTTAGTAATATTTCATATTTTGTTCCCTTGAACTTTTTGCATAGCTCATTCCAACTCTGGACATGGTTTGAAAGGGCTCAAGTATGAATTTTAACCTGTTGTCTCTCCAATTTTCCACACCCATTTACTTTTTAATAATTTTGTGTTATTTTGAAAAAAAAGAAACTTAGAACCTGTTGGGCCATCCTCGGTATGGTCAGGGGACATCTAGGTACCCTGGCCGTACTGAGTACAGCTAGCTATCCCCTACCATTTCCAACATTTTCATAAATGTCCCCGAGACATTTCCAGAATTTCTTTGTTGATTGGGGATGGTGCGGGGATGTTTTCGAGGTGTCTCCATGTCTCCAGGATGTTTCCAACGAGGGACGCCCCTAAATATGTAGGGTATGTGTCCTCGGGTTACATAGAAATTTTACCAAATCCTTGGAAATCCCTTCTATTTTTCTTCAACTAGATTTCTTACCAAGTAAAGGCAGGGGTGGGATCCAAATTATTTACAGGTGGTAAGAAAATGGGGGGTGCTATTCCAGGGAAACCAAAACTCAAGGCATTTCAACGTATATACAAGGCTGTCCATAGAAGTTTGAACACAAAGCCAAAGACATTGTGTATCAGATTGCTATGGTTTGGGAATTTATTTTGAGTTGCCAACCACAAAAATGCATTGACTTTTGACCATCCTTTGGATTTCAAAATTTGTTAGCATGGCAGCCTTTTAATTTATACTTTTCATAATCTATCCTAGTAATATGATATTGAGATGGTTGTTTCCAAGTGCATTATAACATTAGCCAAAAGCATAGATTTAACTGGAACTTAATTTATTAGTTGCAATAGTTAGAAACTTGATGTTCATTAGTTCTTGTTTTGAAAAATAGATTTCTTTAACTTTTCATTAGGGCGAAGGTCAATTAACGATGATATGAGGTGTTCTTCTGACAAGCTGATGGATGGGTTCTCTACTATGTTTGATGAAACAAGAAAGGTTGTTGATGCAGCTATAAGAAAAATGTGTGATTTTACAGGTATATGACATGGTCCATATGTATTTGGTATTTATTATGTTGTTGTTCATTCAAACAATATAAAAACAAAAAAAGATGTTGGTGTGTCCAATCATATGTTAGAAACAATTGTTTGTTGTTTGCCTAATTAAGTAATAATTTCCAAGACAAAACTGCACTTAACCCTCTTATGGGCACAAAATCTAGGCCTTATATGTATAGACCATCCTCATGAACAATAATTTCCTTTATGTTGATCCAATCCATTGAGAAGTCCTTAGGAGTTCAACAAGACTCATGTTGTGACAAATAAACCAAGTAGGAAATTGATTCAATCAATATGGAAGGCAACAAGATAGCAAATAAACCCTTTATAATATTTATGCGAGTACATGAATATATGTGTACATATAAATACACACACTCAAAGTATTTATCATCTGAAATTTATATTCCAAATGAAGTAGAGAAAATGGTTTGTTTTTAGCATGTACTTGAAGGTAAAAAAACCCTACTATGTATATGATATTTTGTTAGGAACATGCTTTGTTCTTTCTTTAAGTGTGTTTTCAGTTATAGATCAAATTGTACTTTCAAATCACAAACTAAACAATCCTAACTTGATTTAAACTTAAAAACATAAGAGTTGGGGCTATAAAAAAAAAATAGAAACTAAACAAGGAAATGAAACTTGCAAACAAGGAAATAGAAAATGTGCATTTGGAAATTGGAAAGTGGTGAAAAGGCTTAGAACTGTAGCATAGAGGTCCCCAATCTTGGGAGGCTTCAAGGGGCAGTTTTTGGAAAAAGGGACTAAGCTGGCTGCAATAGGGGAGTGAGTTTGTCCCATCTGGTTAGGGACTGAGTCTAGCATTGTCTTAGAATACTTCCAAACTGAGATTGAAGGTCCTTGAGCTGTTTTGGGGCCTGTAAATACCTACCACGTGATTCTTTACAACACAAACAGAGATGCAATAGAGGAAAGGTGGTCAAAAAATAAAAATAACACTAGGAAAGTGGGCAAAAATCTAAGAAATTGGAATAGCTGCCAAAACCTCAAGAAAATGTGTATGACACTGATTGGCATGAGCTTGGGTGGAGCAAGATGGTAAGCCTTAAAACATATACTCACTACAGTCAATAAATGAAGTACTTGCTCAAAGCAAAGACAAATCATTTATTCTCTAGCACCAAAGACATTAAACACATGAATATGTGACCCTTTTATAGATTTGTGTCCCCTTCTCCCACATTTGATAACTTAAAAGGGATTCAAAACATAAGCTACACAACTCCTCGTACCAGAGAAGTGTGACGGTTACAAATTGTTAAACCAATGAGCATAAATTAAACATAGCCCTTCTTTCATAATAAAGACAATGTTTTACATGAAACCCTGCCTTCACTTCCCTTTTGCTTTGATTCTTCAAGCGTATCTTTGTTTTGAATGTTCTTTTCATTGATACCTTCTCCATGCTCTTACATGCTAGAAATCACTTCTTTTTTCTATTTCTAAGACAATATTTTAAAACCTTTGGTTACTATTGTTGCATACTCTTTATTATTTCAATTGCTTGTAGCACTGCCTTGTCTTCTTGTCAATGGTCTTTTATTATGACAACTTCTAAATCCTTTTATTGTTACAAACTTGTATCCCTCTTAATAGATCTGCAACCTTTGGTGATTTGGGATGGAAAACAATGTTAGAATACAGGATGGTTGTTTCTTGTTGTCTTTGCACTTTTCCTTAAATTCCTTGGTGCCATGCTTATCATTGTGTTTTTAACTTCATGGCATTCCACTACTACTTGTTCATTGGACATCATTCCTTACTTCTTTTTGCATACTCTTACACTATTTTCTAACAGTGAAAGACTCTTTCTCTATTATTTATGTGACCTCTACATCCAACCTTATTTTTCACTCCTTTACCACTGCTATGAAAGCCACAAAGAAAGACTACATTGTTTCCTCAATGACTGTTCTTAATGGCTCACATGTTTCTTTGATACATTTTGTTCTTTGTTCTTCTTTTATATGTCATTATTGACAGGGTTATGTTGATTGCATGGGGTTATGTTTCAAAGCTTTAATGCCACTTTTTTTCTACATCCCAATGTATTTCACCTTTACCTTATAGCAGTAGTAGTAGTGCTCTCATATTGCATTCTTTGTTTTTGTGCATTAGCTATGTTTTTTATGTGTAGCAGTGTTGTCATAACCTTATGTGTCTAGTATGTGTGCATGGTAATATAGTGTTTATATTTGTGACCTTTGTATCTGATTAGCATGAAGCTAATAGTAAAATTGTAAGCACTGCTATGAGTGTTGGTTTTCTATTAAATTAGATTGATGAATGGTTCTTGGAATCTATGCTTACTCTAATCCCTCTCCCCCATTCTCTTTTGGGTTGACTTTATACGTTATGGATGATAATAATCATCTAGACTACCAGGCCTCTTGATCAATAAAAATGTGAGACTGCTAAGGTAATTTTTAGGGTAAAACATTCATAAGGTATCATTGCAATTATTTTTGAAATTTTCCTTTTACAATTATTTTAACACACATGCAAGTACTATTTAAGTAAGTAATGGTTGTTTTATTATGAAAACAAAGGTAATCATTACCTATGTAATATAATGTGTTTTTTTTTTTTTGTAGAAATGTATTGATAAACTCAAAAAAGGGGATAAAGTTAAGGTGTTGGATCTATTTGATGGTGATCTTGTGGGAATTTGGTGGATTCACTCCCTATCTATTGTACATGGAGTCAACTTGAAAGGAACGAGAGATGCAATGTAAATATTTTAAAGGTCATAAGTAACATACCCTTTGTTTATGAAGACAAAATAGATGGAGCTGTTCATCTGAAAGAGAAAGAGGGAACCTTCACATGGAGGTCATTAAAATATTTGCAAAAAATGACATAGTTGAACATGTTTATCATGTTCTAGTTGTTAGACATCTTGGATCACTGGTTTATGCAGTATTTTGAATGTATTGTTCATGGATTTTAATTATCATGGTGTATTTGAAAGAGTTGGAAACTCTTAGATAGTTCTGATATTTTTTATTATATTTACATATATACTCTTGAACAACTTTAACATCTTATAACTTGATATATATATATATATATATATATATATTTGCATTAATTTTTTTTACTATAGATTACCTTTATTTATCATAATGTTGAATCAATCTTTTAATTCTAGCATGTTGTAGCTTGTTCATATATGTAATATTTTTATTTGCTTTTATGTTTTAGTTCAAGTTTAATATTATGTTAGTTTTGCATTATAAAATTTATGGTATTTAATAAATTATTCATTTCATGACTATATTTACTACCAATTAATGGAAACCAGTAAATAAAAATGACTAAATATATGACTAAAGTAATGACTAAATTAATGACTAAATATATGATTAAAATAATGACTAAATATATGACTAAATTAATGACTAAATATTTGACTAAAGTAATGACTAAATTAATGACTAAATATATGACTAAAGTAATGACTAAATAAATGACTACCATGACTAAATAAATGACCAGTTAACAACAATCAATGACTAAATTAATGACTAAATAAATCATTACCATGACTAAATAAATGATTAGTTAACAACAATTAATGACTAAATCAATGACTAAATCAATGACCAAATCAATGACTAAAAAAATGACTAAAATAGTTTAGTCATAAATTTGGTCACGTTATAAATGATCGGCAATATACTAATGGTCACGTGACCAAAATTAGTCATTTATATGCAATTTTTAGTAGTTTATTTAGTCATATATTGTTGTTTTTGTACTAGTGATGTGACAACACGCCATCATTGAAAGAGCACTCCTCTTAGCACCTTTGGGATTCATAATGAATAGTTGAGTGAACCTCCAAGGGAAGAAGGTCATGTTCGCCCCATTCCAAAGAATCATTCACCCCATAATTGGAAAAAAAATCAGCCAACCTATTGCCTTCTCTATAAACATGTGAGATATGACATTGATCAAAGGATTCCATAATATTTATAGCATCATTAATGAGTGCCTCCACCATCCATGAAGGATGAGAGAACTCTCTAAGGTAATTAATGATGTTGAGAGAACCACCCTCTAGCAACACCTTATCATATCCTCTTGATGGAGCTAACTTCAAACCATGATAGGCTGCAATATACTATTACTAAGTTAACTTCTACTAGATTCATATTCACCATACCGCCCAACCTTTCCTCTAAGTGGGTTACACCTCAAAACAAGCTACCATATAAGGAACATATGACAACACGCCATCATTAAAAGAGCACTCCTCTCAGCACCTTTGGGATTCATAATGAATAATTGAGCGAGCCTCCAGGGGAAGAAGGTCATGTTCACCCCATTCCAAAGAATCATTCCTAGGGGAAACGGGGGATTGATTATTTTTTCTCTTCTTACCATTTGAGATGGCAAGAGAATCCGACTCACCCTCCAAGGATGCATCAGAACTAGGGGAGTAGTCTTCATCTACTAGATTCCTATTATATATTGCAACAATTTGTAATTTTTATATTGAAAAATGAATGTTAGCATGGGGATCTTGAGAGGGATATTTATATGCAACAATCTAATTTTTTTATTGTGAAGGGGAAGGAACATTTTGTTTGTATATTGAAATAATCACCCAAGATGTGGTACTAAAAGTTTGATGCTTTCACATAGAGTTTAGGTTTTGTTAAGAGAAAGAAGGATCATTGTGTTTATGTTAACATAATTAATGATTATATTCTAATCATTGTCTTGTATGTGTATGACATGATGTTTATTGATTTACAACAATAAGGTGATGATTAAGGAGCTAAATACTTAACTTTATAGTATATTTGATATAAAGAATTTGACATATATAAAGTACATTCTTGAGTTAAATATCATTAGGTATTAGGTACATAGAAAGCTTTAGTTAAGCTAAAATAAGTATGTTTCTACCATTTGAAATATTTTAGAATGCATGGTTGTAAACAAATGAGTACTCCATTTCATGTTGGAACTAAGTTTTTTTGATGAATAGCCATTAATCTATATTAATTCAAATATTAAATACATATTCACCAAAAAAAGTGGGTGGTAAGAAGGTACACCTCGAGAGTCACATGGGAAACACCCAAAAAAGCCAAAAAATCAACCAATCACATGGGCCTAGCCCAGAAGTTCATGATTACACAAATAAAAAAAATCATTAAGCGGTCAAAGTAGTGCTAGCAGAGCTAGGAGGGTCTTTTCCATCTAATTTATTTCCCCATACATTAGTGGGGTTTGGCGTGACATTAGGAGGAGAACCCCAACCATCATCAACTTCTTTATCTTTATCTTTATCTTCCTCGCGTTGAGGCGAGATTGCAAGCACAAGTCACAGAAAGCTTTCACCAGAGTCTGGCCAACCAAAGCCAAAGGTAGGAGTTTCATCAGAGGTCCACCCGAAAATTTATTCATTATTGTATCTAAAACCCTACATCTTGTCAACCCACATAAACTTAGTTATAGAAATATCCGACAGTGATCTGATAGTTTTGTAGGTGAAAATTTGAAGCTTAGATCCAACATCAGAGGATTGTGAAAATAGATCCAAAAAGTATTTAAAAGGACACTCACACCTTGGGTGTGAGTGTCCTCCAAAATCGGGCTAATATTTGAACCACAAGTGCACGGTGTCTTGCTTTGTCTTGCTCAATTGTCTGAATTTTCCTATGAATTTTTGTGTTTTTTTGTAATTAAATAAAAATAGTAAATTTCATTATTAGCCTAGTTAGATCATTGCATTTCATTCCTAAATTAATCCTAGATTTGTTTAAGGGATGGTTGACTCACCTTTTATGCCATAATTCAATCACATACCCTGTCTTAATCCATCAAACCCCTCTACCATTCAAATCTATAATGAATGAATGACACATTTTGAAAAAGTGCATAAACCCTAGGGTCAAATCTTATGGTTTAACTTTATCTATGTTTCACTTTGTAACCAAATTTCCTCCTTAGAAGCATGTTTGGTGGTCATATACTCTACTTTGGTAGTGGAAAAATCAACCATGGGTTTCCTCTTTCTCATCCAACTCACTACATATCCAAACAAAGAAAACACAACCACTAGTGGACTTTTTACTATCCAAGTTATCTACCCAATCTATGGAAACAAAGACTTGTATGTCCAATAACTTATCTTCATCACCAGTACCATGATAATACAAATAGTAATTATAATTCCCTTGCAAATATTTGAAAACTCTCTCAACATAAATCAAATGCCCCTCACTACTTGGTTAGACATAAACCATCTCAAAACTCCCACTCCTTGGGAAATATTTGGCCTAGTGAAATCCAATGCATACATTAGGCTACCAATGATACTAACATCAAGCATATTAGATATATCCTCAAAATAATTATTTGATTTATTTGATTGTGCGCCCAAAGCAAACATTTTTTATTAAATCTAGGTTCATTCTGGAAAATATTATTGTTCTGTGGGAAGGTATGGAGTGGGCCCGACACTCAAACGAGAAGGCTATTTTTCTCAAAATTGATTTTTCCAAGGCCTATGACCACATTGAATGGCCTTTTATTCTTTCTATGTTACAAGCTTTGGGATTTGGGGCCCAATTTCATTCAGGCTATTTGAATGCTCTTTGTGGATGCCTCTACTTATATCACCATTAATGGCCACCAATCCTTAGCCTTTGGGCTCTTTTGTTCCATTTGGAAAGGGTACCCGCTTTCCCCCTCTCTGTACATGCTCGCTGCGGAAGGGTTTTGCTACCTTTTGGCCAACGCGGTTTCTCAACAGCATGTCAAGGGAATTTCGCTACCTAACTCTCAGGCCTAGCTGGTTAATGGCCATTTTGTTGATGACTCTTTCCTCACTCTTCTGGAGGACGAAGATAATATTAAAGTGGCCCTTGAATGTGTCAATATTTTTTGCCTTGCTTCCGGCTCTTCCATTCAATGTCACAAAAATTTGTGCTACAGATGGTCTATTCTGCCCACTCCTCCCTAGTTTCAATGGTATGATTGGAAGTGGATTGGGCCAGGAGAAATTTTTTGATTCTTGGGAATTCCCTTCACCTTCGAGGCATCCCCAGCCGAGCTATGGCAAGCTGTTCTTTCCAGAGTTGAGAAAAACCTTGCTTACTAGATTACTAAGTCTCTAGATAAATTTCAGGTGTGCTCCAAAATTCTCCCAGCTACTCATGTTTATTATTCTTCCTATTGGGCCCCTTCTAAAGCTACCTATGGTAGGCTTGAAAAGTTGCTCCAGGACTTTCTTTGGGATTTTGCTAAAACACACATAGGGTTTCACCATGTCACCTAGGAATTTTGCTACCTTCCCAAGGACTCTGGAGGACTTGGGCTGCTCTCCACTCAATGAAAAGGAACTGCCTTGTGTGTGAAATGGATAATCTGGGCTGTTACTAGAGATGAAGCTTGGAAAATTCTCCTCAGGCATTGTATTCAATCAGGCTTTCCTGCTCACAGACCTACCTGGAAGGAGATTGGATTTCAAACCCTTCTGGTCATGAAAGAACCAGTTTAAATTTTGGGGAATTTTGTTACTAAAATAATTTGGAGAGCTTGGGAGGTAGTTAAACCCTGGCTCCGCTGGGCTGGTTCTAGTTTTTGTGATGGTATTTCGCTCAACTAGTAGAACATTTGGCGTTCTGGCGTTCTCCTCTTTTTGCTAGCAATAGTCAACCTCTAGCTAAATCGCCCTGGCTTAAGGCACTTAGATTCCACAAGAAAGGTATTCAAACCTTACAATAGATATTTCACAGACCCACAATGTGTATATGTCATGGGAAGATTTTCATGCCCTATACAAGCTTGAAACTAGGACCGTGCAACTTATGATGGTCTGGTGAATGCTATTCCTATAGAAATGCTTCATAAGGTGGGAATTTGTGGGTCCAAGCCTTGGTGGAAGTACTAGAAGTGGTACCCAGACACCCCTTTCAGAAATTACAATCCTAGGCTTGGTTATAGGTGGCTCTCACCACATTTTCCTATGATTCATGGGCTTAGCCAGAGGTGGCTTCTTCAATATCTCACTCATGTTTGGTGTAAAATATTTTCTACCACTTGGTCTACAAGTGTTGAGCTGAAACTTGAACACTTTTCTTGGTGTATTCTTTTCCAAGGGTTTCCTGTGGGTTTTCGACTTGTTCACCTGGGGGTCCAGGACCCTTGTTTCCCTTTTTATGGGTAAGTTGAGTCTTTTAAGCATCTCTTTTGGTTTTTTCCCAGAGCCCATTAGTTTTGGACTTGGGTTCATAACTTTTTTCGGCCTTTTAGACTGGAGCCCTTTTCCTAGCATATGGTTTGACTGGGAGACTTGCCCATACTTCCTGCTAAGTATACCCAGCTTTGGCACACTTTCAAGGTGGAAATCCTCTTCAATATTTTGAAAGACAGAAATGCTTGCATATTTTCTCACACTCAAATGGATAAAAATGTTTCTTTATATTCTAAAGCTATTATTTGTTCTAATGTTCTCTTATTGATTCCCACTTGCAATTCCTCAAAAAATATCAAAAATAGGCCATAGAATGCATAATTTAGGAAATTAAATACTCAATTACGTCCAATAACTTAAGTGGGGATCAAACATAAGGTGACATTGTAATGGGTGACAATTTACGATGATGTATTTAGCCCCCACTTTAGTGAGAGTATGAACTTACACTCAAAATCACACTAAAGTAGAAAATCTATGCCAAGAGGGATCCAATTGTCCAAATGTTGGAGAGATAGGATGACTAAGGATCTAGTGGGTGCACAAGCCCCCAAGATCCAAGATTCCATGGCAAGACAACATAAGCACAAAGGAACACACACATGTGTATGATTATGCAAAAAGACAACATACACAAAACATACATGTCAAAAAACATGAAGCATACATGATGAAAACACATGACATAACATAACATAAAAATAATAACAAAATGGATGAAAATACAATGCAAACACGAAGAAGACACATAAAAAAACACATGGCTAGTACTAAAGGGATTCAAGTCAGTAAGGTAAAGAGACCTCAATCTTAAATTTCCTCAAATACCAAATGACATCCATCGAATAAAGGAATTCCCCCATGAGGATTGAAGTCATACACATCACTCATGGGCCACATGGCTCCACTAGCAAGCAAGGTATGTTATGCTAGGTGGTCATGTTAAAAGATGCTCAAGTTTAATGTTTTGGGGGACAAACAAAACTCACCTCAGGGGGTGCATAAAAATCACCTCAAGGGGTGCATAATACTCACCTTAGGGGGTGCATAAAACTCACCTCTAGAGTGCAACAAAACTCACCTTAGGGGGTGCAAAAAAACTCACCTTAGGGGTTGCAACAAAACTCACCTCAGGGTGTGCAACAAAACTCACCTCAGGGTGTGCAACAAAACTCACCTCAAGGTGTGCAACAAACTCACCTCAAGGGGTGCATAAAACTCACCTTAGGGGGTGCATGACAAAATGATAAGGCTAAAAGCTCAAGGGGTGCTATATAAACACCACCACAAGAGGGAATAATTGTACCATAGAAAAAAGGAAACTTGCTTGATTTGGGGGATAATTCATGATAAATTGGACTCAATGAGGCCTTGATTTAGTGTTGTTAAGTGTTTTACATGTCCACACTAGGTCTTAGACCTTTGCAAATTGAATAAGATGCATTTATTGATGTCTTGTAAAGTGTTGTAAAGGACTTTCACGCTTTTCTAGATCTAGTAAACCCATTTTCCCTTAATTCAACATTATAAAATGTATTTAATTACATTATCACATCAATCTAGAAGGCTTGCAAAACAAACTTAAAGTTAACCTAGTGTTGTAATGTGTTTTACACATTCACATTGGATGTTGTGCCTTTCTAGGCTAAGTGGATTTCATTTTAGTGTTGTAAAGTGTATTTAATCACACTTTAACATTGAATTATGTGTCCCAAGCCCTAATTGATCTTCACATCATCACTAATAGGCCCCTATTACCCCATATTGTGCATCCTGAGGTAATATTTGTTGAAATAATTGACAAAGTTACTATATAAACCTGATTTTCTTATCTCCCAACAACCCAATTGGAAAATGGACCCCTCTAGGACTAATTCGCCATTTGTGGTGAATGAGTCCTTGCCACGTGGGACTAATTCATCCAAGGTGGCGAATGAGTCCCATTTGGACCATTTTTTACTTTTGAGCGAGAAAAATTAGGTTTTAAGTCTTATTTTTCTTCATGTCAACCTTGGGGATCCAATTTGCAGGCTAATAAGGTGAATTTCCTATAAAATTAAGTCTCTAAGCCCTAATTTAGAATCTCTTAACTCATTTCACAAACCATTCTTCATTATTCATCCATCATTCTTCTATCTCAAGTCAAGCAAGTAATGGTTTTATCATCTCAAGTCACCAAGATAGCATTTCCAGACATTTAAGGGCAGATTCTTCATGTTGTTGCAGCAATCCAAGATCAATCATCATGAAAATGTATTAATCCCTTCATTTCATGCCCATTCTTCATATTACTTCTTCATTTGGTTTAATTACCTAAAAGGGGTTTGACCAAGGCAAACCCCCATGCCCTAACATTCAACATTTCTCTCTCTTGTCTTGTGTGTTTGTACATTTAGAAATCTTGGAGGTTTAGAAATCATTTGAGATTGTGTTGAAAGTTTTTCAAGTCATCTCTTCATTGGATAAATCAAAATATCAACAAAAAGTCACTTTTAGGCTCAAATTTGACAGTTTTAGAACTGGACACTTGAAGAAGCAGAAAGTGTAGACTAAAGGCTCTTGTTTCCACTATTGTATCTTTAGAAATTCATAAGTGGACTCATTCACCATGGATGGCGAATGAGTCCCACTGCTAGGCCTAATTTTGGTTTTTTGCATTTTTGGATACCCATTTGTCTGAAATAGGCTCCGAAACAGATTCCCAGATCTAGGACTAATTCACCCATAATGGCGAATGAGTCCTAGTAGGCAAAAAAATTAGCATTAGAAACATTTAAAATGTCATTTCCATCCTCCAACAAGATCTCAGGTGCACACTTTCTGTTTCATTCATTTATGTTACAGTTTGCATTCATTTCTAGGTGTTTTCGCATATCACAAGTTGTTTTCCAACAAGTTGCATTTCAATATTTTTCACTTAATAATCAATAGATTTTATCAGTTATTTGCATTTATTTCATCTCATATAGGCACATTTCATTCATATTTCCATTATACTTTCATTACTTTGGGTGAACCACCTAGATTTTAGTGTGGGATCTATCTCGTTCCTTTAGGTGAAAAACCCTAATTGAGCAAAAGAGTCATAGCATTTCACACCCCAAAAATCTATGGTTCATTTTGGTCAACCTAATTTTCAAATACTTTTCTTTTCTAATTTGAATCCATCATAGATATAGTTTGCATGGATTAATTTGCATACTAGGTTTCACATTTTGCATTCATGAAAAAGTGTTGGTTGCATTTTTGGCATCTAAAATCATTAAAATTTTCTAAAATTTTGCATTCTCATCTTAGGTCTACATCTTACAGCCCAACACACATCAAAATCCATCAAAAAGATTTGAAAATTCTGAAAAAATTCCTCACTTGGACTCATTTGCCACCTTGGGCAAATCAGTCCCTTTACGCCCCTAAAACTACCTTTTACAGAGCTAAAAACCCTATTTTTATGCTTTTGTTTGCTGTCATCAACTATCTGTATCAGTTGTTTGAGTTTCTATAACATGCATTTCATTAAAATTTGCTTAACTTATCTCATTTCATGCATGTTTTAAATTTCAAATTTGCATTCTCATATTATTACATAGCATAATCAGTCAATTATCATCTGACAATTACATTTCATTTCAGCCTTTTACATTGCATTTTGAGTTGGCATAGATTGTTATTTCAAAATTTTAGTTTCAATCTTCTCCAAATTTGCAAAGAAAAATTTAGTCAATAAGCATGATCGTCATTCATTCCATGCATGCCCTAGTTATGAGAGTCTCTTACCACAAGAGGGTGAAACTAAAAATGTTAACCTTAAACTCACACCCCCTCTTATCTCTCCCATTTTTGTGGATAATATGATAGAAGAGCATACAAGCATAGATACACATGATGATCATAATTGTGCTTCTCCCAATACCTCTCCTTTTAGTGACAAAGGTATCTTGGCAAAAGAAGATACAATCATTGAGAATCATAAGGATCTTGTTTGTCCTTAGCCTTATCCCCTTAGGGAAGATATTTTAGCATAAGAGAATGAAACCATAGAAAAATTCTTAAACATCACCTTACCTAGTTTCATTCTCCTTTATCTTGTTTGAATGGTTTTGCAGAAGATACGATTATAAATGATGAGGATATGTTGGTCTATCACAACCCTCTTTATGATCCTTCCCCTACCTATACTATTTTGGTAGACATTAGGGAACACAGGAATGAAATCATAAATGATCATGATAATCATACTTGTTCTTCTCCTAGTATCTCCCCTAGTTGTAAGTAAGACTCTTTGATGTTAGAAAACAAAACCAATGAGAGTCATGAGAATCTTAATTGTCCCCTTTCACCTAAGAAAAACCTTATTGAGCAAACCAATTCAACCATTTATCATTCCCCTACATACGATGCAGTCATTTTAGAAGAACCAATCCATGACTATCAAGAATATTTGATTCATAGTTCTAAGAACTCTTCTTCTAGGGAGAATATCATGGTGCTAGAAAAATGCAACAATAATAATGTGTCTTCATTAAATAAAAAGGTGATTCTCAATTTCCCTTTCTTAGAGATACATCAAACCAATACCACTGAAGTTTTGAATGTGCAAGTTTCCATTAGACCCCCTTGATCAATGGACATCATACATACCCCGTGGGACATCCTAACAACCCTTTGATTCTCTACCCACCTTAAGACAAACAAAAAAATCAAAATACACCTAAACTTGTCCTTTACCCTCCTAAGAATAATGTTTCATAGAAACTGAGTCATAATACCGTTTCTCATACGTATAACACTTGAAACAATCCACAACCCCCACAACAAACCCTGACACCCTTACCATTTCCTAATCCTACCTATCTAACCCTTTCTCACCAAGTCAAAAGTAGTATAATCTTGTCAAGCAACTTAAGAATACTCCTGCTAAAATATCATTGTGGGACCTTATTCAAGCCTCCCCTCACTATCAAAACATGATCCTAACAACCTTACAACAAGTTCTTGTCTCTTCTAATGCACAACCAAGTGACATAGAAGCCATATTTCAAGGACTAAACAATGACATTGTTTTCCACCAAAGTGAACTCCCCTCTTTGGACATGCAAAAAAAATGATCCTTTCATGATCATAGCGCAATACCAATGAAAAGGGATAAAGAGAACTCTTGTAGATATTGGTTATGCCCTTCATGTTTGTAGTGTGAGCCTTCTGGATAGGCTTGACATTGATCAATCAAACATTCAACCTGATTCTTTATCTATTCAAGGATTTGTCAATGTCGAAAAGAAACCGCTCGGGGTAATCATTATACCTCTTACAGTTGGAGTGGCCACATTGCATACACAAATCCATGATATGCCTTATAAACTTTCATGTAATCTTATCTTAAGCAGACCATATATTCATGCAATGAATGGGGTGCTCTCTACATTTCATCAAAAAATGAAATACATCTACAACAACAAAGTGTGCACACTCGATGTTGATCCTGAGCCTTATAGTGTTTTACAAATTGAGAAAACCAAAGAAACTCCCTTGAACACATCAACATCAACCACACAAGTGGAACCCATTAAAAAAAAAGACAAACAACATATTGAACAAGTCATGATGCTATTAGAAGATGATTGGGGTTCCTTGGATTTTGAACATGACTTCATGGGTGAGTACAAAATCATCCACATATTCAAATGAGGGAAAAGAAATAACAATAATGTCAACACAAAATTCGGATGACCTTTCGAAAGAATCTGCTTCAACCACTTTAGACAAAGAATCAAACTACACAATAACCCTTAACGATGATTATCACCAACCATCACCTAATCCAAAAGTAATGAAAAAGCCTTATGGAAAAGGGTATGAGCTTATGAAACAACTTGGCTATAGTGGAAGAGGATGTGGTGCTAATGAACAAGGTATTTGCAACTCTATAGACCCTATCACACAACAAACAACTCATGGTCTTGGCTATTGTCCTTTGATAAATATCGCCAAGCCTTCACTCAACATCAACACACTCACACAACATGATTCTAAGTCCACTTTAACTGTAAAATATTTTGAACTCATCGACACTTGTGGTCTTGAAACTTCTCCTTTCCAAAACATCAAACACATAAATACATCCTTGCTTAATGTCAATGTCATCTTGTAAAACGTCAATGATTTGAATTCGTTAGATTTTACACCCTCATATAATGGAGAGAAAAAAATCTCACAATCTCGAGAATCTTGTGTAGATATGACAACTAATACTAAGCAAGGGGTATCTTTGTCACAAACTACAGGACCACCTTCTACCATTGATCAAGAGGGTATCTTGTTAAGACTTCTCCAAGATCACTTGATCACCCTTCCTCCAAGAACTCGAAAGAAATTCTATTACAAGACTTCATTTTGTGCATATCATAGAGTTCATGGTCATTCTACTAATGAATGTAAGGCTTTGAGTAGTAAAATCCAACATTTTAAGGATTTAGGTGTTCTTCCTTATGTGGGGGCACCTAATCCCTCTAATTGATACTAATTTTCACTCTAGCATGCATCTCATCAATCTTTTCGGCTCACTTTTGTCCTGTACTAAGTGGGGGCAAGGGGATAGATAGCCTTGTTCTCATGTTTCACTTGGCATTGCCTCTTTTTACTAGTTATTGACCTTTCATGAACATATACGAGCAATCTTGGGATGTGGATGACCTACCTTAAGTTGGGTCACATGTAACATACTACCTTTTTCATGGCATAGCTTATTGGAAACATATGACTTAGCATAGGGCTTCCGAGTCAGCTATCATGTTCTTCTTCTTCTACTTTAAAGAAATTTCTCATAGTACTGGTGTTCGCAATTGCTTTAAAGTGGGGGCATACATCACCACTCACATTTCATTGCTTGATTTCTTTCTTCTTGCAATGTGTCCTTTTCTTGGTGGTGTCATTAGGCTTGATTCCATCCAAGAGTGTGATACTTCTTTTAACACATCCTCTCTTGGAAACATTAAGCATGATATTCCCTAAGAAGACACCTTGCACGAACTAAGAAAAATTGCTTTGAACATTCCTTACACTATCTTGCATTTACAATGTCTATGAGTGTCAAGCATACGAAGTTTTACTTACCTCATAGAGCTCGAAAATCATTTTTCATTTTGGTGCCTTATTAAAGTTATAAGGAGGTATAACTTTGGTATGGTTGAGTGGCAAAGCCCATTCCAAGGCATGACTTTTCCCCATACCCACCTTTTGGATTCCTCACCTAGTAGACAACCAGAAGTTTCTTGGCTCCAGAGTGAGTATACTTGGGCTTTCTCACCCGGTAGACAACCAAGAGTTTCATCGCCCCAAAGTGAGTATGCATTTTTGGACAAACAACCTAGATCTGATCCACAACATGTTGGACAAATGATTGAATCTTGAACCACCTTTTTATTTTTGCTTTTCTCTTCCTTATAGTTCTTTCCATTGCATGATCATGTACCTTGTCTTGTTACAAATCATTCACCCTTGTGCGTGTCCTTTTGCACTCATGTTGGCTTGAATGTCTACTTTAGTGTGAGTTTGAAGCAAGTTCATCCTCTCACTAAAGTGAGGGCTAAATGTACCATAGAAAAAAGGCAACTTGCTTGATTTGGGGAATAATTCATGATAAATTAGACTCAATGAGGCCTTGATTTAGTGTTGCGAAGTGTTTTACATGTCCACTCTAGGTCTTGGACCTTTTCAAATTGAATAACATGCATTTATTGATGTCTTGTAAAGGTGTTGTAAAGGACTTTCACACTTTTCTAGATCTAATAAACCCATTTTCCCTTAATTCAACATTATAAAATGTATTTAACTACAATATCACATCAATCTAGAAGGCTTGTAAAACAAACTTAATGTTAACTTAGTGTTGTAATGTGTTTTACACATTTACATTAGATGTTGTGCCTTTCTAGGCTAAGTGGACCTCATTTTAGTGTTGTAAAGTGTATTTAATCATACTTTCACATTGAATTTTGTGTCCCAAGCCCTAATTAACCTTCACATCATAACTAATAGGCCCCTATTCCCCCATATTGTGCATCCCAAAGCAATATTTGTTGAAATAACTGACAAAGTAACTATATAAACTTGATTTTCTTATCTTCCAACAACCCAGCTAGAAAATGGACCCCTCTAGGACTAATTCACCATATTTGGTGAATGAGTCCCTAATAGGTGGGACTGATTCACCCAAGGTGGTGAATGAGTCCCATTTGTGCCATTTTTTACTTTTGAGCGGGAAAATTAGGTTTTAAGTCTTATTTTTCTTCATGTTGGCCTTGGGGATCCAATTTATGAGCTAATAAAGTGAATTTCCTATAAAATTAAGTCTCTAAGCCCTAATTTAGAATCTCTTAACTCATTTCACAAACCATTCTTTATTATTCATCCATCATTCTTCTATCTCAAGTCAAGCAAGTTAGGGTTTTATCATCTCAAGTCACCAAAATAACATTTTCAAACATTCAAGGGAAGATTCTTCATATTGTTGTAGAAATCAAAGATCAATCATCATGGAAAGGTATTAATCCCTTCATTTCATTTCCATTCTTCATATTACTTATTCATTTGGTTTAATTACCTAAAAGGGGTTTGACCAAGGCAAACCCCCATGCCCTAACATTCAACATTTCTCTCTCTTGTCTTGTGTGTTTGAATATTGTGTTTCAAATTTTTTCAAGTCATCTCTTCATTGGATATATCAAAATATCAACAAAAAGTCACTTTTAGGCTCGAATTTGACAGTTTTAGAACCGGACACCTGAAGAAGCAGAAAGTATAGACCAAAGGCTCTTGTTTCCACTTTTGTATCTTCAGAAATTTAGAAGTTTACTCATTCACCATGGATGTCGAATGAGTCCCACTTCCAAGCCTGATTTTGGTTTTTTTGCATTTTTGGATACCCATTTGTCTGAAACGGGCTCTAGAACAGTTTCCCAGATCTAGGACTAATTCGCCTAGAATGGTGAATGAATCCTAGTAGGCCAAAATTTTAGCATAAAAAATATTTCAAATGTCATTTCCATCCTCCAGAAAGATCTCAAGTGCACACTTTCTGTTTCATTCATTTATGTTACAATTTTCATTCATTTCTAGGTGTTTTCGCATATCAAAATGTGTTTTCCAACAAGTTGTATTTCAATAGTTTTCACTTAATAATCAATAGATTTTATCAGTTATTTGAATTTAGTTCATCTCATATAGGCACATTTCATTCATATTTCCATTATAATTGCATTAATTTGAGTGAACCACCTAGATTTTGGTGTGGGATCTATCTTTTTCCTTTTGGTGAAAAACCCTAATTGAGCAAAAGAGTCATAGCATTTCACACCCAAAAAATCTATGGTTTAATAACAAAGGGGATTTTCTCAATATACAAAAGGTCACACCTTAGGGGATATCACCCATGACATCACCACCAAGAGAAGAAAAGTAATGGAAAAAGAAATTTGTGCCTTAGGAAATACTATCCATAGCATTACCACCAAGGGGAACACCATATGCCAAGAAAGGTCATTCTCTTGAAGGATATCAAGCTGAATATCACCACAAGGTAGACACTAATCATAGATCAAGAATGACACACTTTGACTAACAAGGTGACTAACAAGGTCACACTTCCTAGGAGATGCATGATATCATCACTAAGAAGGGACAATTCCTATGCAAACAATGATCAGTGAACTATATGCCCTCCTTTAAAATGTTAGTGTACTTACTACAATAACATTTTAAGAAGAAATAAGGGGATCCCTTTCAAGAAGGAATGCACCAAGGACAAGGCTACCTAACCCCTTTCCTCCCAAGTGTAGGGACAAATATGAGCCTAGATGGTTATGATATGTTACTCCTTGTGAACTGAAATATGATTGCATAAAGCCAAGTTTATACCCCTATGTATGATAGTGAGCATTGTGTGATAATACAACTACCACATGACAAGGAGCAACTGTGTGTGTGTTAAATGTGCAAAGTTAGTATCTGTGTGAACCCCAATCCTAATACCTGGAAAACAATGAGAACAAACATATTAGATTAGAGATTGCAAGTAAGAACAAGGATTCCCCATGAAATCCATTAACATAGCTCAAATTAGAAAAAAAAAGCAATGAAGAACACAATGAAAAAACCAAAATAAAGATTGAATCCTAATTAAGCAAGCGAACTCTTGATTCCATGGGGGAATTGGTGCCAATTTGATGTGAAAATTGGCCCTTTCCCAACTCCTATGATGCAATATTGATGTATGTTGATGAGTGTTGATGAATGATTCACTTTTTTGATGAAGGATGAGTGTTCCAAGCTAAAAACCTACATAACCTAGCTAAGATGGATGAAATTTGATAGATATTTGAGCATGGTAACTTTGCATAATTTGTGGATGATCAAATGAGGATATGAGCTCTTCATTTATAGATGAGATTGAAGGATGAATGTCCAAAATTGAGCAATGTGTGACTAACATTCAACCAATCGCAAGATGCCATTTGTCAACCCATGAGTGGATGGAGGATGTGCAAGTTTTGAGGATTGTGCCAATAAATGCTTATTTTTGAATTTTGAATTTTGTTGAAATGACTTGCAAGAGGGAAGAAAGAAGAATTGAATGCCACTTGGCTCAAGGCAAAGGACATGTCAGATTGAGTAAATGCCTTGTTGGATGTACATGTCAACTTGGATTTTTGAATTCAAACTTGAAGGATATTCCAAAAAGATTCCTTGTTGAGGAAAATAGGGATTTAATAAATCAATTAAATCTATTTTCATGAGCAAGTGGTAAATGCTTAGAGGATGGGACATGATAAGAGATTAAATTAATTAAGGTTAATTAATTTAATAAAGGGGGTTAGATGATGTGACAAATTTGACTTGAATTTATGGATTTATTTAAATCAAATATGAGAGGAATGTGACAAAGGATTAATTAAATAAAGATTTTGATTTATTTAATTAAAAGAGATGATGTTAGATTAAACCAAATAAGGTTTTAATTTATTTAATTTAATAGTCAGACTTTAGAGATTTAATTAAATAAAATTGACTATTTAATTAAATGGGGATAATTAGATCAGATTGATTGATTTAATTAACAAAAAAGGATGACTTAATTAGATAAAATGATTTATTTAATTAAGGGAAGGAAATTGATGAATTTAATCAGATAAGGAGATTTGATTAAATGGTTAGACCAAGGGATGATTTGGGATGAAATGATGTTAGTATTCGGGATCAAATGCACAATGTCAATCGGTACATTTTACATGTCTACAGTATCAACACAAACCTTAATGAAACAATTTATATTCAAAGATTCGAAGCAAAGAAACTATTATAATTTGAAACAAACTAAATCTTTCAAGAACGTCTCATTGTCCTCTATTCTTAATGATTCTTTTAACCATTTTGGACCTTAGATTTCTATGTGCACAAAAGCTATTAGAATGACACTTAAGAAACAAGATTAGTATTCAACATGCAAGCTATTATAATGCCTACATGAAACTATATGCAAACAATGATGATGAAGGATATGATGAGTGAGGGACGATGTTGATGATAAATGAACAAGTGGAGGTGGATACTATGGTAGTGATCTATATAATTATATGCATGATACTACATATGCTCAAATGCAGACTTAAAATGAACTAATTTAAAATGTAACTATGATGCAAGATGGGACATAAAATGCAACTATGATGCAAATGTAAAGCATAACATGATGTAAAAACTAGCTATAAGACTCCAAGAATGCTCCAAGCTCCAATGATAAACCTTCATGATAAATTTACTTCAAATGTGGATGCAAAAAAGGCCTAAGGGTTATATTTATAGCCTTTTTCAAGCATATAGTGAGGTGGCAATAATCAACGGTCCAAATTCGAATAAGAAAGATGGATGGTGAAGATGAAAGGAATCAAGATGTTGTCCCCTTGACCAAAGACAACATGCCATTTGGATGGCAGACTATCTTGACCAATGGGAAACATGCCATTTGGTTGGAAGATTCAAGTGTGAGAATAGAAGACCATGTGCTTCCAAAATTGTTGGAAGTGTGGGAAGAATAAGTCATGTGCTCCAAAATTAGTGGAAGTGTGGGAAGAATAAGTCATGTGCTCAAAAATTAGTGGAAGTGTGGGAGGAAATGAGCCATGTGCTTTTTGAAATGAGTTGAAGATAATTCTAATTAAAAATTAGAGTTATTTATTTTTATGTGACCCTGATGAGGTGGCATAAAAAGTTGTAGAAATGTGCTCTAATTCCTAATTAGATTTAGTGAAGATTAATTAAATAAAACAAGTTTAGGGAACCTTGTTTATTTAATTAATTTAGAAGAATATGTTTTTATGATTTGGAGAATTAGATAAGGGCGAACAATATAAATAAATTGAGAATTTATTTATATATAGTTGATATTAATCAAATAGCTAGTATTTAATTAATTAAAGGTGATGACCGTTTATAGGTGTATACATTTTTCCCCCCTTTGAATTAATGTGTTTACACATTGCTTCAAAGAAAAATTTGATACTGATGCTCAAAAAAGTTTTTGATGCCCCAAACGATGCCCCGGACGTTGATTTTCAGGTATTGTTGGATATATGCCCCCTCGAGAGATAAATCGGTAAAATGTGGATTTTTGATGTTTTGTTGAGGATTCAACAATTGTGTGGTGATGTTGTAGTGATGTGATGATGATCCAATGTTGAACCAATGATACTTTGATATCAGACGTGATTTATCTCTTGAAATTTGATTCTACACTCACTCCTTCAATAGTTTTGATTAGTTAAAGCCCATTTTTTATAATAAATCCCACCATAATTCCCTCCATTGTCCTTTGAAAATGTAAAAAGTGGGAAAAGTGAATTCATTTGCACATTGTGAGTTTGGAGAATTTGGAGAGGAGAGCTAGAGAAAGATGGAGATCCCTTCTCACAAGCATCATTTTGAGCACCTTCACCGCCATGGTCATCCTGCTGCGTCTGGTCCTATGGTACACATTACAAGAAACCTCCTTTAGTCATTTTCCCACCTTTTAATCAATGTTTTGAACTTGGTAGATAGGTGTTTTGGGCCATTTAAAGTCATTTTTGCACTTTTGGGGGCTATTTTTGCTATTTTCAAGTCATTTTTGGGAGTTTCTGGGAGTTTTGACACCTTTTTCTTTTGTTCTGGCGCCTTTTGCTTGTGTTTTGGCACCTTTTACTTTTGTTTTGGTGCCTTTAGGGTCCCAAATGGTGCCTTTTGCAAGATTAACTTCATGTTTTGATCCTTGTTTCCTTGTTGTTTTTCTTGTCTGATGATGTTTGATTGATGAAATTCCTCCTGGTTATGTCAAACATTGTCTTGTTGATATTTGTTGAGGCTTGTATGATGTTCATGAATCATGTTAGTCATTGCATTATTTTGTTTAGTGATGCTTTTGATTGATCTCAGTTTAATTGTGTTATTTTTGTTGCTTGATTATTGTAATATAGTTGATGATTTGATCTCATGATAGGTGAGAGTAAAATGATAGGATAACTTGATGTTGTTTTGACCTTATGATAGGTGAGGATCGATGATATGATTGATGATGCATCGACCTCATGATAGGTGAGGACCGATGATAGGATTGATGATGTGTCAACCTCATGATAGGTGAGGATCGATGATAGGATTCATTGATGTATCGGCCTCATGATAGGTGAGGATCGATGGTAGGACTCATTGATGTATTGACCTCATGATAGGTGAGGATTGATGATAGGATTATGCTTGATCAACCTCATGATAGGCGAGGATCAATGATAGGATTGATGATGTATCGACCTCATGATAGGTGAGGATCGATGATAAGATTGATGATGTATCAACCTCATGATAGGTGAGGATTGATGATAGGATTGACTAATGTATCGACCTCATGATAGGTGAGGATCGATGATAGGATTGATGATGTATCAACCTCATGATAGGTGAGGATCGATGATATTATTCACTGATGTATTGACCTCATGATAGGTGAGGATCGATGGTAGGATAAATTAATGTTTCAACCTCATGATAGGTGAGGATCAATGATAGATGCACTGATGATTGTCTTGATTGATTGATTTGATGGTCTCGATTGATCATGATTTGATTGACTGATGATCCTGTTTGAACATGATTTGATTGACTGATGATCTAAATTTAACATTATATTAGGGCTAAATTTGATAGATTGATTTATGTAATGTTGATTTATTTTCCCTAATATGATTAGGACTTTGATGTGCTCCAGTCTCAGGAGCATTTCCCAAAGACATGGGGGATGGTGCGTCAGTTGACTCGGGAAGATTTGGATATTATCGCCCATTGTGGGTTGACATCCTTGATAGATATACCCCAATATAGGATTAATATGGGTTTGTTGACTGCTCTAGTAGAGAGGTGGCATGGTGACCACAATACCTTTCATCTGGCCATTGGGGAGATGACAGTTACTCTAAAGGATGTTTATCGTATTCTATGGATTCCAGTGATGGGAAAGATAGTTGTGTATGATAGAATAGAGCAAGGCGGGACTGATTCCTTGAATGGGATTTGTCGAGATGATCATGTTTCAGGCCATTGTGTCCCCTAGCAGGAGATGGTCAATAGATATGATCCTCTACTATGTGTTCTTTCTAATTTTTTTGGCAGATTCCTTTGTCTTCACTATAGGTCAAAGGGAATTTCAATGGGTTAGGGCCGAGTATTGGAGTGTATGACATTGCAAGGGACTAGATATGCATGGGGTTCATGTATGTTGGCCCATTTGTATCAAATTTGTACCAGGTTGTGTATTGTGGGGCGATGAGTCTATCTTGCAAAATTACACTATTGCAGACATGGGCATGGGAGCATATAGTGATCACTTGACCATTGGGAGAGAGACAACGGCTAGCAAGTAGACCCTATGTGTTTAGCTACAGTGGTCTGCATGTTCAGCATAAGCTAGGAAAATTAGCTTATTGGAGACATGTCTTAGATGATCTAGAGACTGTGACATGATGCATGTACTTGGATTGCGAGATGTGGCCAGAGGATCAGGTGGAAATTCCATACATGTTATCGTGATATTTTTCATGACCCTCTTTATGTTAAAACTTTATACATACTATAATTTTGTGTGGTAATATTATGTAAGTGGTTTATACAATTAATTTATGTGTGGAGAAGGTAGAGATTAAATAAAAAACAAAAAAAGAATTATTAAATTATTGAATACATAGGAACAAATAAAAGTTAACAACATTAATAAATAAGTGTTTCTTTAACAATTTCAGCACATGGTGTTGGAGAAATGAAAAAAAAAAGGAATAAAAAAATTTTGAATAAAAAAATTAAGTCATTATGTAACAAGTGTTCTCATCCTAGCCTAAGCATTATTGATTAGAATAATCTATTATTATACTTAATTGATAAAATTAACCACTTTCATAAGTCACATTAATTAATATAATACATCATTTAATCTAATTAATCATGATTAGGGAAATGTCACTATCTTTCATAATCCATTAATTAGTTAATCCTAAATTAATTGATTAATTAATCTTTATTATCATTTTTTTTTCAAATTTAACATTCATTTTAATCTCAATCACATGTAACTTGCATGCACAAGTTATTATCACCTTACAACTCATCCTCACTCACCTTTGTGTGTGAGTTCACACCATGCATGTGACCTTTCCTCTTTCAGCCATTTGGCTTCCCCATGTGTGCTCACACATGTGTGAGCACACATGGTCAAACCACCCTCCCTTACATGTCATAGACATGCCATTATGAAGCCACCCTCTCTCTTATATGTCATAGACATGTCAACATCTCATCTACCCAAGGTGTGCACACAAATCAAAATTTGTATTTTAAAATTAGGATTCTCTTGCATATGGTTATTTGGGCTTGTTTTATTGACTTTAGGGTAAAAATGAACCCCTAGGATAAGTACCTATGGGGTGTAAGTTTATTGAAAACATAATATGGCCTTTTGGGCAAAGTATGAACCCCTAAAAAGTCACCTAAAGAGGAGTGACGAGTTTTATGATCTTGGGAAATGTGTGGAGACTTGTCATATCCACCTCTCCCAAGGTGTGCTCACACATGTGTGAGCACCTTTGACTCCTCTCCCCATACCATGTGGGCCTATTTTTAAAGCTTTTTTCTTATAACACTTGTCACAAAGTGAGGCTATCAATCCAAACCCCACCTTCTCAAACAATCCTAGCCATTGAATCAATCTTCAATCCTGACCCTCCATTTACCTCCCCTCATGTCTATAAATTGAGGCCATTTCTTCTTTCATTATCAACACATGAATGGTATTTTTATGCTATCACTTTGAAGAAGGATAGGATTGAAGGAAAGAGAATCAAGTTGAAAAAGAGAAGATTTGTTGCAACTACATCAACATCCAGGTTTTCTTTACTTTGATTTGCTTTTAGAATAACTAATTAAATCTAGAAAATTTGTTAGAATCAATCTATTACTCTCTTTCTTATCCTTGTTTGTAAAATCAATCTATCCTTTGTTTTTTTTCAACTAAATCTAGAATGAAACTAATCCTTCTACTATTATTATTTCTATTTTATCAATATATTTATTCTCATTTATGTTTATTTATAAAGAAATTATTTTCCTTTAATCCGGTTAATGTTACCTCAAATATAAATCAATTTTTATAAAATAAAATTTATAAATAAATGAATTATTATTTTATTAGTGTTAAAATACATATGTGCTTTTTATATTCAAGTTCTTTATAACATTTAATTAATATTCATTTAAGTCTTAAATGAAATAAGCTTTAGAATTAGATTGTTCTTTGAAAATAAATAAATTGATAGAATTTTCAAAAAAAGGGGTATCAATTGGATAGATTAAAAAAGAAAAATATTCGATCTAATTAACTATCAAAGGGTGGGTTTATTCATTAAACAAAAAAAAAAAAAATTCATATACTTCTTAATTTTAATAATGTTACCCTAATTTAGCAAAACAATAAATTAACTAACACCAATGATTGATGAAGATTTGGTCCAAACTATGGTTCTATGAGATAGTATTTAATTTCCTTTGAACAAAGATGGAAATGGTTACTAGCTAATGTTGAATATAATTAATGAACTTATAATATATCTCTCTTCCTAAATAAAATGATGATAAACTATGAGTATGGACCTAGTTATAGAAATTTTAAAATAGAGGAATTACAACATTTATATCTTATGGCAATACTATACTTACAACTCTATAATAACAATTATGACCATTAGACAATAAATTATAAGCTTAAATTTATAAAATACTATCTAACTTAAGGCATTAATAATATATCTTTAATAAAATTGCTTTCTTGTTATGTCACAAACTTAGCTCTTAGATTTATTATAAACTCTCTCTCCATGTAATAAATTTATTTTCTTGGGATTCAAGGTTTATAGAACATCATAGTTATGATTTTATATATTTACAATAAACTTAAATATCATGGTTATTCTTTAAATTAATTTTCTCCCTCAATATACAAGTAGATTCTTTTTTTTTAAAACAAGGTTGTTTCATTTAATTACAACTAAATCATAGTGAATAAATAATTATGTAATTATTAGAATATTATAAAAAATAAACTTATGCAAATTAATGCAAACCTTCTTTAGATAGATCATAAATCTTGAGGTATTAGTAGTATAACTTATACAATTAAAAACCAAGGCTCTTATTAAGATATTGTATTGGTTTATCTATATAAGAAATTAGTGAAATAACTTATGCAATTAAAATCAAGTCTCTTTTTAGTTGGATTATTTATTTATTTATGCAACCAAAATTAATAAACTTTTTATCTTGAAACAATAGATTATGCCATGAAGTCTCTTTGAGTTGGAATTATTTATGCTGTCTTAGATGGATATTTATTTTGAAAATATTAGTGTTATGCAATTTAAATCAAAACTACTTATTCTATGACATAGACTATGCGAATAGATTCAAATTTCTTTTCTAAGAAATACTAACATTGCAAAATAATTAGATTCATACCATCTATAAATTAGATCACCCATCTTGAATAATTTAACTTCATATTTAAGTTTTTTTATTTCATATATGGATCTGACTATTCAAAACATTGTTACAAAAAATTTTACTTTCAAATAATGTAGGTAGATGCAATACTTCTTCATAGGGATTGCATTTGAATAAATAGTTTTTTTATTTAGTAAGTTCATTTAATTTTACTTCTTAGCAAGAAGGTCTAAAGCTTTTATATTTCCATTTAGTTTATGTGCACAAGCTACTTTTCTTATTATTGATAATGCATTTAATTTCTCTTGATAGAAAACTTAAATAAGAGGAGGAAAACATAAAAAACTAGCAGCATTCGGTATTAATGGTGCCTTTGACTCACATTTATGGGTAATGCCATCGTGTTTGAGTTACTGCACTTATAGCCTAATAAAGTTGCAACAACGGCGTCTATGGCATCGTCCCTATAAATCGTCGAGGAGAAATAAGGAACATTTTTGGAGTTAAAATCCAAGGGGCAGGAAATCTCTCTTGGATCGATAATCTAAAAAAAGATAATACTATAATGGACATACATCCACTAGTGAAAATCATAGAAAACCCCAATAGGGTTTGGGCATGTAAATTGTCTTTTTAATTCTTTTATCTTTGATGATTTGTTGTTCAACGAGAAAGGGTGACGTGACTTATAGGAATTTAGAACATAGATGAATTAAGAAACAAGCAAAAGATCACCATGAATCTTTATGCTCCCTCATGTGGGTAGAAATTGAAGAGAAACTGTCTGGGGAGATGGCCCTAGAAAGGGTCGCGTACCCACAAAACAATTTACATTCAACAATAAATTAGAAAACAAAACTACATATTATACGCCTTGATCCTGTGCTGAAATGGTGTATATAGGCAGTCTAGGGACGGAGTTGTCCCTAGTACACAAGCGCTTGGGGTGGGGATTTAGGATTGGTTAAGGGTGTTTACCTTATTGGCCTTGTTAAGATACCTTAAGATAAAGGAAGATAAATAAATATTAAAATTGAAGTTAGAAATTACTTGTTATACTCAGAAGGAATCCCAGATGGATTCGCTTGATTCCTCAAGGCTTTAGGCCAAATTCTGAGGTGGGACTCAAACTTTTATTATTATCTCACATACTCCTAAGGACATTGACCTCGGTGCACTCCTAGTAGGGGAGTGTAGTCTTTAGAGAGTGACTCAGGACCCGGATGGTCTCGATAAGTCTAAGTCTTTGGCCAGAGCATTTTCTAACCCATGTGGTTAGATGTCTACATTATTTAGATAGATAGATCTTGGTCCCAAATGGACATTAACCTAACCCAAAAGGTTAGATGCCTATCCCGGATGGATAGATGAGTCTTGGTCCCATATGGACATTATCCTAACCCCATATGGTTAGATTCCTATCCCGTATGGATAAAAGTTCTTGAGTATACAACTAATTGAGCAAGACATTAAGGGATTTACATAAAAAAAAAAAAAATTAGTGAAATTTTTGGTTCAAGGAAGTGTGGGTCTTTACAATATTTGATTGGACGGACACATTCTATACATGAGAGATATTTGTATTTGCATGTTTGTCATTAGTTTGGACAAGTTCAGGTGATGCCCCAAGGAGTTTCCCATTATGCACGGCGACGACAGGATGCGAGAGAGTGGGGCCCTTGTGTATCATATGATGTTTCTTGTATCAAGTATTATTCATTGAAACCATTTGTATGGTATTATGTTCCATAGATGGCAGATGCAGGGATGACAAAGGATTATTCTGAGTATTTCTATACACATCCTTTTTGAGGTTATCAAGTCTTGATGAGCCAGTTCCACCAATTGATGATGATGACAGGGCATTGAGATAGAGGGGGGATGGAGAAGAGGGGAGTGATATTGGGGATGCAGGGGATGATGATGGTGGTGATGGTGGTGGTGGGGGAGGTGATGATGATGGTGGTGGTTGTAGCTCAAGTGTAGGGCTATCAGGTATAGTTGGCAGTCCCTTTCTAGATTTTGCAGTTCCTAGATGTAGGAGGAGTATTACCGTACCTTAGTCGATAATTCCTAGGATTCAGATTGGAGTCCCTTCTCATTAGCAGTAGGCATAGCTAGAGGCATTACAAGCACAAATTCAAACCTTTCAGGGTGAGTTAGTGCAAGCTCGAACATAGTTTGAGGTATTGATGGCTGAGAGAGATGCAGATAGGAAGCAGGTACAATAGGTATAGGCACAAGTTCAAACTCTTCAAGGTCAATTAGTGCAAGCTTAGGCATAGATTCAGATACTGACTACTGAGAGAGATGTAGATAGGCAGCAAGTACAACAGGTATAGGCATAGGTCATCATACTTATTGTAGAGAGGGATGTCATGAGACGACGGGTAGAGCAGGCCAAAGCCATTACCAAGAGATTACAATAGGCTGCAGCGGCCACGAGTATAGCAGAGTTCCTTAGAGAGATTCAACACACTGCTTAGGAGTTAGAGTTTTACAGGGGTAAATATCATGAGTTGGTTCCTTTGGAGTGGCGAGTGAGCTTTGTACTATCTTGATTTGGTAGATATCGGTCTTAGACTGTTAGCATGGGTGTTACTTAGCCATTCCTAGAGATAGGAGAGATCCTAGTGTAGGTTTGTTAGGTGGAGGAGGTATTGGTTCCATGATGCTAGCACCATCTAGGGGGAGCTTGAAATAGTATCTTATGATGTATACACTATTGTGACATTGATGATGTACTTCTTGTGTTCAGACTTTATAATACAATGCCATTTTTTATATTGATGTATCTCGTCATACTTTTGGGATATCCTTGTACACTTTGACATTATGATTTTTGAGGTTATATAATGTGCAGTGATGATTATGATCTATGTGTTGATATGATGATAGATGTATATGATGCATTTAATTTATATGTTCATGATGATGATTCTGATGTTATGATATGCTATAGATGCAAATGATGATGCAACTGATGTGCGATGAGTCTATGATGATTTTATGAATGATGCCTATATGATATATGTGATGGATTTTACTATGCTAATGAAATGTGATGCATTTTATGTTTTTGTTCTTTTCTACTGCAAATAAATGATGTAATGAATGAATGTGTCTATGATGATGCATATTTTTATTGATGTTTATGTGATTTTTTATATGTGATGATGATCATGATGATTTGACATGCTTTATGGATGATGAATTTGATTATGTAGATGATTGTGTTATGGGGTCTTAAGCTTAAATGAGTGAATTTTTCCACCTTCCAAGAGTTGTGGGAAGGTTGTCATCCATTGATTCTTTGTTTCATTAAGCATCACAAAACCTGACATATTTCCCAATTCTTTTGGAAATCTAAAGAGACTCACTCATTTAAGCTTAGTGAACCACTTCCCTAATGCCACTATATGAAATGATTTTGATTATGTAAACAAGATGTGATGGATATCCTTTGGTGTTTTTCGATGCAAATATTATGATGTGATGGATGAATGGATGAATGAATTTGTAATGTTTTTTGATGCAAGTGATACGTAACTAAATGAGAATTTTTTCTAATTTGATGATAATGCAAGTGATGTGTAACTATATGAAAATGATGTGTTTTTGGTTAATTTCAAGAGTACTCAATCCCTTAATGCAAAAGATAACATCATCTTTGTAGCTTTGGAAATGCCATAAATACAGATGAAAACTAACATGGATGCAATCTATTCTAACCATGCAAATATCGTATGCAAAAGTTGTCATTCATAATAGTCGATTCATCGTGCTTTTTATCATCAATGAGCCTTTAAAATATTGAAAGTGAGTACAAACATCAATGGTATATTTAGACCATGATGACCTAAGTACTACTTCCATGATGTTTGATAGTGCAAGTTAACACAAGCATCTAAGTATAATTAAACTGAGATGGCTTGAGTATCGCTTGAATAAACAGACAAGAGTTAACCGTTTTCCTATGCAAATTTGGAATGTCATAGTGATACTTTGTGTAGATAGGGAAAAATACAAAGGTTTAAATGTGTTGAAAATAATAAACTAATTAAAACCTATCAAGCACCATGAAGTACAAACTAGAATTAAAGTGTAAATAAATATAAGATATGCAAACCAATTTTCAAACTAGACTTGATTGACCTCCATGGCTCTTCTCCACCTGCATAAGAATGGAAGATTTTGAAGGTTGATTGTTGAAGGAATATGGTTACTCAATTATGCAGCATAATGACCTGATGAAGATGATAGATGGAGATGGATGGATGATAGAAGAATGATTTTGACAGCATAAGGATGTCTGAAGATTCCATCTAAATGGCATGTGAAAGGTTAGATTTATAGATTTTTTGAAGACAAAAGCTTAGTTGGCAAAGATTAACGGTTGAGATTCAGTCTGGTAAGATGAATGGTAAGAGATGGAGAAGTTGGAGAGAAAGATGGAAGCTAGAGAAAAAGAACGAAGATGTTTCCTTCCCACAAAACCTGTCACTCAAAAATGAACGCAACTTGCCCTTTGTCAAGTTTAGTTATGAGTTGGTTTTGTAGTTGTAGATAATTCATTAATTAAATAATAAAATTATTTAATTTCATGTGACATGTGGTTTTGGAAGTTTCTAATTAAATATTAAAAAATATTTAATTAAATGTGAGATGGCTTTTTAGAAGATTTTAAAGATGATTTCATGATTTTGGGAAAAAATAAGAAGATTTAGAAGATTTAAGGATGATTTTATGATTTTGGAAAAAAGAAGAATATTTACTTTATTTAAAATAAAGCAGTGTGATTTTTTAGAAGATTTAAAGGTGATTTCATGATTTTGGAAAAAAGGAATCTAATATTTACTTTATTCAAAATAAAGCAATGTGATAATTAAATTAAATAAATTGTAAAGCTTATTTAATTTAATTAAGAAGAATTAGAAAAGTGATTAAATTAAATAAGTAATTAAACTTATTTAATTAAGATAGAAGAATTAGAAAATGAACAATATAAATAAATAATTAAATTTATTTATATGTAGATTGAATTAGAGATTTAACTAAATAACGTGTATTTAATTAATTACCAAACTTATTATAATGTGACCATTTTTAGGTGTATACAATTTGTAGCGCATGTCTCGTGAAAATTTGCATAGTAATAATGATCAACTCGTGACATCAGACAAAGAAAAATCATACTCCTTCCTAGCTCCTCTAGTTCGATACATCATCGAGGGGCTCCAGAGATATGATAACAAAAATCAAAGTACAACAATTGAACATTTTTGTTTAATGTGATAAACCCATGATTTAGAAGAGCAGCATCCTTTCAATTGTCTGATGTTTTTAAGATTTTTCAATTTTCCAATTTTTATGTGTTTTATGAGATTTTGACCAAGAACCTAACCTAAAGACCTATCCTAGGGGACTTGAGGGCTGATCAAAGATTAGCCTTGCCTATGTTATGCACGTAGAGACCACATAGTTAGACTAACTCAACCGATTTACAGGACCAAGATATGAACAGATGAGAGATGACAACTAATTACAACGGAACACCAAAGGACTTGACCTAGGGTGCCTTGAGGGTTGATCAAAGATTAGCCTTGTCTACGTTTAAGCTCAGAGATGATGTAGTTTGACAAGATGACTCAGTTTTTTACTTTTTGACTAACTTTTGACTTGTTTTTGTATTTTGATGTGATATGGATGTTTGATGCATTTCTAATGGTGATTGATGTTCAATTTTGGGTTGCATTTCAATCATTGTATTTGGTTGTGTTTTTCATCTTGATGTTTGTTTGTTGGTTCAAGCTCAAAGTTTGTTGCCCCTAGTGAGTTCAGGATTTTTCCCCCAGTCTAGGGTGAGACACGATTGTGATGCTAGGATATGTACATGGAGCTTTCAAAGGATAGGTGGATGGATGGCGAAAGCGAAAGGTTGACATGATCAAATAGATGGAAAATATGACCTATCACAAATAGCACCTGTTGCCAAGTTTTCACTACTTGTTTTTATTACACTTTTTCAAATTTTATGATTTTTTTTATCTTTTTTATTTTTCCCTTTTTTTGTATTTTTCTCTTTTTCTAATTTTTTTCATTACCAAGATGCCTATTTTCCAGGTTTTCATCAAGGCAACCATTTTTTAGGACATTTTATGATGTTTTTGGCATTTTTTAGGACCTTTTTCCAATGCACTAGATGATTTAGGTGTAGAACTTCTTGAGATGTAGGCTATTGAGGGGTTCATCAAAAAAATCCCCTTCTAGTGTAGACAACTGATATACTCCTAATTTGAAGGCTGACACAATGACAAAGAGACCTAGCTACTTTGGTTCAAATTTCCCCTTCTCTCGATCTTATTGATTGTGGGGGTTCTCTTTCAAGTCTAAATCACCAACTTGAAGTGTTCTATGCTTGACTCTGGTTGTAGCTTCTTGATATCCTTTGTTGATATGCCTTCAGGTGATCTACTGCATGCTGACGATGCTCATCCAAGAGTTTCAATTCTTGTAACCTAGACACCCTATGATCCTCATTTGAAATGATCCCTTTTAGTGATACATGGAGTTGTGGTAGTTCAACCTCAATAGGTAGAATGGCTTCTGAGCCATAGACTAAAGCATATGGTGTAGCTCCCATCAGGGTATGGATACTAATTTTGTAAGCCCATAGAGTAGGGTTTTGTTGCACATGCCAGTCACATCCAGCATCGTTGATGGTTTTCTCTAAGATCTTCAGGATAGTCTTGTTTGAGGCCTCTGCTTGGCCATTTCCTTGTGGATAATAGGGTGTAGAAAACCAATGTTGAATGTGAAACCTCTCACAGAGTTCTTGGACATCCTAATTCTTGAATGGTCTACCATTATCTATGGTAATGGGTTGTGGAATATCGCACTGACAGATGATATAATTCAGGATGAAGGATGAGATTTGTTTTCCTATGATTGTGGTTATGGGAACTGCTTCAATCCACTTTGTAAAGTACTTTGTGGCTATGATGATAAAATTGTGTCCGTTGGATGAAGATGGGTGTATTTTGCCTACGAGATCCAATCCCCACTGACAAAAGGGCCATGTTGATGCAAAAGGTTGAAGTTCATGTGCTGGTGCATGGATGAGATTGCCATGAATTTGGTACTTTTGGCATTTCTTAACAAACTGAAAAGAATCCTTCTCCATAGTTGGCCAATAATATCCCAGACGGAGGATTTTCTTAGCTAGGGTTAAACCACTCGAATGAGTGCCACAAACACCCTCATGTACTTCTCATAAATCCATTTCAAACTCGTCACATTACAAACATCGGAGGAGAGTTCCATCAAGATCTCATATATAAAGGACATTCGCGATAAGGTTGTGTCGGGCGGTTTGGCGAATGAAGTTTCATTTTTTTATTACAAGATAGGTCAGGAGGAAGGGTGTTATCTTTTAGGTATGTATAGATTTTCCCATAGAGGGAAGTGTCAGCCTCAACTAGATGGTAGATAACTTGGGACTCTAGGTTGTCATAAGATGGTTTGAAAAATTGTTCCACCATGAACTCATAACGGGCTCGTTTCTCTGGAATCTGCAAGAGAGAAGCAATGGTTGAAATGGCATCAGCGGCTTTGTTGTCACTTTGAGGAATTTGCTCAAATATTATTTCCAAAAAGTACTTTTTAAAATAATCAACCATTCTTTTGTAGGGCATCAGCTTGTCATCCTCTGCTTGATAATCATCATTTACCTGGTTAATGACTAGTTGTGAATCCCCATAATAGACATGTAACTCTGTGATCTTCCACTCAACTGCTACTTTGATTCTAATGATCAAGGCTTCATATTCGGTTGTGTTGTTGGTGCAAGGAAATATTAGTCTATAGGACTTAGGAATGGTATGTCCTTGTGGCGAGATAAACAAGATTTCAGCTCCTGATCCATGTTGTGTATAAGAACCATCAAAGTACAAGACCCATTGTTGTGTGGATATTGTCAGGACATCAGTATCTAGAAACTCAATGTTCATGGGATGATTGTCTTGTAATGGTGCTTTAGATAACTGGTCTGCAATAGCTTTTCCTTTGATTTCCTTCCTATCAACATATTATATGTCAAATTCACTCAACATCATGACCCACTTAGCCAATCTTTTATTTAGATTAGCTTTGCTTAGAAGGTATTTCAGTGGATCTATTTTGGCCATCAACTTGATGGTATGGGTGAGCATATAATGTCACAATTGTTGGGTAGTGAACACTACTGCTAGACAAGCCTTTTTGATAAAGGTGTAATTGATCTCATAGCCATTTAAGGTTTTACTAATGTAATATATTGCCCTTTCTTTTCATGTTGAATCCTCTTATGCTAACAAGGCTCCCAATGATATTTCAGTTGTTGCTATGTACAATAAAAGTGGTTTTCCCTCTACTGGTGGTATTAAGAAAGGTGGACTCATTAGATATTTTTTCAATTGATTGAAGGATCCTTCACATTTTTCATCCCATCAGAAAGATACATTCTTGTGAAGCAAGTGGTTGAAGGGGTGAGTTTTATTAGCCAATTGTGCAATAAACCTCCTGATAGATTGGAATCTTCCTTGCAAGGATCTCAGTTGGCTGATGTTTTTAGGAGGCATCTTCATGATAGCTTTGACCTTTGCAAGGTCCACCAGAATTCCTTTAGCCAACACAATGTACCCCAAAATTTTAGTTGATGTTACACTGAATACACATTTCTTGGAATTTAGTCTCACATTGAACTTCTCTAATCTGGTGAAAATCTTATCTAAGATATCTAGGTGTCCTTTGGTGTAGGATTTTTCCAATAGATCATCTACATAGTATTCCATAAAAGTGTGCATCATGTCATGAAAGATGATGGTCATTACTCTCTAATATGTCGCTCCAGTATTTTTCAACCCGAATGGCATGATATTCCAACAAAAGGTGCCCCAAGGACATGTGAAGGAATTTTTGTCTTGATCTTCAATAGAAATTTTGATTTGATTATACCCTGAAAATCTATCCATGAGTGAGAGAATTTCATGGCCAGCAGTCAAGTCCACAATGATGTCAATATTAGGCAGGGGAAATTCATCTTTTGGACAAGCTTTTTTGAGATCTCTAAAGTCTGTACAGATTCTAATTCTTTTGTCTAGCTTGGAAATAGGTATGATGTTAGAGATCCATTCTGCATAGTCGATAGGTCTAATAAATCCCACATCCAATAACTTCTTCAGTTCTAGTTTTACCAAGATGGCAATATGTGGATGCATTTTCCTTAATTTTTTCTTGACTAGTTTTACTCCTACTGGTAGCAACAAGTGGTGCATGATGAGTTCTAGATCAATCCCTGGCATGTCGGCATAAGACCAAGCAAAGTTGATTTTCCTTTCTATGAAGAATTTGATGAAGTTCAATTTTTCTTGATCTATCAAGGATTCTAATAGATGGACAGTCTTCATTGTTTCTTCATTGCCAATATTGATAGATTGGGTGGGTTCAACCAATACCTTAGAACGTTCTTGAAATTGTTCAGGGAGTGTGTCAAATCTTCCATCCTTTAGTGCCTCAAAGAGGTTTTCACTGTTGGATACGCTCTTTGTTTTTACTTTTTCTAGATCCGATACTGCCATTAAATGGTTTTCACCATCAGATCTATTCCTTGTATTATTCATTTTGCAGCTAGAAAATTTGACACTCTCCTGGTTGGAAGCTTCATTACAATGTTAAATGGTGGAATCTATTTTAAGGTTGGCGGAGCAGAGGAAGTTAACAATGGCTTCATCATTTGAAAAGAAGGGGATATTAGATGGCTCAGTTTGATCCCAAACTATTAGTTTAGGACGTATCAAGGGTAAGGAGTCATTGGATTGGTTAAAGTCAGATGCAGTAGGAGTCCCAATGGTAATGTCTCTAGATTTTCCAATAGCGAAATCAACGTTTGTAAGGTAGCTATCCTCTGAATTATCTATTTCACTATGAGTCTGATCGTCTTCACTAAAATTATCAATGTGTAGGGATCCTATTTCAAGTGGTCTATATCCTGAAATTTGACCCTCCTCATGTATGAGTGTATACTTTTGGAATACATCAATCTCCTTATCATGACAAGACTCTTCAGATAATGAATCCCACTCGTACTCATTTTAATCAGTTTCATGAGCGTCACTAGCTTGTAGTTGTAGGATTCTTTCAACAACTTGTTGTTTGGTTTCTTCTTTGGATTCTTCTCTATACCCCAGTCCTGTTTTATCTTTGGCTTGCATTGTGATAGGTTGTATCGATTCTATGATGCCTTCCTTCCTTTTACCGATAGGACCTTTCCCCTCGTATCCCATCTTTTTTATGATTGTCTTTCCTTTTCTACATTGCTCTGTCTATACACTTGAAGTGGATGCTTGTGATGATTCTTCATCTTTGTACAACTAGTTTAAAACATCCTTTTCATTTGACTCATCCACTAATGTGTCTACTCTTACAAAGGTTCCATCAAACAGTGTGGAGGGTTGTGATGATTGTTGTCTTGATGTCGATGGTTTTCCATGACTTTGGAGAAGATGAAAGTTGTGACAAGCACAAGGATTGCTGAAATGAGTGTTCCCCAATGCCTTTGTCTTTCAATTGTATCTTGGCAACTTGTTTTGATAAGGATTCAAGTTGACTTTCCTGACTTTGCGGGATGGGATTTGATGTACATTCTTTACTTGAGGGATTGGCATCACCGATATCCTTATCCTTTGATTGGTCCTTTTTCTCAACCCACTTTGACAAGGCATTTCATTATTTCCCATCATTTGATAAACCCTAAATTGGAGCTTCCCTGTTGTGTGGTACAAAAGCTTCTTGGTTGTCTTGAGGGTGTTGCAATATTGTGGGTTATTTGAGTCAGTTGCAATAGTGATTTCCTTCCCATTGAATGGGAACTTCAAACATTGGTGATATGTGGATGGCACTGCTTGCATGTCATGAATCCAAGGTCTTCCCAAGAGTATGTTGTGGGTTAACTCTTTGTCTAACACCTATCATACTATATCTCTAAAAATTGGTCCCACTTGAATATATAGCACTATTATCCCTTCTAAAGATCTCTCCTTGTCATCATATGCTTTTATTATGATTTTACTTCTAGGATTGATAGCATTTTCTAAATATCCTAGTGCACAGACAAGTTGCAAAGTATAGATATTTAGGGTAGCTCCTCCATCTATTAGGACACGTTTAACATGGTGCTTGTGGATTAGGACCTCAATGTGTAGGGCAGCATTATGGGGATTATTGATAGATACATCATCATGTTCAAAAAAGGATAAGAAGTGTGGTGCAGTCAAATGTACCACCATGGTCTAGAATTGGAAAACATCTAGATTGTTGGGTACCATGGTGGAAACTAGAGCTTGTTCTAGGATTTCCTTGTGAGCAGGTGAAATCTTGAGACGTTCTAATATGGATATTTGTGCAGGTATCTTCTGCAATTGATCCACTATGTTATATTGGGTTGCAGGGATAGAAATTGATTTAGACATGGAAGGGGTAGCTCCTTTCAATGTTACCTTAGTGTGTGATTACATTGACAGGTGTGTTGTGTTGTTCCCTGATTTTCATAACATTGATTTGATGTGAGGTAGTGTCAACGTTATGGTGATGATTTTCAATTGCAATGATGTCTTGTTCATGTCCAATGGTTTCGTTGTTTGTTGGGTTATCATTGACAATAGCATCTAATTTTTCATTGGTTGGATCATCAACCACATCAATATGAAGAATGTTGTGCCATAGACATAGTTTATGTTATTTCCCTTGTTGTTTGATGACAAAGACTCTCCTTTCTCATAGTTTGGTAGAAGGTTCTTGAACACCCCATGATCATTGTTTATGTGGAGTCCTACAAATATTGTCTTGTTGTCAGTCAAATCTTGTATCAAGTGTTTCAACTACATGCATTCATTGGTTTTATGTCACTTATTGTGGTGAAAGTCACAAAAGTGAGCATCATTCCACCATGGAGGCTTAATTTTTGGTTCCCAATTTCTCACCTCTGGTAACATTATGACTTTATCTTTGACAAGTTCCTTTCATATTGATTCTAAGGATTGTCCCAAAGGTGTGAACCTCCTTTGATTTGTGGACATTCGATACAATGGTGTTCTAGATTCAACATTACCTTGATTGTTGCTTTTGTTGACGTCTTGGTTGTTGCCTTGATTGTTGTCTTGGTTTTTGCCTTGCTTGTTGCCTTGCTTATTGGGGGGATTGTTGTCTTGGTTGTTGCCTTGGTTGTTAGGGAGATTGTTATTCTGATTAGTTTTGGTGGCGGCTATAGTTAGGTTGAATACATTTTTTGCATTTTGACCTTTGACTATACCATTATTGTTTCCAAGGTTCTTGTTTTGTTGCCAAAACTTGGATTGGATGCCACTATTGTAATTGTTGAAGGAGTTTGATGAGTTTTTTTCATTGTATATCTTGATGAATCCTCTCTTGACTAAGGAATCCTCAATTTTAATCCCATTCTCAATCAATTTTTTGAGCGTTGGGGGACATTGTAATTCCAATCTATAACTCATCTTGTCATTAAGGTTGTCAATAAAGATTGCTATCTTTTCCTTTTCTAGTACAGGACGAGAGTATCGTGCAAATAACCTTCTCCATTTTTGCAAGAATTAAAAGGAATAATTCACCCTTCTTTTGTTTCAAGTTACAAATATCTTTCATAGTAATGTCATGTTGGATGTTGTAAGAATATTGGGTGATGAACTTGTTGACTAATTCCTCAAAGTTGTTAATTGGTGGGGTGAGTTTGGAGAACCATTCAAGACAATGTTCACCTAATCTTCTTGGGAATAGTCTCATCAAATATGTTTCCTCATATGAAATTCAAGACTCATGGTCCTAAACTCTCTCGTGTGGTCTATCAGATCAGTTTTTCCATTGTATTTGTTGTACTTTGGGAACTTGCAATGTTTGGGAAAGGGTATTTTGTGAATACTTTGATCAAATGGATAAGGATAGATGTCTTGGATCAAGTATCATTTTGAAGACCCTCTTTACATATCAAGGATTTGTTGTTGAAGGTTCTTCGTTTGGTGAGTTAGAGCAACCACTTGTTCAAGATCATTTTCAGGCTTTTTGGGTGGCGTTTTCAATTGATTCACCTCAAAGTCTTCTGGTAATTTGGCACCTTGTTTGGCTAGCATAAGGAGGTATTTTTCCCCATTTATTTTGAAAATATTTTCTAAACACTTGTGGAAATTAGGGTCTTGTTCAGCATGTTGGATATCTTCTTTGGTTATTTCTTCCCCATCAGTGTTGTTGAGCCCATGAAAAGGATTCTCTTCAACCTCCACCATGGTGTTTTGTGTTTCATTGTTTTGAGGTTTGGTGTTTTGAGTCTCAATGATTGGAGTTTTAATGGTTGGAATTTAAATGTTTGGAGTTTCAATGGTTGGGATTTCAATGTTTGGCTCTTCAATGTTGTGATTTTCAAGTCCTTTTTCCTTGAGCTTTTGTTTTTACAACCTTGTTTGAATGGGCATACAAGTGTTATAGTTTAGACTAAACGTTGATCTAGGTTTTGGAAAAGTACCAAGGATTACAACTAAGTCAAATAGAATGACAAATTCTAATGAGACTCGGTTGGATTTGATTATATAGCTTTGTTTCACGATGAGAGGATGATAAATCCTGATGATGAAACTAGGCTTAATAATCAAAGGTGTGATAAATTTGATGATGTTGGTACTTTGTGATGTTAGATCTTAGTTTAGGTTGGAAAATTCCACTTGTAGAGGTTTGTATTGACAAGTTTAGACTTCTAAGGTATCTAAAGAATAATCTTGGACTTGAGAAAATTTTGAAGTTTTGGTTCAAATTATGAAACCGGCGGTAAATGTTCTTCCTAAACGAGGTACTCAAATCTTTGGAAAAGTCTTGGATTTTGACAATAGTAAAACATGTATAATTCAGGATTGTTCTTGCAAGCTCTTTTGTAGAAATTGAAGGTCAACCTCTCTCTAAATTCGTAAAGTGTTGATAACTATCTTTGATGTTCTTTTGGACTAAGAGGTATGGACTTTGGTTTCTGAATTTTAATCTTTCATGATATCATTTGGTAACACACATGTTTAAACTTTGTTTTTCCTAAGGAATGGTTGAATACTGCTAAGGATTTCCAAGATGAGATTGATTGTTAGACAAGAGATGAACCTAGGTCACTATTTTGTGTCTTGCAAAAGGCACCATAGAATGGGAAAAAGCCACCAAAATAGAGACAAAAGGTGCTAGAACAATTTTAGACTTGGTTTTTTTAAAGTTTCTTTGAAAATTTGCTTGGTTTTCCTAATTTTTCAATGGAAGACTTGGTTGTTTCACTAAATTCAATTCTGAATCAGGGTTTCCACTTTCAACATGTGACGTTTTGTTTGTTTTGAAGATACTTTGATAAAGACACATCAAGCAATGTACACTCTTAAGGTTGTGAAAGACTGTATTCTTTTGGATTACACATGGATTTTACCCCAACCGCACTTTTTCTTAGCAGATGACTAGATTCTTGACCCCACTAGCTCCCCTCCACAACACTCACTTCTCGGGGCATACAAGCACCAATACCCATGAATATCCCATGGAATATTTTTCATCTCTACTAAAAATTGTGAGAATGTGGATGCCTTTGCAATGATTGTTACTGCACCAAAGAATAGATAAAGGATTTGGCCAAACTACAACAAGGGTTTTAGTAAGTACTTTATGTTTGTGGGGGTTGATCCATGCGGTGAGAGACTATTGTTTCCCTTCTCATCGGAACCAACCTCGTGATATTGGCATTTGTTCCAATATCCACACTTATATACCAGCTAGAAATGTGTTTGGATTTAGTGTGTTACTGGTTGGGTCATTCCCTTGGGTGAGTACTTTTTCCCACAAGGTAGGACCTCTAAGATAAACAAAAGCAAGAAAGTATACCCATAGTTCAATCAATCTTTATTCCACATGAATAAAGAGAGAACACATGCGATATACTCAACTCACACTCGCACACGAAAAGTGAATGGGTCTAGCTTTTTGGTCACCCAGTTAAGGGGAGAGCATATGCCTACCATATGTCATGCACAAAATACATGGGGTTCATTAATCCTTTAGTTAAGCTATGTTCCTAGCTTAATCAAAAGGAAACATGGTGTTCATTAACCTTTTACATAAGATATGTTCCTATCTTAACCAAAAGGAAACATGTAAATCACTTCCAGCCCCTGCAATATGTCAATAGTTTGATAAGAATGTCTTTGAAAAGCATCTTTGGGAAACCTGCAAGTCAACAACACAAAGTATTAGCCCTTGGAAACTACAAATGACACCAAAACAGAGATAGAGCATCCCAAAATGGTGTAAAAGGTGTTGTTAAATAAATATTTGACCAGCTCCCTTCGGGTTTATTTTTTGTGTTGTGTGTGCATCGGCCTATGCATCACTGAGTTTGCTCGGCTTTTAATCAAAGTTTTGATCTGCTGCTCCGTGCGTCTACTCTTCAGAACTTCGGGTAATGGCATTCCTTTTAGATCCCCGAAAGCTCTGTTGTGCTTCCACATGTTGCGGCTACGGGTTGCTTTTGTTCCTTGTTTCTGTGACACCTCATCGGGCTGTGAGATGCTGCCACTAAGCCCTTGTTCCTAGAAAGTGTTGGTGGGCCCCACAGTTTCTAGCTGCAGTGGACTCTTGCCACTTGTCAACTGTTCGCAAATATTTCAACACGGGGATGAAATAGCAACCGCGGGCAGCGAAATGCTGCCACGCTTCTTTTACGCTTGGTTGATGAACGTTTCATCCGCTGTGATAAGGTACTTGGCCCATTCGACATGTGTTGCATTTTCACAAATCCTCTGTAGCGATGGGAGAAAGGTTCATGCAGGTAGCAAAAGACTGCCACATGCCTAAGCAGCGGATCTGTTAAGCGGATGAACTGGATGAACCAAATAAAGTTATTGGTTGTTGCTTATCATAATTATTCACACCAATGGATGAAACTTGTCTAACTAGGACCACCGCCATCATTGTAGAGGATGCACCTATGCCTGGGATGACTGAATGTTGTGTTCCGGCTCGATCATGTTGTAACAGCCTTGGGAATATTCTGATTCAGGCATCATTGCAGAAGATTGTAGGATCTTTTCTGTTATTGCTCTCCAAAGTGGTGGGAGGTTTTTCCTGCTATATATACTTTCTCTGATTGATGAGAAAGGGTCCAAAACTGGGGAAAAACACATTGGTTTTAGTAAAGACACTAAGCCTTTTTTGCTATTTTATTTAAATTGCAAAACTTTCAGACTGTGCTAATTGTTCGGTCTTTTTGTTTTTTCATTCTATTTGATCAAATTGTGAACTATGCTTTTTATTGTCTTGATAATTCATTTGAGAACTTCTATATACATTGAATGCAAGTTTGCTTACCTAGATCATGTCTAATGACTCTTCTTGGCAGTAAAAATATATGCAACGTTATTTTATGTCAATAAATGAGTTGTCTATGCTATAACCTTAAGTATCTGATGTTTTGGAACACAACAACACCATTCAGGCCCTTAAATCTATGATTTGTCATTCCTATCATCAAATCTTGGTGCATTGCCTTATGTTAGACTTTGTTTTATTATATCTATTTCTTTTTCCCTTCCCAAACCCCATTATAGAAGAAGCCAGCTTCTCTAAAATCTGGAGGTTACTCAGTTTAGCACAAAAGGCCCCCTTAAACTGAGTTTCCCATAAGACTTTTTTACCTCGTCAAATTTTGGTGTCAACAGTTTGCTCTTTTTTTGGCATGCCTAATGGGACCAAGCTTAAATGAAATCACATTTTAGAAGGGTGTATGAGCCATCGTCCTATAACTAGATCCCAAACCGCAGGCAATTCCAGTTTACTAGTACCTCCGCTAGGGATAGTCCAAGTCTCAAATCGACTGGTAATTGTTCCATTCCCGCCACCCTTGCCTCTCACAATGTTGTCAGCCGCCAATAGGAACTATGTAGCATGGGATGCCGAAAGACCCCTGGTAGCCCCGATAGCACCCGTTGTGTGGGGCGCTATCCCAATTTCAGCCATGAAAGCTATACCGAAGTTTACTTGAGACAGCTCAAGAACACCCATAGAAGATTTGTAGGATGTGGTGGATGTATGTCTGGTACACGGTATTACAGTGCAAAATGTAGCCTTGAGGCTCCTCACCACGTCTTTTAAAGGCAGGGCTCTGGATTGGTACCAAACACTGACTCCTAATTCAATTCGCACCTGGGATGAACTTGGGGATCCATTCTATGAGAGGTTCTCGAATGACGGAGATCGTTCTTCATTATATTATCAACTTTATGTCATAAATGAGCCCCCCAAGAGGCTCTGACAGATTTCAATGCCCGATTTCACACAAATTGGCAGAGGATCCATGTTACCATACGCCCGACTCCCAAGTTGGCATTTATATTTTATCTAAAGTCCATCAATTCTGACATTTCTGTGATGATCAAGTCTTTGGGGGGAGCTACTCTGCCAGATGCTTATGGTACCACTATCAAAGCCAAGAATCATTTGATAGATTGCGGAAAATTGCCTCATCAACCTATTATGTCAATATTTCCTGAAATATCGATCGCAACGCAAGAGGTCACGTCAACTAGTGCACCTGCAACTGCCCAGTCAATGTACACATATGCGGTCACCCCTAAAAATGTGGCTTCTACATCAAGTTCTTCCAAGGATGAAATAAGCGACTTCAAAGAGATGTTGTGAACCATGGAAAATGATATAACCACTCTTAAATGGAACCAAGCAACACCTCTGAGGCCTGCATATCAAAACTATCAAGGCAGGCGGTCTTCTTATCAGCAAAATCAATATTAGGGTGCGCCTTGCACTAATCCACCAGTGTCAACTGCAAACCAAATGGTGTCGGTGCCTACTCCGCTGACAAGCGCGCCACCAAGTTCAAGTAGGGAATTAACCACAGGGTAGAACAACCTCATTGATGATATCAATCTATGGTGTTTCCCCTACAGTGATGCGCATATGCCCCAGAACTGTCCACGTGGAAACCTACAACAAAAGGTGGCAGAGCAATGCAGCCAAGGCATAGCAACAGAAAATAGAAGTTATGTATATGCCTCACCAATGGAGAGTGCGGTCCTTACTGCACAAATGCAAGAAATGTCTTTAGAGCAAGAATCTGATATTGCTCCTGATCATGCGCTCTTCTCTTGGATGGAGGAAGAAGAAACGGTGTTTACTAATGACACATTCATATCCAAAACATCACAAGTACAGTCTGATTATAACACTCGCTCAAAGAGGAGATTCATCGATGAGTCAGTTGTTTCACATCTGGATAGCCCACAACTCAAAGGCATTTTTGATCAAATTCCCAGTGCTTCAACCGTCCCTTCACCTTCTCAACCACGGAAGGAAATTATTATAGCAAAGACCAAGGAGCATAAATCTTCGAGTTTGTCACCTTTTAATGTGGTAGAGCAATTGAAGAAATCATCCGCTAATGTGTCTCTATGGGACATTCTAGCTATCCCGGAACAAAAGACGCTATTACAGAAGGTGCTTCAAGAAGAGGTCAACCCGACACCAATAGGGTTGTTTTCCAGAACAAATGAGGTTTATCAAATACCGCTAGCTAAAGTCTTTGCATACAAGACAAAGGAATCCCCTGCCGATGACAGAAGTAGGTTGAAACCGCAGCCTTCTTCTTAACTCTCATTATCAGAAAAAAAATTATTGCACAATGCCATGATTCATTCTGGCGCTAGTACAACAGTTATGCCTAAACAGATAGCCGAAGCTCTAGCACTCAGCTACAAACCTATGAAAAGAGGGGTGATGCAGCTTGATGGAAATAAAGCTGAGACCGTAGGTGTCATCAAGGCACTTCCATTAACTCTATTTGCTTGCCCTAGTATCACGGTCCCGCAAGACATAGTGATCATAGATGTCCCTCCTATGTTTGGTCTTTGTCTATCCTGAGAATTTACTTCAAAGGTGGGCGAATACCTATCCTTGGATTGGTCACATCTCATACTTAGGACCAAACATGGCATAAAAATGAAAATAGAATTGGAGGCTCTACATTCTGAACATGTGGCAGATGAGGCCTTGATCAATTTTGAAGTCGCACATACCTCTATCACCAAGCAAGAAATGTATTGCGTTGAATTTTTAGAGGAAGAGAAGGTGAGCGGAGATCAGAATGATAAAGAGGATGCTTTGTTGAGTGAACACATAAACAATGTTCTTTTTGGAAATTATCATGCTACAGGATTGGGCACATATGTAATTTATGATGAAGACCAGGTGCTTCTGAGGGTCGTCAAAGAATCTGAGGGTAGCCAAGCAAATGAACTATGGACACTGTAATTTGACAGAGCGAGAAGCAAAGTAGGTGTTGGAGCAGGGGTATATCTAATATCCCCACAAAATAAAAAATTGTTGAGGTATTTCCACTTTCATTTCGCCTGTTCAAACAATGAGGCTAACTATGAAGGGTTAGTCCAGGGCTTAAGCCTTGCAGAGCGAATGGGCATTAAGTAATTAATTGTGTTCGAAGATTCCAAACTGGTAGTTAACTAGGTCTGAGAAATTTTTGCAGCAAAGAATGTCCGCATGAGATCCTATCAGCACCGAGTCTGGGACCTGATTGATGGTTTTGAAGCTTTCAACATCCAGACCGTTCCCCAAAGACAAAATAGCAATGCAGATCGCATGGTTGTGATTGGTGCTCAGTTCAATCTTATTTCTGACCTACTTCATAATGAACATTTAGTACGAGTACTAGTTTGACCAATGATCCCCGACAATGATCAGAGTTGGCAAGTCTTTGAAAGCGATGAAAACATCGCGCCTCGTTTATCTAGCACTCAAGGGAGTTCATCGATTAGCTTCAATCAAAGATTGCTGAGGCTTATGAAGGACAAATTATGCAGCTCAAATCTAATAAACTCCTGAAAGGATTGGTTACTCTTGAAAAAAAATTCGATTGTGATGATGCCCGAAATGATAAGCGGAAGTTCATGGTGGAAAAAAGTGATTATGTGGACCTTCGGGTCTCCGATGGTAAGAATCTCTGGATTGGAAAAAAATATCCCGCACCATGATAAGGAAAGGCTCATCAGTTTCTACAAAAAATATGGAGTAGTGGCCTGGTCCTACAATGATCTGGAGGGATACGATCTTGGCATCATTCAACACACTATTGAGCTAACAGAAGGTGCAAAACCTGTCCAACAAAAATAGAGGCCAGTCAACCCTAAAATTGAAGCCCTAATGGCACAGGAGCTAACTAAGCTCATTGAGTCACGCATTGTCTTCTCAATCAAACATAGTACTTGGGTATCGAATCTGGTCCTAGTCCAAAAGAAGAATGGAGATATCCGCTTGTGTGTGGACTTTTGAGATCTAAACAGAGCATCTCTGAAAGATCACTATTTGTTGCCTTCTATGGAGTCAATCCTACAAACTATTGCAGGATCAGAAATATTTTCTCTATTGGATGATTTCTCCTGCTACAATCATATCCGAGTTAAAGAAGAGGATCAGCACAAGACTACGTTCACCACAAAGTGGGGAACATTTGCATATGCTAAAATGCCTTTTGGTTTATCCAATGTAGGGGCAACATTTTAGTAGGCGATGGACATCTCATTCAACAAACTAATCAATAAGTTTATTCTAATTTATTTGGATGACCTTACTGTGTTCTCTAAATCTAAAGATGATCATTTTGATCATTTGGAATTAGTTTTTCAAAAGTGCTAGGAGTTCAGAGTTTCCCTAAATCCAAATAAATGTGTATTCGGGGTGCCGTAGGGTAAGCTATTAGGACATGTTGTGTCTAGAAAAGGTGTTTCAATTGACCCTGAAGAAAGATCAAACATTCAAGTGGACAACTGAAGCTCGGGAAGCTTTTGAAAAGGTCAAAGAAGCTATTTCCATAGCTCCAGTGCTGGTTAATCTAGATCAATCCAAGGAATTTATAATGTATGCTTTCAGTAGCAAGTCCAATATTGTTACTATCCTAACCCAAAAGGATGACGAAGAAAAGGGGGAACATCTAGTGGCTTTCTACTTGAGGACCCTAAAGGAATATGAGGCGAATTATAATTTTCTCGAAAGACAGGCCTTTGCAATAGTAAAGGGACTTAAAAAGTTCTGCCATCTAATTTCCTACAACAAGGTGCTGGTGTATGTTGCACATTCCAGTGTGTGTGAATATATCATGGAGGGGGAGATCACAAAAAAAGGGCTAATTGGATCACCAAGATCCTTGAATATGACATTTAAGTCAAGCCTACTAAAACTATTAAAGGAAGAGGACTGTGTGAGTACATGGAATAGACCAAGGAAGTACCCACCACAGAGGAGGAGTCAGAGCTCATCTTGATAAATAAATTGGAATTAGAAGGCGGTTGGTTGACTAATAGAATGAGGTTCATGCAAACCAGAAAGTATCCGCCAGGCCTCTCATCCCAAAAAAAGAGGTATTACCAGCTTCAAAATTGCAGATATATGATAACAGAAGGAGTTCTTTTCAAAAAGAATTTCAATGGTGTTCTCCTGTGATACGTCACTTCGAAGCAGGTGAAGAGGATCCTCGACGCATTCCACAATAGCGCTGTGGGCGGACATTTCTCTACCAAAACCACCACCATTAAAATCATGTGTGCTAGTTATTATTGGCCTACACTTTTTAATAACTCCCACTCTTTGATGAAGGCTTGCAAAAAATGCCAATTCTTCGCTAATGGAAGGAAGAATTTTGTAATGCCCCTCAAACCTATAGTGGCAGACAAACCATTTGTACAATGGGGCCTGGACTTCATCAAAATGATCAACCCAGTTTCTAGCGCCAGACACAAGTGGATTCTAACCGCCACAAATTACTTCACAAGGTGGACAGAGACTGCTCCCCTTAAAAGTGCAACAGAAACAGAAATTGTAGATTTCCTCAAGGAACTGGTGACAAGGTTTGGCCCTCCAAGAACTATCATTTCAGATAATGCTAGAGCTTTCCTAGGCACAAAGGTATGTCACTTTGCATTAAAGAATGGCATATTCCTTAAAACATCATCAAACTATTATCCATAGGGAAATGGTCTAACAGAGTCAATGAACAAAAGCTTAGTTCGACTCCTTAAAAAAATTGGCTCAGAACACCAAAGAGAATGGCATAGAAATCTCTGAATAGTGCTCTGGGTAAACTGTATAACTCCTAAGCAAGTCCTTAAGACTTTGGCTTACGAGTTGGTATACAGAAAAGAGGCACTGCTACCTATCTCCATAGAGATTCTGACAATACAATTGTTGAAATCTCTTGAGATAGAACAAAATGAAGCCATGGAGGTGTGGCTCACTGAATTATTGGAAGTACAAGAAAAAAGAGAG